>OZ012681.1:121946991-122696991 GCA_963942445.1 Argyra leucocephala
TAATCTGGTAACAACTCAAATAAAATGAAGCTATTCCATTAAGGAAGGCTTAGTTCCTGACAATAGCGGTAATTTTCCACATTTAATGAGCTGATATAAGCCAGTAATTTGATACATAAATGCTCGAAATATTGTAGACCTTTTGGTATAAACTTGGAGTACTGTGATTAAGCACGAAAAGATGATTCTACTTAATTTAATGTCAAGAACATAAAAAAAAAATGTTATGAGCATAGCATATATTATTTTTTCTTATGTTAGCAAATTTATGATGTTCGGTGTTCAATCAGCGGTATAAAAACACTTTTAAGAAAATGCATTCAAGAGCACCCGTACTTATTTGCTTAAATTTTTTAACTCTGTTCTATTTTTCGATTCTATTGAATAGCTGTTAAATTGAACTATACAATTATATTAAGCAATAAGACCATTTGGCGCTTCGGCTAAGGTCTAAATAAATCAATGATAATAAACACTATATTATAAATTTGAATTATAAAAAATAAATTGAATAACGGGAAAAAAAGTCGGTACAGAATACTCTCTATCTTCTATAGATTTACTTATAGTTAAAATTTATTATATTAGAAATTATTTGTTAAACATATTATATCAGAACTATAAACCAAAAATAACTCGTTATATTTAAAAAATAGCAGATTCCAAATAAAATTATTTACCCATAGTTTTGTCGACTCGTATTCTGTTAAATAAAACCCCATAAATACTTTAATAATGTAAATAAATACAGTTAGGTATGTGAAACACTAGTTGAAACTAATACGTTCTTATAACAGAAAACGAGTAGTTATTTCAGATTAAAGCAAAATTAATAATAAAAAAAATCAATGTTTTAATACAAGGTGTTTTTAAATTTTTTTGTGTTATATTCTTTTTGATGTTATTCTGTACCAGAATTGCAAAACTAAAAAATTAAGAAATTATATAATTATAATATTTAATTTGTAAATTGAAAAAAATTCAACGGTGTACAAATATTTGATTTTCCTATTATTCATTAAATGATTGATATTTAAAAGAGACGTAGCGAAATTAAATTTTTTTTTAATTTTAAAATATTCAATTAATTATTATTATTTCATTATTATTCATTTAAATGATTGGATATTTAGAAAGAGACGTGGCGAAATTAAAATTTTTTTTAATTTCAATTAACAAATAATTTGTAAATTGAAATAAGTTCAACGGTATACAAATTTCTTATTTTCATTATTATTCATTTAAATGATTGGATATTTAAAAAGAGACGTAGCGAAATTAAATTTTTTTTAATTTTCAATTAACAATTAATTGTAAATTGAAAAAAATTCAACAGTATACAAATATCTGAATTTCATTATTATTCGTTTAAATAATTGATATTTAAAAAGAGACGTGGCGAAATTAAATTTTTTTTAGTTTTCAATTAGAAATGAATTTGTAAATCGAAAAAAGTTTGACGGTACAAATATCTGATTTTCATTATTTTTAATTTAAATGATTGGATATTTCAAAAGAGACGTGGCGAAATTAAAATTTTTTAATTTTCAATTAGAAATCAAAAGTTCCAAAATCAACTTAAAATTACAATTAATATACAAAAATTTTGATTTTAATATACAAAATTTTTGATTTTGTCTTAATAAATTATTACGTATGCGGTTGTTGTCTTAGATAAATCAATTTTTTTTGTTAACGATTGGATTTTCTGGTCTGGTTATGTTAACTAATTAATTGTGGAAAAATACTATAATTCAATTTAATATCGATGCTTTGAACTAGATTTGAAACTGGTTTGAATCTGATTAGTAGTTAGATAACATAACCAATCCATTAAACCATTTACGTCGGTTTAATTATTATTAATATTTATATTTTTATTTTATTTCATTGTTTAATTAGACAAGTGATTTTTAATATATGTAAAAAAAAATATAAATAATATAATTTCTCGGCCTCTACTGCTTGCAGTTGCATGGAACAATAAAAAATATATGTGTTTTTTTTTCGAATATAATAACTCCACAGTTTAATTTCTATTTAGGAACAAAGTAAAAATAAATCATTAATAAATAACAGAAAATTTTCTTAAATATATCAAATTCTTAAATCACACTGTATTAATATTACATATGAATTCGTATTGAAAATTCGTCATGATAAAAGACGTGTATTTTAGAAGAAATTTTACAATACAGTGAAACTTCTTTTTATGCAACAGAGACGTTCCGAGAAAATTGTTTAAAAAAAAAGTCATTTCAAAAAACCTACTGAAATTAAGTTAAAAGTGGAATTAAGCCATAGAAAAAGTTGATATTGGTTGTCTAGGTATCCGGCGTAACATATTGGTCTGTTTGCTGGTCAATGATATGTGAAATGATTAATATGTAAATATGTATATACCATCTTGCCTTAATACAATTATGACATTAGATTTAAGTTAATATTGTTATAGCTTGTAGGCCCTAAAACGTGAAAAAAAGAAAAATAATGTAAAAAAAATCATATTAGGCTTACCAAAATATTCAAATAATTTGTATGCAGATTTGTGTAAACCGAAATCACGTAAAAAAAGGTCTCCCAAAAAGGGTTTAGGTGTTTAATAGCAATATTTCTTTTATTATTTTAATTTTCGTTTTATTTTAAATAACAATAAAAAATGAAAAAAAAAAAAAAAAAAAACAAAAAAATGGTCAAAGTAAATCGTAACAAAAAGAGTAATCAAAAGAGTGAGTATATTTTTTGTTATCAGGATATTCAGATTTTTAATAAATCAGCACGATATATATTTTTTGTTTTGTTATTGTTTTTGTTCAATTTTAAATATGTTTTTTTTTTTTTTTTGTTATTTATTCTATAAATTTTATTTTATTTTTTTTTCTATAATTTATAGGTAAAAATTATACAAGCTATAAGTCGGTCAATTAAGCCGATTTGAAATCACGCTATTGACTACTCATAAAGTCATAATATTAATATTAAAAACAAAATAAAATAAAAAAAAACTAATAAATAAAAAAAATTAAGGTTGCGGAATTTTATTGGTAATTCTATTTGTTTTTTTTTTTTGTAAATTAATATTACAAGACGTGTACTTTAACTTAAAAATAATTTTATAATGATTTTTGACACACAAAAACAAAATATGGAGAAATAAAGAAAACAATAAATTTGAAAATTTTCCTGACTGCATACAAAAATAGGCGTTAAAAATGATTTTTGCTTTATTTTTTTGTAGTTAATTGTAATGTGTAACGGTAACCGGAAACCGAAAATTCAAATATTACCACAAAAATTTACCAATTCTGAAATAAAAAAATGAATATACTCATTTTTCGTGATCATCTTTCAATTAAATCATTTATAAGCAAGTTCTAAACCTACGTAGTAAAACTATATATTTAATACAAGAACTAAATAACAAAAACAGTTCGAAAAACAATTTAATATGAAGCTTTTTTAAATTAGAAGAATTTTTCAGAGTCATCAAAACAATTAAAATTACCCACGAAATAAAGTACCTCTTGGAAATTTTAAATTTCCCTGCCTTGTGTCTTTGAATTAGCCAAACATATTTCTAATTGACCAATACAGACCCATATTTAAGTTCAAATAAAGGTTTATTTTTAAAGCTAAATATTAACATTCAGAAATAAAAAAATTAATGTACTAATTTTTGTGATCATTTTCAAATAAATCATTATAACCAAGTTTCAAACCCACGTAGTATTTATATATTAGACTATATATTTAATACAAGAACCAAAAAAAAATCCAGTTCGAAAAACAATTTAATATGAAGTTTTTTTTAAATTAGAAGAATTTTCTAAAGTCATCAAAACAATTAAAATTACCCACAAAATAACGTACTTATTGAAAATTTAAAATTTCCCTGGTTTGTGTCTTTGAATTAGTCAAAGATGTTTTTAATTGACCAATATTCAAGTTCAAATGAATGTTTATTTTTAAAGCAAAATATTGATAAGCAGAAAAAAAAATATTACTCTATGGAAAGTTCAGAATGGTAAAGTCTACATCGCTGACTCTATGAAGGTAACCGCTAAGAGATTAGAGAAAGAAAAAATATCCTATGTAACAAAAATGTTATGCTTAATATATACTATAGCGTATATATATATGATTTCTTAGTGTACCAATAGTAAAGTGTAAATAAGTAGATATGTATTTGTAGTTCTTTAGTGTGAGCTTTTCATACCACGTCCAATTCAATCATGGTTCGTTTGTACTGTGCCTATTTTTGAATACAAGTACATGAATCAAACCAAATTTAATTTTTCAACGTTTATTTCCTTAATCCTTTGTTATGAACATAGACAATATGTATTAATAACACTAATAATAATTTGTATGCCAGTTAAATAAGTAAAATAATTATGCCAGATGTAAGTAAAATTTAAAATTGTACAAAAATTTTGAATTTTTAAATTTTGTCATTAATTTTTTTGTCAAAAAAAAATATGAATAAAAATAAATAATTTATAAAACATAAATAAAGAATTTTAATTTAAATGAAATTAAAATTAAAAAAAAAAAAATTTCAATATTGGGTAACATTCTATTCTACATGAAAATAATACACAATGATGTTTTCTCAAAGAAAAATAAAAAATTGTAAACTCAGATTCTTTTGAGAAAATCTATGAAAAAAAGTTTTCTTTACCCCATTTTGTTTTTTTTTTGTTTTTGACAAGTTTTTTTTTTTAACAATATAAGTAGTTAGATTCTATAAAACATTTATTCATATGGGAATTTTTAAACGAGTGAGGAGATGTAAATATGATAGGACTTGAACTACAGTATTGCACAATCAAAAAAAAAAAAAAGCAGAACAAAACGAAAAATTATATTTGAATTGAAAACTCATTTCATTTCTTTATTCGCAAAATTAAATTTGGAAAAACAAAAATTATTTTTTTAATCAAGCAGAAAGAAAACAGTACAAATAGAAAAAATAACTTGGGAGACTACAGTCTATTCATAAGTATGTTTTTTTTTGTAAAGGCACAACGCTCATGGTTGATCTCAAAGTGATTGGAACTCTGTAGTCTAATCATAAGTATTGTATTTGTTTTGTAATAGTAGTTTAGTTAGAAGTGTTAGAAAAATCTGCACGAAGTTATAGAACCATCTAAATAAGAACTTTTAGCCATCATAACAACACGAATATTCAGAACAAACATTCTATTACTTCTCGTCTTCAACAACTTTTAGTGCACAGTGTATCTTAAAATTATTGTCTTCCATGTTGATTCGAGAAAATTTTTCTAAATTTATTTATTTTATTTTTGATATATTTTTGTAGCATTAAAAATAATTGCATCACAAGGGTATTTTAACCAGAGTTTCGGATTTCAGGGGTTTCAAAATATGTTTACAACTGTTTTTCAATAAAATCTATAATTATAATTGACAAGCATTTAAGGACCTGCGCAGTAAACACTTTGTCATTTTATTTCGCTTCCCTTTAATGAACTCCTAATATATAAATAAGTTGTATATAAAACAATAATGCGCACACAGTTGAAAAATTTTTACTCATATGGTTTTATTATTCACCAAGTACATTATGCATATGTGAATTCCTATTAAAATAAAAAACCAAAACAAACAAATCAGTTATTATGATTACTTGCAGTGAATATAATGTACATTAAACATATGTCAAATAAAAACAAAAACAAAACAAATTCATCTGAAATAAAAAATATAAAAACAACAAAAACAAAAAAAAAAAAAACAGTTGAATTCTTCATATGACCGGCAATTTCATCTTTACATAGTAGAGTTAGAGTATACCTGTTTAATTACAAAAATATTTTATTTTTAGTAATAATTGTATCCATTAAATGCCGCTTACTATATGTCGAAACGAAACAGTATATGGGGGGAGCAGTATTTATGTTTCCCAAATCAAACTTAGTAACCTACAATTTTTTATGAAAACATGAGTGGTTTCTACTTTATCGTTAGAAGTCTATGTCAGTACGTAAATTACTGTTCTTTTAAAAACTTTAAATTTGTCTTCAATTTGAATTATAATTATTCAACAGGGGCCCCTAGTAATTAGTCTATTTTTGAAGGATTGTACAAATAATTTGTTTAACGAAATTAACTTAGTGAAGAAATTGTCGCAGAAATTCAATTTCATTAAAGGGGCTTAAGAAACAACATTTAAAAGTTATACGATTAGTTTTTGAGACATACCGTCAGTGTGCTTGATTGATCCATACACCATTTTGACATTTTTGAAATTAGAACATTTCTTGGAGTTTTGCGATATGCTCTTTCTTTCTGTCTTACCTGTTTTCTTCTATATCCAATACTTTTTTCAATAATGAGAGGTAACTTTCAACCACATCAACTTTTTTGATCTATGTCCCAAAATTTGGGCGTTTGTATCACAAAATATATGAAATATCCGCTATTGAATATATATGTGCTTATTTAATCCACGTTATTGTATAATATACACATGGATCACTAATTTATAATTTTTTTTCAATTCAATTTTGATCCACAACCATTATTAGTGTAATAAGCTATCAAATTTTGCAATCTGAAATAAACGGTTTTTTTTAATGTCAATTTCGCTCATGTATTACATATAATTACCATTTTACCGTATATATAAAGAGCGTATATATTAAGTACATATATTCAAGAGGTTGATTACGTTCATTTTTTCATTGACAGAAATTTAAAAAACTTGGCAGTTCATAGCCCCTTGCATCTTTTAAAGTTACTCAAGGGAATGCAGTCAAAGAAAATTTGTTTGAAAGTAATTCAGATGACAGTACATCAAACGATTTTAAAATTTTTTCTATCCCTGCCTCAAAATTAGACTTTAGCAAGGTTCCATTTTCAAAAATAAAATGCATATTATATGAAAAGGATGAACCTTTTGCTATTAAATATAAAACATCCTTTTTGGGTTTGGACTATAATTACATTAGCATAAATAGGTAGCCATCCAAGAAGATCCTTCTAAAACCAAAAAATTTGTTTAATGTTCAGCCTCTTACTTCGAAGCCGTCCAAAATTGCCAAAAATCAAATCAGTGACATAAAGGACTTACAGAAATATCTTCCTCGTGAAAACGTAACTTATCTAACTGCTTTGTTTAAATAATTATTATACTATACTTCAAACGTACTATCATGTTACACAAGATAATGGCTGTGAAAGCTGCAATTACGTTAAAAAATTACAATTACATACCTACAAGTACAAAAATATTAATTTCTTATTTAAGATTAAAGATATACTTAACAAACCTGTGAAATTATTGAATTTGTTTTTTTTTTTGATTTTATTCAATAAGATGAATGTTATTAAACAAATATTAATAAAAAACTGTTAATATTTAGAATAAAATTTTTCTTGAATGCAATTTTTAATTTTTGTTAGAAATATTTTTTTTGTTTTATTTAATAAAAACTAAAAATTAAACAATATCGTATTTTATTTTTATATTTTTTGTCTTGGTAGAATATATAGAACTTTCTTACTTCAACAAAAATGTAATGATTGCTTATTTGGCTCATGTGCGCCACCCTTGATCCACATCATACAATGGAAAACTAAATTCACTTTAAAGTCGGATATGGATCAAAGGTGAAAATTTAATTTTCTTTTTAAAATGACCAAACCAAGATTTATTAGTCCAAAAATTTATATGAACATATTATTTTTGGGGCATATACATAAGTAGGCCAAATTTGGAAAAATTCTATCGAACAGTTTAATTTTTATATACTCTTTCAAACCTTAAACTCTTTTTTCTCAATATGAATTTTTGGCTGCGACCGATGATATTATTTAATTGAATTGAGCTTCCATCATACTTTGTATTTCAACAGCATTTGAATGTGCTAAAAATTATACAACATAGCTATACAAAAATGAGCCGCAATAACATTTGAAGAAGTCGATAATTTCTAATATCAATTAGCACATAGCAAAAACTTGAACTTACTCAACACTAATAAGCTATAGTTTACAGTTGTTAAAGCTAGAACACTGTTTTTAAATTTATTTGAAGGATATTAATTGTTTTTTTAATTTTATCTTTGATAAATTTTTAATTATTAAAAACCTAGATATTTATGATACAAATGATGCCACACATATCTTCTACTTCTGATGGTCTCTCAGTAAGTCTTACAAAACCTAAATAAAGTAAAAATATATTGAAAAACATAAACTTACAAACTTACTCAGGTAGGTTTATTTAACTAAGTTGGGATATAGTTTGCAGCACGAAGGATACGTTGCAAGCATCAGTACTATTCATTTGAGTAAAAATTAGTCCCAAAGAGTCATTTCTTCAATTTGGCCATAATAAATGCAATATTGACGATCAAAAGTGGAATTGCTTATAAATGGAAAATCAACTAAATATAAAAATTCCTCAAACGGGTTACAAAGAAAAAAAAAAAAAAATTATAACATCGTTTTTTGTTTTTTTTTTTTTTTGAATAAATATCTACATATATGTATGTGTATTAAATACGAAGAAAAAAAAAAACGAAATTAATTTGTTTAATTCTTATTAAATATTTTCTGAATATGAAATGAAACTTTTATATTATTTTTCTTGAATTGCAAATTTGAAATCTTAAAAGAAAAATGTTTTGAATCAAAAAATTTTTGATTTCGGAATCCATTTTTTATTTTTTTCTTATTTGTATTTAAATTTATTTTTTCTTTTTTTAATAAAATTTTTGAAAGTTTATTAATAATTTTTATTTTGTAATTAATGTGAAAATAAAAAATAATTTTCGTTTAAAATAATATTTTTTTTTATTCAAATCAACGTTGAACCATACATGAGTTATGATTCCATTAATTCATCTGATAACAAAAAAATAAAACTGTTCGTCTTCTTAGCTTGAATGGTTATTCAAAAAGAAATCACCGGATATATTATTTCCCAGCTATGCGATTTTAATCTTCAATCGATACCGGTTTATTACCAGTTATAGTGGCTTCCTTGGATCGTATTGATTTCATTACTGATCCATTGGTTGGTGCTAGCCTTACCTATGTTTTTAATAGTATTTTACTAGGTTATTTGTCATATTATAACTCATCGATTATTTAAAAGGAATAAATAATGTATTGCAACCATTTTGCTACTCCGATTTGCTTTACAAAAAATCCTATAAAGTTTGAACAATTTGTTTGACGATAGATACTACTTAGACATATTTATACATTCCAGATTTTTAATTTACTATTTACAGAACCTACTCTTGCTTTTTTATTTATTTTATTTGATTAAATGTGTGTTTATAACCTATTTATACTTGTAAGTGGCTTCGGATCCTTACTTAAATAATGCTTTATGTTCCATAAATAAAATGTCTGAAACACTAAAAGTACAACCAAATTCAAACAAACCGAATATTCTAAACCTCTCATATTCTCGGTCATTTTCTTGTTAAACAAAACATGCTGATTTACGGCACCACTAACAGGGCTAATATAAGTATAAGCAATATATACAAGTAGTCCAAACCCAAAATGGATCTTATATGAACCATGTAGCATGGAAAATTACACTGCAGCTCGTATGATTTAACTAAATAATGAATTTATGTTGAAATACAAAAGTATGGGTAGATCTTTAAAATTAATGCATCATAAGAAGAAGCAAATGAAATTATTATGAAGCAAACATAGAAATAAATAACATATAGAAACGACAAAAACGGCTCTAAAATAGTTGAAGCAAACGACACGTCAGATATTTTTTTTTTGTTTTAATTATTGACAAAGATTAAATTATAAAATGTTTTTACATAACATGACAGTTGCCATCCGAAGAAAACGAAATTTCTGAGAACTCGAAAAAAGTAAGATATGATAGAAATGTTATATAGAACGAAGCTGTATATATTTAGCCCACTAACCAACCTACATTATAATCATAAAAAATTCAACTTAAGTATTTTAGTATTATACATGACCAGCAAAGTCACCCGTACGTTGTTCGGGCTCAACACAAAATATATAAAATTTCGAGTTTTGAAAAGCCCAGCGTGCGCTGCCATGTCCATGTTCATCAAATGGAACTTTGCATGCTCACCAAATATTCACACAAACAATCGGCGGCGTGATCACGATAAGATATTTTTACCAAACCTATATGCGGTCACGAAAGTATATTTATACCAAACCTATTTGATTTAATCATCTATTGGGTCAAATAACAATATTTATATAAATAATTTAGACACGTCAAAGTTTTTATTGCCTAAAATTTATTAAAAGTGACTAAACTCGTAATTTATATATCACCCCATGTGCATGTTGCACAATTATTGTTTCTGTCAAATTAAAGCTTCTTTGTAGACAATATTTTTTGTTTTATTTGCAGTAATCGAAATAAAAAAATTTTTTTGCTACTTACTGTCGAGCAAGCTACATAAAATTGTCAATGAGAGAAGCATGGTTCTCTTAAGTCAATTGCTAAAACACTTAGAGTTTGCCTTGGGTTTTACTTATAAAAATAGCAAACCATATTTTAAGGAAATTGATGGCGTTTAGACTGGAAAGGGTAGTCAAATTTAATTATAAAAATAAAAATATTACTCTTAGCAGAGCATCCTTACATGTCTTTAGATGTCATTATATCGAATACCTTAATATTATTAGTTCTGAAGGACTTACATTATTCGATTTTCATGTTCAATATAATTATATTTTTTTTTTAACGTCAACAAACCATAAAATTATAGGTAAAAAATAACACTTTGTTAATAATAGCACTAAAATTATTTTTGCTCTATTCAAATTTCAGTTCATAAAAATAAAATCTTTAATTTAATTTTTTTATTTAATTAATTTATCTAAGACAACAACCGCATATGTAATAATTTATTTATGCTCTATTCAAATTTCAGTTCATAAAAATAAAATCTTTAATTTAATTTTTTTATTTAATTAATTTATCTAAGACAACAACCGCATTGTAATAATTTATTTTTGCTCTATTAAAATTTCAGTTCATATAAATAAAATCTTTAGTTTAATTTTTTTGTTTAATAAATTTATCTAAGGCAACAACCGCATATGTAATAATTTATTTTTGCTCTATTCAAATTTCAGTTCATATAAATAAAATCTTTAATTTAATTTTTTATTTAATAAATTTATCTAAGACAACAACCGCACATGTAATAATTTATTTAAAAAAGTAAAAATTAAATTTAAGATGTAGTTGTTGTTGCGACAATTTCATAAATTAAAATTTTTGTAGGTTTAGAAAGTTAGTTATACATTTGGTGAAATTTCTAATTGAAAATTAAAACAATTTGAAATTATACTTAAATTCGCCACGTCTCTTTTTAAATATCTAACAGTTAAAAGCATAATAATAAAAGTCGGTTTGTGAAATAATTCATATATTTGTACCGTACTTTTTTTAATTTACAATAATATGAAAAAATTTAAATTTGTTGAAAATATATTGAAGGTTAGTTCGAAAATATCTATAATAACTGATGAAACTCATTTAATAACTCAATATATATCATATTTTTATATATTACATTGTTATATAATATATTTATGTCAACCGTACATGGTTGATATAAAGTCTGTATAAGCTCAAAATATATTGCTCAATTTACGCGCCTCAAACTGCACCGTAATTTATTGTACCTACATACATGTTTTTTTGTATTTCTAACTTTGACTTGTTATTATTTTTATAAAATAACGGATTATATTGCAGTTTACTGCTTCTAATAAACAAGTATATGTATTTTTTTTTCAGAATCGATTATACATTTTTTTTAATAGAAAATTTCTACAATATAACATAATAATATATAAATATAAATATACATTTATTTATAACCTAATTAAAAACTATTATTAACCTAAGTAAATAAAAAAAGAAAAAAAAAGCATAACAGAACAAAAAATTCTTTTTGTTTTTATTTCCTATTTAGTTATGATTCGTTTGAATTCATTTGAAATAAATTTATGCCACTTATAAGTTTATTCGAATTGAAATAATTATTTGTTTTAATTATTTTATTTCATGTTACATTCTTAATATTTTACTAGCTATATACTTTACATATGTACATGTATATACAATAATTATTATAATAATGTAAATTATAATTTATATTCAATTTTGTATATATATTATAATATATATATAGAAAGTTTTCCCTTAAAAATAACATATGCACACATGTAAGTTAAAAAACGTACAAATAAATAAAATCAAGAACAGAAATTAAAAAAAAATAATAAGTTGAAATGCAAATGAGTCAACAATCGTAAAAAAACATAAAACAAAAAAAAAAAAATAAAACAAATTATTTATTAAAATGAATTAAATTCACTTAACAGTAAAATTTGAATATATGGGTAATAGGTATACACTTGTTTGTTAATTCATTCATGGGAAGGGAGAAAGGTCTTTAATAAATAAAAAAATATTTTTTGTTTTGTTTTTGTTTTTACATAAATTTCCAAAAACCTAAGGTAAATTTTTTTTTTTTTTTTTAATTTCAGTAACAATATTTTATTTATAATATTTTATTCTGTAATTTAAAATATAAGTCTTTAAGTTATTGAATATATTTTTTTTTAAATTTTAATCTTTGCATTAATTTCAATTCAAAATATTTCATCTATTTTCAATGCACTAATTACAATGTAAAATTCTTCTTCTTCTTAATTTATTATGCGTTAGTCAGTTAGTACAGCACCAATATATTCGATCATTGTAAGTCTATTGTTGTTTGGAATCTCCTCCAGTTTTTTCCTACTTGCTTTGAGTTTGTTAATATTACTTTCGTCTTCCCTCCGTTGTATGTCTCATATATTTTGTTATTTTCTTCAATAATCAGCTTCTAGAATTCCGAAAGATTATTTCTGTATCATCCCCCCAATAAAAAGTATTCTATGTGCAAAGAGTGCCCGTCCTTCTATAGCTGCAACTAGTGCAATTGCACCATTGCATTGCATTATTCCGAAATATTACTTCTTTATTATCCCACCAATAAAAATCATTATATGTATTATATGTGCAAGAAGTGCCCGTCCTTCTATAGGTGCAAGTAGTGCAATTGCACAATGGTGCATGATAAATAACTTATGAATATACAAAATAACTTTACCTAACGGAAATAAAAATTCTCTATTTTGGTTGGCATCTAAAGATTCTGTTTATTGTTTTTGTTTTTGCATATTCACAAAATGGAAATGAAAAATTATTGTCTAATTCTGAATGTTATAACTGAAGCCATATTGTCCAAATTTTTAATATTATAACCCATTAAAATAGCCCACTCACGTGAAAATGTATTTTAGAGTATTTTTATTTAGTTATAAAAGAGTACAATTTTTCAAAACTGTACAAAGCGGCAAACCGGATAGGCCAAATATGTACGAAAGATAACATAATATATTTTCTAATCAAAATAATTTAATTATAATGTTCAGCGATATGAAAAACCAATATGCAAGACAATCCTCATCAATATTTTTAAAATTAATAATCAAAATTTGTATTTACAACATTTACAAACAATAATTAAAAAATAATATTTAATAGAAATTATAGTGGGAAAAGTTTAAATACAGTTATAATATATCGTGAAAAAATATCCTTCGGAAAATCAATATTGTTAGTAGCTAACTGTAAAATGTAAGTTTATTTGTGTTAAAATAAATTAAATATAAAATTTTATGACATTATATATTTCGATAGCAAAAAGGACATTCTTTAACTTATACTAAAATATTAATTATTAAAATCAAATTTGCATAAATTTATGTACATACCAAAACATACAAGGGTAATTCAAGCAATACTATGAATTACATTATTTAAGTGAAAATGTGGTCCTAAACAAATCTAGTTCCTTATACAAAAATATTTTGATTAATTTTACAAAAATACAATCATCATCATCATAATCACAATTATTATCCTGTAACGCCATTCGTGGGGAATAGGACGGAAATAAAATCTTTCTGCGGCTAACCTCTTCAATTGTGGCCACGTACTTTGTTGTTGAAAAACTGTTATTTACCATCTTTTTCTCGTCCTTTCAATGCGACGTGTACCCTAAAAATTCCATTCGAAACATCGTTTACCGATGTTGGGATATTGTTGTCAGGCTTCCTCAGAGTATGTCCGATCCAACGCCATTTTATCTGTTGCATTTTCACGTCTAATTGTTTTTTGTAGCCACAGTGTTATATTGGAAATGATTTGTGGCCAACAAATGTTTAAGAGCTGTATATTTGGAGTATTCTGGTGATGTATAGGGAATTTTTCATGCGCGTCTCAGACGTACAAAAGAACAGATGTTGCACTATTGTATTGAAAATTGTTATTTTAGTGCGCAGAGATAATGTTTTTTGCCTGCCATATTTTTGAGAGCATCCCAAAGCCGTGTGCGGACCTTACTGATGCGGGCTCCAATATCCAAATCAGCAATTCCGCATCTGTTAATTACATTATGTTGCCCGTGTAATTAAACCGGTATTACAAAAATATGGCTTATATTTTTTTTTTTGAAAATTCACAATCAGAAGCATTGTATTTGCAATAAGTACCTATTTAAGATCGGATATATTCTAAGTATAGTTTATTATATTATACGATATCAGTATAACTACATCATTATGGATGAATTGGGTCTGCTTATTCATTTAGCTATTATATCTTACGAAGATATAAAAATAGACTCCGAACTACTGAATGTCTACATTAGAAACAGATTGTACAGTTTTATAGGAAAATCAAAAAAAAGAAAAATTATATATTATATTAGGGGAAATGCATTCCAGTATTTTCGGAAAATAATATTGTAAACAAGGATAAATTTATGATTTCAATAATTTGATTTTAATAATTATTTTTAAGTTTACTCCGGCTCATATAGGGTTATTCTCAAATTCTCACATTCTTGTGTACGCTGACGATATGAAAATATTTAAACAAATCTCATCTCCACGAGAATCTCCGCTTTTTCAGAGTGACGTTAATAAATTCGCTATTTGGTGTTGTAATAATAACCTGGCACTTAACGCTAGCCAATGCCAAAGCATCACCTTTTCCCGGAAAACGGCAATATCAGCGCGTTATTATAGTATTAACGGCGTTATTATCTCTAATGTCACATCTACTGAAAATTTAGGTATTCTATTAGATACCGAACTAAATTTCAGATCTCATGTAGGTAATATTGTCAGTAGAGCTAATTCAGCTCTTGGGTTTATCAAAAGATGGTCAAAATAATTTTCCGACCCATACTTGAATACGCATCCCAGGTCATCTTTTCATCAAGTTCACATAGACAGGATTGAATCTGCGCAACGTAGATTCGTTCGTTTCGCTCAAAGTGGTCTTTCATGGACAGACCCATATAACTTAAGTATTAAGAGAGAGACCACCTTAAGCTCCTAGGTCTGCAAAGTCTCTTTAATCGTCTCGAAGTAGCTGATATTATATTTTTTCACCAAATTCTGTCAGGTGCAATTGAGTCGGTTGCTATTTTAGAACATATAGACTTCAATATCGACTTTCGTTTTTTTAGGTATTCTGCCCTCTTTCTATTAAGGTTTTATCGTACGGATTATGACAAGAATGAGCCAAAAATTACAAGAATGCTGCGTAGCGTGAACAATAACTCTAGCGTGAACAATAACTCAATAAGTCTTCGATTTTTACGTTAGTATGTCCAAACTGAAGAATTTGCTTTCTTCAAACAATTTATAAGTTTTTGAAGGACATGTAATACGTGTAGTATACGTAGTGATTCACGTTGAATGAAGTGATACGTAGTGATTCACGATTGAAGTGTATATAAATTATGTTTATTTTTATTATTATTATTGTTATTTTTGTGTCTTTGACTAATTGCGTTTTGCATGTGTTGTATTTTAATTTTTTTAGAACTAACAACGTATCTAACTAACAGTATTGTTGGTAATAAGATTTACTGTTTTTTGATAATATAGCTATCAAAACTTAAAATTTTGTTAAAAGCGTTTATTTATTTAACGGTAAATATTTCATATATTCATAGTACTTTAAGTACGGGATACAGAATAATTGTAATTAATGCGTGCAATAAAGTACTTTAAAGTATATGAAAGTAATTGAAAATTATTTTAAATGGGCCGAATTGATTTCATATATCTACTAAACTGAATTATATAATTTACAAAGTATAAATAAAAAAGAAAAAATTAAATTTTTATAAAGTCTTAGAATGAGAGAAATGTCTTTAGGCATTTAATGGTTGAAAATAAATAAATAAAATAAATAAATCTGGAAATGGATTGTACCTACCAATTTAAAGACGATTACAAGATAAAAAAAGACAATAATTGAAGAAAATATTTTAAAGAAATCTAAATCTATACCAAAGCTGATATCTACATAGTACATAACATACATGTATATTACTATGTAGGTACATGTTATAGTACATAATATATGCATGCATGCTAATAAATTGATAAAAAAAAATTAAATTAAAACTTTTCGTACTACCCTCGTTTAATTGAAAATATCTAACCTTACTTATAGTAAAGGATTTAATTTAATTTTGCTTAGTTTTTTTTTTAATTTATGTATTAAAATTCAATTTTATTATCGTGAATATTTAAAATAACTTTTTAATATTTATTTCGAAATATTTATAAAGTTAAAAAATATTCAATAACATAAAATTATACTTATATGTATATACTGGCTATATACATTATGTATATCATACTAAATTTCTTTAGAAAAAGGAAATACGATAAGAATTATTTATTTGTTATTCAAGAAATAATTCTATTAACTACATTATATTAATTTTACAGTTATGTATGTGTATATAAGAAAAGCCTGTTATAAATTTATTGAATGTTGAAAGTTGCATGTTATTTAAACCTAGAAAAAATAAATAAATAAATAAATAAAATGAAATATAAGCAAAATATATGCGTTATATCCGGATAATTTTCATGGAAGTTAAATAATAATTCTAAGATATATAGTTAGTATTTAATAATATTCAAATTTATAAATATCAAAATAAAATATTATAATATTAATTATTAGTTAAATAGAATATAGGGTGGATAAAATATACCAATATGGTTTTAATTCAATTAAAAAATTTCAAAATAAAATTATTCGAATTAAAAATAATTGTAATAATTGTGAAAATGTGGCCTCGGTAGCCTATTTGTAAAGCACTCGAGTGTAGTAATGTAACGACGGAAGGAGCACGGGTTCAAACCCCGTGAGAACCGAAAAATTTTTCAAATGGTGAAAATTACTGAAAATGTAATTTTCTATACAACCACATCAGTTCAAATATAATTTAATAATTAATAAAGATATAATATAACTAATAAAAAAATAATATAACTTCATAATATACAAAAATATATACAAAATAATTAATATAGTTTAATAAAAAAAGGCCACATTTCGAAAGGGAAAAGGACCTATAAAAGTTGGCCTACGGATTTATCTGTAGGATAAACTGTTAAAATAAATAAAATAAATAAATAAATTGTGAAAATGTCTTGTAACCTAACAAGACTATATTTTAATTTAATGTTGTTATTTTTTAAAAATAATTATTTTTATTTTATTTTATTAAAATTGCTTTACAGTTGATATTCAAATATACACACATATTTGTCATTATATCGACTCTTTATTTATTTTCGTGTTGTTTTTTTTGTTTATACAAAATTATTATAGGTTCGGATAAGGAAAGAAAATATTTGTAGGGAAATAGAATGATAGAGGGGAATTCCTGGAAATATGATGATAAATTAAAGATGAACCTGGAGAGATTTTTTCTGAATAATTGCTAATTGTATGGTTGAGCATTTCTATCAGAGTGGAATACATAAGATGGAAGCATGTTCCACATTTTTACTAGTTCTTACAATAAATGAATATCTGAATACAGTTTTAGATAACCTGGGTATGTCCATGGGACGAAGTTCCTCTTAGATTTGAAGGGAGGTATATTATTAATTTTATTTCAGTAGAACAAGTCTCATTTGTAAAAGAAATAGAGGGCTCCAACACTTCGACGTATGTTAAGAGGAGTAATGGCTTACCTGGACGAAGGAAACATCATTTAGGCGTAGAATATGATTTAGATTCTTTATAATTTTCAAGCTAAACTAGTAAAGTTTGGGACGCACCCATATACATATTGGACAGATCTCTTGGAGCAAAATATGTTTTATATCCAGAAAAAAAACCCAAACATTTAGCAGTATTCTTAAATATATAAAAAATAAGCTAATTCCACTGCTTTTTATGGTTAATCAGCATGCCTGAAATATTTAGACTTTCAGATAGTTGTAGGTTTTCTCTTTGAAATCTGGTATATAACGGGTATATTACGCTAAGTTTGCCAGCTATGATTTCGTGAGGTAAACTGTTCTCTATATCACCGCAGCCCCAAATGGGCTTATTGTTATTACCCATGCTTGTTAATTATAGTCTCTGAGTCCTTAAAGAAACTTAATTTTGTGATCACACTCAGAATATTTTTCCATGGTATTCTGGTTGTTTTCGGTTAGACCTATTTTACAAACTTATTTCTTTGTTAAGCACAAGCCTGTTATTATCACTTTTTGAGATTTAGAAGAGTTTTGAGTTTTTAATTTGAAATTTCTAATTAAAAGTTAAAAAAAATTTGGACATCAGCTTTTTTGTTTGAAAATTTCCAGAAATCAACAGGTTTTTGCTCTACACAAGCTTTTAATTGCATCTTAGCTGTGCTCAGAGGAATGCCACAGAACGGACTTGGCCATATGAATAGTGTATCCAATACTTTTAGATAATCTAACTGGTATTAAATTAGATCCTGTTAAAATTTCAAAATCCGAAATGCGATAAAACGAAAATTTGAAAATTGATTCAGAAATAGAAAGAAAATTAGGTCGATTAAGAGTATATTAGTAGGTCACTAATTTTTGCTTAGCAAGCACATAATGTGACGGTGTACTTGTTAATACTGATATAACTGTGAATCTGTGATAGTTTGGAAGCTCAGTAGTACATCAAGTACATTTTCTAAGCTCAACTAGCTGAGTTCAGTCTTCGTCAATCTTCGGCTTGTTTAGTCTACGAAAACTAACATCAGTTGGTTGAGAGAACAATATATTATGTTTGACAAGTTCACAGAAATTTTAAATATTCCTTTCCAGGATATCCACAGATTTGTCGTGGTTTTGATGTGCTGAAGGGGATCTTTACAGAACCGCAATTGACTTAGTGGCGTGTCAGCGACGGATAAATCTTTTAAACTTAGTCTTATTTTACGCTTGATATCTTTTTGTTTGTTTGTTTTATGTGGTTTTCTGTAATCATTAAATTAATATCTAATTATTATTTTTAATCCTGATTTTAGAAGAAGGCGTACATGTCCTCCATCATATGAATGTTGACATTTTCTGATATATTTTCCCAAAGTGCCATATCTGTAACAAAAAATTGTAAATTATAGTTGGAAGATATTAGATACACTAGGCAATCACAACAGCAGTAAGTCGATGTATGTTGCACACGGATATTACTTTAATAGTCTTTTAAAGTTTTTTAATTTTTGACTTCTATTTAAAAGTTCGACCCACGTAACATTTTATTGTTGTAAAAACGTATAAGACTCTTATATGACTCCGGATAAGCATTAAAGGTGTTATAATGATGTTCTTATGGGAATAATGTTATGTACCTAATGGGAATAATATATATCTTTCTCATTAAATAAATATAAAAATCTATAAAATTATTATTTTAAAATAAAAAATAATACCTATCTCACTCTCGCATAACATATATATTATTACAAATGAACTTCATTTCAAAATAAAAGCATATACACTAATACATATGTATACTATAATCCTATTACAATAATATTACAGCTCCCGTGCTCAATTGCTTAATTGCTCCCGTGCCTTATATGATTCTCTATTTTAGTGCTATAACGTATTTATAACGTTTCGCCACAATTGCGGAACATTCAAATGAACACTAATAGTTCTATTAGAGTATTTATAATAGTATTATAAGAGTGTGCAATTTTATATCAATAAAATTGTTACGTGGGGAGTTTTATTCTTTAGGTCTTGTTTTGTTAAAAATTTTTAATATTTAATATAATCTGATTAACTTGATTTCAGTTTGAAATTTCGAAATATTGTCCCAAAGTCTCACTCATAGTCAATTTACAAAGATTAACTCTCAAACACTATTTGCAACACTACAATATGTGAAAATTAATGCTATCTAAGTTATTCGTTTTGAGGTTCATTTTTCAGTCTGCAAAATAACTAATATGTGTCGATTTCAAAAACCTAAATGTGTCAAATTCAAAAGCATTTTTTACAAAAACCGAAACAACATAAAAAATTAATAATAATTTTAAAAAATCTAATAATTTTCAATTAAAAAATTATAATGAAAATTTTAAAGTCTTAAGTTTTTTATATAATATGTATTAGCTAATTAATTATCTATATAATCTATATATATGTATAAAAAAAAAATTAATAAAAAAAAAGAACAAAAAATAAATAAATTACAAAATTTCATTAATGAAAACTTTTTTTCTAAAAATTAAATACAAAAACTCTTTCATCAGAAATTTATAGTTAAATTAAATATTTATGTAAATTATCGTTATAAATTATATCTAATATAAAATAAAATTTAATAATTTTCCTATTTAAAATACAAATACTACTCATTTTAAAAATAGTTGGTCGAATGAAATTTTTTAAGTCCAAGATATAATTATAATAATTAATTCTTTAACCTTTCGACGATTGTATTGGACTTTAGTAACAAATAAGCAGATTTACTAAGTAGGTATTTGTGTTATAGCTTTTACAGTATCAAATTTATAGTACTGAAGGTCTAATGAAGTATCAACAGAGTTAAATTTAATTTTTTTATAGTCGATATTTATTTTTATTCCCTTCTTTTTTCCCCAATCTCCTAAGGTCTGTTAAAACTGTTTGCCAGGATGTTTGAATGTATTTTCAATTTGCTTTTGCATTTTGCCCAATATTTTGTCATTTCATCATATACTGAAGTAAACTGCAATTAATTGTGGATCAGAGTATTTGGCATGAACTACGGAAAATCGATCAACCATCTTAGGACATTTTTCTGCAATCTTTGAATTACATCCATATTGGATTTAGTTGCATCGCCCCAGATTGAATTTTGTACGACGACAACCAATAATATAGAATTGGACAGCAGCACCTTGTTTTCCAAAGATAATTCAGATCATTTACCCATTAACCAACATAGGTCTCTCAGCTTTTGTTCCAATTGAGTTATAGTCGATATGAATAAAAAAATATAATCAATATTCATATTTCGGCTATTAATTGTTAATATACTTACTTACTTGCTGGGCGCTACAGACCTTGAAGGTCCTGGGTCTGACGTTAATATACGCAAATCATTATAAATGAAATCTGTAAATTAAAACAAAGTACGGTACCAAGTATCTGAACCATTTCACAACCGATTTCCATTATTATTCTTTTAAATGATTGATATTTAAAAAGAGACGTAGCGAAAATAAATATTTTTTTCAAATGGAACGCACCCATTACAAATATCAAATAATTAATTAGACATTTCACTTCATGCACTTACATTATTACCCCTTAGCCTCTTACAGATTATCTTAATATACGAAAATTTTAATTTAATGAAATTGGCGGAACTCACCCATGTATGCAGAGTATATTTAAATATTTTAATTTTTTTTTTTTTTTAAATTATTACATTGTTTAATGTTAAACTAAATTATTAGGTTGTTGTCTAAGATAAATCAATAAAAGAATTATATAGTGCAAAAAATAAATTGAAATTATGGAACACAATTCACTGTGAAATTGAATGCAATTTTTTATCAAAGCACCGGGCGAATACAAGTAGATATAGTTTTCTGATTTTCTGATTTTTGCTAATAAAGTCTATTTACCATAGCGTATTGCCACTACAAATTCCGATTAATTACTATAGTAAAAGAGTTGAAGTATAGGCAAAAAAAGTCCTCTAAATGACTTCATTCTGATTTTACTTTAAGCTGGGAAGTTTATAATAGTTTATGACAAGCAATGAGCTTACATGGTACCATCTAACAATTATTGGATTAATCACAGAAATTAATAATTTAGATTTTGTGCAGCATTTGCACTGCAATTGGGTTGATTTGGTATCCTACAGATGATTTTGAGATCAACTACCATTACATATAGTATCTGCCATACGAAACCATAGGTGATTGATTTTGTCAAATACCTTAAGTTGAAACAGTAACCAAATACAGCTTTGAAATACAAATCGGGACGGACAGCAGATATTTAAATGGCCATACTGATTGGATTTGTGAGTTAGAAAACCTTTTATTAAGAACAAAATATTTAGTTAGATATTTTAATTTTAATTTTACAGAATAGTTCGAAAATTTTGTATATGAGTGATTTAGAAGTACCAATAGTAGCATTATACGCCATGAATAGGGTTAGTAATTAATATTTCCATTGCTAAATTTAATTCAAATCGTTAAGATATTCATAAATTGTGTAAACCAAATATTTTTTAATTAGGCTTGTATTTCTCGCATTATATTCATTATTTACATATGAATATTATATACAATTATTATTATATATATATTATAATATTATAAAATATGGATCATTTAAGTAAAAAATTCAAGGCTTGTGGCATATAATGAAAAGTTATTAATTTGTTTATTTTCTTTTTTTTAAAATCAACCATCAAAACTCATATAAGATTTGTATACTTACATACTTAATATATATAAAGGACATTTACGCATATTTCCATGAACATACAAACATATTTTTATAATTATATTGTATTTTCAAAAAGAAAAACATTAATTGCCATATGCGTATATTATAATATATTTAATGTTAAAAAAATATAAAAAAAAAAAAATCAAAAATAATTTTTTTTAATATTAGATGAATTGTAGATATTTTCTTAACTACTCTCTATACCAGTAACAAATATAATCATCATCATCATCATTATCAAAATCTATGTATCTTTTATATCAAATAGATACAAAGTTAAAGTTATGTGTGAATAGCATATTATTGTATATATATATATACATAATATATGTACATATATATATATATAAATATTGTACCCCCGCGTATTAAGCAATAAATAAGGGAGTGAATATTTGACAAGGATATGTTTATTTTACTCTTCTTCTTATCATTATAAAAAACAAAAAATAATAAAAATAAAGAAACAATAAAAGAAAAACAAAAGCTAAAAGTGAAAGGGTTGAAATGGAGTTTTGGAGGATAATTTCTACTGTTACTATATACCCTCTCTAAATATACATATTAGAGATATGTTTTTTTTTTAAAATAACAAGAAAAAAAAATATTTAAGGAAAGGCATTTTTTTTTTCTTTATGAAAAGACATTAAAAATCGTTAAAATTTATCTATATAAAAAATGTGTATTGTCTAAGCATATCCTTTCAATATTATCAACTTATATTATGTTATTTATATACAGTGTCATAATATGCAATACAATACATTTAATATCAACTTTATTTAAGTTCGGTAATACACAGACGAAGTTCTGTAGCGTACATAATTAAGTTCTGTAGAATTAAGAGCCTGCTAACAACACATTCGAAAGCTGTAAAGCTGGAATATTATTGTAAGTTGAATATTATATTTAATTTAATGGACTGAGCTCGTAGTTCTAGGAATTTATTTAACTAGTAATAATATAGTAAATAAAAAATATAATAGATAATGATATGAGATTGTGTTGCACCGCTAAGTACAACAATTACAATATTGCTTAAATTCCAGATTTTTACAGTTTTTAAACTATTAGAAATAATTTTGGATGTACCACTATATGATAAGTAACGCTCAAATACAATAATCTATAATCTAAATTATTGTGATGCACTATAGGAACGCTAAATGAACTTGGGAGTGATAATTCAATTGCAAAATTTTGAATATATTAATATGAGAATTAATAAATTCTTCTTAGACATTATAAAATAAAATGAATGAATTAAATGAATTAAATGAATTAAATGAATTAAATGAATTAAATGAATTAAATGAATTAAATGAATTAAATGAATTAAATGAATTAAATGAATTAAATGAATTAAATGAATTAAATGAATTAAATGAATTAAATGAATGAAATGAATGAAATGAATGAAATGAATGAAATGAATGAAATGAATGAAATGAATGAAATGAATGAAATGAATGAAATGAATGAAATGAATGAAATGAATGAAATGAATGAAATGAATGAAATGAATGAAATGAATGAAATGAATGAAATGAATGAAATGAATCAAATGAATCAAATTTATTTTATTTTTATTTTATTTTTATTTTATTTTATTTAACAAATAAATCAAATGAATCAAATGAATCAACTGAATGACCTGAATTCACATAAAGAAAAAACAATGCAATTAAGAGTTAAATTAATTAAATTAATTAATGAAATACAATGCATGAATTCGATTTTGACCTATAAAAGTAAGCTAAAATGAAGTCAAGTTGAAATATAAAAAAAATCTAGGATCAAAATTGGTTCGATTGTTAAGTATAAGTTCAAGTTTGATTAGCTTACATTTATTTTAAACATTTGTTTAACCAATTTCAACCATCAGTTCCTGCCGGTTACTTTATGTTATGGAACTGTAATTTTAATATTAGAATTAAAAAAACGAAATTACCAAAATTGATAAGATATTTTCAATTCGTTAAAACTACAACAAGTGAAAACAGTGTCTATTTTTGAAACATTTACTTTCTATTGACTATCGCCACCTGAAGGTTGTCAGTTACATTGGTTTTACAATTATTCAATTTCAACCAATTTTTTTGCATTTTATTAATTTTTCTGGTTTTTATTTAGGTGTTGGTGTACCATAGATTTAAGAAGCCACATAATGCACGTTCCAAATATCAGTATCTGTACTTTATGTTATTAAATATTAATTTTTCACTAATTATAGCCAAATATTTAACGTATATAAACCATTTTTGTATAAGCAAACGGCAAACCAAAAATTAAACTTTAGATTAAAATAAAACGTACGTAAAACGACCGGTTCAAAGGTCGAAAAAACATATAAATAAGAGTAGTTAGTATCAGTTTTTGGACATTTCATGCAAGAAATTTAAATATTTTACAATTTTTATATCTTTCGTATTCGAATTGTAGATCTTCTACTGTTTTTACATATTTAATGTAGGTATGTATGTACATGTGTTTTTTAAAAAAGTTAAAAAAGAAATTTTAAAAATCTTAATTTATTTTATTTTACTACATATATACATATTCGTTTACATATATATATATATATATATATATATATATATATATATATATATATATATCATTATTACAAAAAAATTATTGTAATCTTGAATGTGTGAAAAAAAAATAAATTTAGTTTCTTCAGAAAATATACATGACAATGTACCAATAAACACACACACATACATCCACCATATATAGATATTATTAACATTAAAGGATATGTGAAAAGATCTATAAAATAGCTGACAAAATATAATCAAGGCAAACAATAAGCAACGAATTATTTTAAATTATAAAATTCTTTTAATTCCCAAATGAAAGTGAAAAAAACAAAAAAAAAAAAAAAAAAAAAAAATGAGGAAAATTTATGTTCTTCACCATCATCACGCGAAAAAGAAAAATAAAAAAAATTATTTTAAAGAATAGAAAAGGGTTATGAAGAAAATTACTTTTAAAGTAAAATTTTTGTATTAAGATGGGAGTATGAGAAAATCTATTGATCCAATGAAATATGGGTGGGGGGTTTGAGTTGAATATTCTATTGTTTGAACAGAGTGATGTTTAATAAAAATAAAAAAAAAAAATTAAAGGAAATCAAAGAAAAACAAATAAACCAAAAAATTAGTTATCTACTATAGGTTAGTCTGACAAATTATAAGATAAGCAGATTTGATCAAATAAATTAAATACCCTAGCTAAAATATGACTTATAGTTGTAAGAATTAAACAAAATTTGTCACAGGAAAAACTTTGAAAATTCTGATTACGCCTGTTATCTTATCTCGGATTTTTCTTTTTTTGACATAAGCGGTTTTGATTTGTTGGCACAGAATTGATATACGATAAGTCTCCTAAATTGTATACTTATATAAAATATGATATTAAAAATATTGGTATAATGTTATAAGTATTAATAATTAAAATCTATCCCAGTCCATTTTGTTTAAATTTAATTCATCGAAAATGGTTTAATATAGATGAATGGAATATCAAATCCATAACACCACTCAAAATAATATTTTCGTTTATTACTTGCATAAAAATTAAGTGTCGAATTCAGGATTTTATTTTTTTTTTACTAAGTATTTTTGATGGTTTGATGGGGTTCTTCTATCTTGCTATCTATTATTTTGTATCCCCCCCGCCCATCTCTAACTGGTTGATCTAAACAATTTAGTACAGTTTAGAAGTGTAGGAAACAATTTTAATTTTGAAAAAGAAAAAAATGTTAAATAAAATAAAAAATAAATATTCCATAATTTTCCCTAATGGTGTTCAAATTGAAATTTTTTTTGATGAAATTCAAAACGATTAAATACTTAAATGTGTTTAATGTATTTATATGTGTATATGTATATACATTTATTATTACATATGTTTATTAATACATCATATATGTATATATATGTATTAATATTTGAAAAATTATTTGTAGAATAAAAAATTTTGTTTGTTCTGAAAAAGTTAAAAAAAAAAAATTAAGTTTGAAATTGTCTTAATTTATGTCAAAAAATGAAAATCTAAGTTGAATGGAAATATTAAGATAAAAAATTTATATATTATGTCAGATATACATAGATAATATATAATTTTACTTAGAAAATTATTATATTGCTTTCATTTTTAATTGCAAACACAATTTAAAATAAATAATTATTGTGCCGTACCAAAGTTCAATAAAATTAGATTCCAGCTACAATGTTGAATCTTTCACTAACTATGTCCTATCAAAAAAGAAAGTATAAGCAATTAAACCTAATTTTTTTTTCTATATATACTAAAAAAGTAAAATTTCATAAAATAATCAAATAAATTTCTGATTACATCATAAATACAGTAGCAAAATGGTTAAACTGAAAGCAAAAAAACCAGCAGCAATTTAATGCCGAAAATAGTGATAACCATAATTTAAAAAGAGCACTAAAATAAATTAAAGGCGTTTCCGAACCTCTCGCACTTGCGCTTGATACTCGCACTAAACTTGTCAAATAGCACTTGATTTGTTGTCACAATTTTAGTGTAGTCTCAAATACACTAGGTATCGCAAAATTAAATTTATTAAAAGTGAAAATAAAAAAACAAAATTAGTCCGAATTGACAGGTTTAGTGCGAGTTCCAAGTGCAAGTGCGAGAGCTTCGGAAATGCCCTAAATTGGCATTTATAGTTTAACCAATAAAATCTGAACTAAATGAAATCATTCTATTTGGGCTATAGTAGGTTTTACTTTTAAATTTTTGATTGATTTTTATAACTCACAGATGTGTTAACAATATCTTGTAATAAGTTATAAAATCAATTAAATTAAAAATTAAAAGTTGTATAATCTTACATATTTAATATCTACTGACCAGTTCAAGTAGAGTTCTGATTAGCGAAATTACTTATGTAATAATTATTGACAATACGATCGTGTGTAGAAGTTAGGATTGATACGCAAGCTGATTTTCTTAGATAGTATATCAAAATAAAAATTAACTCACATAGATTGAAGTCTCTAAGTAGCAAAATATATAATAAAAATTAACAGTTACCATAAATAATTTGATATTATAAGTATTCAGAATATGATAAAGGCTAGCATGATCGAATTAAGAACAGATTTCGCTATGTATATATGTTCAGTATTCCATTCAACTAATTAAAGCTAAAAAATAACTTATTTGACAGACAAAATAAAGTTTAAAGGATTAACATTTTATTTGATATGTTGTGATATGATTTGATTGTTGAGAAGCGTCTTAGTCATCGGTGTTGACTATACCTGCTTGTCTTAACAGTTTTTTCACACAAGTAAATTTTGGTGGTTTCCTAACTGAGTCCAATATCTTTCGGTTTGAAGCAGTTATATCCTCTTTCATAGATGTCATTTCTATTTAATTTCCTAGTACTGAATTAGAAATATACCACGGTGACGATTACTACTCTAACTATATCTTTCCTTGAAAATATTCAATAATTTCTATGTTTAAATTGCTTGTCGCACCTCACACCATTCCATATTGGCTTCAGTATACCTTTCTAAACTAGTTGTGAATTTCTGCCAATTAGACGGTATAAGTTGAAAATTTTTAGACGTATCTGTTATATTTTTGCTGTAATATATGCTTTCTGTAAGGCTAATTTTTGGTCACAGTGTAGTACAAAATATTTGATAGAATCAGCCTTTAGTATTGTTATTGGTTTTAGGATAGATTTCTTTACTAGCATAGGGAATTGAACAATGTGGACAGATTTGACTTCCTTTTAATTCTCTACTCTTTTAACCATAGATATTCATTTTACCTAAGTTTCTTTGAACTTTAAAGGGTATCATTTGAAGCAAAACACTTGAAGTTAGATATGATGTATCGTTTCCACACGTTGCAACCATGATGGTATATTGTCTTGATGGTAAATCAGCAGTAAACAATAAATATAGAACAGGTTCTAAAACACTTCTTTGTGCATAAAAAGTGAACTTAAATTTAATTCTGGAGAGAAAAAAAAAACTCTGTACATTTGTGAGGAGCGGCAATTTGATAAATTAAAATTTTTGTATGTGAAGATGTATGTGTGTCCTTGCTTTTATAAATGCAAGCCTGCAGTTAATCTGCATATTCTGAATTTACTAAAACACTTGTCACATTTTCTAAATGCTGTTCATAAATGCAAATTTAATGTTTACTGGGCGTCAACTTGACAGAATAAATTTTTAATACGCACAACTACAGAATATCGGTAATTAATGATTTGCAGATTTTGTGTTCATAAACAAAGTCATGTGATAAATCTGCTAAAGTTAAAAAGCAGGTGCTTGTGTTCGTAATCATCAGAATTGCGTAAGCGTCTGTAAGATTTTGCAGATTGAAAAAAGTCGCTGCAATTTCTGCAATACAAAAAAACAAATTAAAATTGACTTGCAAGATATTTTCTAAGCACATATTAAAATTGAATTTATTGTTATTTATTAAAAACAATAATTATCATCTTTAATAAATGCTAACATATTTTAATAAATATTACAATAATGTGAAATATTTTGGTATTACGTATATGTGTTCTCCACATATTTGGTTAATACGCAGAAGTGAAAGTCTTCATTTCGGTAAAGCTTCAACTGGAATCCGAGTTCATTTGCGGGAAGAGGAAAAAAAGTATTTTGTGAGACAGGGTGCTAAACGAAATTTTAAAAGTTTGTAATGGTTTTCTTTTTAATGCAACGAAATACAAGACTCTTAAGTTATAAAGTTTTTCTGACGTTTCTGAATACGTTTCTGAATGCTCATCTGCAGATAATTTCATGTTCATAAATATCAGAGAAAAAAATCTGCACAGTAGCGACGCATTTTTTTCTGTGTTTAGGAAAACAAGATTTGTTTTCATTATTGCAAAGTACACGTAACTGGTGGCACACTTGTTGTCAGTTTGCAGTAGTTATTTATGAAAACACCCCCATAATTATATCTGGATTTAAATTTTAAATGTAAGTTTATAATTGAAAAGAAATAAAATTTAAAATTTTTTTTTAGTTTCGCTACGTCTCTTTTGAAATATTTATCATTTAATAGAATAATAAAAATTGGCTGTGAAATGGTTCCGATATTTTTACCGTATTTTTTAAATTTGCAGATTGCAGATTAAATATATAATTCTATTCGACCGAACATTTTTTTTTTTTTTATTGCACCTTTCTATTTTCAGCCAACCAGGAATGCTTTTATATAAAACTTTTTCATTTAGTTATGTTTTATACTTTTCCAACCCATTTGAACTCTTTTCAGTCTTCTGACCAGATTTTTTTGCACCAGCAGTTTCGAAGTGTAATGAATGTACGAATACAACTGTATAGCTATATAACAATAAAAAGGTCTATATTCATTCATAACGTACTTTGCTCAATATATGATAATTAGTACATAGGTATGTTAAATGTTATTTTCATTTGTAAAATTATGCTGACTAACATAAATATTATGGAATTTACTATAGTATTAAACTGAGCTCAAATGCACTAAAAAAAATTGTAGACAAATGAACTTTGTTTAGTAAAATACCTATTATAAAATTAATGTAATTTATTTTATACTTAAAAAGCATATTTTATTGAATTTTAATTGTAAATTATTAAATTAAGATTTATGTAAAATTTGTATAAAAGGGGATGATTGTCCAGAACAATAATCATTATTAAATCAAACCTTGAGCAAAAAGAACTCTTTCTTTTATTTATAGGATCGGTTTAAATTGAAATATCTTTTCATGAAGCCATACGCTTTTAAAGATCTTTTCAATACAAGTGTATAATCTTTATAGAGCCATACGCTCAAAGATTATATGCAGAACAGAACTCTAAGCTAAAATATAGCTTTACCCAAGCAATTCGCTTGAAAGCTATATTGACATAACAAACTAACACATCATAAATTACGTGAATCATAACGTAAATTACAGAAACTTTACCCGGGAATAAAATTGTTAATAATTCTCTATCAATATCTAAATTAATAAATATCTCTGAAGCCAATTCAAAATAAATATTGCTGAATTTAATATTATTAAAAAAAACAAAAATAAGAAATAACAAAATGCCCAAAACTTATTGGCATATTTGGTTCTGCGGTCACAAAACTAGACAACAGGAATTATACCCGTATATCTATATCCAAAATATAAATAGATATCTATACAGTGACCAGAACCTAGCTGAATATTTTTTTCTGTAATACAAAACAAAAAATAAACTTTGAAACTTGCATTTTTTAAACAATTTATTTTTTTTTGTTTTTGTTGTTTTTATTGTTTTTATCCTTTTTTTTAATATTGTTTATTATTGTTGAATTGTTAAATTCATATTGGTGTTTATTAAATATGATGGTCTTGATGATATTACAAACAATATTCAAAGTAAGTTTTTTTTTTTTGAATTTCCTTATCTTCTTTTTGGTACATTTTTTTTGTAGTCCGATATTTTTATAGAAAAATTACTTCTGGCTAAATAAAAGAATTTCCCTTTCCATAACAAAAAAGAAAATTGTTTGTACTTCTTAATTACAAAGTAGCTGCCCAGAAATAAAATTTTTTTCTATTACATAGAAGTTAGATACATCTTATTTAATATGTAAATCGAAATTAAACAAAATATCTATTTTTAGATAAATAACGGTAAATAATTAATGACTGATTTAAGTTAACCGAAGAAAGTAAATTTTTGATAGGTTTTCCAAATTGACCCCAAATTTCAAAAGAAACTTTAAAAATGTCTGTGTGAAAATCCGTTCTGAAACCAGATATTTCTAATTTAATATTGTTTGAAGTCCAAATTGAGATTGTTTGATGCTTATGACTTATACTCAATAATAATGTCGATGAATGGTGCATTTGGAGAGGATGTTTGAAACCGAACTTGAAATGTTCTATATCAGAAAGGTAGAAACTATTTTGATGACCCGAATTCGGTGTACAAGCCAGGAGGAGATTGTCAAAAATTACACTTGACATAGATTATTTTATTGGAATCAAATTGTGCAATTGGTGTGTCCCTTCATGCATGTGGCTCTGTAACAGATGTTGATATTATAACATGTATTCAACAAAATTAGGTGCTTGTACCGGATTTCGGCAAGCATGCGACTTCTTCAATTTATTGTGGCATGCCGATGACATTGATATCATCGCCCAATCATAACGAGCTGTGGTCGAGGCTTTTACCCAGATTGAAGAAAAATCGGAATGAAAGAAGTCTAAACACAGATCGGAATTGAAAACAGCCGACAGTATATTTTGCAAATCTATTCAATTACTGGGGTATGCCGTATGACATTAATATCAAATATATATGTTCTGGAGAACAATCGTCAACACCAATGAAACACTACTGTTGGCACATATAATTTCCAGGTATAGTTTAGGAGCTTACCAACCTTGGAACCAGCTTGTAAATATAAACAAACGGACATCTCTACGTAATACCTACGTTTTTTTCCCTTAAATCATTTTTTGTCTTATAGACTTGAAAAATTGAAATTGAATCTGATAGAAAAAGTTTTGATAAACGGAAGTCTGTGTCTGTTCTGCCGTTAAGAAATGTTATCCTTCGAAATAACAAAATTAAAAAAACAAAAATAAGCACAACAATTTTGTTTTTGTTTTTTTTTTATTTATTTTGAGAAATAATAAAATGGCAAATAGTATTGACTTTACTAGAAATATTTACAAATGATGACGATAAATGATATTGATAATGATTGATAAAGATTATAAGAAAAAAACAATAAAAACAAAAAATAAATATTACCCAATTGTAATGGACATTGGTTTTGTGGTAACTGATGGTCAATTGTTATTCATTTAAGAAATAATAATAACAAAACAAAAAAATTTTTAGTTTGTGTTATTGAAAGGATGAACAGGATGATATAAAAGGATTGTGTCAGTTCAAAAAATATTTTTTTTTTTTATCATTTTTAGTTTGTTTGTTGAATTACTTAAAGTTTTAAGTTTCTGTTCGTTTTTTTCTGCCTGAATTAGATCAAATTTTAATTGTACAATATGTAAAAGTTACTGTCAATAGACCACAAAGAGAATATAATATAATTGTTTACTTTCTTTTGTATGTATGTATATGTATATCTGTGGATGTGGTTTTTTTTCCTAATTTCTAACAAAATTATAAGTTTTTATCATGATGTTGTTGTTGTTGTCTTTTTTGAAGCAGAAGACAGAAACTATATATAGTTAGAAAATATCTAAAAAAAAAAACAAATAAAAACAAATTGACTTGAACTTTTTTTTTTTTTTTTTTTTTCATAGTAAGTATAAGTAGTTTTTTTGTCTTAAGGATATTTAAGTAAATTTAAAAAGGATTTAATAAATAAATTATTTTTGTCAATTATTTTGTAATAAACATAAATAAATATGTAATTAAGTTTCGGTTTCTATATAGCTACACATTTTAATTAATTTTAAGAATTCTGTGAGAAGTGAAAAAAATGAAATATTCTACAAAAAAATAAATGTGGTCCATATCTGCAAGGTATAGGGCGAAAAAATATATAATAATATACCTGGTATTATATCTTATGAAATAAAATCATAACGGGTGTTTTTTATAGAACTTTAAATTGAAATGAAACACATTTAAATTAACCCGAATTGTCCCACAACTTTTTTTCCACTTGTTTTTGGATTTATGTATAAGGTGATATGGTGTATAAGGTCTAAGCAGCAAATTCATGCTCTTTAGATCTAGATATTGTATCGGGTTCTCCAGAAATTTGCCATTTCGATGACGTTGCCAAGCATTTTGAGCACATACATCAATTAACCACGTAAAAATGTAGCTCATCCTTTGTAACCAATTTGATTAGCGATACATTTTGATCTAAACGATCAACACCATTCATATATTTATTAGAATTTTGACCTTATAAATTGTTTACAACCATGCTATTATACTTTCGTCATAAGAAAAATTTTCGTACCGGATTAAAATGTTGAAGTATGTTGAATTTTAAATGGTCGGTAATTGGGGTAATCTTCCATACTTTGATAGGATTTGGTATGCTATTTGAAGTAGCTAGTACATTATCTTCAAAGTGGAGATAATTTCGCACACGAGATTGTTTCTTAAATCATAGTCATTGCTTCACATGTATTTGTAGATGGTTGAACTATTATAACGGCTAATAAGAAGAATGCCAATAAAAGTTGTTACCTCTGCTTTAGTTAAATGTGGATGAATTCGCATATTTAACAGATTGATTACTAACATGTTCCACTAATTTATCATCATCATCATTTTTTCGAACTACAATCCAAAAAATTATGTTCTGGAAAAATTGGTATGATTCCTGATGATTAATCAACCCGCATAACAATTTTATTGCTATAAGACTGTTACACACTCCTATAATACTATTATAAACACTCTTATAGCAGTATTAATGTTAATTTTAGTGCTCCGCAATTGTTGCGAAACGTTATAAATACGTTATAGCACTATAACGGAGAATAATATAAGGCACCGGAGCAATATTGTTGCTGTAATGTTGTTATAGGATTAGTATACATGTATTAGTGTATATGTTTTTATTTTGAAATAAAAGTCCTATGAAATAATTTATGTTATGAGAGAATGAGATAGGTATTATTTTTTATTTTAAAATAACAATTTTGTTGAGTTTATATTTATTTTGATACGCACTTTAAGACTTATAACAACAATACTGTAGCACTTGCTGAAAATCCCATTATAACAACTCCCGCAATAGCTATAAGAACATTCTTATATCAAAATTAATCATATATAATTCCCATAAAAACATCATTACAACACCTTTAGTTGTTGTCGGGATTCATATAAAATTCTTATAGCACTATTTTTGTTTTTATAACAATAAAATGTTACGTGGGCATTTGTCCAAGTAAATCGATAATTTTTTTTTGTTGAGAAAAGCATTCAGCAAGTTGATACATTTTGCTTTACTTTTGTCAGCCGTGATGTTACTTGCCCGATGTTAAGCCCGATAGCAACCGTGGTAGAGGAAGTCCAAGAAGCAGATGGGCAGACAACGTGGAAAACGATGCTCAAATCCTACAAATCCCAAATTGAAAACAAGTGGCACAAGATCGACCTTTTTGGAGGAGCATAGTGATGAAGGCCAAAGCTCACTCAAAGCTGTAGCGCTATCAGATGATGATGATGATGATGTTACTTGAAATATTGTTGGATGGAAAAATTATTATTGTTTGATTTGGAAATATAAATATTATCCGAAATATTCAGCTACTTATTTTCGGTTTTATTATAAAAATTACTTGTTTCTTCATTACCCCATTAAATCAGTTGACCCGTCGGCCACTTCTATATAAACAATTTCACATTCAGACTTAAGCTGGTATTATTTTTGATTAAAGCTAAATTTATCTTTTATTTCATTTCAGTAAACATTGTCAAATCATCATTGAAGTTATCATCACGCCACAACAACGTTTATAAATTATGGAAATTTATTTTCAAAACAGTCAATTTGTAGCGTACATAATCGTGCACCAAAGCAGAATATTCGTTGATAAATTTCAGACATCATTTGCGCCACTTGATCTAGCAACAACAATACAACGAACTTGAATGTGCAGAATAAAATATCGGAACTTGTACGTACAGAAGAAAATATCGGTGCTGTAAGAGCTAGTGTTGATGATGATCCAAATTTCAAAATCTGTCCGGACCAGGTTGACAAACCTATGAAACATTTTTTTGTCTTTATTGAGAATCGAATTTGGGACATCTTTGAATTGAAATTAGAAACATTTCCGGATGACACTGCAATTATGACAATATCGACGTTCACAATAAGTTTGACTGTGTGGACAACACTTCAATCATAATAAACAACGTTTGTTTGCTGATTGTCTCCTAAAACAGCTGATTTAGGCCTTAATTTTTGGTTGGACAGCTACGTAAACAAGCAAAATTGCCATTTATAAAGCAAAAAAAAATGCTCAAGAAATTCAGCAGGTTTTATTGTATTCTGCGAAATGCACCGTATGGAAATGGTGACGATGCTAGAACTAATGTTACAGTAAATAGCGGGCTCGTTACAAATCGATGACCAATGATTTTTTATTTAAATTGATTTTTTATCGACTCGACGCGACACGTGTTTTCCTTCCAAGATGGTACTATACACTTCATACTGCTACGGCAACCATTGATTTATTGAAATTGAAAAAAATAAAAAAAGTATTGCCAAAAATTACAAATAAAATTATTGACAAATAAAAAAGTATTGACAAATAAAATGGTGTATTGACAAAACAGATTATAACTGCCTAACTACTGATCGGCGTATAGCCTTCTTATTCGACCCGACCCGTGTTTTGCTTCCATCAAGATGGCACTATACACCTCATACTGCTACGGTAACCATTGATTTATTGAAATTGAAAGAAATAAAAAAAGTTAGTGCAAATAAAATGAAGGTGTATTGACAAAACAGCTTATACCTTCTGAACTACTGATCGGTGTATAGCCTTGCTAGAAATAACATTTTTTTTAAATAGGTGAAAAATATTTTAGGATGTTCAAGTATAAATTTAAAAAGAAATAAAAAATTAACAATTAAAAATGCATGGATGGTCTTTAAACTAGTTCTGATTCTACCACGTGATAGTTATTCTCTTTCGAAACACAATTTACGTTCGATTTTCATTTAACAATCACTCAAAGCTGTTGTATTTAAAATTAAATTAAAGTGTTGTTCGCTTTTACGCCGGTAGGTCACATTTTATCATGCAAATTGAATAAGTATTTAAAAGCTGTTTTTGTAAAGCAAACTGAATAAATATTTAAAAGCTGTAAAATTAATTTTGAAAAATTAAAAAAAAAATAAATACAAAATTCTTCTAAATCCTGTTTTACACAATCAACGCTTAATAGCAAAAAAAATGTCCTTCTTAATGTTATTACGTGAATAATGATTTTCTTATTGGTTTAATTATGTGTAAAAAATATTGTAATTTTATTAAACATATTTTATTACAACCTCATATTGTAAATATTTACTAACATTTTTATTAAAAAAAAAAAAAAACTACTGTGTTCAATAATTACTATAATATACCCCATTATGATATACCAAGGCTTGTAGTAGTGTAATACTATTCGTTCTAAACCTATAGACCCATATTGAAAATATTATTTTTTTTTCTTCACTTTAATTCCCTTTATTGAAAGCTAATAAAAAAGAATCATCTGGTAGACAATATTAAATCCATACGCGTTTATTTTTATATAGCTAGTGTATATAAATATGGACACTATTAATTTAACAGCTTAAGAGATCCAATAATTTTTTTTTTTGCTATACCACAAACTATATAAAATAAAAAATAATTGTATCCTGTCTATATTTAATAAATACGGTGTAAGTATAAGAAAAAATCTAATAAATACAATGTGAAAAAAAAAATCACAATCATTAAAACTCGTATTTTGTAATCAAATTCTTTTACTCTATATTTGGGAATTAACTGGATTCATTAGATCCTTTTTCGTTTTTTTGTTTTTGTTTTTATTGTTGTTTTTTTTGTTCTTTAATACGTTTTTATCAAATATGCGTATATAATAAACCTTTGTGGTTATATTATTGTAAAGAGAATCATTTTCTATACTTCAATATTTCTCCCATTAGATTTTAATACAATTTTTTTTTAATATAATATTGTGGTCGCTATGACACATATATATATAGTATATATATATATATATATAATTTTATCATTTTATCCTTTCAACATTTTATAGATATCCGTTTTACTATATATAGGTATACAATATAAATATTTTTCATTCATTGATACACAATATTAGAGTCTAAGTACTATTATTACTTTTTTTGTTTTTATATTTTGGATTTTTTCTTTGTAAATGAAATAATCCAAGGATTTTTATTAGAAAAGAAAATAAGAAAACAAAAAAAAATCTTACTAGATATAATATTGGCAATTTTATAAAATTCAATGAATCCCTATGGTTTTTATGTATTTATCTGTTGCAGAATAGACATAATACGGTTTATATGAAAGGAGTAGAAAACAAAGAAAAGATTTTTCATCAAAAAAAAAAAAAGCAAAAACAAAACAAATAAACAATCAAAAATAGAATTGAACTTATTGTGATTCCAATATACGTATATATAAAACTATATTAGGAACTACAGTGGTTGGCAAAAAATAATGTATGAATTTTATTAATATTTTTGTAATAATTAAACACTAGGATTCGCCCGATTCGAAAATCTAGGAGGTTTGATAAAAAATTGTACTCCATATTTTCATTATGAATTGTTTTTCATCATTTTCCATCAATATTTTCTTATTGCTTTATCTTAGACAACAACCACATACTTAATAGTTTATTACAAAATAAAACAATTAGATTTATAAAATAAATTTATGTGATTATAAATTTTTTAAATGTGAAATATTAAAATTTTCATGTCATTTTACTTTTAATAAAAAGAACAAGTTAGATTTATTAATGAATATTGATACATAGACATTTTATGTCACCATTGTATCTATAAATATTATTATTATTGTGTTAACAAACAAAATATGTTTAGGAAATTTTTTCGTTCATTTTATAACTTATTAGAAGATGTCAATCTTGACAAATCTACTATTATACTATTATACATGGGGTAAAGTTTTAAATTGAAAATTAAAAAAACTTGAAAAAATATTTTTTTTTCGCTACGTCTCCTTTTAAATATTTATAAATTTACAGATTAAATAATAATATATACTCATGTTAAATTTACAATTTTGAAGATTGTATATTCATGAGTCCTAAGTTGTACAAAATATTCCAAGAATTTATAAGACCACAAATCTAATTATATACTTTTATATTAAATTACCAGTGTCTGTTTATATGTATGTTTATATCTATAATTATAATTGACAAGCATTTAAGGTCCTGCGCAGTAGACACCTTTTTATTTTATTTCGATTCTCCTACTCCTTAATGAATTTCTAATATACATAATATATAAGATTGTATATAAAACAAAAATGCGCACACAGATGAAAATTTTGTACTCATATGATTTTATTATTCAGCAAATACATTATGCATATGCGCGATCTTATGAAAATAATAAACAAAAGCAAACAAATCAGTTATTATAATTTATATTATGTACTTGCAAATGAATCTATGTACACATGCCAAAAACAAAACAAAAAAACAAATTCATCTAAAATAAAAAATATAAAAAAGCAAAAACAAAAAAAATCAGTTGAATTGTTCATATGACAAGCAAATTTATTTTTATATAGTAGAGTTAGAGTACTTCATTTTGATATAGTAGGTCACTTGAATTCTTCATTTTTATCTTTTTAAGTAACTGTTTCTAAGTTTTTGTTATTTGTAGTAATAATATAGTTTTTATTAAAATTATGTATTATGTAGGTATATATATATACGTACCTCTTTAATAACAAAACTTTTTATTTTTAGTAATTTTATCCACTTAATGCCACTTACTATAGGGAATATATCGGAAACGAAGCAGTATATGAGGGACATGTATTTATGTGTCCTAAATAAAACTTACTAACTTTTTATTAAACACGAGTGGTTTCTGCTATATCGTGCGAAGTCTATGTCAGTACGTAAATTACTGTTTTTTTAAAAACTTTAAATTTGACTTCAACTTGAAATATAATTACTCAACAGGGGCCCCTAGTATTTATAATATTTACGTAGTATAAAAATAATTTTGTTTAAAAAATTTAAATATAGAGTTCTGAAATTTTGAAAGTTACTCATGATTAACAAAATAACCGGACACGGTACCTTACAAAGTGTATCAAATGACAGGATCGGGTTGCTGCTTTGCAACTCCTAGCACGTCTCAGGAATATTTCAAAAATCAATTGTGTTACAGAGGTGAAAATTTACACTTATATACTCCCTCACAAATAAAGAGATTTGACTGTTACTGATTTGGAAAATTTGGATAGGTTCGGGTTGCTGCCGTACAACTCCTAGCATGTCTAAGGAGTATTTCAAAAACGAATTGTGTTACAGACATGAAAATTTACATTTGTATACTGTTTCGGAAATAAAGATATTCGGCTGTAACTGATTTCGAAAATTTTGACTGGTTCGGGTTGTTGCCTTACAACTTCTAGCTCGTCTAAGGAATATTTCAAAAACGAATTGTGTTACAGACATGAGAACTTACACTTATGTACTCCTCCACAAATAAAGAAATTCGTCTTCTACCGATTTCCAAAATTTGGACTGGTTCGGGTTGTTGCCTTAAAACTCCTAGCTTCTATATGAAATATTTCAAAAACCAGTTGTGTTAGAGACATGAAAATTTATACTTGTTTACTCTTTCAAAAATAAAGAGATTCGACTGTTACTGATTTCGAAAATTTGGATTGGTCAAGAATATTTCGAAAACCAATTGGGTTACAGGCATGAAAATTTACAATTAGATACTCTTTGACAAATGAAGAAATTCGACTTCTACTGTTTCCACAAATTTGGACTGGTTCGGGTTGCTCCCGTACAACTCCTAGCACATCTAAGGAATATGCTGGAATATTGTTAATGGAAATTTGAAATATTTGTGGCTTCAAAAACGCCATAATATAAGCCAATCACAAAATATTCACAGTTTTCTGAACATTAATGTCTAGAAAAATTCTCGAAAAGATTAAAGACAGAATAGAATTTACGCTTAAAAGACACCACGTACATTTTCGCAGTAGTCGTGTGTGGATCATATCAACACATTACGAATAATTCTTGAACAATCCACTGAATTTAAAGCACCGCTACATCTCATATTTGTAAATTTTGCGAAAGCCTTTGATAGAACAAACCGCGGGTATATTTAGAAATTCGCCCTTAGTAAAGAACAAGTAATACACTTTTATATAAATTTTAAGAAGTAGCTACTAATTTTTTCTAACACTATAATTGTGTCTTGTATCTGATTGACAAAAATATAGTTTGATGAATTAAATTATTTAATTTTTATTTCTTTAACAGTCAAATTGAGACCTTGAAATAACCCAAACAATATAATATGTATTATTTTGGGATAGAATTACCAGTGGTATTGCTAGTGGGGTTACTACTGTACGACTGATAGTGAAATCAATTTTCCATTAAAATCAAAATTTAATTATTTTAAAACTCACTGTATCAACAGAGTAGAACAAGGTAAGTACAGTAGCATCAATTTAACAGTATAGCATCAATATTTAAGAGAAAAAGAAAATCAAAAAAAAAAAAGGAAAGCAAATTTTTATTGTAATCACTTGTTTTTCTTCACTATTTGATGTTATTCTATTAAATAGTGTTATTGTTGTTGTTGTTTGGTGTTAGTTTTACTTTTTTTTTATATATCTTGTAACAATCATATTTCTATCTTTACTATTCTCACCCTTCTTTATTGTTGCTATTATAGTTGAAAAATTGAATCGTATAAAATTGTTAATATTTCGTTTGAGATATAAACCAAAACATTTGGGTTTGATTAGAATATGCAAATGAATAATAATTTCAAGGGAATGATCTAAAATCAATAGGAATCGGTATAACTCCATTTTAATACTAAAAATTATAAAACTGGTAATTTAGAAATTATAAAAATGAAGCCTACACAATTTACTTTATTTATTTATTTTTTATTTATTTATTCAAGTTTCTCAAAATGGGCTCAAATGAGCTCAAATCAGCATATAATATATTTCTTATATTTATTTTAAAACGAAGCGTGTAAAATTTCATTAATTCAAATATATGTAGATATATATAATTAGACCAGTAAGGATGCAGGGTCCATTGTGATACTCTCTAAATCTAACAATTGGTTGAAAAATGGTTCAGTTGTCCAATTATTGTTTTCGAAAAGTTATTCTATTGCTTGAGTCTGCGATAGTTTAAATCGTTAGTACAGAGATTTAAATTTGTAATTACAAATCCCATTCAAATTAACAATTCTGTAGGCTAATTCAGAAATCCTGCTTAGTAATACAACAATATTAATGCCAGTATAAACTGTATACTAGTATGCCAGTATAATTTTAACAATTTTCCTAAATCCATCTATGATACAAGATTGAGTCATACAGTTGACCAGGACAACAAAATGTTCTTCTTTACAATTAATTCAATATTGACAATGAGTAGCAAGACGATATTCATAAATATAATAGAAGCAACAGAAAAAAAAATTCTATTTATTGAACATCAAAAATAACAACACAACAACAACAACAACAAACAGGATAATAAATATCATATTAAACTAAAGTTTGTTGTGCAATTGCAAAACAAACGAAAAAATAAAAAATTATTTAGAAATACGGACAACTTTTTAATAAGTGCAGTAAGGGATAGTAACAGCAGACTATGAAATTAATTCTAATAAAATCATGGCAAAAAAAAAAAGATAAAACAAAACAAAATATTGTTTTTAGTTGACTATAAAGGAACGACAGAAAGGATATATGAAGAGTTTTTGTATTTAGATGAAAAATTAAAAACATTTGTGATTTTTAATAATGATTTGTGATATTTAATGATTTCTTGGTCGTTCTCTATTTAGTTTATATATCTACAATATTTGTTTGTATCAGAAATAAATCCTAAATGATGATCCAATTTTTCAGGGAAAAGAAAATATTTACCGAATAATAATAATATGTTAAAGAAAATCTGCTAAGATTGAATAATATTAATTTGCTTTAGTGAAAAACTTATCCTATAATTCGAAAAAAGCAATCAGTGCACTTAAATTCATTTGTTTTGGATTACTTATATATTCGATTCTGTTACATGATAGTTTTAGCTTAAATTAGAGATTGGTGTAGATTTTTATAATTTTTAATATGAAAAGAACCATTGGAAACTGTAATTTGGAATTTGTTAAGCTAAGAATGACTGACAAAACCGTTATATGCCGCCAGTGCAGAATTAGATCTCCAACTATGTTGTAACAATTTTCGTGAAAAGGTAGGAAAGCTCTTTCAAGACATTTAATTTACATTAAATTACTTTACTAATTCAGTAGTACCTTCCTAATAAGGTGGCTAAGATTGGCTATCAGAACTAAAAACGTGCATAGTGACCTGTATTTCATTCAATTTTACCTTCTAGAATATAATTTATTTCGTTCAAAGTACTTGAGATGCCACAATATATGCCCGGTCTTACTATATTCAAGTCTTCGGGATTTGATAATTTTTACGATTACTTTGTTTTTCATTATTTGGCTTGTTTTCTTCATCAAATATTAAAACTGTTTGAATCTATATTTTCAATTTTATTATTTAATTCTAACCCAAGTCGTAAAAATTAAAAGTCATATGGACTCAATTTTAATCATAGTTATGTCAAAAATATGTTTAATCAATTAAATGAATCAAAGCAATTTCAAAAATTGTCGATTCATTCTTGACTTTTCTTCATAGAATAAACAATTTTTGTTGAAACTGTATCATCATCTCTTTCTTAGATTTCTTTAAAGGATCTCTTTCAAAGGTCTATTCCACAAATTAAAAATACTTCTACCTCACTCCTATTATGAGCTACTCAAAACCGATATTGAGGATCGTTACTACTTCATCAAACAACTGGATGTGACATCGAATGTTCAGGAAATCAAATTAGAAGTACCACAAAGAAGTGTTCTCAGGCCGATTCTTTATATATTGTGCACTGTTGACTTGTCTCAGATTGCATATACAACTTTAGTTACCTTTACGAAAGACATAGCTATTCTTGTGTCTCACAATGGTGAAAGTATTAGATCGGAGTTAATACAAAACAATTTAAACACAAAATTAGAGAGATTGAAACAAAATCTAAAAAAAAAAAAAAACCGTTGGGGTCTAAATCCTCAAAATCAAAATCCCCAAATCAAAATCCCCCAATCAAAATTCCCAAACACAAAATCCCCAAACAAAATTTTTTAAAATCCCTAATTTAATTTTTAAAGTTGGACAAACCCCCGGTACTCATTTATTGGAACCCTGTTTTTGCTGACGGAAGGTAAACGCAGACGGTACAGTTTTAGTAAAAAATATAAAAAAAAAGACTTAAAAGTGTTTGGGGATTTTTTTTGGGGCTTTTTAAAAGTCTAAGGATTTTGTGTCTTGAGAATTTTGATTATGGGGATTTCGTGGGACTCCTAAAAAATTTATTATGTATAATGTATAAATTTGTATAATATATAAATAAATCAAGTATTATACTTTTAGTGAAGTAAAACTTGTATTTGAATAAGCTTGATATATCGAAGCTAAGTTATTGTTCACGTGCTCATAAGCAGGCTTAACCAGACAGCACAATATTATTATTTACATATACATATATTTACTGTTTTAACTATATCAATACTATTATACGACAGTAAATTTGTATAGAAAATATACTAAACAATATTTCAATTTTACTAGGCTTACAACTTGTATATATATATATATATATATATATAATATATACTTAACCATTTAAACATAATATACACGTGTTTCAAAATGCAAAGCACAATTTTTCAAAATGAAAAATTATTGTATGATAAATTTTTATTTGGAATCTGAATTCTATAAATTTATATCAATTACAAATGTTTATAATAAAATGGAGACAAATTTAATTGTCATTTAAATGTATACATACATACATACATTTACAAAAAAAAAAAAAACAAAAGTATTAAAACAAATTTTCTTATTTCCATTAGATTTGAAAATATTTAAAAAAAAAAAACTATTTTCATAGATATGGTAATTGATATGGAAATTCTATAGAACAAAATTCTTCAAATATAATTGAATAATCATTTTAAATATTTTTAAAAAAAAAAATATAAAACAAAATAAAAAAAAATATTTAAAAATTTAATTATAATTTTTTTTTTCAAATGTTCGTAAATTTATTTTTGCGGATATCTACAGTAACAATCAAAATACTTCGAAAATTGATTGAGTTCATATTACATACATCACATAGGAGTTAAGCAATAGTGTTTTAATACACATAGGTACTAAACAGTAGGTGTAGACAACTAATAAAGTAAATAGAGTAAATTGTAAGTCTTATTGTATACATATAGGTACTATAAACAGTTGGGCAATTACTAATAAAAGTTAAATCACTGAAACGGAAAATTATGAAATTTATGCAAGCTGTTGTTTTAGTAAAAATGTATACCATTATGTATACTCAAAGTCAAAAATTGAAAATGTCAAAAAATATTCGTATACTCAAATACTTTGGAATAAAACATATTGTGTTAAATTTATACAAGCAATTTTTCATTTCATAGAACCAGTTCATCTATACCTATCGGACATGTCTAAAAAATAATAGATCCATATGTTCAGAAAATAAATCTGAAAAAGTCATTACTACTTACAAGTCTAAATGGTTAAATACTCATATAGCTTGCAAATATTCAGTATTGATTATTAAAAAATAATTTTCCGGTACGATTTTATGATTTTAGAAAGATTAAAAATTATATTAAAAGACTTTGAACCTCACATAAAGCCATTTTCTGACGATATTTTGACTTTTTAATTCAACTTCGGATAATGAATTTTAAGATTTGAGCAAATTTTAGCGTATTTAATATACATAATAACAATTTTAATTTCACCATATTCTAAAACGTTTGATTTGAGTAAACAAAAGCATTGTTATTTATTGCCAGTTGTCTAAAAAAATCTTTTCGGAGCTGAAGCAGTTGGTAATAAACTTATTTACTATATTATTAATTTTTTTCTGTTATCGCTCATACTTTCGGACTTAAAATGTTAATCAACACTGTACTATGATGCCATAGTGAGGTTTGCCATAATTTTAACCAGTTTATTTTACGTGATTTACAATATTTTTTTATGACAATATTCTCAGTTTAACTAGACTGGAGCACAATACAGGTATTATGTACTTGAGAAAACGGGTTTGAAGTTTAAAATATTATTGAATTTAAATAGAGACAATTTACTATTGATTAGTCCGTATAACAATTTGATTAATATTTGATTTTTTGTATTTTATCGTTGACTAGAGTTCAAAAAGTTAACTTTAAGTCTAGTATATAATCTCGATATATTTGACGGTGGAGCTTCAAGTGGATGGAATTGTCATTTAGCTGTAAATTTCTGTCAGATAAGAAATATTTATTTTGATTTTCCATTTTTGGTAATATTGATTTAAAAAATTTAAACCGTTTTCCATATTCCAGATGATTGTATGAAGATTTGCATCCGAAGTATGAATTGTATTGTCATCGTGAATAGGCCTATTTCGCAAGTGGAAATATCTGCAATAAACAGCTTGTATAATTGGTGGGCTTTAAAATAAAATCCATGGGAAGACCTACTTTCTAGCATTCTAATGGTATTTGGTTGAACGAGTATCATTGATTTTGACAGAAATTTTTCTACAAGGAAAGTCTTAATAAGTTTAACCAAGTAGATTGAAAACTGCATTTGATATATCTTATCAATTTATGACCGCTGTGACATACAGAATCAAAACTTTTTCGATGTCACGCAGATTACAAGATCTGCGAATTTTTTAATATTAAATTTTGCCTTTGATAAAATTTCGTAGCCAAACAATTTAATGATCGCAACAAGTTATTTGCAACCGTATTGCAATACGTTTTTCAACAGTTTGCCAATGGAGCTCAATGGAGTCTAAATGATCATTTACTAACCAAGTTTTTCAGCTTTTTCATGCCTAAAACCGTAGCAGCTTTTCATATTTTTTAGAAAATAACTTAACACATAAAATTGAAGATAGGAATTTGTAAAATTTTTTAAGCATCATATTTGGGTCGATATTTATCGGTAATATTTAGTCTAAAATATTGTATGAATATTTTCTCTGGTATTTTATCTTTCTGACTCTTCTGAGTATCCATACCCTACTTAATGTACATCATAGGACGTAGATCATGTTTAGCCTGTTTCAGTTGTAATAGCTAAGATAAATTTTCAATATGTATAAATAACCTGATAAAATTGATAAATAACCAAATCAATATTATTTACAAAAATATATAACAAATATGTGTACGTTAAAGGACTCAGCAAGGATTTTATTTATTTATTTATTTATTTATTTTTATCTCAAAAAGAGCAATTTGCTCATATAGAGTATATTATAATATTGTTCTTGGTTGTAATTTATAATTCAGTGTTTTAAGATTAATAAAAAGAATAAAGAGCTAAATTTGCAAAAACAAAAGTAAAGAGAGGGAAAGAGAAGAGAAGAAAAGAAGAGAGAGAGAAAATAATATTTTATTTTGTGGTATATTAATTAAAATAAAATATTTGTTTTATTCCGTTTTAAATTGAGTGTTGTTCATGTTTTTCAAATTTATCGGCAGTTTGTTTGTATTCTTAAATCGAATCATTTCTGTTACCACTGGCAACTCTATTTACTTGAAGCAGATGTGATGTTCAGGTATTGTGTTGGTGTACTTCGTTTATTTTTTTTAGTTGTTAATTGTATTTGTATTGATGGTCCCAATAACCATTTTATGGATTTGTGTGCAGAGCATTTTCTGTATATACATCTGCAGCGGCAATATTTTGTGTGTTTTATGTATTTGTTGTGTTGATGGTTTTAGTCCATATATGTTTTTTATTGCTTTATTTTGAATTATTTGCATTTCTTTTAATTTCGTTTTATTCATATTTCCCCATCCCACAATGGCATATACAAATGAACTATGGAATACGCTAAAAAACAGAGTTCTCTTCCATTTAAATCCTATCATGTGTGTGTGCTATTCTTCTGAATATACCTGCTATTTTCCTACCCTTTTTCAATATGATTATTTATTTGTGTTTTCTAGCTCAATTCAGTATCTATAACGACTCCTAAATATTTATATTCGTCAGTTTTTTTTAATTTTCATGTTGTTATATAGCAGACTTAAGGACTCAGAGTGTTTAGACTTAAAATATATATACTTTATTTTTTTAATAATTTATAGTCAATGTGTGTTTGCACATCCATTTATAGATTGTGGTTAGGTTATAATTCATGTTTATATCTTAATTCGTATTACTATTAACGTCATATATAACTACAAGATCATCAGCATATAGAAACGGTTGCCCCTGTAGATTTAGTTTAACAAAACTGTTTATGTAGCAATTAAAAGGACCTGGCGAACTACCCTGTATTATGCCACAGTCCGTTTTTTCGATTGTACTTATGATGTGTTCTGTACATGCATATTGTTTCCTTTCAGTTAGATAGCTCCTATATCATTTTTGTTCAACTCCACTTATTCCATATTCATATAATTTACGTAAGAGAATTTTCCTATCTACCACATCGAATGCTTTCGTGAGATCAAAAAACATCACTGCCGCCATTTTAGTATTCCCTAGTCTATTTTGAATATTGGTTAGGACATCAAAAATAGCTGCATTTGTGTTGGAATTTTTCTGTTGAAATATTGTATTTTACTCGCTATTTTTTCAAAATGTTCCGTAAACAGCATGTTTACATACATTTCATTTAGCTCACCAAAGATTGTACATATTGATATTGGTCTAAAATTATTAATATCTGGAGTTTCTCCAATGTTTTTATATATTGGTACTATTTTGTTTATTTTAAGTTTGCTTGGTAATTCTCCTTATCCTTCAATGTTGTATTAATTAATCTAGTTAACGGTTGACATATTGCTAGCACTCCAAATTTCATCTATTTTAAAAATTTTACCAAAATTTAAATTTAAAATTTTTTAATATATTATTTTTGATTATTTATAGAACACTGTACTACATCCGCTTCGAAGTCCTTGTATTTTAAACAAAAACTCAAATATAATAAACATATCAGAGATCGAGTATTTAAAAAATAAAAAAAAAAACACAAAATAAATAAAAATAAAAATATTTCATTTTTTAAAAAGATTGATTTGCATTCAAGTGAATTTCTTAAAATATTGTCTTCAATTTTCATTTGAATAAACAACAAAGTATTGTTATCCTACCTATTCTATAATATACATATTATGCATGTATACCCATACCATATTCGATTATATTATGTAGGTATATTTTTGAAAAATTTGAATTTTGATTAGAAAATTTTCAAATTAAGTTACCTACCGATTTTATATTAAAACAATTTGTATAATAAATAATTGTTGTAATAAGGATATTCAGAAACAATACATAAAATTGCATTGCATTTGAAAAATAGTACGCATACATAAAAATATTACAAAATTTTATATTATTTTATAAAATTAAGAATAAAAAGTAGAAAGGACAAACCTTATGATTATCCTTGAATAAAAGTTTTATATATTAAGTACTTACATAATACTTTTATATATATATATATATATATATGTATATATATATTTTTTTTTTTAATATCCCTTTCCAATAAAAATAATTTATTGTAACATTGAATTATATTTTATATAGAAAATTAGAATAAAGGACAATAAAATAATGACTAAAAAATATTCTAATGTAAATTTCAAAAATTCAAATTTTTTGGGAAATTTCAAATTACATTTTCCAGTTTTTTTTTTTTTTTTTTGGAATATTTTTGGAATTTATTTTATGTGAACATGAAATTAATCGAAAATGTATTTTCTTATTATATCCTTAAAATATTTTTTTTTCTTTTTTTAAGTAACATTAACTTAACATTTGGTGGTACAAGTAGAACTTAGTCAGGTTTTGTTATTCAATTTTGGTTTTACAAAGTTATTGCTAATCTTTCTGATTGATGGGAAGGTTTTTGAATGAAAAGTTAGTACCAGGATAACATACAAATTGAATTGAATAGTTTTTTTCAATTAAAAATTAGATCTATTGTATCGTTCTCATGCATAGTATGTTTCTAATGAACCTAAGGTAATTTTAAATTTCGACCTAAGAGCCAGTATATTTCTCTATATTTATTATCAAGCTCAAATTTTTTTCTTTTTGACGTGCTCTTTCCATCTAAGTTTGACATCTAATGTCATTCCTAAGTATTTAGGGTTGTTTTCTTGGAGTATATTTACCCCATTCAGATTTACCGATGGTTGATTTTCTCGTTGAGTTTAATTTTCCATTTCTTTGTCCAGAGGTATAGCTTATCGCTTGCTCTTTGCAATTTCATTGTAGCCTCATCAATATTTGATCCTACCGCCATCAACGTAATATCGTCAGCGAATGTAGCTACAGTTATATTTTCCATTTGTGGTAAATCATTGGTGTAGAGCAAATACAGTATGGGACCCAGAATACCACCTTGAACAGTATCCCGTTTTAATATCTACTGAACCTGAGAAAATAATATCATCATTGTCCTGTAACGCCATCCGTGTGGTTTAGATAGATAAAGATTACAACTTGCAACTGTACTGAAAATCAACTAATAACTTCCGATGAACCTATGACCATATTGTACTGGGTAATTATTGTGTTAATAGATGGAAATTCTGTTGAGGTTTTTTTAATATTTTATAAAATCTTACCATCGGCTTCTATCTGCGATTAACCACTTCATGTGGTGCCGTGTTCTTTATGGGATACTTGTTTTGGCTAACACAGTTATTCTTCATGTAATTCTCTGCTTTTCGACGTGACGTGTACCCCGACAATTCCATTCGAAATATTGTTTAGCGATGTTGTCAGGTTTCCTCAGATTATGTCAATCCAACGCCATTTTCTCATTCAATTTTTGAAGTATGTTTGCTTTTTGATTAGTATTTTTACACAGCGTTTTCCACCACATTTAATGAGTTGATAGGCCTGAAGTTTGTTAAAAAAATACTCGAAAAGGATTGTAGCGTAAACCTGCGGTACCGCGGTACCGTAGTTAACTAAAAACGAAAAGATGATTATACCTAAGTTACTGTCAAGAACTTAAATGAACCAAAAAATGGTTTATGACCAACAAATGCTCAAGATGCACCGGAGGCATCTATTGATAGATGCTTAGAGTTTTCTGATGATGTTTGCTGAAACATTCAAACATTTTGTGTTCCCGTTTTACACTTGCACTGAAAATTCTTATGTTAATACGCAGAGATATGTTGCCATATTTTTGAGAACATCTCGAGAGCAGTATGAGTTTCGCCGATCCGGCTTCAATATCCAAATCGACACCTCCATGTGATGACAGGCGTCAGGTTGACAGGGTGACAAGAGTACAGGAGTACAGGTCAGGGTGACAGGATGACAGAGGTCAGTGGGCAGGGATCTAGTGACACGGGTCATAAAATACAGCCCTGCTTTGCTTCATGACATATCTCAAAGCAAGTTGTCAGCTGCTTCCGTTGTGAGACGCAACATCTTGCATCTTTGTAGGACTCATTAATTATGGCTATAATTTCTACTGAAAAGCCTCTACTATTAACAGATTCCGAAATATACTGACGGCTTCCTCTATCAAAGGCTTAGACTTACAAACATGAAATGTAGCGGTGCTTTAAGTTTAATAAATTGTTCAAGAATTGTTTGTAATGTGTTGATATGATATTCACATGATTCACTACTGCGATAACCTGTTGGACGTCTTTTGAGAATAGATTCTATTCTGCCTTTAATCCTTTCGAGTATTATTTTAGCCATTAATTTTGAGAAAACTGAGAGTAGTGGAATGTAGATAAAATATAATAGTTTTTTTTTTATCCTAATTTACCAAGTTGGTTTGCCAGGTATTATTATTTATTATTGTATGTGAAGTAGAATCTGAATTTGCATTAAAAAGTACCCCTTCCCATTTGAAAATCTCGATTTCGGCCATTTTCGGCGATTTTTGGTTTTAAAAAACCGATTTGCGGTCCTTTCCAGAAGTTGAAAATACCACCAAATAAGATAACAGCTTCTTCCGCTATTAAAAAATTGATACGCATACTTTTTAACAATTAAGCTTGTTCTGCTTCTCGCGTGTCCCACAACATGTACCCCATCTGCTTTTTAAGCTAAATGTCTCAGATTTGGAGACAAAAAAAAGTGTTATGGTTTTTTCGACCTTGTTCAGTACCTTCTTGTTTTTTTTTTTAAATTTTTTAAATTGAGCAAACAAAATTCGGACCACTTACAACCTTGTAATCTTTTCTTTTTAAACAAGAGTGTTACCCTTGAAATGCCCAAGTACAAAGTCCCCTAATCAGAATTTCTTAATGATAAGTTCTCGAGTTTAAATTACCCAAAATATTAATTTTTTTCTGGATAAAGGTATCTATTTTTGCAGAAGGGGGACGTAAACGCGAGCAACTGGTTTGGTTAAGTTTCAGTGAAACAAACCAAGCAGTATATTTAAAGCGAATACTGCATTCGCTACCCATTTATTGGAGCAACTATGGTTTTTCGGCCATGTTTTAATTGAAAATTTTAAATTCGGGGACTTTAGGGTTATCTATTAGGGTATTTGTCAAAACATTATCTTTGATTTTGATTTTGACAAGATTTTATAATTGCAGATTTTCAATTTAGAGATGTTAAGCAGTTCCTTGAAGCACAACTAAATAATTTCGTGCAGACATAATAAAATTTTCCAAGGTCTTTTAAGATGAACAGATGGAAGTGTAATAATTCAGAAGCTATGGGACGCAATAGGTATAGCACCTGCCTTTCAACCGAAATGTCCCAGGTTCGATTCCCGACGAAGGCAAAATAGTGTTTACTGAATTTTCGACCTGGTTCAGCACCCTTTATCATTGGGATAAAATAAATGATAAGTAGTTGAGAGTTTTGGTTATCACTATAAAATAAAGTGGAACTATGCTATTATGAAGGCGAAGTACTCTAGACAATAGATATAGTTTTCCACATTTAAATTAGTTGATATAACCATAAAAATTCTATAGAAAAGCTACTGTATTCCAAATCTCTGTATAAAGCAGTTAGGGTGTTCATCCCATAGAAAAAAAAAGATAAGGCCAAAGTTCGATTCCCGATGAAGGCAAAATAAATGTTGTATAATTATATTTGAATTTTAAACATAAAATATTGTTTATTAAAATTTTGTTTACATGATTATTACGATAAGCGTTATGTAAGTAGCGTGCGTTGAAATTTTGTGATGTAATAAATTCGTATAAAAAATTGTTGCAATTAGGTATATATTTTTTTTTTAAAGCTTATATATAATTTATTAGCTTTTGTGTATTATGATAATTTATTGTAAAATATTTTACAAATAGAAAGAAAATTGAAATATAAAATCAGTATAAAAAACAAATCCAAAGGGTTCATTAATTAATAAAATTCAAAACTCAAGCTTGTTCATTATTTAATGTACAGAACTGGTACCGTTTAACAAGGCCACAAGCCCAAAACGTATTATTATGGAAGCGTATGTTTTAGCAAAACGTTTAGGCCTGAAAACATTCCTGACGAACTTCATAACGTCGGGTTTATTGTACAATCGATTTTTGACTAAACTACACCGTTCGTCGTCACCTAGACTATCTAAACATACTGCAAATTTGTCTAAATAATATTGTGTTTTTTTTTTTATTTAAAATATTTTCATATGATATGCAATTTTGATTTTATTTATTTAAATTGTAGGCATTTATTCAATTTTTAATCTAATAAATCAAAAAGTAGTAATTTTTCTTGAATATTTATAAATATGCATCTTGTAGGTATAATATGCCTACGTATATCTTATTTTTTATTTTGACAAATAATTTTAGAATTTATTTTTTTGTTTTTTTTTTTTTTGGAATAATAAAAATTTATCAATTTAGATAAGAAATGAGAAATGAAATTTATAAATGTTTAAGTAAAATAATAAATTATAATATTTTGAAAAATTATTTTCTATTCTATTTTATTTCGATTTTTTAGCAAAAGGATTTGTTTTTTTTTTTTTTTTTTTTTTTCTGTACAAATTTGTATATATTTTAAATGATGATGTTAATTAAAAGGATTTTATTAAAAAGAATTTTAATTTGAAAAATTTAAATTAAAGAGTATTTGATATTATACAAAAGAATTTTATAAATTTATTATAATTATTTAAAATAAAATAATTTGATAATTTTTTTTTATAAAATTAAAGAATAAAAAACCAGGATGTTAATTCAGATACTAGCAAAAGATTCATAATATCTATTTTACTTATCAAAATTAAATATATTTTTTACTGCCATAACAAAAGGAATGACAAACAGAAAAAAAATGTTCTTTTCAATAATAACACAGTAAATTAAAGAAAATATATTTATTTTAAATGCATAAATTAAAAATTAAATATAAATTTAAGTAAAAAGATAAAAAATAGAAAGAGCAAAGAAAAAAAAAATTTTTAAATTAATTTATAACCTCAAATGAATATAAATCAAAAATATTCCAAGCATTTGACTATAAATAAAAATTAGCAAAATAAAAAATAAACATAAAATAAGAAAGTAGAATAAAATAAATAAAAAAAAAGGAAAAGAACCAAAGGCACAAAAGTTGCATCCGTTTGTCCTTATTATTATTTTGTTTTTTTTGTTGTTGTTTTTTTTTTTTAGAATTTTTTATTTTGTGATTTTATTAAGACATTAACAAAATCACAAAAAAATTAATTTTAAATGAAAAATTTTACAACAAATATTTCATCGTTCCCTCAATAACCGTATTTCAGTTGAACAAACTCTTTTAAGTTACACGCTAGGTGGCCCAGTAGGAAGAACGCCTTCAACCGAAAGGTCCCAGGATCGATTCCCGACGAAGGCAAAAAACGTTTTCTGTATTTTTCGACCTGGTCCAGTACCCTGGGTTCTCATTGGGATAAAATAAATGATAAATAGTTGAATAATTTTGGTTATCACTAAAAAAATAAAATGAAACTATGCTATTATGAAGGCGAAGTACTCTACAATAGTATAGTTTCCCACATTTAAATTCGTTTATAGTTACTACAAAAAAGCTATTGTACACAGAAAAGGCTATTGTATGTGATTGCTTATTCCAAAATCTCTTTGTAAAAGCAGTTAGGGTGTTCATTCCATAGACTTCGAATTATATAAAAAAAACTAAAAGTAGAATGTAGCTACACAGCAAATCTGAATCAACAAGTATTCTGGAAGAAATACAAAGGGGAAGTTTGTTGAAAGTGAAGAGCTTTGAGCAAAATTTAATGGCATTCACAAATCCTATGCTATGTCAAAATTCTATGTTATGATAAAATCTACTGCTAAATCATGGCGTGTCGAAACATTTCGTAATTCTATGCAAATTTAAAAACAAAATAATAATAAAAACATTTGAATTGGTTGGTGCGTGTAAATCCACAAAAAACAAAATCTATAATGACTTTTGCCACAAAAACAAAATCCAGAGAGAATGATCAAAAAAATACAAAAATCGCCTAAATAAGAAGGAGACGGTTACCAGTCTGAGAAAAAATTATATTGCCCTTTTCCAGGATATTAATAAATAATAACGGATTCTATTTATTTAAATTTTTATATTTATTTCCGGAAAAGGTCAATATATTTCTTTTAATACAGTTTGGTAATCCTGTCTTAGTTAAATAATATTTTTTTTGTGGATTTCAGTTTGTGAATTTAGTCACCAATCCATTTTAATTTCTATAACTGTCAATGCGCCAACAAAGATAATCTTATAATTCAGATGGGGCAGACCAAGCCTTCTTCGTTAAAAGATGAAATATCGGTATAGATATGAAATAATTTCGTATCATTAATTTGAGAGAAGCCGCTCGTGACCGAAAAAAATGGGAGAGTAGGATGAGTCAGTAAGTAAGTAAGTATGTAAAGCTATGGCAATACGAAAATTATTGACAAGGGAATAAAAGCAAAAAAAATCGGGCTTCTCTCTTGCAAAACTCAAAGATATTTTATTGCACTAAATTTCAAGAGAAATTTCAGTTAAAAGATTTGGACTAGCAATGACTAGAAAATGTAAACGATAAGTGAATCAAAAGATACATTAAATATAATATTTTCGTTATTGACAAGCCGCCACCATGTATTTGATTTGCTATAAGTTATCTTTTATATCTTTCAGAAGTTAGCGTTCATCCGTTTTATGTTACCGAACCATTGCAGAATCTACTTTTCGCGACTACATTCCTTTCATTATACACCTCATAGAATTCGGTATTATATCTTCTACTCCAGACCTGATCGTCATTTTCAGGTCCATATATTTGGTGAATGGTCACTTATACCTTGAGCAGTGTCTATGATTCTGATCCGTAAAGTAGAATGGGGGATAATGAACGTTTGGTAGCTTTGAATATTGTTGCTTTTGAGATAGGAGCTTTGACCCAAATTGTTTTGACAAACCGAAGCAGCAACGGTTTGCAAGGGTTATTCTACGCCGTACTTCCACATTAACATCGTTTGTGGGATTAACGTTGGTTTCATGGTAGGTGGTAAACTTCTGAACTACCTTGAAATTATATATGCCGACAGCGATGTTTTGATCAATATAATGTTGAGAACGCTTTCTATTTGTCGACTATATATATTTTGTTTTTCAATCATTTACTTTAAAACCCATTTGTTCCGTTTTCTCTTCAATCTGAATAAAAGCTTCGATGGCCTCTTGTTGCGATGTATTGATGATGTCAATGTCGTCGTAGTACCGTATCCTAGTAGTTGAACACATCTAAAAATATAGGTAGTGCCCACCCGTGTTATTTTCTGAGTTTATCTTAACATAGTTTCACTATTATTCTCTTGACAATTATTGTGGCAGCTCTTGCAATCGAATATTTTACTAAAATCATACAATGCAAGCCAGCTAATATCATGCGTAGAATAATATGGATTGGCTTAAAAGTTACAAATGCAAGACAACTAATAAAACCAATTTTTTTTTACGCAATACATTTAAACTAAATTTCTTGGAAATACAATGTTATATCATAAAATTTACTAGGTAATATTCAACTAGATAAACAAGACTATAACTTATTTACTTACGTGACCAACAAAGCCGGTAAGTGTTGGGCTTCACTTGTACACGCCTACCATTCCTGTTCATCACTGGCGGCTTGTTTTCAATGAAAGTTTGATCTATCCCAACGTTTTTAACCTTCGGATCTGCGTTCGACGGCTTTCATGACCTATGCATTTTGATCGGATCCCATCTAGGCGGTCGAGCCAACGTAGTCTTTTGACCCTAGTTTTAAGCTTAAAGAGTCAGACATCACGTCTTTCTTCATCAATACACTTCCGCTTATCAACATCATTTTCAGGTTGCAAGACTATCCGAACCCGAAATTTCAGAATATTTTCAAATTCGTTTTTTTTCAAAATCACGGAACAAAATAAAAATTTTTTAATTTTTCCAAATCATATCTCTTTGAACAAATCTCTATCTCTTTTCCTGTTTCTCAACAAAACTTCTCAATTTTCCATTTTTTTTTTTTTGCCCCATCAAATGTACAGGATTACAACATTTTCCAAACCGCCGTCATTACCATAAAATACGATAAGAAAAAAAAAAATTCTTAATTAATTTTTTTTTTTTTCTTCGCATACCATGATTTTTTTTTTTTATATATTTTTACCATTTAATTGCAAAACATATACACAAACGTATATAAATATAAATAAAAACCATAATTTTCTCATTCAAAATAGTAAGTAATTTTCTTTTGTTGATTTTATAGATTTGATAAAAAACAATGAAAAAAAAAATACATTTTTTTTTTTGTTAAATTATCAAAACCTACAGAAAAAAAAAAATTAATTTTGTTTTCTTTACATTTTCCATTGTGAGGAAGAGGAGGAAAAAAAATTCAAAACTTTAAAAAAAAAAAATGTAAAAAAACAAGAAAAGCTGATAAAAAACGGATGTGTGCTATGGATTTTTTTTTATTCTTATTAAAACAAACGGAAAATAAGCATCTGGATCAGTGGAAAATGACAAAAAAAAAAGTAAAAATTCTAACCCTGCAAATAACAAACGCACACACAAGTCAAGATAAAATTTTTAAAAATTAATATAAAAAACGAAAAAAAAAATATTTTTAAAATAATTTGGTCCGTTGGAAATTAACATCACATCATTCATAAATTTTATCGCCTTCACTACAAAGATTATTAATTTTTGCAATTAAATCTATATTCTGATAATTATTATTATTTGGGTTTCAATTAAAAACCGGAACTCTAACAATTGTGAACATTTTAATTTTTTCAAGGCTCATTTTGTATGTTATCAGTGGTTGTAAACACAACTTGATTAAAATGTGTTTCGGTTTGAGGTTCTAACTTTTAAAGTCAAACACTGAAACATACCCTTTACAAAGCAAGCAATTGACTTATTATAGCCGATTGCTTGTATTTAGTTATTATAAGGTCAATTTCGGAAATCTATTGGGAATGGCTTTTTTCTAAAATAGAAAAAAGTTTATTGGGTTTAATCGCGGATGTCTATTGGTAAGGACTTTTTTCTATTAACCCTTTATTAGCGTAGTGGAATATTGTTGCGGTAATAGCGTTGTGTTCATTAAAAACACTATTGAAATATGTTTCATAAAGTTTTTATTTTATAATCCATTTATTAAATTTATTTAACATAATTTAATTCAATTTTTAAATAAAAAACACAAAAACTAACCCTTATAGTACACATTCAAAAAATTTCAACCTGAGTTAAATATTAAAAAAACTAAAAACAAAAATTTATAAAAAAAAATTCATAAAATTATGTAAAATTCTTAGAATACATACATCTTAACTGAAATTATTTCAATATTTAAAAAGGAACTAATACAATCACATTTTTTTTGGGCGTTATTAAATTCGTTCGTATCTTTCTCTTTTCGATCCAAAAAATTATCGAATTGTAAAGCTAATAATAACATATCAAATCTCTTTGCTGACATACAAAGCCTAAAAATATCTCGACCCGAACCATCAGTGGGAAATAACGATAAAACTGATTCATGGTTTGACTTGAACACGGACGTGTAAATCGAAAAAACATTTCAATTTCTGTGATGTTAATTTTTGAAATTCAGGGTTTCCTTCTGCTTTGTATTTTAAGCGTAAACGGTAAACTTTTCATTAGGGTCCATTTCAATATGATTTCTCCTATTTCCGCACTAAAAAAAACTTATATAAAAATATCGAGTGGACTATGATCCAAATCTCTTCTTTCTCGTGTTACAGTAGGTATTCTCAACAAGTTATGAAGCAATGTACGAACTTGTTGTTATTCCTTATTGACGCTTTTTTGGACCACTTAAATTTATCTTTGCCATAAAAATAATTTCTAGTATCTTCTAAATCATTTTCATCGTCCTCCTCATTCAAATCCATAGACATTTCGGAATCGGTGTCATGATCAGATAATATGAAATCACTGTCTTCACTATCGGAATTATCCTTACCTGACTGAGTAATGTGATCTTGTTGCGTACTAGATTTATAATTTCGAAGACTTTCAATTTCATTTTCTATTTCACATGTTTTCTGAAGCCAATCATTAATTCTATCTTCCACATCATCATCATCTTATATATTTACTGTACTTTGTTCAGCTTTCCGTATATTCATTTTTACTATACTTCTAAAAAACAAATAAATTAAAAAAATAAAATAATTTGTTAGCGTTGCCAGCGTTGTTGGTCCATTGGACCCCACATTATATTTATAAATTGAAAAGCATTACTTTTTATTGATGATAGATCAATCAATTTATCAATCTGAATTCGTGTGACGGCTAAATGAAGGTAAAGGTACAAAAATTTATTAAAAAGAAATTGAAAAAAATTAGATTTATATGTGGTTACGCACAACGCTATTAAAAGGTTAACAAAAAAAGTTTTAGTAATAAAAAGCAATTGGAGAAAATTGTGAGTGATAATAAATATAAAATGATGGAAATTTATATAGAAATTGGAAATGATGTCTGCAAAAATCTCTTCATCAAATTTAAACTCATTTTCATAGTTATTTATTTAAAATAATCCGCAATTAAAAACACACATCAAAATATTTAAAAGCACAACTTCCAACTTTAATAAAAAAAAATATAAAAGTAAAATTAATTTACGATTTTATATAATTAAGAATTTATATTTATGACAAGAAAGTACATGAGCAACGTTTTTGACAAGTCTATTGTTTCTATATGTCTATAGTTTTAACCCTTTCAAACCTAAATTATTCCTAAAGCGAAAAAAAAAATTATCTGCCTTTTGATCATTGATAAAAAAGAGTTAATAAAAACATCTACATTGATGGGAAGGATTTTCCAATAAATTTTCCGACTTTTCCAGGATGTGCATAATTATGCACATTCAGTCTCAAGCGTTGCAAATAGTTCTTAATTAAAATAAAACATATTAAGTGTTTTTATACTTTCATATTTATATATTAAAATTATATTAGTTCACAAATCCATAACGTAACTAAAAAAAAAAAATTAAAATAAAATAAATTAAAAACAACAACTAATTCAACAAAAATAAAGTCAATAAATCACAAAGTTTACAAATTTAGAAAGATAATTCATTTTTTCCTATGAAACATTGCAAAGCAATTCCTTTCCTTTTTGATACATAAATGAATTTCACATTTATCCCAAAAAAAATGAGTTTTTTGATTGCACTTATTATATTTGCAACGTTTTCCTTCTTTGTTTTTGTCTAAATATGGCATATGATCTACTCTATCGTACTGTACTTCTGGTATTGGCTTAACTTCTTCATTAGGTTTTCTCGTTTTTAGCATTGGTTCGTGAGAACTACTTTCACATGGACGGCCAGGTTTTCTTTTCATTACCGTTTTGCCGGCCTTTACTAATGCTTCAGCAAGCCTTATTCGAAAATGCAGCAAGTCAAGCTTATCTTTTTTGGCAACAACAATCTTTTCGCAATCTTTTTTATATTCAAACCAGCTGTTTACCACCGCCAAGTCAACTGCATGAAAAAGAATTCTCAAGGTTCACTTTTTTGATCTTATATAAATTCTATAGTTTGAAATCATCTGATCTAACAAATCGACTCCTCCCATGTGCATATTGTATAATTTTAAAACTTCTGGTCGATCAACACTTACAAATTTCTTATAATTTTTATCCCATCTCTGGACATGGTCTGCATTCCCTTTTCCAACGAAATTGGAAGCTAGAGTAACTGATCGACTGTCCATCCATTTTACCAAAACTACGTCTTCATCCAGGCTTACAACTTCATCCATAGCCCCTCTACCATTTTTTTTCATTTCTTTATCGGATAATAGTGGTGGATTTGAAAATCTATTTGTTCTTATAGTTCCTGCTGCAGAAATACTTTTTTGTTTCAAAATTTGTAAAAGTTGGTATGAAGAAAAATAATTATCATAAAAAAGCTTATGCCCCTTTGTTGTAATATTTTCACTCAAATGCAACACAACTGCAGCTACAAAGCAATATTTTTTTAAATTTTCTTCACTAAAACCTGTTGTAGAGCCTTGATATATTACAAAATCATACATTTGTCCAGAAGAGCTACAAAGAACAAATATTTTAATCCCCCAGGAAATTGGCTCCCTTTGATGTACTGTTTAAATGCTAATTGGCCTCGAAAAGGTACCATTTGCTCTTACCATTTGATTTTATAGGACTTTAAAGTTTTGTGCATAATTATGCACACAGGGTTTGAAAGGGTTAATAGACATCCGCGATACCAAAATTTTTGTTGATAGACTTTTTAAAGTCTTTTCTATTGAATTTCGTTCGAATTGGAAATCATGATTGACCCCGTTTCCGTAATATATCTATGAATAAGACGGAGTATTTCAATACATATACAAATTGCATTTAGCTGTTTTTTTAACCTCTGTCTACCATGCTTAATCTCTCCATGAAAAAATACCTTGATATAAAAAATAGATTTTCATTTTAATGTTAGTCTTCTTCGCAAATAATAAAGAAAAATAAAAAAAAGGAATATAAATAAAACAAACAATTTTTTTTTATTTAAAATAATAAGGACTAATAGGGATTTTATCAATAGCTTAATATGGTATAATATCTAGAAACCAAGCAGCATTTAACACAAAAACAAAACAGAACTCACTTAAATATTCTTATTACTTAAAATTATATACAATAGATATGTAGTACAAATTGGTTTATAACATACAGTGGTAGGCAGAATTAATTACACACTCAATAAGTTTTAACATTTTTTTTTAGTTTTTCTTTTCTAAGGACGGAATTTACAAATGTGTTAAAAAAAACTTTGGGAATCAATTTCACAAAGTGTTCTTAATTTAAATTTAAATTTTCGGCTGAAAAAAATCTCAAATGAGTCAGGTAGTAACAGGTTTCTTTTGCTATGTCATCCGGCAAAAGTAATTACACATTTGGTTTCATACGGCATAATTAATTACACATTATTGCATTTTGATCCGTTGAAGTGAATAAGTGCATTTTTTGATAGCGTTTATTTAATTTTTATTTTTGAATTTGTATTCTAATATTTAAAGTGACGAAAAGCAGCTCTTAATAGTGTTTCAAATAATTTTATTCTCTTAAAATTACTAAATAATTTTTCATTCATAATGCGTAAAATAAATTAATTAAATATTGAAATCGCGCAGAAGTTGTTGCTAAACACTAGCTCGATTGCTTGCAGAAATTTATGGAATTTCATTTAAAACTATTTAGAACACTGTAAAGGAAAAAGAGGAATGCGGTAGCTTGAAACAGGTAAAGATCTAGTAGGAATGAAGTTGTTACTAAGAGACCGAAAGAAGGCTATTACAAATTGTTAAGTAGTTAAAAAGAAAATCCTGATATAAGCCCAGTTAAAATTGTTTTTGGGTCAGCAAAAGTTATTGGAAAAAAAGTGGGAATAAACGAACAATACGAAGAATATGTAAATATTCTAATATTCAAACTTATGGGGTGCCTAAAGTAGTAAATATTTTACTAGCAAATTTTTCAAAACGTAAGGCTTTTGCTAAAGAACATGTTAATGAGTCATTGGAGTACTGATATAAAGTATTGTGGACAGAGGAAAGTTAATTTACATTCCACGGAAGCTCTTGGAAAAAAATACATTCATCTTCCAAAAGAGTTAAAGTATAAAGTGGTTTATTCATTTGATTCCCATGGCGATGGAAGTGTTATGTCTTGCAGATTCATTTACTACTATGGCTGTGGAGCTTTGTTTCCAACAGATGCAACATTATTTCAATGTGGATATATAAAAATATTAAATAAACATGCTTTCACTTAAGGAGGCAGAATATTTCCTGATGATAACTGTTGTTTCCAGCAAGATGATGCTTCATTTAATAGAGGTTGAGTTGTAAAACGATATTTTGAAGGTATCGGACTGAACATTCTAACTTGGCCACCAAAATGCCCTGACTTAAATGTTATAGAGAACATCTGCGCATTTATGAAACAAATCGCATTTATGAAACAATGAAAAGGAAACAAATCGATAAAAGCAGAAAAAGGCTAAAAGGATTTAGGAAATACTGAATATTTAGATAAAAATACCTACGAAATTAATTAGAAATTTAAGAACTTCAATATGAAAGTAATTGCAAACTGTTATTGATGCACAAGGTGGAATAACTAAAAATTAATAATGTAAAAATACTAAAACAAAACTATTTAACTGTAAACATCTTTTTTATTCAAAAATTAGCAATATTTCTTCAGTTTTACCTGATGTGTAATTAATTATGCCGTATGAAATCAAATGTGTAATTACTTTTGCCGGATGACATAGCAAAAGAAACCTGTTACTACCTGACTCATTTGAAATTTTTTTCAGCCGAAAATTTATATTTAAATTAAGAACACTTTGTGAAATTGATTCCCAAAGTTTTTTTTAACACATTTGTAAATTCCGTCTATAGAAAAGGAAAATAAAAAAAAAATGTTAAAATTTATTGAGTGTGTAATTAATTCTGCCTACCACTGTATATGTATACACTTCATAGTTTGCTGCTTTTACCCTGATAACACTAATTTTAACATTAGGTATTACAAATTTTATTTTTGGCAGACTCCAATGATTATAATATGTATATATGAAATGTACACAAGAGAATACATGATACCTTCTATTTTTGTGTCTCACTCATATAAATTTATTTTTTGTTTTTTTTTTTGTTTATCATATTGTTTATTTTAGCAAAACAAACTAAAACTATGTATATAGGTATACCAAAAATTTGAACATAACATAAATACAAACCATATTAATTTTTTTTATAATCATGCAGAATAGCTATTTCTTTTTTTTTATAACCGTGTTTTAGAGCAAGAAATGTGATGCGTTGAGGACTTAACATTTTATTTCTTTTCATATTTTTTATTTATTGTTTTTTCTTATTGTACATATGTATATATTTTAAATTTTGGATCCTATGTCATATATGTACAAATTTTATATGTATTTATAGTATTATTTAGATTTTGATTTTGTTGATTTACACATAAAAACAATAACAACCAATACATTTTTTGAGAACAAAATTTTATTTATTTATTTATTTATAAGATCTTTATTATGGGCTTATCAACCACGTGGGTTTTGTCAAGCCCTCATTCTTTAAAGTTTTTTACATAATTATCTTAATTTTATACTATTATTTTTTATTTGTTAAAATTTATAATTCAATAGTGAAAGTAATAAAATAATTTTTTTATCGCATAATTAAAGAAAATTTAATCTCTTTTAAAAAAGTCCACCGAAAGGCTATACGCCAATAAGTGTTTAGAAGTTATGAAATGCTTTGTTAATACACCTCCTTTTTATTTGCACTAAATTTTTTTATTTAATTTTTTCTTTCCAATACAATTTTTTATTTTATTTAACAAAAAAAAAACATGTCTAATGTTTTTCTTATATTTACAATTTGATTTGTTTTTGTTTTTTTATATTGCATATTGTGTTAAATCGAAACTTAATTTCTAAAATAGCTTTCATTTAAAGTTGTGACTCATTGTCAAATATAATTTGTTCAATATCATATTTATGTGTATTTGAAAAGAATATAAATTATGTTATTTGGTATTAGTTAATAAATATCATAAGATTTGAAAATTTATATAAATAAAACAACGCAAAAAAAAAAAATAAATTGATAAAAGCAAATATAATATGACATTAATGACATTTAGATTCTGACAATGTCATACAAACCAATGACAAAAATCAAATGACCCATATTAATAAGACCTCAATCAGATATTTGCAACCTTGAGGCTGAGCTTATGCGGCTCTGTAATCTTAACGATAAATTAAACGATAAATTTGCAATTATGACAAATATGATGTCACTAAATTGATCGTGTTCTTAAACTTACTACGAATATTCTGTCTATATGGTAATCAAAAGCCTTCTAATCCAATAAAATATATTCTAAAAAAATAAAAGTGTGATATAAAAGTAAAATCATATTTTTCTTAAATTCGAAACAATAACTCTAAATGAAGGAAAGAAAAATTTAGAATTTATTTTATCTTCCGTAGAATTATTATGATGGATTATAAATATAGTTGTTTGATAATAAAGTTAATACCTTAATTACTTAATAAATATCCAACAATCTGAGCCATTACTTTTGACCAATATAACATGATCAAAATATTATTCTTCAACTCAATTACAAGTCATAACAATTGAAGTAGACTGGCTAATTTTTCTATGGCTAACTATTTTTTTACATAACTAGAAGTTAATTTTTCTATACATTTAAAAACACCATTTTTAATTTATTATTTTGAAAAACAAAAAAAAAACACAAAAAATAATTTTTTCATATTAGAAGGACATAATAATAGTACAAAAAAATGAAAATTATAAGTAAATGAATATAAATAATATTTTTGAGCGTCTTGAAAATTTTCATTATCAAGTTTTGTTCTGTTTTTTATTTCTCTTATTTTTCCTGTTTTCCATTTTTGATAATCAAATTTAATTTCCTTGTTCACAAACTCATTACAAAATTTATCAATGTAAAAAAAAAAAAAACAATTTTTGTAAAGAAAAAAAATTGTTTTATTTTTATTCTTTTTTTAGTCCTTAACTTCTCTGGACAACCCACAATGCACAGAAAATAATTCCTTTTTTTTTTAATATATCTCAGATACACTCTGGAGGAGTTGATAAAAATTATATTTAAGGTTCTGATGAGACAACAATAGTAATAATTATAATCAGTATTAAAAATTAAAAGAATTATTGTATAGGGAATATAAGGGTCAAATAATATCATATTATATTCGGTAAATATTAATAATAGAAGAATCGAAGGAAAATTTGATCTCAAATAGTTGTAAATATTAATGAAGTAAGGCAGAAAATAATTATTATTAAATTTAAAAAATTTGTATTTAATATTATGAAATTTTTGTTAGCTGTATATTCAATTTTGGGAAAAATTAAATTTGTTTTTTCAGTTTTTAATCCAGGATGGAAATATATATTAGACAAGGTTTGGTTAAAAATGTTTTGTATATATAAATTCAATGATTTAAATTATTAATTATAGAAGAATATCCAACATAAAAAAGCGATAAATATAATTAATGGATTTACAAATCGCCATCTAACCAATTTGTTGTATTGCTTCAAATTTCATAGCTTTAATAATATTTGCGGAAAAGAATTGTACACGATTACCTTTAAAATAGTGAATAACAAAAATAAGCACAATTTTATAATTAACGGTTTCCCTAGTGAAATACGAAGGACAGCATTTGCTCATCACTACACCGTAACTCACTAGATGGCAGAAGATAAATTATGGAAATTCATTTATAACCTCAACATCCCGAATGTGGAACAAAATTCAATCTTTTATATCTATATATATATAAAATGAATTTTTTTATGTCTGTCTTTATGTCTTTATGGCTGTCTTTTTGTGTCTGTCTTTATGTCTTTCTTTATGTTATTTATAGACTCGCTACTGAATCGATTTTGATGAAATTTTCAGAGTATATTACTGTAGGACCAGCCTTTTTCAACTCCGACGGGTTCGAGCAGCTGCCATACAACTCCCAGCACCTATTACAAATAGTTTAAGAATCAAAAGTATTACAGAACTGAAAATTTATACACAGGTACTGCCTCAAAAATAAAAAAATACGTCTTTTACCGTTTTCCAATAATCAGAGTGGTTCGGGTAGGAGTCATACAACTTCCATTACTTATCAGGAATATTTAAAAAATTAAAGTTTTTATGTAACTGCAAATTGTATTTCAGGTAAGTAAGGTAAACAGGTAATTGTATTTCAGCTACCCTCGACATCCCTTTTATATTAAATTGTTAGTAATTTTAACAGAAATAAGATGTTTTTGTTTTTTAGGTTTTAAATTTTATTATTTTAAATTAGGTATTTCTATTATAGGGACTTTTGGGCCAGCAACGCGGACTGGGTCCAGCTAGCTTATAATAATAATCAATCTACATTTATGATCTATATAATTGCAAGACGACACCTTAATTCGTAATTACCCTTCTTCTCTTTTGTTCTCTCCTCGTTTCATAACATTCCTTTACCTCCCTAGTCAAACGTACTAGTCAGTATATAAGATCCCAACCAAAACACTAGGGTTATGTATATAAAAAAAATGTAACAATATTTACAATGGGGTATCTCATATACTGACTAGTACGTTTGACCACAATCGGCTCTGAAGCCCTAAATAAATTGTATCTGGGCTTATTTCATTGAATGTCATATGACTTTCTTTCGCTGTTTTATTACTCCAGCTTTTATTTTCCAATTCGATTGATTTTCTGAATTGTTCATATTTGATAAATTTCATCAGCCTCAGATTCTGATTCACTCTTTTTCTCTTCAGTTTTTTTTCTTCTTTTTTGCCATTATCAATATCTTCTGCGCCATCAGCTGCAATAGCTGCTGCAGCAATTCTATCCCCAATTGGCATTGAAGATATTTTTTTTTCACGTCCTTCCGCAATAAAATCATTCATTTTCTTCCCAGACAATTATTTGATTACTTTGGATGTTCATTATTCTGTGTCTACTTTAATTCCAGCCGAACTAAGGATTTTTTTAATATCGGCTGCAACAGGGTTTTAATTAACACTCAAAACGGCTAACATATATTCGGCGACGTAATTCATTTTATAACTCTTTCTGATTCCAAAAAATACTACATATTAATACACTGCGAAATTGAATTCAGAAATATTTTAAAAATTTTTTACCTACAGTGTATGATAATTTTATTTTATATCTGAACTTGTAACTTTTGTTTTAAATTAGGGTTAGCCCCTAAGTCCACAGAAAACACAATCCATAACGGCTTTTGCCACAAAAAAAAATCCACAAAAAACGATCCTTGTTATTGCTTTTACGTATTGCACTTTATTATGTACGGCACTTTGAGCAAAATTCTGAGGTAGAAGAGATTTTAGAGTTGGATTCAATTCAAATCAAAGTTTTACGCCTTTTACCAGAATATTTATATAAATTATTTTTATGCATACCCACTGTTGAATACAGTACGGATATCTCCTTTTTCCAGGATTAATTTTATATTAATTTAAATTACCAACCCTTTAAATTATATTAATATTTTCAAGATTTGAATCACTATCAGTTTCTCATAGCGATGTCATACATTCTGATTATAATATATCTTACACATATCTTTCTAGAATACCGCTTATAACATCAAAAATGCTATTTGAGCTTAAACACTTACAATTTCAGGTGAGATTAAATTTTTCCATGTTCATTAACAAATCACAAGGGAAAACTTAAAAATGTGTTGGTTTACAAGTGAAAGAAGATCGTTTCTTTCGTGGACAACTAGATGTGGTTTATTCAAAGGTAGGAACACCACAGAATGTGTTTGTTTATAGTTCATCAGGAATAGCCTGAAATATTGTTTTCAAAGGTACAATATACCTTGATTTTGTTATTGTAGTGAAAAATAAAAATATTTTTGATAAACCAATTTTTTTAAAAATCTATACATTTTGTGTTCGACCCGGACACGGTGGGGTACCTTTACGAGTGTAAAATAAAAACAAATTTTAAGTAAATAGGTACAATATAACATCAAAAATGTTAAATTTACTCAAAAAAATACATCCGATTTGTTACTCTTCAACTCATAAAAGAAAACTTAAAAATCTAAAGTTTTAAAATAAAAAATTCCCATAACAAAAAATTTATTCAATATAATCGCAATAACAAAAACACAAAACAGAAAAGAACAATATAAGTGACACTCCGAATAACACATAGTTAGCTATACATATAAAAATTATTTATTATTAAAATAAATGAATCGAAGTGTCCCTAAACAAAAAGTATTTAATAAAAAAAAGGCAATCAAATAAAAAGACAAGGAATACAAAAATATTTCTTCTGTGGAAATTTAGAAAAAAGAACTCAAACCTTAACTGACCCATGTTATTTAAATTCAAATGATAGTTTGTATAGTCTACTTCTCACGTGAGTGTTTGTTTAATTTGTATTTTTAAATCGAAATGGTATTATTGAGCTTAGCATTCGTTGAAAATTACCACAAACAATTTAATTTGAAATTTAATTCAAATTTAATGTTTTAGACCGCATATTTCGGTCATAGTAGTCAGCAAAATATAAATAAATTCAAGTATTTAGGAAGCGAAAGTTCAAATCCAGTTGAAGATAATAATCATATTTTCCGCTAGATACTAGGTGAAGCTAAAAAAACTAGATAAAAAACGCAATACTAATCTACGCATCGGTTTTGTGAAAAATGTAACTATTCAAGGTACATTAAGCTTTTAAGTGGAATAATTTACAATTTCAGTATTGTCCAAAGAAGATTAACGCCCAGAAAATGAATTCATTTGAATTGTGTATTTGTTTTCCGGGATTCTGAGGGAGATGTTGTATCGACGTAAGACCTAATGACCAAATCCCTAGGATAACTGGAATCGCTAGCTTTTCAAAAATATATAGGTTTAGTGGCGTATCTTATCCTTTAAGGACGAAAAGGACATTTGAAAGTATCCTTGTTGTTTTGATGTTTTTGTATAAAAACCGTTATATCTATTGATCCATTAGACGTATATATAAGAGCCTTGTTTTCTTTATTTGATCATTAAAATCTTTAAATTATATTTGAGTCCTAATCAATTTTATATACTTTTTATTTTAGTCAGTGCTTTCTCCAACACTAATTTCCTTTGGCTATACTTTATTCAAGATTCAGAATTTTTTTAAGTTAAAAAGCTAATAATTTTTAAGTGGAAAATAAAATATGAGCTAAAATTCACTCAGTGAGGTTTCTATAGTCAATTTGAATTTGGATTATTGTTTTTTAATTACAAACAAGTTCGAAACGATCAACATTTACCATTAATTAATTAGCTTTTGTTAAAAAATTATCTAGTTTGCAAATACAAAATTTTTAATTGAAAAATTCGTTCCGTTTCATACTAAATACTACTTGGTAAAATGTCGAAGATTGTGGTTGATGTTCATAGCCGAACACTTAATCTCAGATTCAGAACCAACATGAATTACAAAGCCAAGAAGTTTTTTTTGGAATAAATTTTTATTGAATTCAACTCTGTTCAAGATAGTGGGAACGAGCATACAACTAGGAGACAGTTTATAAATCAATATTAATTTAAGAATGCTTGTACAGAGTGTATCTAATCTAATAAAATAGAATCAATGTAAACTAAAATTTAAAATATACAAAATAGTGTAGGATAATATAAGAACAAAACAATAGCAAGATTCACTTATTATAAAATAATTCAATATTGAACTTAATAAAACAAAGATATCACTATAACTAAACCTACTGTACATATTTACTAACTACTTAGACATATTCAATTTAATAATTCATTAGAAAAATATTATATAAAAAATCACAAAGCTAATTAATAATGTTGCTATTAACTTAAGATTAAAAATATTTCTATATAAAAAATATAATATAGACCACCTCAAGCTTAATTACATAAATTTAATGTGAATAAAAACGTATAGAAGGTTGAGTCTCAATATTTATAAAATAAGTTATGTAATAATCATCTATCAACATCATCATCATTGGTGCGACATTCAAATTTGGCACTTCCCGGACTGTATCTCAAAGCTATCTTCCTATAAAACGTTGAATTCCAATACTGTGTTCTCTAACTACCATAGCTGCAAACTGTATATTTCATCTACTGAATCATCAGTTGGATCGGTTATCAGATAATTAAACGATGGAGAATTTCTATATTTATTTTACAATTCTTTCATAAAATATTTATAATGATAAGTGCGTTATGTAACATTATGGTTGTTATGGTGATATCATATGAACCATATGATGATTATGATGGTTATTATCGATATGGTTAACCATAAAATTCTACTAAAAAATTAGAAAATTCAGGCATCAGAGTGAATTGTATATTAAAGTGGTTTTCGTCTTACCTTAATAATAGAGTGCAATTCGTTAAAATTGGAAATACAATCAGTAAGTCAGATTTCATTGGCACAGGTGTACCACAAGGCAGTGTGTTAGGACCAATTCTCTTCCTTTTATACATAAATTCTTTGCTATAACTTCCTTTTAAGGGGCAACCTACAGCTTTTGCCGATGAGATTGGCTTTGTTTATGGTACTGATATCTTTTTAGATCTTAATTATGATCTAGACATGCTTAGGAAATGGTTTAACCAGCATGAACTTATTATTATTGACAAAACAAAGGTCATGTGTTATAATCTGAAAAAGAAATGTCTGCATATATCATTCTCCTGGATGCAAAGCTGTTAAAATTTTTGATAAATCCTGTTTGTTTGTTAATGATAAAAAAAAGTTCTGTTTTTTGGAAAAATGTAGTTCTAAATGTTTTAAATATTGCAGAAGTCTGTAATTTTAAATATTTAGGGATTAAGTTAGGCTCCCAGCTTAACTGGAGTGATCACTGTGTAAATGTAGGAAACTACTGTAGGTCTACTCTGAGAGTGATTTATGAATTAAAAAAACTATGTTCTGTACAAACTTTTAAATTAATACACTATGGCCTATTTCAATCCAAAATTCAATACTTGTTTGGGTAGTAGTGCATATAATACATTACACCCTATACTTACTGTTCAGAAACACATACTTCGTATTTAATGTAACAAAAATAGATTAAGGCACTTGTATTGTTACAAAGTTCTCAAAACAATTTTTCTATTAGATTCGGTTATTTAAGTTTTAGAAACCTAGACCAATACAATATACGCAATAACAACAATACAATGTGCCTTGTACCACAGTTTAGAACTACTTCTTTGCGTAATTTTTATTTTATATTTTCATGTCGTTTGTTTAATAAATTGCCGCTTAACATAAGAAAACTCAGGTTACTAAATATTTTTTCTAAAAAGTAAAATATTGTGTTTAGAATATTCTACCGTTGAATCCCTTTTTGATGTACTTAGTTAAAGTTCTCAATTCCTGTTATAATACATACTTTACTCATTTATATTTACTTTACTCCTATCTTCTTAATTTCCCTTTGCCATCATTATTTACCAAGCTCTGATCAAGAAGTTTTTTTTTTCTCTCAAAAATATGAATTTTTTAAATTTTTAAATTCTTTATCTAATATTAACCTAATTTTGGCATTGCTAAAATTGTTTATTATTAAAAAAACTACTGTTTTTTTTTAATACAAATTTAAATAATTTTTTTTTTAATGTAGTAACTATACATTTGTGATTACCCACATAATAGAAAATATTATTTTATTTGTAAGCAAAATTAACTTTAAAAAACTCTTTTATTTATTAAATTAAATAAAGAGTCTTCCTATATTTTGCTCTTAAGTATGTAATTTTTATATTTAATGTAATTTATTTTTATTGTAAAGCGAAAAATATGAAATGAAAAATAATAAATAAAATAAATATTATTGTTTTATGATATTTTATATAATATATCTAATAATTTTATTTTTGTCTGAAGCCTTTTAATAACAACAACAATAATAATTAAAAACAGTTTATTATGAATGAAAGAATGAGAATTTAAAGAATAAATCAATTTTTTTTTTGGTGTATTAATGTGGTGTAATTGGTGTAGTGAGAAAATAATATTAATGCATTATGATGAGAAATGATACATAATTTACTTTACATTGTTGTTTGTATTCTGAGCTGTAATTTGCATACTTTTTTAAACTACACCCAAATTTTATTAGATTAGAAATGGCATTATACCACTTTATATACATATATATAAATATATAAACCTATTTAAAGTAATAAATATTAAATAATTATTATTTCATAATTAGCTTACTTGCTAACTTAGATGACTAACCGACAATAAATTTATATCCTGAGCTTGACTCATCAACGTCCTCCATTTTTGCTGATCACAATAATTAACTTAAGTCATTTTAATTTTTGTTTTATACTACAAAAAAAATTTGTATTGTGTATTGTATTAAATATAAATTAATAAATGTTCTTTTAGTCGTACAGAACAACTATTAATTGTTTTTTTTTGTTTAATATCCTTTTAATAGTTGACCACTGATATATAATCTGTTGCTTCATACAATGGTCTTGTCAAATATTTTTCCTTATCTTATCGAACTCTAAATAACATAACAACGATATATTCTATATATATAAAATATATATATATATATATATATATATATATATATGTTTTGTTATAAAAAGGCATTGCAAATTCCCTTTTGGTACCAAAATATGAACAAAAACTAAAAAAAAAAGGAGCAACCAATAAAATTTAAACCTAAGAAGTAAAACAAAATAAAAAATTAAAATTTTCTTTAGATAAAAGAAAAACATTTTGGTAAATAAACTATTTTTAAATGAATTTTATATTTAAGAACCCTGTCCATATCCTCTTTTATTTCTTTATTTGAAGGGAATACAATAATAATAATATTCATATAATAGATACTAGCTAGCTATTTGTATAGTGTGTATATGTGTACTATACCTAACCAAATATTATAAATAACATTCAATTCAAAATTAATTCAAATACTGGACATACCTTTGAAACATTTTCATATACTAGTAATATTACAGGACACAATATTATCCTTTTTAAAAAAAAAAAAATATTTTCTTTTTAATCCTTTCACTACTTAAGGTTTTATTGGTGCAGAAAATTTTAAAGAAATATTCAATATTTCGATTGTTGAAAATAGTTGGTATTCTTTTAATTTTATTAAGCATGCTTATTGTTTTTTATCATACACGTTTATTTAATCGTACAGGACAATGTCATACAGATATGTGTCTCAGTGTTCTGTACTCAACATTTCATATTTTATTTTCATTCAACATTATAGTATGAAAGTAACACAAGTATTTTTTTTACATTGCATTATAATTTGGTAGTGAAAGGGTTAAATAATATCCTTCAAATACATTGATGATCCTTTTATTTTTTTTACTTTTTTTATCTTATAATTTTGTTTTGTTTTTTTTTTTTTTTTCTTACTATGAATGCCCATTGGGATGAATATTATTTTCTTTTTTTGTTACTTGTGTTTTCTTAGTTTAGAAAATCTGATTGAATTCTTAAATAGGAATTAATTTTCCTGTCCATGTCAGGCATTAAACATTTAATTTCAGAATGATATTAGTAGTGGTAGTGGTGATGGTGGTGATGGTAAGTTATAAGAATGAAAGTGATTTTAACACTTTAAGTACTTAAGTCTGTTATGAGAAAATGAGATATTTAGACAAGCCAACCGATATGGTGTATTAGCTATGTTATCTGTCTAGTAATTAGAAGGTTTGAAGATGAAATCACATCCAAGAGATTTAATTTAATTTCATGCCCAAATTTAGAACTTTTTTCCGGGTAGGATGTGAGCCATGTCTGTGTTACAAGTTCTATATAGCCACTTATTTAATATTAATAAAAATTACATACAAATGATTTCAATATAAATCTAACCTAAATTTAATTATATTCATATTATGTACAATAATCTAATAATTTATTAGTTTTTATTTAGATTTGTTCCTTTTCTAACTTTCTGTACTTATTTTTTTTTTTATTTATATTTTTAAGCCGAAAGAAGGCATTGGCTATCTTTCTATATCGCTTTCTATATCTATCTATATTATTATATATTATATTTTAATTTTATTTTATAAAATTTATTTTTTTTATATATTATTTATATATATATTTACATATTTATATATATATATATATATATATATATATATATATATATATATATATATATATATTATTTTTGTATATTATTTATCAATTTTATTTTATCAATATCTGTAATTTTGTTGTAGATTAGATGTAATTATGTAAAATATTGTTGTAGAGATGTCGTTCCATATGACGTGGACGATAAGTAGGTTTTTGATTATCTGTATATCTTTTGCGTTAGTTAGCTTTAGTGTTTCTGTGGTCATTGTTACGTGTATATTAGAAGACCAGTATTGTATGTTTAATTGTCTAATCTTCATTACAACGTCTATATGTTGGTCTAGGTTGACTTCATCGAACAGGTACTGGTGGATAACTTTTGGATAACCCAACGGGACTCAGCTTCACATCTGGCTTACTTTGCCCAATTCAAGAGATGATGTTTAATAAAAGATTTTATTTTTTTTTATTTATATTAAAATATATTATAATTTTAAATACACAGATAAGTTTTGAACTGTACCAATTATTAGTTTACTTAAAACTAATATGAATCAGATTAGGTAACAGTTATTATTAATTAACTTAAATCAATTCAATTTCAATTTAATTTTATTCAATTTAATTTTTACATTTACATTTGAGTTATATTAAATTTATATACAGAGTTCAGATATACTTACATCTACACAACTGAAATATTACACATTTACATTTTTGTTAAATTCACTAATATTTACGAGTTCGTAAGGAAACTTTAAAAAACCTTATAGTTAACTTAAATCTAATATTAAAAGTTAGTAAGTAGTGCAGACAAATAATAAAGTTTTAAAATGTTAAGTAAAAATGTTGTGTTAACAACAATTTTAAATGTGTCCACCCAAACGAAAAATACAAATAATAAAAATATAAATAATGAAAAAAAAATTTATAGTTGGCCTGCTGATTAATAAATAAATAAATAAATAAAATCTACAGACCTGACTTTTAAGTCTGATTGATTCCATAATTTATATAAATATTCTGTAAATAACATTTGTTGAGTTTTTTTTTTTTTTTTTTTTATATTATATAGGTATATAATTTTTAATTTTTATTTATTATAATATTTTATAAATTTTAAATTAATTTAATTTAATTTAATTTTTGTTTATTCATTCCAAAATATAGTTAACATTTACATAAAGTAAATTAAATATTAAATATACATCATATAAAACACTTACTACCAATAAGCAAAAAATTTAATCTAAAATTAACAAAATTGATTATCATTATATCATTATAACTATTCCATATACTCAATAACAACTATTTTAAAAAAAATATATAATTAAATGAAATTGATTTAATTTTTTATTTTTCTAATAATAATAATTGTTCAATAAGATTTAACAAACTGTTTATAATACCCATTTCATACTATCAACTCTAATAACTGTTGCAGCTCAATATAAAAAGGAAATTAGTTGCGAAATTAATTGTGAAATTAATATTCTAAGTATACCCACGCGCCACGCATACACTTTTTGTATATAAAAATTTTTCAGTAGTTGTGAAATTAGTTGTGAAATTACCTGGTTATATTTTCTAGGATATCAAAATTTTAGAATAGTTGTGAAATTAGTTGTGAAATTAATTATATTTCCTAGTATACAGTTTTTTTTATATCAAAATTTTTGAGTAGTGGTGAAATTAGTTGTGAAATTAATTATAAAAATCAATCAAAACATTTCAATGTAAAAACAAATAGAATTAAATAAAATATAAAAATGAATGTACGTGTGTTTGTCTTTTATGAAATTTTTGAATATATTCCAGCGTAGATTTCTGGTATAAAATTTTTTAAAATATGGGACAGGTTCGGGCTGCCATACATTTTCTACCACTCATCAGGAATATATCAAAACAAATAGGTTTAGAAACCTGAAATTTACTACAAAGTTAAAAAATAAACTAAAATATCTTTTACCGTGTTTAAAAAATTCGGGCTAGTTCGGTTAGCTAACAAATAACTTTTTGTACCTGCCAAAAATATTTCAAAAACCAAAAAGCGACCTACGGACCTAAAACTGCATTTTTTATACTTAATTGAAATATTCTTGATATTTTCTTGATTTTTGTAATGCAGCTATCCGAACCAGGCCAAATTTTCTAAAATGATAAAAGACATGTTTTATAAAGGTGACAGCAACGCGGCCCGGTTACATCTCGTAACTAAATGTAAAATGAAGAAATTTAAAATTTGTTCTTGCTTTACTAATTTATGTTTGTGACAATTTATAATCGTTAGTAATGAAAATTGCCAAACTTCCTTTACGTTATCAGAATATAAAATAGCAATCCCGCCTAATCGAACGCTACGAAGATCCTATTTGATGCCGGTTTCTTATATATTGCATCTGCCTTAGTTTTCAAATCATTAATTCATCATTGTTTCATAAAATACTTAAATTGTCTAGAATTCTGTTTGTAGTTCTGAAAATAAAATAGAGTAAAATTATGCTATTTATTAAGGTTTAGTTCCTGAAAATATTTGTATTTCCTACAAAAGCTTAATGTAGTTAATCTAAATTAATAAAAATAAATAAATACTAAAAAGCATTATGTAAGATCTCTTTTTTTGATCACTTAGGTCTTAGCCGTTGTACACCTGTGCAAATTTTACACATATTACCGATTCAGATTTGTGTTATAAATTGCAGCAATATACATAATATAAAAACGTATATCATCTTATTGTCAATAAGTCCTGCCTTGGCTAATGACAATCAGATAAAGAAAATTAAAAAATATATATATATACTAGTTTTGTAACCCGCTATAAATGACGGAAGTAAAATAAATTCTATTATTTCTTCCTTCATTAGAGTTTTCATTTCAAGTTTAAGAAAAATATGTATTTTCTTACTAATTTATCAATATCATACCTTTATTAGAATTATTATAATGCTTTTAATTACCATATAAACAGAATATTTGTAGTAAGGTGTAAAATTTTCAATTCCCTAAGGGCTATTTATTCGATCATTTTAACGAAATCTTATTTGCCATCATTGGAAATTTAAACATATATTATCCTAAGACCTTAATAATTCTAAATAATCAATATTCTTACACATTCTATTGTATTCAATTAATTGTAATATAAGTTATTCAAAAATAATAGATGACAGCTGACAAATGACAAATGACAAATGACACATATAACAGATGACAGATGACAGCTGACATGTGACAAATGACAAATGACAAATGACAAATGACAAATGACAAATGACAAATGACAAATGACAAATGACAAATGACAAATGACAAATGACAAATGACAAATGACAAATGACAAATGACAAATGACAAATGACAAATGACAAATGACAAATGACAAATGACAAATGACAAATGACAAATGACAAATGACAAATGACATATGACATATGACATATGACAAATGACTAATGACAAATGACAAATGAAAAATGACAAATGACAAAATAATAAATGACAAATGACAAAATAATAAATCACATATGACAAAATAATAAATGACAAATGACAAAATAATAAATGACAAATGACAAATGACAAATGACATATATAAGCAATAAAAAACAGATACTATGCTTATGACAATTACATGATGTTACAATTTGTATATATATATTGTAATTTGTATATTAGTTTGAGTATTCCGTCGAACTTACAAACATCCAGATAAATGCAGAAAACTATATATATAATACACTTTGAGTAGTTCTGAATTCGCCTGTAATTTTTCACAGCTCCCAAAACTAATTTTTTTTTATATTGACATAATATTAAAAAAAATTATAAGTAAATAGAAATTAGAACAAAATTTGGCAGTTAAAGGGTTAAATATAGAACTAATATGAATAATTTCGACATAGAATTTGAAGTAGGAAATTAAAAAGAACATGATTGAAACATGCATAGTAAAAAAAAAAAAAAATTCTTTCAATAGAAAATTATTATAGACAACAACATTACTAGCAACATTTGAAAAGAATATCCTTTGAAAAATATTCAATTTTAAAATTTTGTAACAATGATGAGGGAAATAAATTCTTAAAAACAAAATACAAAAAAAAAAAAATACATTTATAATATTTTTGCTTTAAGGTGTTAAATTGAAAACTTTTACTTTTGTTCAGATTTATTTTTTTATTTACTTGTCCTTTTTGCTTTTTTTTTAATATTTAAAGAAAATTTTTCAACTTTTGTTCTTAATAAATTTACTGGATATAAGCTTTCCAATAGAATTGTTATAAGTTTTTTTTTGTTTTGTAGTAAATGAGTTATTTTCAAAGAATATCTAAAGATATTATAGGATAATGATGAAATCATTACTAAATAGATTTTACTATGTAATAAAATCTTAAATTTTAAATTTTATTATAATTTATTCAAGCATAAAATTATTTTCTATTTAATTCGACAGCATTTTTGGTATGCAGTTTATAATTCTATTGTTTTTTTTTTTAAGACCATAAAAAGATTATGGCATTCAAGTAATTGAATATTTAAATTATTTATTAAAAAATAAATTATTTTTTTTAAAATTAAATTAATTGTTATTAAGTTGAAATGAAGATTTTTAAATAAATTGTAAGATAAGAAAAATCAATTGAATTTGAAACAATTCAAAATTTATAAGGATATTATTTTCTTATTTTGAATCATTGAATGTGTAAGCCTTTAAATAAGTAAAAATTATTTTTTGCATCCTTAAAAAAGGATGTATGTATGAATTTCAATTCAGTTGATTCAATTTCATTCAATATTATCTAGATTTAAGTTTTTATTATATACATATTATATATAGAGTATAGACATATATAATTAAGTATACTTTGGTAACCGAGTACATATAAATCAATATCTATGGCTACGTTAATTAATGAACTTATATTAATAATGTTTGAATAGATATCGATTTACTTTAACTTCATCTCGATATTCTCTGCTTGTAAACATGTTTCCAATCCAATTGTGGAACATCGAGGAAAATTCCAATGGTTATTTCGTTGTCCCTAATTGTCCTATTTATTTTTAGAGAGCGAAAGTTGTTGATTTACCGGGCTGATATGCATATTGTTTTTCATGTTTAGTGGTGCATGTTGTTGCATATGTTCTCAGATGTGCTGATCCAATAGCTTTTCCATTGTTCTTAAAAGAAACGATGTTAGGCTAATTGGACTGTAGGATTTGGGTTTGGCTCACTTTCTCTCTTATCTAGTTTAGGTATATATATTACTCTGACCATTCTCCAAGCACTGGTTATGTGGTCCCAGGCATGACTAGCTTGGGAAATATTCTTTAGAATATTTCACAAGCTAGGAACGAGTCCTCTTCTTTTTGTAGCAGAGCTGGAAAAATGTCATCTCTACCAGTAGATTTATATGGTTTGAACGTCGTGAAGATATAGGATGGCTTTTTCCAGTCTGACTGTTTAGGTTGGTAGCTTCTTTGTACATGTTGTTAGGATGAATTTGCCTGCACTGTTTTGCACTGCCCGGAAAATGCGTTTGAGCCATAAGTTCCAGTGTCTCTAACCGGTTTTCAGTGTAAGTACCATCACTTTTTTAGTAACGTGCCCATCCTCTTGTTATGTTCTTTAGAGAGAACTTTATTGATTCTTGCCCCACTGAGCAGGTCGTTTATTCCTTGGCAAATAAATTTCCAAGATTGTCTTTTAGTCCTTCTTATTTCTAAGTTGTATTCAGTAAGTGCTAATTTATATTTCATCCAGTTACCATTAGTTTTGGCTTTGTTAAAGAGCTTCCTACTACTAACTCTAAGCTTAGATATCTTCATGTTCAACCAAGGTATATTTCTGTTGGTGATTGATTTTTTTTTTCTGTACATGCATTGTTATAAAATGACAGAATAGCATTCCCAAGAATTTCACTCGATATTTCAATGCTTTCGATATTTGTAACTTTTTTAGGGACGATAATTAGTCTATCAGTTAGTTCTTGAGTATTAATACCCCATTTTTGGGGTGTCTGTATACTTCTTTTATTGTCTCGGGTGTTGCAATGTCGAATCTGATATGATCTGGCATTGATGTTTCGTTTCATATATGCCATTTTGATATTTTTTGACTCAAAAGTGGTGTAGCAAGTGTTAGGTCTAGAATTTCTTCCCTAAGAATGTTTTGCTGAATTTTGCGGTGCTTCTTTTATTTAGCGTTTCTAATCTATAATAGTTTATAACGTTTGTGTATATTGGTACTTCCCCAGATCATCTGGTGAGCATTCGCATCACATCCTATCCGCAGTTGTTTTTTTGCTGCGATCGCATGAGGTGATAAGTTCTCTCAGTGCGTTAGGAATGATCTCTGTTGAGTCTCCGGGTAGGTAGGCAGAGCATACGATAATCTATTAACTACCTCCACTTGTTGGTAAATCAATACTTGCCCCTTCAGATTTTTATTGCAAAGCTCTGAAATAGTAATATATTTTATTATAATATATTTATTTTTTGTCAAAGACTAAACAGACAAGAGGCCTGCCTACAATTTTGATATCATACAATACATCATCTGTGAGGCCCTTTATGCATATAGTCTTTAAGTGTGTGTAGCTCTTTTAAAAAGGCTATGTCCAGGCTGTTGTGGATGAATGTGTTTGTGGATGAATTGCAGAGGCTGCTTTGACCGGTGTAAGTTTATTTGTATACGCGTTAAAGCAATTTTTTTTTCTTATTAAATTTTTGGTTTAATAGATCCAAAATATTCAATCATTCAGAAAAAGATTATTGTATATTATATCATAGCAAATTCATTACGTCATAAGTAGCAATAAATTTGAATAAAATAGCGAAACATTTCAAAACCCAGCAAAATAAAATAGAAATGAATAATGAATGACACCTACATTCTACTTTTAACATTACGTATATCTACTGTTAAAAATGACGAATTAATTACAAAATAAATATTCAGACATTTTTAATAAATATCACTACTATTGTTACATTATTACAAGTTGTTGTACAAATAAAGAATTTGAAAAAAAAATTTAAAAAAAAATAACCGGTATGAAAAACTGAAGAAAATTCAATTTTTATTTTTCCTCGCTGGGTCGTCAAGGGTATGGATAAATACGTCAAAGAAAAAGTTAGATAGACATCGCTGAATGTAGTCTACATTGAAAATTAGAATAAAGCCAAGAAAAGTCCTGTAGGACTAGATCGCAATATAAGAAGGGTGTGATTTAGTGGGTAAGAATCCCACATGCAATGTCAAGCTACGGGGCTCATTGTGTCTTTTAAAGATTGCTAAGAAGACCTCGCTAAACAACAAATCAAAAAAATGATATCAAAAAATTTCTTATTTATTTAAATGTTTTCTTTAATTTCATGCAGTCCATTTTATCATACATCAATACCAACAGCAATGAAGAAAAATTACCTTAAAAATTTACTTTGTTTTGTTAAATTAGCCTTAGAACATTTTTCTTAGAAAACTTTAATTACCTACCCCCCTACCTAACCTACGTGAGATATCAAAAATTTTCCAATAATAATTTAATACCCTTTATCAAAAATTCATTTCAACTTCAATCAACAAATAATAATCATTTTTCTTGCAAATGTTATTAACTCTAAAATTATAAATTTTCAATTTCTTTTATTTTATTTTTTCTACATTTTTCTTTTCTTATTTTTCTAATAAATAGCTTTAAAATTTACTTTACATGCATGAGTGTATTGGGTAAATTTTAAATAATATCAAAAACTATTTCAACTGTAAAAACTTGTAATCAAATCAATTTCCTAATCAAATTTTCATTTTCATAAAAAGACAAGTTTATTTTTATTGTTTTTTTTTGTTTTTTTTTTTTTGTTTTATAGTTATTATTCTAAAATTATATTAATAGTAATAGAATACCTATAATAATAATAATATGTCTTAAGGATATTTATTTCTATTCCTTTATTTTGAATAGAAAATATTTCTCAACTTTTCTTTAAATGATTTTTGAATTTCAATTCAACACTCTACAAAAAAAATAATACTGTTTCAATGTTTCAAAGATATTTTGTAATTGCTTACGCCTTTCTCAGTTTTATTAATCAACTAAGAAAATTTTATTCTTCCTATTTTGAACATTTTCTTTTATTTTTTTTTACCTAAATAATATATTATATATATACATATATGAATGTTATATTATTATTTTTTCATAAATTCGACTTTGAACATGACTTTTTAATTATTCACATCTTTGAGCAAATATCAATCCTTCTGAATTTTCTTTATTTTATTTATTTTTATTTTTATTTTTCTCTTATTAATTTCATTTTCATCTCGAAGATACATATTATATTTATATGTATACATATATATATGTAATATGTTATTTAAAATATTTAAAATAGAAAAAATTAAATTTTTTTATATTTCATTTTAATAATTTCTATATCAAATATTAAAATATCATTTCCAGGATAATTTTCTTTTTTTTTTCTATTATTTTCCATTCGAATTCATTTTACTTTACTTGAATGCACAACACACTCTCATATTATACTAATATAGTCAAAATTATTAAACACAGGGTAGGGTGTTTTATTAAATTTCACTTTCTTTAAATTTCTTAGACAAAATTGTGTAGGATTATTGTGAAGTTAAGGTCTGTCGTGTAAATATTATAAATTATGGTGTTGTATTGACGGTCGAATTGACAAAAATATTTTACGATATTTAGAAAAAAATGTTATCTTGCTTTCGGAGATTAGGCTATTTAAATTTAGATATTTGTCACTTATATGGTTTTATATAATATAAAAGGGGATTTTCTGATTATTCTATTCAGAGCCTTAGCCGTAGCTGTCTGGCTGTATATTTTTTTTTTTGTTATTGGCTAATGCTGATAAATCAGAAACAATAGACGTTTTAAAGGTCAACATTGATGAAATTAGGCCTGTATTACTCGAAAAAATGGTACAAAATTGATCTGATCGAATGCGGTTCCTCAGAATAGTGGTGGACATATCCCGAAAATTATCTTTGATACATAAATTCCATAAAATTATCTCTCATTAAAAAAAATTGAGATATTTGTCACTTATATGGTTTTATATAATATAAAAGGGGGTTTTCTTTAGAATGATAGAAGTTTAAAACACATTTAAATTAAGATTAAAGCTAAATTTTTATTCCATTCCAGTAAGCATTGCTAAACTATCATTGAAATTATCATCACACCGCAACAACATTTATAAATTGTTTAAACTTATTTCCCAAATCAATGTTCTATTCGTTAAACTTATAAAGAACTTCATGTTATCAAATTTATTTTCACAAGGTAGTATACTGGGCCCCATACTATATTTTTACTATACACTAGTGATACTCCAGAGATAGAAAATGTGTAGAAAATTAATATATTAGCACTCGGTAAAAATATAAATGAAGCTACAAATGAATTGCAACAAGCCAATAACAAAATCTCCATTTGGTACAAAATGTGGAGAATTAAACTGAATGAAGCAAATTCCATGCACGTTAACTTTACAAATAAAAAAGTTCAGTCACACATTCCAGTAAGATTAAACAATGTCATCATACCATATCAAAATTCTGCAAAATATCCTCTATCATCTTGGTATGACGCTTGACGCAAACCTTAGATGGGAAAAATACAAATGGATCTAAAATACAAATATTTATATTGGCTAATTGGGCGAACATCTACAATCAGATATTAAAGCCAGTCTGGGTATTCAAGTATCGGGTTGTGCTAAACAACTACATACTCAAACTATCCAAACGTTCCAAAACAAATTGTATTGCAAAACATTGTCAATGCCCTATGGTTTGTTCGCAATGCTGATATTCATAGGGATCTGAGGGTTCCTCTCATAAAAGACGAAATAAAAAAATGGCTGTATGCCATAAAAATCATCTCTTTCGACACGGCAATGTCGAAGTTTCACTTTTAGCTGACTGCCAAAACTTTGTTAGAAGACTTAAACGGACGAAATCGTTGGAACTGTGTTAGGATAAAATTTTTTATCTTACAATAATTCCTAATGGAATTTTGTTTGATTAAAGATATCTGAAGTAATAGAGTCAAAATTGTATTAATGGTTAGTCTTAAAGGCTAATTTTAATTTTAACAAAAAAAAAATGGGAGTTTTTAGTGCATTAAAGTCGGTACAGTCCTTCAATTTGTTCTTCCCGGTTTAAGAACAGAAGCTTAGAAACAGACTCTTTTGATGATTTTCCTGGATCTGAAAAAAAAAATTTCATCAAATTTATATTTTACATAATTGTCCATCAGAGTAGATTATTCGTTGAAGTATCGATAGATTTTGCACAAGATTTTCTTAACTCGGTACAACATCAACAAGACAAATAACTTTACATACAGAAGAAGATATCAATGTTGAACCTAATTCAACACGATACTAACGATATTCACAACAAGTTGAACTGTGTTTAACCAATAGATAGAAAATTTTACAAAAATCTTGGTCTATACACCCATACAAGATTCTACTACTGGTTCAAATCCTAAAGCCGGTTGATCATAATAAGTGTATTTTGTTTGCTTGTATTTTTTTTTGATTCAGTCTTAGAGCAGCTTAAAGTTGATTCACTTCCTTATCAAAAAATTGTGTTTAGTGATGAAGCTAATTTTTGGATTGAACAGAGGTGCGTAAACATGCAAAATTGCAGAATATGGATCGAAAACAATTCTCAAGAAATTCAGTAAGTTTTATAGCATGCTAAAAAATGTATTGTATGGTGCGCTCCATATTTCTTTAGAAATGATCCTGGAGCTAATGTTACAGGAATGACTGGATGTACTCGTTATCAATGTTTTTTCAAAATTTAAATGGTATCAACTCGGAAGTCTTTTGCTTCCAATAAGATGGTGCTATACCTCATACTGCTACCGCAACACTAAATTTATTGAAAGAAAGATTTTGGTGACAACATTTTTTCAAGAAATAGTTCAATTAATTGACCTACAAAATCATGCATCATAACGCTGCTGAATTTTGTTCGTTGGGGTTATGTCAAGTCATTGGCTAATTCTGATAAATCAGAAACAATAGACGTTTTAAAAGTCAACATTGATGAAATAAAGCCTGAATTATTCGAAAATATTGCACAAAGTTGATCTGATCGAGTGCGGTTCCATTCAGAGTCGTGGTGGACATATCCCGAAAATTATCTTTGATACATAAGTTCCATAAAATTATCTCTCATTAAAAAAATTGGTTTGAAAATATTTAATTTAAAGTTCTATCATTCTAAAAAAAAAAACATATGTTACAAGTGAGAGCGCAGATTGACATTACTATGACTATTCATAAACGGTGAAAAATTGAAACGGATGTTTAGAACAAAGCAGGTATATAGTAACGATCAAGTGTGTTTATACAAGAAAATCTATTGATTGGTTTTATAACTGTATTTTATATATACTATTGGGAAGACGCAGGTTGATATTAGTATGGCTATTGTGTGAAACAAGTGAAAAAAAAAATTTAAAACAAGTTGAGAACATACAAAGTATGTCAGTGATGATCAACTACACATGTGGGAATTGATCGTCCCATCACCCATTTGGCACTGATTGTCGCAGTTGTAAATTTGAATGTAGGTGTTAGTGTGGGTCAAAACCGAAAAAGATTTGATTTGTTTCTTTGGAGTTAGCAGACAACCGTGGAAGTGAAAGCATGTTTAAATTATTATATCTTATTAATTAATTAAATAAAATAAAATATCTTAATAATCTATTGATTGATTTTCTAATTTATTATAAGATATTATAAATATATCTGTGAGTTATATAAAATTAAACAAATATTTAAATATAAATTTTATTATACCTAATTAAAATATTAAAAAAATTTTTATTTTATCTAGTAATTTCATTTACCCCTTAAATGCATGAATTTTCCTTTTCAATTGAAAAAAATATTTTTGAGTAGATTTCGACTCTCTGAAACCCAAAACGTATTTAAAAAATTAAATTGTACTTTGGAAGAGCTTTGAAACTAAAAAGAAGGATATGATGCAGATTTACATCCAGCATTAAAGGGTATTAAATTTTGAAAATATTTAGGCATAATACTTTTCTTATATCTTTGATTCCATATTAATTCTGTAACGTCGAATTAAGCCATCTACCAAATCTACTTCACCCATATGCTTTATAGCATTGGGACATTTAATATCAATGTTTGTTTTATTCGATCAAAGTGTTTTATCAAATCCATTGAATTACAGCTTGAAAATGTTGATAATACATTTACAACTTTATTATCCTTCCAGGTTAACGCACAAATATCTACGTTATCAACATTTGCAAAATTTCTTTGAGTAATTTACAAAAACCTACTCCTCCGAATGATGCTTTACTGCGCAGTTTTTCTATACCCTTCATCAAAAATCAATCAATTGCACGCACACTATTATAGTAAGCTAAATTTTAAAAGTTGCATTCGATTAAAATGTTCCAAAAAACAAAATAAGACTTTCAGAATGCATTTTGGAAATTTTACCACGCAATTACAGAAAAAAAACGAACATGATGCAGACCTGCTACAGTATGCGGTTAAGATTTAATCATTTTTTATCTATTCTCTGGTTCAAATTCAAAATCTTGAATTACGGTTTACATTTTGTTGCTTCAATAACATAAAGAAAATACTTTTATATTATTCTACTTCATTATAAATCTGGGTAAAATAAAATTTATGTTTAAATTTTTGTTTGATTTTTTATAACTCACAGATGTGTTTATAACATCTTGTAATAAATTGTAAAATCAATCAAAATAAAAACTTAGAGATATGGATCTGTATAATATTGTCTAATACTATAAAAAATATAGTTTAATACAATAATTATGATTAATAAAACCACTAATTTAATAATTATTAAACACGTCCATGATTAGTTAATTATTGAACATGATAAAGAGTTATCAAACAGTTTGTTATCATTTCAAGCACTAAATGAACAAAATTATCTGAAAATTAATCAATTTATTCATTTATTTTACTAATTCGTTTTATACATAACAAATTAATTGTAATATTTGGTATTCTTATCGTCTGATACGTTGGCATATACTATACGTATATACGTAGGCATATACGTTGGCACAATACTTTGTATACTTCGTAATGTCCAATTTTAAACTCCCTTTATACTAAAAGCCACTAATTTTAATTTACAAATATGCAAATTCTTTTAGTTCATGCTGTAATTTAAATTTACAATTTTCGTACTCTAGAATGTCTTAGCTCAAAATTTCCCATCTAACAATATGGGGCTCTAGAAATGCCCTTTTCAGATGTGAAATTTTCCATTCATAAGTTATTAAACCATTTTCCCGCGTTCTGGAGTAAAAAATAGAAATTTTGACATATCATTTTTTCTACAGTTAAATGGTCCTAGAATCCGACTTTATATTTTAACAGTTTATTTTTTTACAATTACATCGAGAACAATATTACAAAACACCTTGTACATAATCATTTAAATTTAACATGTTAGTTCTGGGATATATGATTTAGAATATTCGAACATTCACAACTAGATACACGTTAATTTCAAATAACTCTACTTTGCACATGATGTTGAAAGATACTCTGATAATATTTTGAACACAAAATGTATGAGTATATATACCTATATGATTATAGTCGTAGCATCTATACTATACATTATTATATTACACAGTGAAATCAAAATTTAATAAACTACTACATATTCATATCATAATGTTAATTCAATAGGGCGACGGGGTACTATGATGGTGGTATTAAGATGGTAGGTTGTTATGTGCACACGAAAAATTTTTCATCCAAAACAGAACAAATCAAAAAGTTATTATTGTAAAATAGTTTTTTAAATATATTTTAAAATTATTTTCAATTGGTTCGTTGATTTTTTGATATTTGAAATAATAAGGTGGAAATTTTAGCTGTAGTTAATTTTCAACCCATCCTCATTAATTATCTAATATTTAAAAATAATTTAAATTTTAAATTTAAGATCATTAATAAAGTAGTTTTAGTAGCTTAGAAAGTTTTCATTATTTTAGAGAAGTCGAATAGGTTTAGGTGCTGCTGACAGTACACATTTAGGAGCCGTAAAATCCATTATGATAGAAGTTTACACTAGCTTGAATAGATTTATTGTTGAAACAAGTTAGCACTACGATCTAAATATACTATTGTAAATTAGGCCATTCACAATCAGTCAGCAGTTCCCATGTTTAAGCCAATTCTATTTCAGTCTTACTTCATGTTTCGATTTATTCATGTTGTGATATAATGTTCATTCATGTAGAATTTTAATTTAGAAAATAAAAATTTCTTCTAAATATTTTATTCAGCTTTCATCAAAAACAAACTAACCGAAAAGGGGCGATAATTACAAATATGACAATTAACTAAGTTGGATACAAGAAAACAATTTAAAAAAATATTCAACAATGCTAGAAATAAAGCCTGACACAAGCTGAAGCCACAAATTATTCAGTATGAAAAGCTACCAAAAAACTAAGACCGCCACAGTAATTCAAATCAACATTCTTGATGGGCACGTAGTAATCAGGAAAAGCAGAAGCATTCACAGTACACCTTAAAGAAATATTAAAACCATTTCCTTCAGAATGCACAAACGTAGATACGGAAATATATAACTTCCTCAGCACTCCACTTCAAATGGATGAATTTTACAATGGTAGAAATAACCAAAATGATTAAAAATTAACACCGAAACAAAAAAAAAACCACAGGTTATGATCTAATTAGTGGTAGTATATAGAAAGAACAGCCTGAAGTAGGTTATAAAATATTGATATAGGTACATTATGAATGCTGGTTACCATAGTAGTTTCCAGTCTACAGACCTACATCCTACAGACCGTTTAGCCTACTACCATGCCCATCTAAACTAGTTGAAACACTATTTCCGTTTAGATAGGATGGAAAAACTAAAACCGATTTTGGAAAAAAACATAACAGTCCCAGAGCGCCAATTCAGATATTAACATATAATTATTGCGCAAATAAACAGAATATCAGATGTAATCAAGTTAAGCCTAGAGTATATTTTAGCCAAGCATTTAATCATCATCATCATCTTATAGCGCTACAGCTCTGGGTGAACTTTGGCCTTCATCACTAAGCTCCTCCAAAAAGGTCGATCTTGTGCCACTTGTCTTCAATTTGTGATTTGTAGGATTTGAGCATCGTATTCCAAGTTGTCTGCCCATCTTCTTCTTGGTCTTCCTCTACCATGTCTACTATCGTGCTTTCTATTCAGCATCATTGCTTGTTTTCGACGTTCGTGCATTCGACGTACCTGGCCAACCCATCTTAGTCTTTGGGTCTTTGCAAATCGTACAATGTCACCAAGCATTTAATATGGTTTGGAATGAAGGACTGCTATACAAACTTAAACAATTTCTGTCACAGAAATATTATTCATTACTGCGCTCATACTTTATAGAATGATACTTTTTAGTGAAGCATCAAGGTGCCTATATACCTCAGACCAATTAAATTATGTCAAGTATACCCCAGAGCAGTGTCTTAAGTGCTGTTTTATATCTCATCTACACTGTGGACTTACCAACAATAAATGAGACAATCACCGGTACTTTTGGTGACAATATGACATCGCATAATAACCCAGTACATGTTGCAAAGAATCTGCAACACAAAATAAATGAAATTTAGCCATGGCTAAAGAGAGTAAATGGAGCAAAATAAACACATGTTATTGCCCCCAAGAGAAAAACTTGTCTCACATGGTGTTGTAGTCCCAATTTTGAATAGAAAATAATCATGGAAAATCCATATCCAAAGCAAAAAAAAAAAAACAACTGGGGATAAAATTACATAAAATGTATTGGATGATTAGTTGCAACTCATCAATGTCGCTGGAGAACAAGCTTCCGATTTATAAAGCTATTTTAAAGACGATATGAAATCCAACTGTGCGAAATAACAAGTAGTTCAAATATTGAATTATTGCAGCGATTTCAGTCAAAAGTATTAAGACTAGTAGAACATGCATCATGGTTTATAAACAACGATATTTCACATCAAGACCTACAGATCGATATCGATAAAAGAGGAAATCAGAAGTGCAAGCCGCAAACACCAAATAAGACTAGATTCTCTTCAAAAGACCCTAACAAACAATTTGTTGTTTTCAAATGGTGCTAGTCTACACTATCGAACATATACTAACAGAGTATAACTAGATTGTTATGGATGACTTACCATTGGGTTTTACACCCGCAAGTCATTATAATATGCTGCTAACGTATAAAATTCAAAAAATCATACAAACTAATGAATGTTAGAGACAGACCGTACAGTTAAAAAGGAAGACAAAAAAACAAAAGTATTATTTAGTAACCTCCCCCTTGTATGTTAAACAACTTTATGTCTACGTATATTTGTTAAGAAAATTGCTACCGGTCCTATAGTGAAAAAAGCCTACTTCCGGTGGATTTATTCCTGTAGCAAATGCTTAAATTAACTTCTAATACGATATTTTGTCCATCTATACTTAACTATCTATTTTGGTTTGTGTTTTGAGACATATTAAAAATCGCTGATGAATCGCTGACATAATAGAGTATTCAAATAATTTTGAAAAATATTTTCAAATTCATTTTCTAATTATATAGCTGGCTACCTCTGATCTTAATCTAAGTAACAAACCTGCATGTTTGTTATTATGTATATACAGTTTTCATTTTCAATTCAGTTTGAATTCTACCTTTAACGGTTATCCACATTATAAATATCCAAACTTTTTTGTTTGTTATTACAAATATGCTTCCCACTTCCAATTAAAGCTTGCTACCCCTGTTAAAAGCTCTGCAATATTTTATAATATTAATTTTCTATTCGATTAAATTTTCAACTTTGTTTCATGGATTCTGCAAGATTTTAAAATAAAAAAATAAATTTGTTGTTTTTATTATTTTCTTTTTTTATCCTTTACAAATACTGTCTAGCTGCAAATAATGTAATAATAAGTAAGAATTGTTTCTTTTTTTATTTTTTTATTGTTTTTTTAGTTTTTTTTTTTTGTATTAACAGAATTTATGATATTAATTTATTAGTCTAAGCATTTTGTATGGAATTGCACGACTTATTAAAATGGAAGACTGTTTTTGATATCAAATTAATGAAATTATCAAAGTAAATAGACTGCAATTGAAAAGGGTAAATTATTATAAAAGTTCATAATATTAATAAAACAATCGTATATGTTAATTGAAAAGTCTGTTGATTTAGAAATTTGGTATATTTGTAATAAAATTAAATCTAATACTAATAATAGTAAATAATGGTTCTGTTAAAATACCGTTAACAGTACCGCCATTACTATTACAAACACTAATATTTGACATACTAATTTTGACTTTAATCAAAAATTGTTAACAAAAATAATTAATAAATTAAATAATAAAAATTAATAATATTATTATTGAACAAATTTAATTAGAGTGTTGAAAAATATTAATTTGCATGCCACCAATTACTCATATTTACTTAGTTAAGTCTATTATCTCATACCCTTCTTTATTATCATTTTTACTCTACTTGGCAAATTATAAAATGCAGCAAAACGCACATATTACGATTCTGAGATTATTATACTTCAGTTCTGAATTGTCATTATTTTATATTATATATTATTTTATATATTTTTATATTTGGTCCATTAGTTTAAAAATATAATTAGTCTATTGTTGATATTATACTATTAGTATCGCTTGTACAATCTATTCCCCATGTAAGACAGACCAAATTTTACCTCATACAATACTCATTTATTGGAACCCTGTTTGCCGACGGCAGGTAGACGCATATGGCACAGTTTAAGTAAAAAATATAAAAAAAGACTTATTTTTATTTTAAAAGTCGGTACTGCTGCCCCCAAAACCCCGCTACTCATTTATTGGAACCCTGTTTTTGCCGACGGCAGGTAAACGCATACAGCACAGTTTTAATAAAAAATATTAAAAAAAATTATTTTATTTGCAATAAATTAAAACAAAGTAAGCCCGGGTCATGAAAGTAAAGCCCGAATGCGAGCGTTATAGTAGAACTGTCAAAGAAAGGAAATCTAACTACATGTCGAAATTGGCATGATAACACAATACTTAAATCAGTTATAAGAATATTAGTACTCATCATCCATGCAAGAATAGAAAACAGAAATAGAGAATAGCCTAGAAAGAAGAACATCCCGAATTCAGAAGATGACGAGGATGTACACTGACCCAAATTAATACATTAAAAATGTTTATACAGCAATTTGGTTGAATGGAATTCACCTCTATAAATCACTTTCATTGATTTCGAAAGAGCATTCGACACAACTAATCAAAAAGCAATATAACATTAGCGTGCAACTAAATACCGCATAAGATAATTAGTAGAACAAAAGCCATTTACGAAGACGTAGTAAAAACAATGGCTACATACGTAACATAAACAGGAGTTAAACAAGCCAGTCTTCTATCCCCCTCTTGTTTAACATAGTACTTGATAATTAGTTATTAAGAAATTAAGAAAGTAACATACATAGCCAGAGGAATAAAATTAACTCTCACAATAAGACTAGAAGACTCGGAAATGCACGGATGATATTACCCTTCCCGCCTATATGCATAATGATATGCAGGTGAAAATAAGAACCTTTGAAAAAAATACGTTAGAAGTTTATCTTAAAATCAATATCAACAAAATCAAATGCGTAAGAATTAACGCAAGAAATAGTGCCCCCTTCCCGTCAGTACAACGAAGTCATAGAAAATGTCACCAAATTTAATTAGCTTGGTACAGCATAATTACTACAAGTGGAGGCATTAATACAGGAATGGAAAGTCGGTTAAAATAACCCAGAATGGCTTTTGAAAGAATTTGGGTTTTGCGCATACAATCTCACATTGCGCGGGGATGTTAGAATATTAATGATACCCGCGTGCAGTAGAAACTATTTTATAAATAACAATTATATATAAGGAAAATGCAGATCTTCGTTAAAAAATACTTGCGAATAATATACAGAATATTCTGACCCAGAATAATTAGAGACAAAATAAACTCTGGCAAATGGCGAAACAAAACCAGAAGGTGTTCTAATAAAGAAGAAAATCGGAAGCTACAGTAGTGAGCAGTCACCAAAATACACAGTACGCACCAATTTAATACACGAATAGTACATACTAATTTAACACTCCACCAGTGTATGCTAACATACCTGATAGCAATGTATGATGGTATTTGTAAAATTAGGTTACATTAGTAAAAGATAACATTTTATCATTCTGATTGCTCTCAGGCACAAATTAGACGTACATAAAATAAAGAATTATATCATAAAAATATAGCAACTGAAAACGTTTTTTATTTATTACAAAATGCTGGGACTAAAGGAAGACCCCAACAGTAGATAAGCCACACTTTGAGAAGGCCTACGAATAACACAGTACATTGGAATCCGCGGTGCAAGAGAGGATAAGGTAGACTGCAGAAAACATGGTGCAGATTAGTCCATTAGGAAATAACAACATAACCTGGAGTAAAATTACACACTTAGTGTAGGATAGAGTCAGATGGAAGAGCTTTGTGGAAGTCCCATTCTGACAGAAGAATAAAAAAACATCCGAAACAGATTCATCTGGGTCTTACAAAGAGATAAATTGATCAGTTAGGAATAAAGATGCAATTGCAAGGTCCTTCAACAAATTCTCAGATAAAATTAATTTTTAATTAGTTGACATATAAAATTAATTTCATTATAAATGACTTAAAATACTGTTATCAATTCGTTTGTATTGAAAACTATCATAAAAATAAAATTAAAAAATTGGAAAATTCAAAGGAAATCACCTTTCATAGAAATAAAATTTTCCACCCTCATATTCATACAATAACCGGTTACAAATATATCCATTTATTATTTTCACATTTTCTTTCCAATTTTTAAAATAATAGCATTGAATTTTGAAGAATATTGTTAAAAAATATAAATAAAAAATAAATAATGTCAAGTATAGTTAAAATTTCAATTTCAATTTTAATTTTTGTTTTTTTTTTTTATAAACTATTGGAAGCGTAAATTAATCCTTTTTAATGATTATTCCTTTTCTATAAAAGAAATAAAAAATAAAAAAAAAAATAACAAAAAAAGAACATCAAAGACTATAAAACAAAAATTTACGTACTTGAATTTTGCAATTTATAACGGTGTATATTAATTAAAAAAATAAATAAATATTATTACACATATATGAAAATATATATACATATACATATATAATTGTGTATGAATATCCTTGAAAAATAATTGTATAACTTTAGTAGTTATGCATGACGAATTATTTGAAATCACAAAATTTTTGATTTTGTATTTTTTATTTTCATATTTTTGCTATTTTTATTCGAAGTTTTTGATGATAGGTGAAAACAAAAATGTTTTAATAAAAATATTGGCGGAACAGTCCGTGATCAAAATCAGAATTTGCAATGTGTAATTATGAGCTGCAGAATATATAAGTTTTCTATACTATACTGTTTTTATTATTATGTACAACTCTAGGTGTGTATTAGTACATTTCTCAACATTTTTCCAATTATCGCTTTTCTTTTCATTCATATTTCAATTAATTCGTCGTAAGTCATCTTACGGATTTCACATTACCTTTCTATGCATTTTAAAAGCTACTATTTATGATCCTATTTGATCTTTGAAGACACTACAGTTCTAAAAAAAATTAAATTTCATAACACTGCTAATTGAAGCTAATTGATAGAATATTTGTTAAAATTACGGTTATACCGCGTGTTCCAGAGCATGCGCATCAGCTTTTTAAGAAGGGAAGGAGTTGTTATTTTAAAATTTAAAAAAAAAGTTCGTTAACTAAATCGATTGGTGGTATTTTCAACTTCCGAAAAGGACCGCAAATCGGTTTTTTAAGGCCAAAAATCGCCGAAACTGGCCGAAATCGAGATTTTCAAATGTTACGACAAAAAATAAGTCAATATATTCAAAAAATTAAATTATGAAAATTGAACGAAAACATTTCGATTAACTTGTAGTCTATGCTATGTTAAAATGCAATGTTTGTTCACATTAAAATATTAAAAAATGTAAGCTGGTAAACGATTGGGAAATTAATTCATTAATTTCTAAATAAATAATATAGCTAGATAAATTTTTTTTAAAGCTATAATTTCTGTTCCAGCAAATAATAATCGCTTGTGTCACCATAAGAAAAATCGAGATCAAATAAAACCAAAACCTATGCTATTTCCTGTTAAAATTAGGTTTGATTCTGACAATAGTATATCACATTTTTGTTAGAGTACATAACATAATGATGATAACATTGTAGTGGTTTAATGCATATATAAAGTTCGCCACAAAAAATTAGTGAAGTAGTTAAGGTAGGCAAGGTAGTAGAATTAAGAAATTAAAAATTATACAAATAAACTGCGATATCGTCCTCTTATTTCACGGATAACACAACAAAGCAGACGTCTATTTTATTTTATTATAATCTATACCATATTCTAGACATAATCGCTTATGTCAATATTACCTAAAAATGTTTTTGTCATAATCGCTTATTTAAATTACAATATTTTAAATATAATTAGCCATTTTTTTTTTTTTTTTACTTGGTTTTACATTTAATTTATTATACAACATAAACAGTTAAAATAAATGATCTTATATTAATATTAAGCTAAATCTAATGTTCCACCTTGGGATCTCTTAATTTTTCTATTATAAAGTCTTAATGTTTTGAACATTTCTGTTATCTTATATCTTAATACGCTTAAACGTCTGTTAAACTTTTCACAAAGCTTTTTTCAACTAGATTAGACAACTTTATTAGAACCAAACTATTACGAATTACGATAGTGTGCAAAATTTAATTTAAAGACATAAACCAAAAAACAATAAAACCAAATAAAACCAAAAACAACCTAAAAACAATTCACCTATTGAGCAATAGCATTGATTATATCTGATTCTATGAATTAATTAAAAAAAAACAAACAAAATAGCAAAGACAAAAACCGAATTATCAGATTAACATTTTAATACTTATTCAAATATTTCCCTAAAAACACAATTCTCTGTTTCACAATTGTATGTTGCTTTGCCTAGAGTACGATCATTTGATAGTGTTAGTGTAGTATAAAATATTATGAAATGTTTGAATAAGTATTAAAATATACTATTTTTAAGATATTAAATAAAGTGAATTTTAGTTTTAAGTTTTTCAATTGAACTTATTTATTATGTAATAAAAAAATATTTAAAACATTGATTTTTTTTTAAGAAAATAAAGAAAATAAATAAATAAAATAAATTGTTTTATTTATAATGCTAATGCTAGACCGAAGAATGTTACGCCGGGAATAGCTAGTATTTATTTATTGTTTTAAATGTTGGACAAATATCGTTTTGCATTGAATTCTATTGAAAAATTTTATATGAAAAACAATAGTTCGAGTTAGTTTTATGATTTACTTAAAACTTATATGCTGAAAAAAGCATAATAAAAGAGATTAAAATTGAAAATATAGAAAAAGAAAAACAGAAATTAATAAAAAGAAAACAGACTATTTAGAAGAAGGAGATGAGAAGATAAAAGAATGAGATCCCCTAATGAACCCCTGTTTACCATTTTGTTTTTGTCTCTGTTAGACAAGTGAGTCTTATATACTTATATAGTTAACTGGTGAGTGAACTGTTGTCATAGTAATCCCTTAGATTATAAAAATTTTTTTTTGTCTCGTTTTTGTGAGTGATAGATTAGTGAGATCAGTGAGTGATAGATTAGTGAGTGAATGCTTCAGGCGGTATAAAACCTGTGCCAAGTGTTTTTTCAATGTATTGATCATTTGTGAAAGTGCAATAACTAACCAGGCTTCTTTTCTATATTTTCCGATGATCTAGCATATAGTGTCTCCTGTCAATTACTTTTGCTTTTTTATAAATGTATTTATTTGATAAATAGTGGTTTGGATTAGTGATTTTTCTATATTCACTAAGGCATGATTTAAAACATTTTCTTTCGAATAACCTTAGTATGTCACATATCGAAGCGCCGTATATTGAACCATATCGAACAAATGTGTAGCTGAGTACTGGTCTAATTAAAGTTTAAGTGTTAAGTATTTTGAGTAGAAAAAAGTTTTTGCTATATGTGCCGAATAATTTAAGTTGTGCTGCAACCAGATTCCAAAATATCTTACGAAATTTTTAGGTTTGTTTATTGATCCATCTGCAGCTCTAACCAAAACTTCTTTCAAATTTGACCGAACTGAGACGTGGCATTTGGATAACACATTTCTGAATAGAATTAATTCATATTTACTATAGTTATTCTTCAAGCGCCATGAACATATGAGACATATTATAGTTTTGAATGATTTCAAATATCTTTTGTAAGTTATCTTGGATGTCATTGAATGGTACGGAAACTCGCCTAACTGAAATGATTTCATTATTCAAATTTAAAATGTTTAGCAGTTCATTTATATAAATAATAAATAGAATCGGTGATGTATACAATTCCTTGCATGAGGCCATTAATGATTTCGAAGCTTCTTTGTGTCGTCTTGTCGCTCGATTCTATCACGAATCGTCTACTTTGTATATCATACTTTTGATAATCTTGATTAAATGAAAAGGTAAATTATGATCAATAAGTTTTTTTATTAGTCCATCATACCACAAGTGTTGTGAAAGCGTCATTCAAATCAATTAGTAGTGTACCAACACAATTTTTATTATTGATGTTCTAACATATATCAGAAACTAGTTTGTCTGTAGCATGGGCGGTGGAGTATTTTTCTTTATTCTTAAAATTAGGTTGCTTATGATGTTGTTTTTTAAAAAATTTTCAAACAATTTACTTATACTGGGTAACAAACTTATTGGTCTGGGTCCTTACCTAGCTTACGAATTGGAATTACTTTTGCTACTTTCCACGCTGTGGGTTCCATTGTTTAGGGAATTGTTGAAAATGATGGTGTTTTGTACAATAATAATATCAGGCAATTTTTTCAACGTTAAATTTGGCACACCATCTACACCAGCAGATTTTTTAATTTAATAATGATTTAAAAATATTTTTTACCGATTCAGTTGTAACAAAATAATTTTGCGTTTGATTGTGGTTAAATTCATTTGCTTTTAAGTTATTTGAGAAGTGTAACAATTTTGAAGTGAAGTTTTCTTTGTATTCGAAATCCTTCATTCGGGCTATTTTCTACTGTGCAATTTAGGACTAGATCTCCATTTTGTAAAAGTACAAATAATACCGATATCGTTTGGATCTTTGAATCATCAAATTTATAATATTAAACATAATTATTATCATCATCTTTCTGATTTAAGTTGATGTTGATATCTGCTTGAGTAATCAATTATAGCCATTACCTTATAAACTGGTAACCCTTTATCTTCAAATTTGGAATATAATATTAAAATTTTCAAATGTATACGACGTCTTAAGTTATTTCAAGCTATTTTTAAAATAATTTATTTATTAGCATTTACATCTTAAAACAACATAACCAATTTTGACCAAATAAAGTTTTTGAATTTTAAATGCTTCTACATTATTTAATGTATTTAAAAAATCAAAAACTGGTACTACAATCCCGTTACTATATTTTTAAACTTTTGGTTAAACTTAAAAATTGACTTAACCCGAAACATAAATTTCACACAATATATGCGGTATATACGCCTTGAACGACGTGTATAAAATTTTAAAAAATTTATCGAAGGTGAATGAATTTTCTACTGTACTTTCAACAAGAACCAAAATTAAATTCTAAATATTCAAAAAAAATTGAATTTAATATCAAATATTGCAAACCAATAAAAAAACACATTTTAATATTTTAATATATACATTTAAATATAATATATACGTATATAATATATAACATACATTAGTTATTTTTCTATAAATATGTATGGGAGTACTCAAAAAAAAAAAAAAAACAAAAAAAAAGATAACATTCTACTTAAATGTGCATTTTCGCTCTCATTCTTCTACACTGATATATTGTAAAAAGGATATTAATATTTACCTATTAACACTTTGTACGAAATAAAAAAAAAAACAAATTTTTTTCTTTTTTTTTTTTTTTTTTTTTTTTTCTTTGTTATTATGTTTTTATTTTTATTTGGTACTATTGCGTTCTCTTTTAAAGGGATGATGTTTAAAGTTTTTGAATCAGAAGAAATCAAGACCTAAAATGGCAAAAAGTAGTAACAACACTTATCTTTGCTATACATATTATCACACATGTAAAATTTTATAATTATATATAGCTATAGCTATATATTATGTATATCTAGCATATAATTGAATGAAATTTCAAAGTACTGGTGGTATAATATGAAAAGTTTTTGTGTAAAAAAAAAAATCAGAAAAAATCAAATAATAAAAAAAAAAAATAAAAAATAAGGAAATGCAACTTTATCATACTTATTTAACTTAGATACATCATATTATTATGTATCTATGTCTATACATTATAATAAATGTATATATTTAGGTATATGTATGTATATATGTGTGAATCCTTCAGAATTCATATTAAAATATGAAAATTTTTCAATTTACAAAAGTTCAAATAAAAATATGCAGTTTTTTTTATTTGGTTTATTTTTGTTTTTTTTTTTTTTTTTGCTATTTGTCTATTTAAAAACGAAAAAATAAATAATAATATAGAAAAATTTCAAATATTAAGTATAGAAAAGAGATAGAGATATATTCTTAATTTTTTATTTTTTTTTTATTTTACATTTATGTTAAGATCATGAATAGAAAGTCATGTTTATTGGAAAACATGGTAAGTGTCAAAAAAAAAATATAAAATTGTTAAAAATAAAAATTAATTAGCCAAAAATTGGGACTAGCTAAATGTGTGTATAGAAATTATTTTGTATTGGATGGAATTTTTTAATAAAAATTTAATATGGTTTTTATTTTTTAGGATGTTTTTTTGTTCATTTTTGTCTCGGAGTATCGGATTTTGACCTATATTATAACCTAAGTCAGATTTAATGTGATTCAACTTCTCAAAATCATTTCTCAAAGTATAGTTGATTTAGCCTACTATTCAACATTTGATAGATAATAGTATTGAAAACAATTTAAATGTTAGAATTTTAATATTTAAACAAGACTGCATTCAGAAAGTATTCAGTCATTTGATGATTTATTCTCGACAGCTTGGATATTGTATTGTATACAGAAAGTATTCACCCATATCAAAGGGTTTGGGTCTATCGACAATACTGTTTTTAATTTATTTTATAGACAGAAATTTTTAAGCTGCAGAACACGTGGATCTATATCGACAACACGTTTACAATTTCAATTTAATTTTCTATTCAAATGTGTTGTAGATAGAAATTAGTCTTACTGCAGAAAATTTAGGTCTATTCCCACGTAACATTTTATTGTTGTAAAAACAAAATTAGTACTATAAAACTCCTATATGACTCCCGATAAGCACTAAACTATAATGTTATAATGATGTTTTTTATTGGGAATAATATAATTAATATTGCTATATCTTATATGTTCTTATAGCAATTTCGGCAATAAATATAAACTCCATACAATTAGTATTTTAAAATAAAAAATAATGTACCTTTCTCACTCTCATATAACACAAATTATTTCAAATGAATTTCATTTCAAAATAAAACCATATACATTAATACATAATGTATACTAACCCTATTACAGCAATTGCTCCAGCAAGTCCCTTATAGGACTCTCCACTTTAGTGCTTTAACGTATTTCTAACGTTTCGCAAAAATTGCGTGTTAACTCAAATTAACACTAATTCTGCTATAATGGTGTTTATAATTGTGTAATGAGAGTGCGCAAGAGTCTTATAGCAATAAAATTGTTACGTGGGTTGACAATACCGATATTCAATTTCCGGTAATTAGTTAATTTTGTTTGGCTTAGAAGAAGAGTATTATTATGTATTATTGTAAGAAGCTGTTTCGCTTGGAACCATTCATTTATTTAATTTTGTTCTGCATAGAAGAAGAGTAGTCCTCCACTCATATTCTATTGGTTTGGGGCGCCACCATAGATCGCCAAATACATATAATTATTAACTTAATTTTGAAATTGACATCAAAGCAATAATAGCGTTCATCAACATAGACATGCGATTCTAAATCAACGGAGAAGTACAATTATTGATCTGAAAAGATCGCATTTACACAGAACTCACCATTACAAATAAAAAAATGTTATTTTGTTGTGGACCCAGCTGTAATATGCTCCATGTAATGTTAGTGTTAGTTTTATGTTTATTAGGCAATGAAAATAAATAATGTCAAATCGCCTAAGATTTTTTTATGATTAATTAGTTAGGCCGAACTAGTAAATATCAAAGCAAAAAATTAAACATTAGTTGTGAGTTAGTCTCAGCTATATACGTACGTTATGGCGTCATCCCTTTTAACAATTAAAACAGTTAGTTATTGTACAAAAGGATTACGATTCTGATTGGTTCTTTCAACCAAATAATGTTAAATTTCAAACGTTAACGTCTTCTCTAAAAATATCTGGTGTATAAGTGAGATATTTGCAATTACCTGACGATCAAACAATCACTGTAAGTCAATAAGTTTAAGACGTTGGAAATAAAGGTGAAAATCGCAATGGATGATTGGTAGCGAAAAATTACTTAAAGCGAAACAATTGTACTGCTGAACCGATTCAATTCGATTAATGTCAATCAAGTAATGTGGGGATCATACTTGACTGGCATATTCAAGGGTAAGCCATACATATGTAACATTTAGATGTTTCGTGAGGTAGGGGTCAAAAAATTCTATAGGCCATCGTTTAATGAAACCTAAAGAAGAATTGGTTTTGCTTACTATTTTATCATAATGTATTTTGAAGCTCAGTTTACGGTTAGATGTTAAAGAAAAATTTACCCTGCCAAATTCTACTAAACAAAATCATCAAAGACGAAAAATCATCTTTGGGGTTTTTGGCTTTAGGTATTTTGTGTTAATGGCTTTTGTCTTACAGGGAATTTTGTATTTGCTGAATTTGTCCTAATTAGTGTAAATTTTCCTTTGGGGATTTTGTTTTGGGAATTTTGCTTTTGACTATCTTGTCTTTGGGATTACTTGGCTTTAGGGATTTTGTCTTAATGGCTTTTGTCTTACAGGGAATTTTGTATTTGCTGAATTTGTCCTAATTAGTGTAAATTTTCCTTTGGGGATTTTGTTTTGGGAATTTTACTTTTGACTATCTTGTCTTTGGGGTTTCTTGGCTTTAGGGATATTGTCTTAATGGCTTTTGTCTTACTGTGAATTTTGTATTTGCGGATTTTGTCCAAAGTACTGTGAGTTTTATGGTTGGGGATTTTGTATTTGATGATTTTGTTTTGTGGATTATGCTTTTGACCATCTTGTCTTTGGGGTTTCTTGGCTTTAGGGGGCTTGTCTCACTAAGGATGTTATCCTTCGAAATTTTTTTTCCGCTTTTTTTGAAAAAAGTAGTTTTGCAGAATTTTTTGGGAAAACCACATTAATTATATAATAGTTTATTTAACATCTAAATATAAGCGCTTCTATATGCTGCGTACGATGTGGTCTCAAATCAAAAATTTATCATATCAAGCCAATGTTGTAATTCCAGATTAACACTATATAATCAGTCGGTTACAAATCGATACAAAAATCAACGTGATGAAAAGTAGAAGGCCTAAGAATAATTTTTTCATATTGAGTACATATTATATCTCAGAAATGTTCGAAAAATAAACATCTTAATATCAGCAGGTTCTTTTCGAGTAATTCTATCCAATGGTAGGGAAATCGTATCATATTTATACACAATGAGCAAGTAATAATGAAAATGTATAATATATAAATTTATAATATTAAAAACCCTGACAGTTTTGAATGTTCGTTACTACCTCATGAATTCTAAAATTTCTATAATTACACCCCACATGATTCTTTTTCAAATTTTCGAACTTATGTTTTCGAATTGTGACCTTAACAAGAACAAGGCAAAAAAAAATACAAAGAAATATTAATATGCAGTTTGAAATAAATTGATGTTGATGAATAAATATTTTATAACAGGATATAGAGAAAAAAAAAGGATATTCATATATTTAAATTATAGTATATTTTTTTTTTTTATTTCTTTCTTATTTTATAATATATTAAATATTATATAGAAAAAAACTTAAAAAAAAGTATTTAAACAAAAATACACTAGATAAAGAAATGTGCACACATTATAATATATAGATATATAGTGTGTGTACCTAACATGTTTGACGTTATTCATATTCTTCAAAAGTTAAATATATTAAGTTTTAAATTTTATTTTTTTTATGTTTTTGGTGTTGTTGACACAAATACAAATACAAAAGTTCATTTTATTTGCACTCAAAATAATTTTTTTTTTTTTTTAAATACATAATAATTATAATAAAATATAAATAATTGTATATTATTTATATAATATTATATTTTAAAATGGTAATAATAAAATTTCAGAAATTTTTAATAAATAGCATCATAAAAATTCATATTTTTTTAGTCAAATAAAATTTTAAAAGCATTTTGAAAATTTATTATAAAATAAATTTATTAATAGAGTGTAATGAAAATTGTTATAAATGGGTATTTATTTTTAACTTTTTTATTATATACTTTTCTTTTAATTACACTGCATATATTTCAGACGTATTTAAATATTTTTTAAATGAAAAATCAAATTGAAGTACAATTATATTGAAATATTTTATATTTATTGAATAATAAAGCAAAAATAGACCACCCTGTAGTACAATTGATACAGAAAGTAGAACAAAAATTCAATCCGTTAATGTAACAATCATAATAGGTTCAGATACCATCAGAGAATATTATATACTTTAATATTTAATATTGTATTATTTATACATACATTACGAAACATTTATACATCACATATGTTAGACCGATACTTTGATTATTCTTCGCAAGTTTGATCTCTATATCCTAATGTGATATCTAACGTATTGAAGCAGTTCAGTGTAAATTGTTATATGACTTTTCTTGGTTTAACCCTTTCCAGCTTCCTCCTTACTGAAATAGGCTGTTTTTGGTAAACTTGAAATCTCTCCAGCAACTTCGATCGGTGGCCAAAAGCACGTTTATCTACCAAATTATTGCTGGAAATATCCTGGCATATAAAATTGAGAATCTCATAACTTTTAAAAATAACCCATGTAATTTGCATGTTGCTGAACGAAATAATTGTAAATTTGAGGCTGTGTTCAGAATATTACGTGAATCTAACTCGAGAGCAGCATGTTTTAATCCTACCCATATATTTTTTTTATTTTTTTTTTATGCTCTTGACAGTAATTCGGGTAATAAAATGAACTTAAAAATAAAGCTTTTTCGATAATAAGCTCTTATAACTGATATTTTTATTCTTTTTCTACTTTCTTTCTGTGTTTGTTGAATTTATATATTTTTTTTTTTAAACATTCTATTAACTGTTTCATGTTTGCTATTTTATTTTTATCTCTCAAAAACATTAGTCGCTAACAGTGATGGTTACTTACCCAGTGATGGATCTCACCGCTTAGCAATATCGTCTACAATGGAGACCCTAAAAAAAATAGGCAAAAAATTTGAAATTCTCAAATTTTTATAATTGATTTTATTTTGCTTACTTTTTGAATAATCATTAAAACATGCAAAAAATATAAAAAATCTTTGAAATCGGTCAGAAAACAAGGTTTTTAGAGGCTTTTTTTGATATTTTAATTTTTGAAAATTTTAACTACCCCAACAAAAAATTTGAAATTTCCAAATTTTTAAAATTGATTTTATTTTATTGCTCACTTTTTGAAAAATCATTAAAAAATACAAAAAATATAAAAAATCTTTGAAATCGGTCAGAAAATTAACTTTTTAAAAACTTTTTTTGATATTTTAATTTTTGAAAATTTTAACGACCCCAAGCCTATAAAAAAGTAGGCAAAAAATTTGAAATTTCCAAATTTTTAAAATTGATTTTATTTTGATGCTTAATTATTGAATAATCATTAAAACTTGCAAAAAATATAAAAATCTTTGAAATCGGTCAGAAAATGAGGATCTACTCTCCAGTTTTCCTGTCTTCTTCTATAGTAATTAAATGAATTTTGTATCAGAAGTCAATACAGATCAAACAAAATGGCTTAAAGTAATTAACTGTATCAAATAATAGACAATGTTTTATAATGAAACAAAATCTCATATTTAGAAAAAAAAACAGTGCAGAAATTATTGCGAAATTAAAATAAAATTCAAATAATATCTAAAATCGCTGGTTTAATTTCCATTCAAATACAAAATATCTAAGAGAATATTTTCAAAAAAAAAACATGATACATTACACAAATATCTATTTATTAAATAATTTCTTAATTAAATACATACATACATACAAATGCACATAATTATTATTTAAATAAAATATGAGCAGTCAATTCAAAATTTCGTTTTTCTTTAAATACAAATTTCCATGTATTTACAAAAGAAAAACTTTTACAATATTAACATTAGTTTTTAATTATCCTGTTTCGTTTATTACATACATACATACATACATATCACTAAAACTAGAATCAACAAAATTTAATAACATATTGAAATTCATTTTAATATTCTATAAAAGTATAAATTTCTAAACTTTAAATATTCTAAAAACAATTAAAAAAAAATGTTTATAAGAATTTAACCTGTCTTCATTCCAATACATTGAAAATTTATTTACCTTCACTACACAGTGAATTTATTTTTATTTTTTTTTTTTGTTGTTGTTTTATTTTGCAATAAACTCATATTACAAAATATATTTAACATATGTATATATTTGTATATTAATATATATTTTTTATTTAAATATTTGGAAAATATTGAAGATGAAAATTTTATTCTGAAATTATATTGAAATTTTAATTTTCTATTTTCTATTTTTCTATTTTTCATTTTTTTTTTTTTTGTTAATTTACAGGAAAATTATGTTGCAATAGAAAAAACATTAGCATAGAAAAACAGCATCTGCAACACGATTATATTCAATATATACATATATATACCGAATAATATATTATAAACAATATTATGTTGATTTTGAAAAACCGCTAAAAAGGATAATACAGAAAATGGACCAATATTGTTGTATTAAATATGTAGGTAGAGTTGGAAATAGTCTGATATAAAATTTCTTTTCATCCATATACTTTATTCACTGAGTAACAACAGTAATGTAACACCTAATGTTCGTATATTTTTTTTGTTGTGTAACAATACAAAAATAAAAAATGAACAAAAAAAAATATACTACTTTTGAAATAATAAATGTATGTGTGTGTGTTTGTGTATATCGAACCCAAGTAAAAATAAAAGAAAATTTTACTCTAAGTTTGGTAAAATTCACGATCAAATTTATGGTTTACTTTAATACCATTATCTAAAGGTCTTGCGAATAAATATATAATATATATATATATATATATATGTATGTGGAATGTAGTAGATAAAAGAAAGTGTTAAGATGAACATTTGTGCATCGAGGTTAAGTAACGAGCTTAATTTTTTTTTTAAATTTATTTTTGTTTTTTTAGATGTTCTCAATGCATGTACGTTCATAGAAAATACGCTAAGATTGGTGTTTCGTTTTTAAAAATGAATGTTGTTCCAGAGAACCAAGAAGTTTTTGGGCAATCATTATTTTTGATTATAGACAAAATATTCAATAATTTTCTACTATTTCTACATTTTGGTATGTCCTTTTTACATGTTTGCCATCAATTCAATTGTTATTACACGAATTTATTAATCGAATCTTGTTGTTAAGTGATGATGGGTATGTCAATATTGTTTTTTCTCTTCTTACTTACTTTTACTTACTTAGGTGGCTTAAATAGTCGATAATTTTGTTTAGGTCGTGATTGAGCGCGGTACGCATTATTATGCTTTTGAAGTTGACTGCGGAAGCTGTAGCATTTTTTTTTTATTAAGTCATATATATGCTGTCGTCAGTAAAGCTATGGATTGGATTGAAAGGTAATTTGGTACGGTCATAAATGATAATGAAAAATAGGGTGGTTCAATAGAAACACCTGATGCTTACTTGAGTGTAAAAACTTTAGGAAATTCATTATCTACACGTTACTTACAATTTAGACACCATTGACTGTGTTATTAAAAAATCGGCATTACACACGGTACAGACCTAAAAATTTGGACTCAAAATAATCTCCAAAAAAAGAAAAAATAAGCAGATACACTTTTTACCGTTTTTCAAATTTTTTCCTGGTTTGGGTAGCTGTCATAGAGAATGTTCAAATGACCATACTCCTAGCACCCGGCTACAATATTTATAAATCAAAAGGTGTTACAGAGCTAACAATTTGTACTTAGGTATTCTTTCAAAAATAATTAAATACGTTTTTTACTGTTTTTTAAAATTTTGACTGGTTTGGGTAGCTGTAATACAACTCTTAGCCCAGCTCATATATTTGAAACGGGGGCAAATACAACCATTCATTCTGAACTAATTTCTTTCCGAGAGTAATATATACATTATAGAATTATTTTTTGGTAAATTCCGTTAACCCGTTTCGACACGCCGGTCTACGGATTTTGTTTCTGTTGTCCCGTCCAAGCCCTTTTGGCTGATTGACTTGAAATTTTGTAGAAATTATGTTTCTTGGCATAACTGATCATTGAATTAATTGGGTTCGAATACATTAACCTTTTCCGGTAATTCAATACATTAACCCTCTCCGGTTTCAATTTTAAGAAGAGTTTCTATCGTCTTAAAAAAGGCCAAAAACTATTGCTTGTTGAATTCCATTAACCCGTTTCAACGGTTAATAATGAAAAAATAAACAAGAAAATAAGAGATGCGGCGAGATTTGGTCCTCAAAATTTTCTGACGGTCAAATATTTTTTTATTGGGTTCCAAAATGTGTGTATTCAATTTCAACCGAATTGGACAGGTAGTTTCTGAGATAAAGGTTTTAATTCAGACTCTGGGGAGAGTTAGGTCTTCCAAACTTTGACAAAACGGGTTATCATCAGGAATCTACAATATTTTAACCAGATTGACCCCGTAGTTTCTCAGATATGGATTTTAGTTTGAAGAAGAGGTCTGACACGACACAGAGCCTCTGACTTGAACTGGAACTTCTTTCACAATATATTTTTTCTTAATTGTTTCCTAAAATCAATTTTTATTTCGCATTTGTTATAATTTTGAATATTTTCAGGAATTACTTACTTACTTACTTAGGTGGCCAACATACCATGTAGGACCTGGGCCTGACTCATCAACATCCTTCATTTTTGCTGTCCACAGACGGAATCTCTCCAGTAGAAAATTCAAAATTGCTTTAAATCCGCCGATATTTTGTCTCTCCAACGAAGGTTTAGTCTGCCCCGACGTCTTGTACCTTTGGGTCTGGATTCGAAGATTCTCTTGGCTGGAGTGTTTTCGTCCATTCATTTTCAGGAATTACTTTTTTATTAAATTTTTACAATAATATGAGGTGGTTTTCGTTCGGGCAGATACAACACTATCTTAAGACACATGTATTCGTTGTTTGGTTTCCAAGTTTGCAAATCACACAACTACCTACAACAGCCAATCAATGGTTATTATTAATACCAATTAAACATCAAGTAATATTTTCTTTTCCAAATTAAGAGCATAGAGAGATCCTAAGAACTCCCAATTCTCTGGGGCAATGCCGGGTAACTCTACTGTACTATAAATTATAAAGCTTGAAAAAAACTGAACCTTTCTGCCGATGATTCACCACAGATTGATCCATTATGTCGATGCTTCATGATTCCGATGATTGACTAATCATTAAATGGTTAATTATAAAATGTTGGTCTCTCTGGCTCTAATAATAATTAACACTAGATTACATTTTTTACGGCCCAAGCACATCTTTTTATAACCAACAAACATTGTTGAAGAAGTCATTCTGATCTCTACTTTCATTCAACGGACTTGCATTTAATAGCCAAAATATAAATATTTGCAGGAATATATATCGCCTAATTCTAAAATTGATATCAAAGCAATCAAACATAGTTTACCAAGGGCATAGACCTGTCCTTGAATTCTAAGTTAGTAAATGGGGGGAAGTACAATATATCTGAAAAACTCGCATTTATATAGAAATACACCATCCAAAAAAAAAATATATATTTTTAGGTCCAAGGAAGAATTCTACATGTGCAAATTTACCGTCACGGTTGCTTGTTTCTGTAACAGTTTTTTCCAGAACCACTTTCACATGCGACTGATAATTAAAAATATATGAAAAAAAAATTAATTTTATAATATTTAATATACGGCTACTCTGATTAGTTATTTAGCTATAAAAGTCGACCGTGACTGTAAATTGGCACAAATGGAAATACGCCTACACTCTAACTCTAACTCTCTCTAACTAAATTTAATATTAGTAGCGTAAACGTCTGAATATAATACCCCTCCCAATAAAGTACCCGGGATAAACTAATCGAAACATTTTTCCATTTACAGAACCCCGGGTACAGTAATTAGATTTTTCGAAAATTAATTTCGAACTATTTCGATATTGGATGTTATCTAATACTAAAATCATTTTTATGTTATCTATTACTAAACCAATTGTGTTAATTGGTTTTATTTTAATATTATTATCTGTGCAGAATCTATCATATATATGTATAGGTAACGAACATATCTATGATTTCCGAATAGTGTACCCGGGTGTAAAAATCCCATTAGAGTACCTGAGTATACCAATTGGATATATTATTTTTTCAGAATATTGGCATTTTCCAATTAGAGTACCTGGGTATTATATTCAGAACTTTGCGGTACTCAAATAATAAAACAATTGAATATACCATACAGGTCGGGAATTAAACCGTTAGATCACCCTTAATAGTCTTAACAGTTAACATCAATAAATAGCAACTAAATTTTCGTTTTTATTCGAAATTCTATTTTTCATCTTATATTGCGGAATTGGTTTCTATTATTTCAATTTTCTTAAATTTCTTTAAAAACGAAATAAAACCGTTATTTCTTACAAAACTTTACACAAATTTCATTTCATAGACATCGAATATGTTTTTTAATTTTTTTTTTTTCATTTTATTATGTTTTTTATTAATATTGATTCCTTCTACTATAAAATGAAATAAAATAAAAAAAAACAGGATATCATATGAGTGGTAAGATGTATAGAAATTCAACATAGAGTACAAAAAACTGCCTTATAAGAAAACAATTATCAAAGAACCACCACTATTATAATAGGTGTGTATCGTGGTATTTATAAGAAAAATATGGAAATAATTTTGTAGCATCATCCATTTAAAATACACAGACATCACCGTTATTTAGAGTGTAAATAGTGTTGTATATTTGCATTGTTTTAAAACCATATGTGTGAAATGTTTAAAATTAAAGGATAATAATGCAAACATCGTTTGGTTATTTTGTATGATTTTTTTTTTGTTTTTGTTTTTCTTATTTTAATTTCCATATTTTCTTATGGATAATTTTCTAATATTTTATTCCTTTTAATATACACACAGACATATTATATATATATTATATATATAAATATTATACTATTATTATTATATTATTTTCATCTATCAAGAAGAGTTAAAAATATTCGATAAAAAGGATATAATCAAATTCTTGATTATTCCATATATAAAATTTTATGGTTTTTAAGTATTCCATAAATGGCGCGGCGCGGTTAGTATAAAATATTTTGTGTGTACATAAAGACAACATCAAAATTTATAATTTTTAAGAGTATGAAAGAAAATAGTTTTGGTCCTGAATAGGTATATAGCTAGTGGTGGAATATTAATTTCATATTAAATTACAAGAACTATTATCAAGAAGAAATTCTAATAATTTGAATACAATATAATAATATTAACAGTGAAACTCCGATATTTTAAACTAATTTTTGTTTTTAATAGTAATGATTATTTTTTATTGTACTCTCTCTAGCATATATTATTTATTTTTTTTTTCATATAATTCCAAGTCTATGGGTGAGAGGGTTCAACTGTTTTTACTATCTAGTTTTTTTTTATATAATTCCAAATATGGGATGAACTTTAGGGCTGTTCTACAACTAGACTTGGCATACACAATAACTACATAAAATAGTTTTGTTCATTAGCATTTTTATGATATATATCTATATTATAGCTTTTACGCTTTCACTTGTACACTCTTGGCAAAATTTTATAAATATTTAAAAAAAAAAAAAAAAAAAACAAAAAAAAAATAATAAAAGACTCTTCTTAATTTCATAAAATTATTTTATTCCGACACTTGTTTCGATCTTTCGATCATAATCATGGATCATAAATGTATACAAAACAAAATATTACAAGCATTAAATAAAAAAAATTTTTTTTAATAAATTTAAAAAATTTAACCAGGTAAAGATTTACATATTGAAATTCAAAAATTTTAAATTTAAAGTGAACTTAGATTGCAGGTAACAAATAATTTTTCTCTGCATATTTTATACATTTGACATTATCATTTTCAAGATGTCTGAACTAATTATCTTCGGTTATAGCATATCGATCATTGGAATGAATGCGTAAATTTTTTTAATTCTATTTTACAACCGCTGACACAAAATTTTATTAAAAAAGTTATAAGAAGGCTACAAAATTTGTTAACAAACAAATTCTATTCAAAATTTTAACATTTTAAGTTTAAAATTTAATAGAAAGCTATATTTTATCATTTTACTGCATTAATTTAAATGATCGCAATATTGATTGATATCGATCGCAACAATTGTCGATTTAACCGACTTAATTAGATTCACAGTCGATCGTCTTAGTACTTTGTCTAGTCAGTACGTTTTAGAATCGGCATACAAAATAATGATTTATTTATTAATAGCTTATCACAAGACGAATTTGGGTCTATACATTTACAGAGTATAAAAGGATAGATATACTTAGTACAGGTTATTCCAGACTCAGTGGTAGTCCTCTGTATTGATTTCAGTATATTAATGAACAAAAGTCGAGTACAAAATACTGAAGAAGTCTGAAAGTAGTAGATTTAGACTACTGTATTTGATATATGTGAGTACGTGTCTGTATGATAAGCATAATGTAGTAAAGTTTAAAGCAAAATAGCAAAATAGTCGGCTATTTTCAACAAAAAATCATATTTCGAGATATAATTATTATAATATTTTTTTCTGATTATTTCGCTGCCAAATTATTAATGTATCATTATACTTAGACCTTCCTTCAAATGTAGCATAATTTATTCTAATAAAAATCATTGCCCTACTTAAATAATTAACCCTATATTTCCAACTCACTGACCCATCAGTACCTATTAAGGTAATTTAAAGATAATTAGGTAAATTTTTTAATTAAATTTTAGAATATTAGACGCTACTATAGTAAGAGGTAGACCAAACGAATTAGAACTGTCAAAAGCCTAGAGTTAATATATGTAGGACAACTGCAAAAGATAGAGTAGAATGGAGGTAAGTTGTAAACGAAATTAAAGCTTTATACCTCCAACGCCCCGAACGGAAAAAATAATATAAAATGATGATGACATAATATGTATAATAAATAAAATAAAATATATTTGATTATAAGTAGGCATATAGCTAGAATAGTATTTAATAAATTTTGGTAAATTTATTGAGCCGGAATTGTTTTTGAAAAATCCGAGCTCAAGTCAATTTTTTATTTTAAATTTAGCCAAGCAATAGTTTTTTATACACATACACAAATACCTTTGTACGCAATAATGCACAAATAAACTAGTGTAGTAGATTGAAGAAGATTATGAGAATTTAGATTTAGCTTGAGCTTGAATGTGTCTCGAACACTCACAAAATTTTCTAATTTTAAGTTAGCATCAGCCTGGTGATAATTAAATTTTTCTCAAGCCAATTTTTCTCTTTAATCCTAAAATTTCTATACCAAATTATACTGATTCTACCAAAACTGAACAAATCTATCAACTTTGTCAAATGGTGCAAGAAAATCGACTTGAGAAAAATCATAATATGATTTAATTGATCTGAAAACTATCAACTTTGTCAAATGATGCCAGAAAATCGACTTGACAAAAATCATAACATTACTTAATTGATCTATTGTGTTAACTATACTACTTACTGTAATAATTTAATAATAAATTTATTGATAATTGAAAATACAATCAGAAATAGCTAAAGAACTTAAATTATGAATTTCTATTTGATTATTAACAATGTTTTCATTGCTTTCTTAATTTCTAAGCCTTCATAAAAATCTAATTTATTTCCGTTACTGATGTAAAGATTTTAAATTACTTGAAATGTTGTAGTTTTCGGATATACAATGTTCACTTAATCCTGTTGTTGTTTTCCCCTTGTTGTATAAACATTCTATTTTCTTTCATCCTAGTATTACAACTCCTACCTGTTTGACTTATGTAGATCGCGTCACAATTATCACAATGACTTTGGTAAGCCCCACTATTTTGTAGTATTTATTTATCTTCAGTTTTTTTGCTAATTAATTTTCTTTGAAGATTATTATTATTATTAGATTCCATAGCGAATATATCATGTTTTTTTTAATGTAGCAGAAATTTTATTACTGACTTTCCCAATATAGTTAATCGAACAATAGTTCTTGTTTTCATCACACTTTCCGTTGTAAACAATATTTCGCGTTTTTTGGTATAATTTTTTTTGTCTTAGAATATTATTCACAATACATTCGTCATATAGCCATTATTTTTAGCGATAACATTAATTGTTCACAATTCCTGCATAAAATATAAATTAAACAATGAACAAAACTATTAAAAGCCACCAATTTTATATAATAAGGGTTTTTAGAGTCTGCAGGAATAACTGTATCAGTAGTCGTTGGCTTTCTATATATTTTGTATGTTAAACAATTGTTAGACACACCTAAGGGAAGGTCTAAAAAGTTTAGTAGTATATTTTGGTGTTGAATTTCAATTGTGAATTCAATATTGTTGTCGAATTTATTGAGATATGTTAAGAAATTTGATAATTGACTACAAAAAACATCCACCACATATCTGCACCCAAAAAATTATACTTTTGATAAAGTAATTATCACTTTGAAACAATATTTCTTTAAAATGACTCATAAAAATTTCAGCCAACAAGTGGGATAATGGCGACACCATAGGTAAACGTTCTTTGGGAGAATAAAATTTGTTGTTAAATCTAAAGTAATTTTGGTCAAGACAAAAGTTTATAAGTTGAATCAGATCATTCTTCTTGCTAGGACCAATTCTTAACGAGTCCAGTTTTGACTTTAAAATGATCTTTAGACGGTGTACTGGACTCGACGTGAATAAACTTTTAGTTATATTATAATACACAAGAGCACGATTAGTGAAGGCATACTTTTCGTGGTTTTTCGTGTGCCTTCGTTTCTTTGTTTATTCAAACAATTAATGATGTAGGGCGTGGGAGTCGAAATAAATTTTTATTTTAGCTCAGTTTGTTGAAGTGTCATGTTAATATAAGAAATTTTTGTGAGTTCAATTCTCTTTTGAGTCAAATTTTTTGTTTTTAATTGTTTTTGGATTATCGCATTTGGTTTTTTGCACTTTTCGTTGGAAACAAAAATTAATGAGTAGGATAACATTAATATAGGTTTTAAAGGATAGTTTATAAAATATATTTTCAGATACACGAAATTTATAGGAATTTATATAATTTTACAGATTAACACATTTTAAAGAAACGTATATATATTCACCAATACAAAAAAGACATAATTGAAATGATGTGATATATTATTATGTTTATCGAACCTATATTAAAATTCTATTGTTCAAACATATTTTACAAATATTATAATAGTTAATTTTAGTAAAAATGAATAGCGAATATGTGATTTGATGATTATATGTATATAGATACTAGAAAACCCCCTGGTAAATCTTCGGTCAGCCAAAAAGAAGGAATTTTGCTTTGAAACGGCACAATAAAATGATTTTTAATAAATTTGAACCTTTGTTATGTTTAAATTATCTGTATAGATAATAAAACAATGTATAGAATGGTAATATTAATAGCAAACCAAAGTTTTAATTTAATCTTTATAAAATTAAGTCTTTTATTGAGAAAATACAAAAAAATATAAGATAGAATGAAACTTTTTTTATAAGACTTTATTAGATATCAATTTTCAGTAAGTTTTGCATATGTAATATCAATCAATAAATCACAAGGTTAAATATTTCAAAGAATTGGAATTTTTCTTCCTGAACCTACCTTCAGCCATGTTCAGCTCTAAACAGCAATGTCAAGAGCAACAAAATCCACTGCTCTAAAAATTAAAATTCTAGAAGGACCAAGACAGGATAAAACTACTGAAAGGGATACTATAACTGACAATATTTCATACCAGTAGGTTTGCTAGAATATTTCATTTTATCCAATTTTTTCTATATAATAAATTTTAAAACTCTCTAATAATAATTGGGAAACGGTAATGAATGGTACTAAGCCATAGTTATGATTATTAGTTGAATAAAATTTTCGGAAATTATTTTTTAATATTATTCCAACACTACACTACACTTTCTCAATTAACGCGAAAAATTAATTAACCGGTCAATAATATCAGTTATAGTAATGGGTTTCGGTATCTTTAGTATGGGTTAGTGCCCCACATAGCTAAGTGGCTACGTACTAGGTCTGCTTAGTATTTTTCAAGGAAAATAATAAAAACAAATTAAATCTCATAAAAAAAGTTTAATTAACTATATCTGATAGTTTTGATATTTTATTTTATAAATAAAAGAGTTAAAGACTTAAAACTTTGAACATTTTTATTTTTTTATGGTTTGCTATTAATATTACTATTCTAAATATTGTCGTCAGATACTTTCAACATGTCAAATGTTTAATTTTATGAAAAATCATTTTATTGTGCCGTTTCACAGGAAAATTGCTTTCTTTTGCTCGGCTGGGTATGTACCCGGGGGGGTTTTCTTCTAGTACTAATTTAAATGTGTAATAATTTAAAACTGTTTAGAAATGAAATGTCGCAGTGCAACAATGATAATTCCTCACTTGAGAGGAACAAATAAAATAAATAAATAAATGAATAAATTTTGAATTTTGATCAAATTTTTGTGACCGACTTTTTGTGTCTATATTTGCTATGATACCATTTAAACACATTTACACAAAACATAATTTGAAAAATATTTTCCACAACCATATCGTTCACTGGACTTCAGACTTATATGTATAAAAAAACCTTACATAGATAATTATTATTGTTCTCAAAAACAAAATTCAATCAAATACAAAGATTCGCCTGTTGTATACTATATACATAATTTGAATACATCGAAACGATATTTATAAAAAAAAATAAATAAAAAAACAACATCAACTTAAACTTTCATAAAATTCATATTTAAATAAAAAACCTATAAAAATAAACACAACAAAAATTAATATGTATAAATTTAAAACTAGACAACGACTATACAACTATTTCGCGCGTATCTATAGGATATTAAAATATATAAAACTGGAAAAATTAATATATCCTTAAAATATTTACTTTACAATAAATTTTTTTTATTCTTATTATTTTATGTTACTTATATAGGTGTAATCCAATATTATGATAATGCTGATGATGTGTACCTGTTGGATGAAATGTGATGTTTTTTCTATATCCACATAATAATAATAATAATTTCTAATAATATTTCTATAATAATGTAAATATTTCTATAAAGAAGATCCTTTTTAATATATAATATAATATAATATAATATTATATATATTATGTACATTAATATAATTTTAAATATATATTCTAAAATGTTTCTATTTTATTATCTCGAACAAACACACACAAACACATACACTTTAAAAAATAAAATCTTGAAGTTTTCATCATATCTTATATCTTCACCATACATCGTCAATGTAAAAAGATATGAAAATTGAGGTGGGTGTATGTCAAAAAACAATAAGCAAAAAAAAAAAATAATAACAAAAAATTAAATTATAGTATAGTTGATGTTCTAAGAGATAATTTTCCATGTTCTCTTATGACTCTCATGATAGATTATTGGCTAATTAGAATAAAAATCTTTCAAATCAAAAAAAAAAAAAAAACCATAAAAATCTTGAGATACGATGATGATAAAAATGAAAAAAAAAAAAAAATGTATTTAGAATTAAAATAGCTATAATTATCCTTAAAAAATATTTACACTAATGGAAAGGTGGGTAATAATATTATATATGATGGTATAGAATATAGATAGACCCATAAGATGAAAAAGAAAGCAAGTCAAATGATGATGATGATGATGATGCAAGAGGATAATCTAACGAAACAGGTTTTTATGGTTTTATTATGCTGTTCATTTTCTTTTTCTTTTTATTTTCTTATATATATAAAAAATATTAAATCCTTATCAAAATAAGGACATACACAGATATATAGTCGCGTACTCATATTTTTTGTCAAAGTGCTTACATTTAAAAGCTATAAAAATTATACTTATTTTGTTTTTTTTTTTCGTTTTTGTTTTTTCTTCTAATATTTTTTGTTTTTGTGTGTGTGTAATGTGGCATTGTATATTTAATACTGTTGACATGATAGTATTATGATTTGTTATGCCAAATTAAATTGGTGGTTTATATTTGGAATATGATAGTTTTATTAAATATGACAGTGATTTTCAATCTTTAATGTGTATCCTGTCATATTTTTTTTTTGTTTATTGGTATACTTTTATCTATTTAAGATCTGTTGTACTTCATTGTTTATTGCCTTTTAATTGTAGGTCTATGTCAATTTCAAAATCAGCCGATATGTAATCCTAGAAATATTGATAGCGTCGCAAACAAATAAAATATGAGAGGGGGATTCCCCTTCTTTTAAGCAGAATCTGCACCTGTCTTTGTTCGTCGATCTACCAATTTTGAACAGAAGCTTGCTATAATATGTATTATGACCTGTTATAAACCACTTCAGCCTTTTGACGTTGGCAATAGTCTCCCTAATTACCCGATTCAATCTTTGGATTATAGTATATCATTTTTTTTTACTAGATTTTCTGTCTTAGTATGAAAATGGAATAGTTTTGGTTGTATAATTATTAAGTATAGTAATTAATTGTAAAATACAAAATTAAGTTAAAATTAGATATACCCTGGTATACCAAATGGAAAACATTTATACAGGATCACATATCCATATATCACAAACAAAAAAAATATTCTAAAAAAAAATAGATAACTGTACATCCAACTAAAGCAGATCTCTACGCATTTCGAAATCTTCACAGATAGAATAAAAGAGCACCCAAGGCATATCCTGGACGATAATTAAAAATAACTAACCCACTTTGGAGATCAGATACCTTCCCGGGGGAATGCTCCTTCTTCATAGCTGTTGAGCTGACCCCTATATTCAATGCAATCCAAGACACTGAAACATAATCTAAATTATTTAATAATAGCTAATAGCGTCAGTTCAATCAAGTCTATCAAAAATGCTAATAACAATGAATGAACATACATCAAAAATGAAATATCCCAAAATAATGGCAAATATCGATTGGCTTGGATACCAGGCCCAGTAGGCATAGATGGAAATAGTAAGGTAGATCTTTAGGAAAATATTTTTATGTTTAAATGAAATGTATTTTAGTTAAGGTATTTGTTAAAAAAGCCCACACCCCGAAAGAGAAAGGGTTTTGAAATTGTACTGCAGATTTATCTGCAAGTCCACTGCAATATATAAATATAATTTATCTGCAAGCTCCAATTCAATAAATAAATAAATTATATATACATATATATCTTACTTATAGAATATGCTATCGGTTTTAGATGCAACATTTTTTATAATAAACACTTTAACAGTCCAGGTATGTTTCAGTTTCACTAATTTTAATTAATAATTTGATTGATTAGTCTTCTGATAATGTTTTTATAACCGAAATCGATTTAGATATAGATATAATCGATCTACCGATTACATATGCTAATTAAAATTAGTAAAGTATACCTCAAATTTTTCATCTATATTATATTAAAATATTATATATTAAAATAAATTAAAAAAAAAAAAAAGTTAGCCAATGGCACCAAAACAAAATAAGATAATTGTAATAGAAGTCAAATTAGCAATAGACTATGTTTTTATAATAATTGTCTGTCTCCCACCGGATGTGGCTAGAAAATCCTGGGCTTAAGCTAGATAATAAAATAAAGGTTAAAACTGCTCTAGGATTTGTATTCCTGTTTACAGTTGGAAGTTTAACCGGAGTTGCCCTTGCTAATTCATCAATTGATATTATTCTCCATGATACTTATTATGTATAGTTGCTCATTTTCATTATGTTTTGTCTATAGGAGCAGTATTTGCCATTATAGGAAGATTTATCCACTGATATTCTTTATTGACCGGATTAACTATAAATAATAGATGATTAAAAAGTCAATTTGTTATTATATTAACTGTACGGTTGAAAAATAAAATATGTATGTAGCAAAAAGTACGTCAGCATTGAAATCTATATATTCGCACATTTTATCTTTATTTTTGCAGAAGTTAAACAAGTACAAAATACCTGACATGGATTATGTAATTTCAGCGGTTGTTCCACAAATTGATCTGAAATTTTGTTTCTTATACAAAATGAAGACGAACCAAAATTAATTTTAGCGGTTATTTTATGTTCATTTTTTTGGAAAATAAATGAAAAACTAAAGTCTAAGAAAATATAGCTTTAATCAAAACATTAAAATTCTCACATTGTTGTAGTGGAAAATTGCAAAAATCGATTGTTGCGACTATTCATTTTTGCCATAGATTTAGCTTCTCTAATCCCCATTTCCAACTTTTCTCTACGACATACAACTCATATTGTTTAGAAAAATTTATTTAAGGTTCCGAATCAATGTTTAGTTAAGACAAAAACCTACATAGAAATTTTTTTTTTCTCTCACCTACATCATCGTCACTACAATAGTGAGCTTGGTTATATAAATTTCCAATGACTCTAATTATTTTTAATTGATATTTACAATTTTCAGCAATTTTCCAATTAACAATTTGTATATTTTTCCATAACATTCTAAAATACGAAAAATATTATTTAAAAAATAATAACACACTTCCCCATTGACTTAAAATAATTCCCCATCGTGTTTAAATTTGCTGGTATATGCAATTCGAAACCCACTTAAAAACCATCAATATTAAAAATTATGGTTAGTATAGAAAAATTATCTTTTCTCATACTATTTATTTTATTATGAGATCATAAATTAGTTTTTGTATGTTAAATTGGATTTTATGATAGTGAAATATTTTATCAACAAAAAAAGCATCATAAAATATTATTGCATAGATGCGGGGGTCGTTGAAAGGCGATTATAGAAAGAAAAGAAAATAATTTTTTGACGATATTTTAGAAATATTAATAAGACGAAATTTGCTATAACATATTATCAACACAAACTGAAGTCATTAAAAAATTTTTGTCACCCACATACGGGATATAAATATTATGTAAATGATTGAATATGGTATGAATATGATAGTAATTAGAAAATTTTATTAATATCTTTTTTTTTTTTAAATTTAAGAAAATTTTAAAGTAATTTTATTTCTTTAATTTTTGTGAATTTTATTTTAATCGGTCTAAATATAAAGTTCTATTACATGCTAAGTTTTGGAAAAAGATGGTTTACAGCATTCTTGTCGTCTTATCAATGATGTTGCCATACATTTCTCTTGTCTAAATTAATCGGGAATACCCCCAACTAAATTTAGTTGCTTCATTGTCTAAATTACTTTGAAACTATCCGAATAAATTTTTTTGGAAGTCAATATTATGTAAATTATATCGGTCTTCTGTTATTCTACAATCATGTAGAAATCGATTGAATTATTGCATAATTAAATTTTAATTCATTGAATTATTTATTGAAATTGAAGCGCTGTAAACATGAAATCGCTCTTGTTTTAAAAAAAAATTATTTAGAATTATTAAAAAATAAATTATTATAGGTATGTAGCATATATTTTGCATACCAAAACATCCTAGAATAAATTATTGTCAACAATTTTGATTTGAATTGGATTGGATTGGATTGAATTGGTTATTGAACAATTTTGTTTTGGATTATGCTTTTAATCTATCAGTATGATTACGATTAAACAGTGACTAAACAGGGCTTACATATACCGGATTTGGACGAGCTGGGCAAGTATATAAAATCTTTGATAATATGGTACATCAAAATCTTTGGATCAAGTTTTAATGAAACCTAGCATTGTTACTGATCATGTTCAAATGGCGTTTAAAAGAAAAATTTTCATCAAAAAACACTTCTTCAGTCCTTAAGGTAAAGGTCTTTTTCAATCACCTTAACTTCAAAGTGTAGTTACCGAGTATTACAGAAGATTTCATGATAAAACTAATCTGTGCCTAATTTTCGCCATTGATGTTAAATTTGCTTTTAAATTTGCACTAGTCAAAAAAAAAGTTCAAGTCTTCTTGATATAAAACTATGTATATGTGAGTGACTGACGGCTTGATACATAACTAGCTGAGCTTATAGTTATATAAAATTTCATATTATCAACATAAATGGAAATACAACTATTATTAATGGCATTGACTACACCATTAATAGCTATAATAAATATAAATGGATGACTTCCTTGATTTACATAATGTATGTACCGGCATATACAGGGTTAGAAATATTGACCTCAATATCAAAAAATATTTTCGATTAGTTATATCCTTCCTATGCCTCACGGATGGAGTTGCAGGACAATGATGATGAATAATATGAATGAATCCAATTAATTATAGTTTGTGGTAACTCAAATTCATATTTATAGGTTTTGGCTCAGGCTGATTTCAGTTTGAAGTTTTTTCGAAATCAATATTTTTTTTAGTTCCAAGACAATCATGATATATGGCAAAATATGAGAACCTATTTAGGATATTATATAAAAATTTGCTTTATTTTAAATGATAACCAAAATTGTATATCAAATTAAGTTGCATATTAGACTTAGTGCTATAAGACTTCTATATGACTCCTGATAAGCACTAAAGCGTTATAATAGTGTTTTATGGGAATATGTGATTAATATTGTTACAAAAATGTCGAAACAAATAGCAATTGCGGGAGTTGTTATAATGGGATACAAGGCAAGTGCTACAGCAATGTTGTTATAAGTTTAAAAGTACGTAAAGTTATAACAAGAGTTGAAGTGTTGTTATAAGAATAGAATTTCTAGAATAGCAGTAACAGGGTTATTATTTTATTGTATTCCTCTGACGTTACTAATAAACTTACTTTAGTTTTTAATTAATATTTAGAATAAACATCTACAAACATGGTAAAAAAAACGTGAAACTCTTTATATCATTTTTGCTTTAAAGAATAATTACTTAAATATCAAATTTGATGTTATGCATTAATTAACATACATTATTTAACATTTTAAAGATGCAATTTAAAAATATATTTTCTTTTATTTATTTAAAAATGTATTTTTTCGGAGTATTATTATAATAAATGTCAATGAAATTTTTTCCCCAACCAAATTTTGCCTTTGGCCACAGTATATATAAATATTAAAACAATTATTCTAAACCGCAAAATATTATTTATTAGTCATAAATTTTTTATATTATAAATCCTTAACATAAATATAAAAATATTTAATTAATATCTATCTCCCTTTCTCATGAAATAAATATAAACTCTAGAGAATTATTAATTTAAAATAAAAACGTATTCACTAACACATATATGTATGCTATACTTATAATAATATTATAGCAATTATTGTTCCGGTGCCTAATGGTATTCTCCATTTTAGTGTTATAACATATTTATAACGTTTCGCACTTTCGAAATAATTGCAGAGCACTCAAATTAGCACAAATACTTCTATAAGAGTGCTTATAATAGTGTTATAAGAGTGCGCAAGAGTTTTATAGCAATAAAATTGTTATACGAGAAGTCATTTTGACAAAATTCATACCCCGAACCAGATTCCAACTTAGACCTTCTGATTAGCAATCAATTGAAATAACCCATCCCACCCCACATAATATCATTTGCCAGAAAAGAAATTGAAAAATTAAATTAAAATAAAATCAGAACAATTAGCGAACAATTATTAAAGCGATTTTGAAAAAACCTCAAAAAATAATTACATTTCAAATTCAAGTTTTATTTTAATCCTTTGATTAAATATATTTACAAAACAAAAAAATAAAATCATATACTTAAAATGATATATTGGTTTCAAAATATACCTAAATGCAATTTTTATAATTTTATCAAATACACAAATCCAAGTACACTTTAACTTATAAAATATACATACATACTATAAAATATGTGGTAAAAATGTGCGTGTTACTAGCCTATGCGTCATTTTAATAATTTCTTCTCTTATAAAATCCTTTCATTTTTAATAAATTGTACATTATATACCTTATATGTTACATATAATAATAATATGTAAAACTTGATTAAATAACAATTTAAACGCATATGCAATAAATTTGTTTTTTCTAACGAAAAATTCATATTTTTAACCACGAAATATTCTTAAAGACAGGAAAAAAGGATATTAAAGAATGTATATGTGTGATGTGATGTATTCGTAAAAACAACAAACAAGAAAAAAAAAATGTTTTTGTTATATTTAAATGCAAATCAATCCAAAATGACTTAGACAAATGTTTTTTCAATTTCACATGCGAATCAAACTTAGAAAAAAATAGAAAAATTAAAGAAAGGATAGTTTCTATTAGAATAAAAATTAAAATAATAACAACAACTGGATATAGACATATTATATGTATAATATGTACATTATATGTTTACAAGAGAAGGAAGAGCTCTTAATTCATAATATGAAACACACATAACACGCATGAAAATCATTAGAAAACAATAATAAATAAATACAAATGACTTTAATTGTTTTTGTTTTTGCTTTTTTTTTTTTTTTTTGTTTTTGCTCTACTTAAATATTAAGTGAAAAACTATAATAATACACCCTCTATATATAATAAGAACAAAAATAAAATAGAATTTAGTTGATTATAACATTCATAGGGTATATTGAAAATAAATTTTGTAATTAAAATTTCCGACATATGCCCCACAGATAAGGTTACAGGACAATGATGATGATGATGGTAAATTAAAATAAACATAAATTCATACAAAAATCAACTTTGAGACAGTAATTTTAAATAATTTCTAAATATATTTATAATTAAATTTATATTTGTCTACTTAATAATAAATTTTATGTTTAAATTTTGGTTGATTTTTATAACTCACAGATGTAATCAAAACATATCTTCATAAAAAAATTAATGTTTTTTTGTATGTCTGTTTGTGTCAGAAGTTTGACGAAACGGATCGGACCAATTTCAACAAAAACTTACAGGTAAATATTCTGTTAGGTACATGGAATCGAGCCCGTGATATGATGATTTCCAAAATTCTGAATGATTCCGGTAGCTGCCATACAACTCCTAGCACCTGTCAAGATTATTTTAAAAACCAAAGGTACTACAGAGCTAAAAAATTGTACACAGGTATACTCTCTCAATAAATAAATACGTAAAAAATAAATAAATACGTTTTTAGCCGATTTTTAAAAATTTGGCTGATTCGGGTAGCTCCTGTAAATATAGTAAAATATATATAGAGTAGAATAAAGTAATAGTAAATGTATAAATATTCATATCTAAATATATAAATGCGTACTGAATTTTTGTGTTATGCTGTATATTAATACGTACAAAAATATTTGTTTTCAGTTTGAGTGAAGCTGTCGCGTAGATTGTAAACACTATAAAAATTGTCCATTCTATTTTCATATTTAGAAATCGAAAAATAAATTTACAATTATGGAGATAGTACAGTTTGATTACTGATATACAAAAATTTTATTGCAATATTTTGAAGCTATGCATATATGGCTTCATGCATGTACCTATATGTTACTTTAAATGAATGTATATTCAATTATTTTTTTTATTAATATATTCTATTTTATTAGAATATATTATACACCCTGTACGAGCAATTGGGCTCATTTGAGAATTCTTAAATAAATAAATAAAAAAATACTAAATCGTAGTACCTATTATCAACCTTTTCAAATCATTAATACAACAAATGCGAGTCAGAACAAAATATGAATCAATCATAGGTCATAAATACGGTTTATATCATCAAATTTTAGTTCTCTAATTTTACATAAGAGACGACAAGTATTGAATTTTAGACAAAAATAAATGTAGGTATATGTATAGAATAGTGTAGAAAATATATAAACTTTGAACCATCAAAACGTTCAGCGCTAGTGGTATTAAACTATGCAGAAATTAAATTAAATTATGAACTTAACAAGTTATAAAACATCAAAACAAATTGAATATAGCAGTTTTGTTTCGAACACATTTGATTTATAAATAGCATTAAATATTATAAAAGAAAAATGATATTTATAATAAAATCAAAAAATTGACTCATAACCACTTAGAACGCATCATTCCCTATATGTACTTTCATATAGTTAGGTATGCAAAGTAAAAATAACTCAAAGTCAAATTATACGTAAAATATAAATAACCGAAATAACTGACATATTTTGCGTATCATCATCACCATCATCATCATCATCATCATAATCATTGAATATACAATCATTTAAAGTAACATAGGTACATGCATGAAGCCATATATGCATAGCTTCAAAATATATTTATTAAACAGTTATGAATATTATAGGAAATAGAAACAAAACAACAAAACAATAACAAAAACAATAACAAAAAAACAAATTAAATCAACTTAGTTATTAATCAAAACAAAAAAAAAAACAAAAACCCTTTCTTTTAAGTTTATTTTTATTTTTTCGTCTTCCCGATACTACTCCTCACATATGATGGTATAGAATTCGATCAAAAATAAAAACAACAATAATAATATCCTCAACTTTTTTGATTATGAAAATATTTTGATTCTATAAATGAAGTAGAAGCGTAGATATTATATGTACAACTCTTTCTGGCAAAAAAAAAAACAACAACAACAATAAAAATTAAGAACGCATCCCGTAACTCGACTGTTCCACCTTAAATATTCAATTCAACACGAAATTTTGAAAATTTAATGCTGTATCACTTTCATATTACATTTATGATTTCCTTTTACATTAGTGGAATTTTACAATCAGTGTGTGTATGTGTGTGTGTGTGTTGTATGCGTATATTATAATATCCTTCGAAAATGAAATGTTTTTAGTGTTATTTTTTTTTTTATTTTAAATGAAAATAAATGCGGTGGGCATTGATACAACCACATATTTTATGGCAAAAAATAAAAATGAAAATTTTCTTTTCATTTATTTAAAAAAGAAAATAATTAGGGTTGCCATATTAAATTATTTTTATTTTTTTATTCATTTTTTTTTTTCAGTTTCCATCATCTGATTCTGTTATTAGATCTGATCTGAAATTTAATTTTTTATATACCGTTATCTGATTCTGTTATCTCAACATCATCACACAGAATATGTCAACATACTCCTATGAATTTGATATGCGGTTTATTATAGCTCTAATTTATCATGAATTGTTGTCCCTCTCAAATTGTTCTGAGATACCTATACGTCATAAAACTATAGAGTTATGCCTGACTAGTATGTTTGTCCGATAGATGGTTAGATTTATTATTCTTACAGACCTCTCGTTTTGAGTACAGATGATATTTTCAGCTGCTCTAACAAATATACTCTTAATATATATGACTACGTAGATCTATAAATTCAATATCAGAAAATGCATTTGAGCTTCTAGAAATTTCCAAATCATAAAATATACTCACTGATGTTAGTATGATGAATTAAAAACTAATCTTTTGAGCTTTTATAGTTGCAAACCTATCAATTAATTCCTCTTCATCTAAATTTTTGGCAATTTCATGTTCAATTGATAAAGTGACCAGTGCATCTAATCGGTCTTCTCTCATCGTCGAACCTATATAGGTTTTAATTAGTTTTCTAAAATTAGTTTAATTAGTAATTCTTAGGGCTATAAAAACATTGGCCAAAAATGATACTGAATTATTTGTGCATAAATATTCCAATATCTTTGAAGGCGACTGTAGCAGGATTCTTTAATATTATTTCTTAAAAACCTTAATTCATCGTCGTTATGTTTACTTCACCATAGTCCATCAACTATCTATGAATATATAATTCCTGATAAAATTTAAAGAAACGTAACAAAAATGTCGGACAATTTGCCGCCTATTAATCATATGCCGACCTTTGCATTTACCATATCTGCATTGCTCCTAAGCCGGCGTTGACTACATACTTCCTCTTTCTTATTTTCTCTTCTATTCTACTGCATTTGCGAGTTGATAAATTTAATACAATAAGTTGAAGGTTAGACAAAGGTCAACAAAGTTTATTTAACATTTAGTTGAAGGTTAAAATCGAAAAATCCAGCATTAGATTTAATAGTCAAATTTTATCTATCAAAACATTCTTATCGCCTTCCATAATGGCAAAAAATGACTAAATTTTAATATATTGAACTAGATAGAAACAATTTTTTGGCTGTAAGGTGCCATTATATTTATATAGCTAATTATTTCTTTTATTACATTGCTAAATATAATAATTTATATTTTAGCCCCAAATGTCACACTGTGTCGAACCCCAAATCCGATATATGGCTTACTATAACCAAAACTGAAATATATAGATGTTATTCATCGAATCGACGATTATTAGAGATCTTAACACTACTTTAACTTTCAAGACTATTTATTTATTTGCACAGAGGCAGTCTTCTCCTAGCTACTGTTTCGTATTCACATCAAATCGGTTGTGTTACTATTTTTTATTTGTTTTTACATGACAGTTTCTGGTAACCTTCAAGAAAGCTTCAACATCATGTATACACTAGTTTCTTGAAATCAGCTTCACTCAAGTCAATCACAAAAATTTACTTACTTGACTTGAAAATTTTAACCGAATACGCAGCTTGAGAGCTTGAATTGACATTTAATGTTAAAAATTGTTGTAAATAAATAAAAAAAAATGTTTATAAGTAAATTTTTTTAATTGTTTGTAGAAAATTTTATAAATTTTAGACGAAGAATTTGTGTCGCCAAAAATACATATGTCAAGCTCAAGCTATTCTCAAGCTGACAGGAACTCAAGCTGGTCAAACGAATACACAGCTTGAGATTTCAAAAAGAATTCAAGTCAAGTACTCAAGCTATCATCTATACGTAGTATATGTGGTGAAATGTTCCCATAGTAGTCAGTTAATTACTGATTATAACTTTTTGCATCTTGTAGTAACATTATTCACAATTACATTTCATATAAATTTTATCTCATCCTAATTATTTCAACATCTGACCATCCTAATTTTATACTTTTTTAAATATTTATCAATATTTTTGTTCTTATTGCCTTGAAGCAAAAAACAAGCATTAAAATTATACGTACCTACATGTGTTTATTACGCGAAGAAAATATCTGAGTCCGCCCAACCGCAACGGTATTTTATAGAATTTCGAATTTCAACACGCAATATCGTATTTCTGTCAAAAAAAAATTATTTTTATATATTTTTTGATTTTTTTGTTATTTGAAAAGTTTTTGTTTTAATAATTTCCAATTCACCATCTCAAACCCACCTACTTCCTACCCTCCAAACAATCACTAACTATTACTATTACCACTTTAATTGAAAAAATTTCTTCATTACACCCATATGTATATGCCTATGCCACAATGTAGGCTATCGTATATGACTAAATGTTCACATATTATTATTTACATATATTATATCTACGGCTATATGTATGAAAAATATTTATCAGGTATGGTAATAAATTTTACTTGTGCGTTTGTTGTTTTCAATTCGATCGTAAAAAAGGATTTATTTTCTGTTTTTTAACTAATAATAAATAATTAAAAATGTTAAAGAAAATAACATAACAATAATAATATTAAAAAGAAAAAATAAAAAAAAAAATATTATATTAAAATAAAAATAAATAAAAAAAAAAAACTTTTATTCTTACTAACTTACTTTTTTCATACTTTGACATATGAGAAAATAATTGGTAAAATGTTTCCGTTTGCAATTCAAAAAGTCGTAAAATAATAAAAACAAAACAAAAAATAAATAATAATAATTTTTCCTACAACTGTCAAACATTGAAGAAAATTTTTAATATAAAATACATGCATGTACATATACATACATACAAACATACATAGAAATATGTGATTACACAATAAAAATAAATTATTATCGTAAATTAAAAAAGAAAATTATTAATGTTTCAAATAACATTTATGCAAACATAATAGGGAGAGGACGGGTAAAAATACGGGTAATGTACATATATAATATATATATACATATATATATATGTAATGTATGTATATATGGTAATAAATTTATTAATTCACGCAATTGTTGCAATCATAAAACGCTAATTTTGAATCAATCAATATTATGCGTATACAATATACCTACAATACTGTTGTTAACATGTTTTACAGTTATTTGAAAAGTTTAATTTTAATATTTTTTTTTGTTTTAGGTTTTTCTTTTTTATTATTGTTGTTTGATACTTCTTTTAAATTGAGTTGAACATTTTTATGATTGTAATAAAATTAATAAGTTTTTTTTTTTTTTATTTAAAAACAAAACAACAAATTATCGAATTAGAATTGTTATTTTTGGATTTGCATGTGTGTTTGTTAACATATCTATGCGATTTGAAATCGCTTTGAAAACTTGGAAATTGTTTTTTTTTTGTTTTTTTAGAAAATGACATGACTATATTTTTTAATTAAATTAATCTGAAAAAATTTTCTGAAATTAATTATGAGGCCTATTGAATAATCTGATAAAATGTATAACAGTGCGTTTCTAACGAATAAGACAGTTTCAAAGATGCTTACTCTATTTTCTTCCAAAATGGAGATCAGCATAAGCTACTCAGGTGATAAAGCTATATCCAATCGCTTAAGTAATCAACTTAAACATCGTGTTGGCAGCATAAGAGTGACTCGTTAGTAACTTTTTAAATATTTTGTTGTCAGCCAATGCTGATACTGACTACTCACTTTGAAAAACAGTTAAGTAAATGAATATATTACGGTGCAAGATCCATCATTGAAAACACAAAATGAGTCTTTGGTCGGGACTTTTGCTCACAACTGATCTTCATACTACCTACCCAAATTGCAGATGATGAATTTATACATATACCTATTGAAAGAAGGTCACTCTGAGAAAAATTAAGGAAATATGCAGAACCTGAAATTTGAAAAAAAACAGCACCTGTCAATGAACAAATTACAAAAGAATAATATAAAATTTTGCTCTCATAAAGTTATAAAACTCTTTAAAAGTTCAAATTTTTTACTTTGGAAAATTTTTCTGGAGATACTGAAGAAACGAAAACGGCTTTTATAAGTAACATCATTCCGTTCAATACCACTGTTATCCATTGTATCACAAATATTTGAGAACCTACTAATCAAAAGGCTTATCTCAATTATTGAAGAATGAAAGCTAATATTGAGCTATCAACTCAGAATTCATTAAGTGGTGCAACGGATCACTTATATAATGGGAAAACAACGGTATTGTTTCATTTACCTATATCTAATTTTTTTAACAAAAATAATCAAATTTTTATCTTAATTGATTTAATTTATATTTTGCAGTTAGTTGTGAAGTCAAATGAAGTTGTATTCATATACTTGAAAAAGTATAATGTATTCATTAAAAAGTTGAAAATACTGTTCAGTTTAGAATCAATTAGATTATGCCAATGAGATACCAAGTATCATATAGATCATCAACATCGTTATCGATTCGAAAAAAAAATCCATCAATATCAACATTTGGATCAACATGATTATCAACATTAATATAAATATCAACATTTGTATTAATATTAATATCAATATCAAAATCACAATTAATATTAATATACGAAATAGGGTCGCTAATATATGAATGCAGTAGAAAATAAGTGAAATTCTATGAATTTATAAAGATACATGTTTATACATAATTTGCTGACTACTAATAATTTTCATAGGTTCAATAAAACTTCAAAATTCAGCTTGAATCACGATATCTTTATATATTTTAATTTCTGCATTAAGCCATCTTCTACTGTATATTTTTAGAACAATGTAATGTAATTCTGTTTGGCAACCACATTCTAAGAAATTATCTGATACTACTATTGATAGATCGCATCAAATTTTGTGAACAGTTTCTTTACCAACCAAGTTTCGCACCCATATATATAGAAGTATTGATTTAATCTTTTAATTAAATATTTTGAAACAGAAATAAGAGATCAAGCAGGATGCTATGTGCAGAAACATAATCTATTTTAGACGAATTTTACGATTCTATTATTAGGTAAGTAAAATCACTTTAAATTACGTTGTTATTTTAATAAAATATTTTTTTTTAGTGATGATACTGAATTGCATAATTTTTGCAGTAGGTAAGTAACATTTGATTTATGTACATTTATATTGTATGTATATAATTTAAATTTAATTATATTTAATTATTGGACACCGGCAATGATCAAACTTTTGATCTCCACTAGACTCAATTTTGAAAATCAGTTTAATTTCGGAAAAAAATCAAAAAACACATTATGGAGAAAAGTTCATACCGAAATCATAAAAATAGATGTTGAATTTTCATTTTCTGCAGAAGAATCGAAAAGGAAGTTCAACAATCTAATGACTACATACAAAAGAATTAAAAAACGAAATAATCAAACGGAAAGAAATCGCACAAATTGGACTTACTTCAAAGCATTTTATGCAGTATTCGGCAATAAGCATTTTGTAACTGCTCCTGCAGAAGTTTTATTAGATTCATTATCAAATTACGATAAGGTTATAAATATTAGAAGCGAAGTGGAGATTACTAACCAATCGCCTGCAAAAACAACAAAAAATAACTTGCAGGAAGTATTAAGTTTCCTACAAGAAATGGAAACTAACGAAGAAAGACGACACCAAGAACAAATGAATTTAGAAAAGCAAAAGCCTAATCTAGAAAGGAAAAGAATTGAATTGTTACAAGATATTTAGAAAGCGTCATGATAATTTAAAATTATTAAATATAAATAAAATAAAATTAAGTATAATAAAATTCTTATGTTTTTTATCGGCTGTAAATTTGCCATTTTAATTTTTTTTTTCTTACTGATTACTGAAAATATTATTATTTTACTGGAAGTATATTAAACATTATGATTTTAAAATATTCAGGTTTGTAATATGATTTTAAGCATATAGCTCATTTCAATAAAAAAATTCTTTTGAAAAGAGCCTGTTTTTTATTAATTTGTAAAATATTATTATTTGTTGTGTCACTATTTTGAAATTGTGGGGTTTCACCTTTTTTTTTATATAAAATTATGTAATATAGCACATGCTGTCGTTATATATTTATGCTTTCATAATTTCTAAAACGTAAATGATTCAGTATTTTGAATTTTTTTACCAAAAGACCAAATGCTTGCTCTATAACCACTCTACTAGCTTTCAAGCGATAATTGTAATATTTTTGTTCTATAGTCAAATTACCATTATCTTTAAAAGGTATTAATAAAAAAGAATATGCAAATTATAAGCTGAATCGCTAACAGTATGCACGTCCAGAGGTAATTGAATATCACCATTTTTCAACCTTTTACCTAATAAACTTTTCCGAAAAATATAAACATCATGTGATCTTCCTGGCCAACCGAAAAAGATGTTAGTAAAAACCATCTCAGTATTACAACAAGTCTAAAATAAAATACTACGAAATTACATAGTTATATGTACCTGTAGAATTTCTGAACTATAGAATCACTGTAGAATTTCCTCACCTGTAGAATTTGTGAACAATAAGCATTTTTAGATGAGGAATTTAATCGAATATGCTTTCAATCAATACTAGGGAAGCCACAATATTAGGGAAGCTTTTATGGAAATTGTTAAACTTCTCAACTGTTTTATTAATTTAACCAATTGTAAATGTCCACCTAATATATTTGTCTTTTAATTTGCAAATTAATATACATATACATATACATATACGTATACATGTACTTTCAAACGCACAATTATCAAAAATTACATATTTTGAAATAACTTTCAATTTTTGGTATTCTTTTTATTTTGATATTTTTGCATCAATAATTCAATTATTTTAAATTTTTTTTTTCTTAATAAAATAATTTTTTTAATTTAATTGTCTGCATTTTCAATATTTCTTCAAAAAAATTTTTTTTATTAATTTTAAAGTTTTTAAAACAAAATAATTATTTATTTTTTTTTTTTTTTTATTATTCATTTATTTACTCAAATGAGCTCCATTGCTCGTATAGAGTGGTTTTAGTTTTTTACAAATTTACTTATAATTATAACTAATTAAGTTTTAATTCAGTGCAATTTTAATTTTAAAATAAGGAATGTTTTGTTTTTTATAGAATATATTTAAATTTGATTTTTTTATATATAATATTAAGTATTATTACTATTATTTAATTGATGAAAATAATCACTAATTTTACTTTTGAATTTAGATATTTGAGTAGTTTCTTTGATCGCAACTCATTATACGTTTTGTATGCTGTATTGTATATTGTGTCATGTTTGTTAAATCTTTTTGTTGAAGATGTTTGAGCTGCTCATTTGAGCTACATTTCTAGTTGAGTATGTATGAACTTCATTATTCATCATCGGCACAATATTTGTATTAATATTCTTAGTAAGAAGTATGAGATGTATTTGTGTGGTCTGTTTGCATTTTATAACATGATTCAATTGTAATATTTTGTGCTTTCTATGAATTTCCTGTGTTGAAGTTTGTCTTTTATATCCAAACAGTATTCTTTATCGCTTTATTCTGCAATTTCTGTAATGTGTTTAAATTTTTATTCACAGTGTTTTCCCATATTGTAATTCCATACATAATTGCGCTATGAAATAAGCTGTAATAAATTGATCTATTATTTTTTAGTGGTATTCTTTTATTTATTAGTTTAAATAGTCCTGCAATTTTTCTTCCTTTTTTTATTAGTTCTTTTATATACTGTTCCCACGTTAAGTTCTCATCTAATAATATTCCCAATTATTTGTAACTGTTCACGAGATCCAACTTACATTTGTTATAGTAAATATTTAAGGTATCACCTGTCTTTCTTTTAAATAACATATATTTTGTTTTAGTTGTATTTATTGTCAGCTTATGTCGCTCCATCCATTGGTGAACTTCACTCATGTCCATGTTGATTAATTCTTCCAATTCTTTGCTTGTTTTTTTTTCATAGATTATGGCCAGGTCATCAGCGAATATAAATGGCTTACTATTCAGTTTTGTGCATACTAAGCCATTTATGTAACAAGAAAATAGCGTAGGTCCGAGTGAACTTCCCTGTATTACAACATATTCAACTTTTACAGCTTCTTTCGACATTTTTATTAATCACAAAAATGTCGAAAGCGCTGTAAGAAAAGTAAAAAAAAATTTGCTTGCTTTAGTCGTCAGATGCTTTCGCATCTGCAGCAATAGTTAAGATAAAATTTTGCAACCATTAGTCAGATGCCTAAATTTTGTAAGTGCAAATTTTTGACGTCAGGTGCTTTTGCATTTGATGCGCAGACAACATTTCCGTGTACAGCTTAAGATATATTGAAAAAACCGGCACAAAATACCTAATTATAGAAGAAGAAGATAAGATTAAATATTGTCTTGTGCCGGTTTTTATCGGTGGTTGTGCTTGAGTCTTTATCGCTGCCTAAATAGGTTTTACAGTTATTTAAATTGTTTAGATTGTTATGCAATGCTTTTCACAATTAATACAGTTTTAAAATAAATTCAATAATCTTATTTAAAATTCAATCTCACTTACTATTTGAACAGTGAAATATTTTCCAACAAATTCAATTAAAATTTTAATGATGAAAAACTTGTTGAAAAGAAATACCACCCATTTCCTTAAATTATCCTTTTAAATTTATTTAATTTTATAGATATACTAAGTATATTATATATCTACCTACATTCATTTAAGTTTATTATTTGCATCAAATCTTCAATATATAACTATTATTAAATTTATTTCCATATAATTTACTTAATAAGAATTTTCTTGATTATTAACACTGTTTAAAAATACAAAAATTTTCTTTTTAAAAAAGTCTTAATTTTGTAAATATTTCCTGTGAAAATATTACCGGAACTTAAATTTAAAGTGCAATATTTATATTGATTTAAATATCTTAAGAAAATTTTACACATAGTTAATTATTAGAAGCACGCAACAATTTCTATCATATTTATATAGAAATATTTCTTCAAAAAATAAACAAGTTGCGAAATGGCAACCACCTCCTCTTCATTATCGAAATCAGATTTAAATAAATATCCTTGCAAAAATAATGTTCCTATAACGTTCTAAATACTGTGTACTTATATAAGCAAATGCAAATTATACGCACCACCATATAAACTACAAATTAATCAATTGAAAAATAAGTATCCTTTTCTACACACATCCTATTTATGGAAAATTTTGTAAGAATAAAAAAATAAGAAAATAAAAAATAAAATTTTAAAACTTTTCCTAAATGAAAAGTTTTTTAAAGTGTAAATATTTTCAATATCAATATTCAGTATACAGATATGGAATTAGGTATTTTTGATGGAAATAAAATGGGGCCAGAAATGCCAAGCTCAAATTAATATTGTAGTTTTTATCAATTATAAACAAAATGCACAACAAAGCACTTACAATACTGTGAGATTGACTCACTAACGACTGAAAACTACCTGGACATACCCAATGATACTGATATCCAAAAATATATTGCGGACTTAGAAGCCGGGATCAACGTGTACAACCAAATGTTGTCCATTACAGCAGAACAAAACTTATAAAAGGCACCACAGCAAAAGCCATTAAAAGAAAAATGACGAATGGTTATAAAAATAAAAAAAATTATCAGAAATGAAAAAGAACTTATCAGAGATATCAAGTAGAAACCAGTATTCATTGTCAAGGCTGACAAAGGCAACGCATTGGTAATTTTAAACAAAGAAGATTACGACGACAATAAGATGCACGAACTGATCTTACAAGAAATTAAGAAATGATTGTGTTTCTGATGCTTTCCGGAAGTTGAAAATATCATCAAAACTATAGAGCATACTCTATTTGGGTAATAAACTTTTTTAAATTTTAAAATAACGACTCCTTTACCCTTTAAAAACTGATATGCATGCTTAGACAGCCAAGTGCTAAGGTATTTTACATATCCGTTACTTCGATCCATATTTTTTTTTTCCCAATGAAACATTACAATCTGTCTCTGAAAGAGACATTCAGTAGTTTGTATGACATTGTTTTGTGCAGGTAAATTGCACTGACTAGCGGATCAGATAACCCAGTGATAACCATCCGTGATGCCAACATTATACTCCATTGTATTTCTTGGCTCCCATTTCATTGTTCCTATTGTCTACTGGGTAGCTGTAAGATGCTAGGACGCTTAAGGCGACTTACATCACTAGCAACCAACAAGCTGGTTGCCAGTCTGTTGGGATGTGCAGCTAATCTTATCTGGTACTTTTCGCTTAAGCTTCTAATCTGCTACTTAATGGTTCTCACCTGCAAATCATGATATATGACATCATTATTTGCAAAACAAATTTTAATAGCTTTGACTGGACATCTTTATAAATCAGCAACTTGTTTTCTAATCCAATCAATACAATCATCCAATGCAATTTGCTTAGTTTCAAGCCCAGTTTCTTTCTTTTGTTATGGCCAGTGAGGCCAGTATGGTCGTATCATCAGCGAAAGTAGCGGTAGTTGTTTCATTTGTTGTTGGTAAGTCTGTAAATGAGATATAAGACAGGACCTAAGACGCTGCCCTATGTATGTACACCTGACATAATTTCATTAGTTTGTGTCTTAGCACTTTGATGCTTCACCAAAAAGCGTCTTTCGATATGACCGCAGCAATAAATAATAGTTATGTGGTAAACATTTTTTTAAGTTTGTATACAGCAATCCTTCATGCCAGACTTTATCAAATGCTTCGCTGAACAGTACTTTTTTTCTTCTAGGCTTAATTTGATTACATCTCCTATTCTATGTATCGTTTCACAACCCGAATTGATGCTCTGGAACAATTTTGATTTTTTCTAAAATCGGTATTAATTTTTCCAAGAATAGTCTTTCAAATAGTTTTGATAAGCACGGTAGTAGCCTAATCGGTCTGAAGGATGTAATTTCTTCACTTGACTTTCCTGGTTTTGGTATAAGTATTATTTCAACAATTTTTTACTTGGATGGGAAGTAGCCCCATCTTAGAACAGCATTCATAATATACATGTTATATATTTTACAACCTTATTCCGGCAATTCTTTCAATATTTTACCACTTAGACCATTTATTATATACACAATATACACCCACAACACATCGGCTTATTTTGTCTCTTAAAGCTTGATTTTCATTGACCAATATTTTAAGATCTTAAAAAATTGATTGTCTCTAAAAAGGAAGATAACATGATATGACATTATTTTATATGAGATCTCAATGCTTTTACGACAAAAACAGAAAATATGATTTACCGGGGATATTTTTATAAAAATTGAGGATATTTTTAAAATATCGAGGATAGTTTCTTTACATCGGCAACACTCTTTTAGCAATTTTTTGAGTAAATGTATATAAAAAAAAAATATTTTTAACAGATGGTTTTGACTTGGTTGATTTGTTCACCAGGAACCATAAACAACAAAGTTTTACCGCAGGAAGATTCGATAAAGTACTTGGGCTAGTAGTAGACCGTAGACTAACATGGAAAAAGCATATTTTCAATAAAAATAAGCAGTTAAGAACTAAGCTTACGGACGTCATTCATGCGTTTCATTGGAGAGCAAGGTCTTGCTGTATAAGGCAATCTTAAAGTCCATCTGGACATATGGAATTGAGTTGGGGTACAGCTAGCAACTGTAACATCCCTCACAAGCCATCTGTACATTTTCACAAATTTTTACTTGTTATTTTTAATATCCCTTTTGCATATTAGTAATTTATAAGATAGTTGTAATACAATTATAGAGATAAATAAAATAAAAAAAAAATTTTGATCAACGAAAATCCACCTTACGCCATAGATAGACAGTACAAGGATATTAAATCAGCTGAATATTTCAAAAATTGAAACAATACAATGATCAGCGACTTAAAAACAAATAGCTAAAAAAGCAAACAGATAAGCATCGAAACAAGTTCATAAAACCAAATAAAATATCTAAAATATTACAATTTAAATTTTGGGGGCTACAAAAATTACTTGCTGAGATACTGTACTAATGTACTTCATATCGACATACGATTTTACAATTGGTTATCTATAAATATTTATACACACACACCCAAATAGTTTATAGTTTAGTTTAGTTGAGTTCAGTTCATACAAAAAAAAAAGGTGTGAAATATACAAACCACTTTATAAATAAACAAAGAATATATTAAAATTAATTATTTAAATCTCTCATAGTGTTTCTCAAACAAAAAAAAAAATAAAAATAAAAAAAAAAACAACAAAAAATAACTAAAATAAAAATTTGCTGGAAAACTTTGATTTTATACCAGAAAATGAACATTACCACACGTTATTTCTTACTATAGGAAAATAAATTTTAAAAATTTATATATAGAAAATTAATATACATAAGAGAAATACTGTTATTTCTTTTAATACATTAAAATTAAGGATATTGAGATAAAACTCAATATACAAGAAAATAATAGAGAAGGGAATAAAAATGATATTTTTTTGTAAGGATATCAGGAAAACGTTTAAGAAAAAGGTTCATTATTTGAACTTTGACCAAAAAAAAAAAAAATAACAACAACAATAACAATAACAAAAAAACAACACTTTATTAAGTTTTGAAGTTTTTCGATTCTAATTTTAGTTTTATATAAAGACCATAATATATTGAAGAATCTTTTAAACTTTTGAGGTTTTATTAAAAAACAAAAAAAAAAACAACAAAAATTAGGTAAAGATATTTTATTGAAAGGAATTTAAAAATAAAAAAAAATTCTATATTGTTGTTTAAATATTTAATAATTTCAATAAATATTAGAATACATTTTAAAAATTATTATTTTAAATATTACCATATATGGTAGTTAAAAATGTTTTTGGAATGATGTATATAGATTAGAGGGTTATCCTTAAAGGAACATATAATAAGATTTTTATGGAGTTTTAATTAAATTTAATTTTGTATTAAATAAAATTTATATTTAAGGATGAATTTTGAAAGGACAATAGGACAATATTCGTTGTGGAAAATCTTTAATTTTATTTGTTTTATTTTTTAAATAAATAAATTAAAAAATTATAAAATTTCTTCATAAAATTTTAATTATGATAATAATTTACGATAATAATGAATATTGGTTGTTAATAAATAGATTTGGAAGTTAAATGAAATTATTACTGATTGCAGGTAGACCCATCGAAATGATTTATAATTTAGTTTGTAATATAATATTGGGGCAGGTAGGTAGTGATGATGACTGAAAAAGCCGATACAATTGACAGTGAGGTTCATTGTAATACCACGAAAACTTTTCTGGCATAAGAACCTACTCGTTGAACTATGTGGAGCTATTTACAAAGCGCCGGAAGTAAAATGTGTAATTTTCAACAAAAAAGTGTTTTTGCACAACATTACCACAGAGGTAAACAACAATATAATAATATTAATTCCTAAAGAGCGACTATCTTATATAATATCAATCTATTGCTATTGGATAACTTGGATTAGTTGTTGAGCAATATGATTTAAGGATAGTTTAGGATATCAATATTATTACGCTAAAATATTCAATTGAGTTTGATCCAAGAATATCTTCTCAGTTTGTTTTTAAGTGCCAGTTCTTTGTAATCCTATAAAACCCTACTAAAAATCAGACCAAATGTCTAAACAAAAAAAAAACAGTAGTAACAACAGTATTGTAGTATAAACTAGGTAATCCCTGTGCAATTGCACAGAAGTAGTTCTTTCAAAAACAATTTTATCTAAAAAAAAATATTTGTTTTTGTATAATTGTTGTTGTTTTTTGAGTCGATTGATTCTTAATTATAGATATTTATACTTTATAATAAAATCAAAGAATAATGCCTAATACTTTATAACGAAATGAATAATAATTTCATTATAACTTAACATAATAAAATCCCATTACTCTCAACGTAGTAGATCGATAAATTATTGTTTTCACATAAAATATCAAAGTGGGTTTTATGATTTTATTGTATATATTCTGAAGTGTATTTAAATAATTAATTTATCTGATTCATCATATAATCAAAGAATATTCGTCCGTATTAAAGACAGCCATTAATTTAAACGGACTAAGATAGTGTAGTGGTTATTTTATCCACTATGTTATGTAATTGTAAAAGAATATTTTCGAGTTAAGATTTCGCTTATATCATGAATGTATGTAGGTAAATACAAAGTTTTTCAATTATTCTTTGAAATTAATTTGGAATACATGTTCATTGTCATTTAAAATAAAATGGAACTTTGCTATTATGAAGGAAAAGTTTCACTTTACAATAGATGTAGTTTTCCACATTTAAATTAACTGATGGACCAAAAATTAAAAAAAAAAAATTTATAAGAAGTAGACAATGTTATACCATTTTGTAGATATTATTGTAAATACCAATCCCTTGAAGCAGTTAGGATGGCAATACTTCAGTCTGGAAATTATAAGAATAAAAAATCTGATCGTTTTACTGTGCTTGTATTTTATTTATCCCATATTTTTTTACTTCTTTAGTGAGCAAATTTATTTATTTGCACTTTTGTATTACCTTTGTACCACAGAGCGAACATTGCATTTTCAAATATTTGGCAACCCCATGAATGAATGCCGTAAAATATACAATTGTATAAATTGAATAAATGAATGAATGAATTTAACGTTATTTCCATTGATTGGTTTTGATGTTTAGTAATGTTAGTGTGATGAATAGTAATGTTTTCGAAATTATACTATAGGTGCTATTTATTAATATTATTTTATTAGTTGCAATCTGATTTTATGAAATAAATACTAATTTATAATAATTATTAATACATACATATATGTAAATAATATAAATTAACGAAATTTCATCTGCGATGTATCGATAATTTTTTTATATATAGTAAATTAAATATGTAACCAAGAATCGAAGTATATCAAAACGCCAAATTCGTGAAACACAATAAAATAATAATTATTATAAAAAATTCATACTCTATTGTAAATTTTGAGAAATTAGTACATTTATTTTACATGTTTTTATTCTTCAATTCAACAAAAATATAAAAATTAAATTTTTACTATAAACATCAAAAAAAAAATTATGATCAGTGGTATAACTATATGTTTGTGGGATGATAATGCCATAATATATTTACTGCATTGATATGATACATTTCTACACAAATAACACTTTTAAACCTACAAAAATAAAATTAAAAAAATGTAAGTAAGTATGTGTATAAAATTTGCTAAGAAATATTTTATCACCATAATTCTGAATGTTAAATTTTTTCTTATTATTTTTATGTTTTGTTTTTCGTATTCTTCTAAGTACAACTCGATCGCAAAAATTAGTTTACACTTTTGTTCTAGCTTTGACTCTCTATATAGATACAATATATTTACTCAATTATTATATTTGAGATATTATAAAAATAGATGTACAGAATATACAGACAGAATAAATTTCTGATACGAAAATATTAATGTTCATAATGTGCATTTCTCAGCTTAAAAAAATATTTTATAAACAAGGAACTTAAACTACTGTTATTTGTATTAATCATTAAATTTTGCTACATTTATTTCAAATCTCTTTTTTCAATATTCTGTGTTAACATATACGAGCTACACAAATAGCTTGAAATAAAATATCTTTGAAAATATATTTGAAAAGAACAAAAATTAAATATTATTATTATTAAGAAGTTTTCATGGCCGAAACATTTTTTTTTATTTTAGTCGTAATTTTTTCACTCTTTTTACTCCAATATTACTTAAAATTTTTAATAATAATTGTAATAATATACAATAATGAAGATAATGAATGAATGAATAGAAAATAATAACCTTAAAACTTCGTTGAAATCATTATTTTACTTTTAAAGAAATATTTTGAATATAATATACAGGGTGATATAATATTAATGATGCAGTGGATATGCAGAAATGAAATGTTTAATAATAAGAGTACTGTAGAAAATCATCGAATTATTTAACTAGATGTAATTGAAGTATTGAAAGTAAAGTAGGTACTTTGGTTTATTTTTCGTACTTAAATGAAGGAAATATGCAATGTACATCATAGCTAATTCAGTTAATATAATATAATATCATGTAAATGTAACACAATAGTTGTAATTGTATAGTCACTCTATACGACAATTAAATGTTCTTATAAGATTTTTTTCCACAAAATAAAAAAAAAATATATAATTATCAAATCAGCAATAAGTTCTGATGAACGTAATTAAAGCTTATTAAAGCTGGCCTAACTCATAGAGGATTAATTTTGGTAATCACATTGATTTTTTGTATGTAATATAATTAATTTAGCAATTAAAAGCAACATTTATGGACCGGGCAACATTTTTGATCTGTAAATTGAAAAAAGTACATCAAAAATGTCAGAACCATTTCACAATCGTCTATCATTATTATTCTTTTAAATAATATGTTTATTTATTTATTTATAACAGGGACAACAAGGACAACTACAGGTTCTTTTCCTTTATGAAATGGGGCCTTTTTATATATTAATTATTTGGTATATATGTAAATATTGTATATTGTATTAGTTTTTATTTGTTTTATTATATAGTATGCTTATTAATTTATTAGTTTTAATATATTTTTAAAAAGAAACGTAGCGAAATTAAATATTTTTTTCAAAAATTTTTTAATTTTCAAATTTTAAACAAAAGCTGTTGAGTACAAAACATTGAAGAAATCGGAAAGTAGTAGACGAAATACTCGTATTTGTATGATAAGCATTTATTTTCAACAAATTATACTCTAACGCTAAAAAAAACAACAAGTTTTTCAAAAAACTAGAAATTTCAATTTAAAATTTCTATAAGTATACATATGTACATCTTAACAGACAAAAAAATTAATTCATCAAATTGTAGCAACTCAACCATCTCTAGAATAGTTATATTTCAATTTAATATATATTTTAAATAATAATTTTTACATATGCGGTTGTTGTCTACGATAGATTAAATAAAAAAATAAATAAATATAAATATTGACAAGAATAAATTGATATAACAAAAAACAATTTATAATGAAATTGAGTACGATTTTTTTGTAAAACCGAATTTCGACCACTGGATACTAGTTATTTATTTATTTTCTAAGCAATCGCTATATCTGAAGCGGGATAATCCTAATAGGATGGAAAATAACACTTCTCTTCCACACAATTATTTGTTTGTTTGAATGTCAATAAATCTTTGTAAAATTATAAGAATTTTTTATTTATTTGATCGTCTAGACATAGCTCTAGCACATCTGTAGTAAATTAATGGGTTGGTGACTACATCCACAAACTAAAATCCACAAAAAAAAAATATAATTTAACAAAGACAAGATTACCAAAAAAATATATATATTGCCCTTTTCCGGAAATAAATATAAAAATTTAAATAAACTGATTCCGTTATTATTTATTCATATTCTGGAAAAAAGCAATATAATTTTTTTTCAGACTGGAAGCCTTCTCCTCCTTCTCCTCCTTATTTCGGCGATTTTTGTGTTTTTTTGACCATTCTTTGTGGATTTTTTTTTTTTTTGTGGCAAAGTCATTATGCATTTTGTTTTTTGTGGATTCACTCACCAACCCAAATTATTATTATTCACTATATAAGTATCCACAGATTCGATGGACCGTCCCGGTAGCTCATAATAATTTCATATAACTTTGTAATGTATTTTTGAACGGATTTTTTATTACCATAAATATTAAGTTAATTAAAATTTTAGGAATATTTTTTTTATAAGTTTCAATATCGTAAATGGTAATTCTGGCTTAAAGATTATTTGCCACATATTTTGGCGACAGAGGAAGTTTAAAATCAGTACTAACCCTGTTTTATGGGTACTTCGTAGGTGTGAAGAAATGCTCAACAGATATCAAAGCAATACTTCATCCTCTCAAAACAAATGCAACGTGAAATAAGAGTAGCATCCGCAAGTATACTCATCCATACATTTTGGAAATCCCAAAATGGCATAAAACAGGTTATGGCAATTCGTTCATATAGTTCGCACTTCAAGTATGTCGAATCATATTCCTTCTAAAATTTTGCTAATATTTTGCTCAACTACCAAATATTGATCTATCTAACTTTTTTCATCCTAGTTTATCCTATCCTATCCTATCCCAACCAAGCGGTACATAAGTGCTAAATGTATTTTTCTAATGTTCATTAGTTTGATATAATTTATAGAATATGCTGTAGGCTATAGGTGAAACATTATTAATAAAATTGTGAAACATATCTAGAGTCTTAATATTTATTTAATTGTAATTATTTTGAGCTTTTTGTCCAAAACCATTTTCTATAAAATGTTGCTCGTATACCAAGCTTTCAAATGAGTGTAATAACTGGCATTGAAATGCTCGGTAAGAATGTTAAAAAATTCTATCAAAATGAAATATTTTTAATATCCAGTGTCTAAATTAATAATGGTTAGGGTCGTACAAGACTATTAAACTACCTTTAATATATTTCACACCCTGTATATAACATTTTAAAATGTACCTATACATAAATACGACACAAATATTTTTTCACGTATATAGAAACGAATGAATTTCTAAAAACTAAAACGAAAAAAATACGACATTTTTGTAGAGAAATTTTTTATTGTAATTTCTTTGAAAAATCATCACCTTCCGTTTAATTTTTGGAATATATTTTTTTTCTTTATTATTTTTTACTTTTGTTTTTGCGTTCAATTCAAATTGTAAAATTTCGTTATTTTCCAAATTTTTTTTTTATTTACGATTTTAGTATTTTATTGTCTTTTAATAACAAATAAAAAAATGTTGTAGAACATTTTACACAGTTATGAGTGATTTTTGAAGAATTGGGTACTACAAAAAACTTGTAATCCAAATTTTGTACACTAAAACAGACCTATCGGTACAGTAAAACAGACCCATCATTGATCTTAGTTAAATGTAGGGATTTGATTTATTTTCCAACATTATAGTGTATTTTGAGTATTGGGTATACAACAAGAATAATAATTCTGGAATCGAATTTTTAGATTTCGGAAATGTGGACAATTAAAGATGACTGCAAAGCAGGTGCAAATAAATAATTACAGAAACAACAAAAGGACCAGCGGATATTTATGAATATAATTATAATATTATTATAGTTCTCATTTTTAAATACTACGTCATATTTCGTCATATATTTTTTAGTATATCATTTATTTGGCTATACGCTTTCACACCCTAAGATTGTGCGATATGATGAAACACACTTTTACACTTGGTATAAATTCGATTTTATAATTCGGTATTTCGGATTTTAGCTTCAAAAGTATGAATCCATAGCTCTTGCTATACTTGTATAAAAAAAAATGATTAACTACACAGGTTAGGTACATATTTAATATTAATTGTGTAAAACCAAGAGAAGTAAAAATTCAGCTTGAGTCTGTTTGGTAGTTATTTCAATTTTATAATCTAGCAAATCTAATAATTTTCATCACAATATCATAGTCTAAAAAAAAATTCGTACTGTCTATCCTCCAGTTTATCGCCAACTACCGTTATATCTATTAAAAATGTTACTGCCATTTGATCCAAAACAATGTTCACACATTTTTTATAAGAAAGAAATGCAACTAAAAATGTTGTAAAAATATTTAATTTCGAAAATGTTCGAAACCGATTTTTTGTTTTGTTTATATTTATTATTCTGTTAAAATTTATAAATATGAAAGAATTTGAAAAGAATTGAAAAAAAAAACTAAAATAAAAGTTAATAAATAATCAAAAAATCCAACAACAACAACAACAAAAAAGTAAGCTTCTTCTCTTAGGTTAATTCATAGCCAGTACAGAAACAATGAATGAAAAACTTTACTAAAGTAATAATAATTATTGTCTTTATACTAATGATGTTCTTTTCTAGTGATTTTCGAAATTAAGGAAATGAATGGAAAATTTATGTTACAAAAAAAAAAAAATATTAAAATAATTTTTATTGTTTTGTATTTTGGAATGAATAATATTCAAATGATTTCCATTCAAAAATTATTTTTCATTTTGAATATTTTCAACTGTAATAATTTATTTTTACCGTAATTTGAATTGTCTATAATTAACAATTATTGTTACATATACGTTAAAAATGTAATTAAATAATTTGAAATAAATAACTTTGTAATTCACCTCGAACACAGAAAAAAAAAGATTAGTTAAAATCATTTAAAGATAGGCATTGATTTTCAGCCATCTAATACAATTAGTTGCTTCATTTAATTTTAATTTAATGATTTTATCGCAAAATTTTCTTTTGATTTCATAAAAAAATTGAATGAAACATTGGGTATTAATTTTTTTTATGTATAATATTTTATTTCATTCCAAATATTTTTTTACATGTACTCCTTTTTAATTAGAGGATTTTTATATTCATTTCATAAATTAATTAACATAAATGCAAAATAATCACCATATTCTTGAAGACTCATTACTGACGCGATGAAAAAATTACTCGCGTCACATCTAAATAAATTTTTATTTTTGGAAGACTTGTAAAGAATTCCGTTATGTTGATTTATATAACGAAATAAAATATGACTAGTGGATTCCCTGTGCAATTGCACAGAAGTAGTTCTTCGCAAACACATTTTTATGTTAAAAGAAATATTTGTTTTGGTATAATTGTAGTTGTTTTCTGAATCACTTAATTATTGAATATATATATAATGAAATTAAAGTATAATACCTAATACTTTATGACGAAATTAATACTAATTTCAATATATATATATAACTTAACACAATAAAATCTCATTACTTTCAAAATAATAGATCGATATATTTTAATTCGTTTATAGTCAAAAACGTTTGTAGTCAAAATTTTGTTATAGCAATAGGTGAAAAACAGTGAATTATTTTATTAAAACACTGATATATTACATAGTTTTTTTCTGTTCTTTATTACAAGTATGTATATTTTGTGATTACATAACAGAATTGATATATTTATGAATAAAATAAAGTTTAAAATTGTTATACGAACGATATTTCATTGAATTTGATTTTGTTTATAAAAATGCAATTTTTTTTTTACTATGCCTATAGTCACAAAACGGTTATAGTCAGAAATATTACTGAAGTTTAGCGAATGACTATAGCCGTGTTTTACTGTATATATATTTTTTCTAATAATAGCAGAAACAAATGAACTAACATTCATTATATAATTTTTGAAGAGTATGATCTGATCTGACTTTTGTCTTTCTGTTTTGTTTTCAATTTTTATTTGTGTTTTTGTTTTTGTACTTTTTTCTATAAGTTTGTGTGTTTATTTAAAATGACAGAATTTTTATTAAGCCTTTTTAAAAATTTCCCGTAAATGAAATTTCTTTTAGAGTATTTCTTCTCACCACGTCGTTCATCTTGTGTATTATAGTATAAGATATTCCCCACAGGGCCTTCCTTATGTAATATCTAAGATGATATCCCATACTTGTATACATTCCTTTGCGAATTTAAAATTAGGTGTATTTCAAAACAAGTCGAATTGCTTTCAGTAAATTTTCGCATTCATAAAAATATTTCGTTGAAATATACATAAAAACTTTCCAACTTAATTTTTGATTCGCCGACAACAACAATAAATTGTTAAATTGTTAATCCTTTTTCTGCAAATATTTCTTTTTTATTTTTAATCTTAAATCAAAACATCTTTTATATTCTAAAAATAAAACAGAATTAGTGATCTAATTAATAAACTATTTTTATTTCTAAGTTTACATTGACGAAAACAGTTAAACCAAATTGTCAATCAGCAATAGTTGGATTTCATAGTTCCATAGTTGGAACCAATATCGAATACAAAAAAATTATTGTAATATAATTTTTAGATTCCGAGTTCAATTATCCAATTCTTTCAACAATACTTTGCTTGATTTATCTTTAATTAAATTTTTATACACTGATATTATTTTAGTTGGAAAAAAAAAATTAAACAAAATAAATTATTATTAGACGTGTAGAAAACATACCATTTTTACGCTGTAGGTAGAATAACACTAGCACCATGTTTTAAATTATGAAATTAAAAAATAACTGAAATTCCGAATTCGAATCGTGCGTGTTCGTGCTTGCAGATCGTGGAATATATTTATATATTTTTTGTGATTAATCAAAACAATAAATGTTATTTGTTTGATTTTACTATTCTTTTAGATAAATTTTAAATAATATTCATTGAGATCAAATAATGTTTAATAAATTAATAAATCGTCGAGTAATTATGAATTCATTAAATATTTTAATGTTTTATCTAATTAAAATAATTTGAAATTATCTAATTATTAATTAATCGCTTTATTTTATCATCTAATTTACATTAATAAAGTTATTTAATTTTATTTTTTTATTTATTTAAATATTAGTTAAAACATTAAATGTATTAAATAAAATCATATAATTCAATTTCATTACATTTAAATTAAATGTGGTAGTTGATGCTAATTTCTATGATGATTCTAATACTAAATACTAAAATATCAGTAATATGGCTGTGGGATAGTTTTTTTTATTAGTAATGTCATGTCATCAGTTAACTTTAAATTTAAGTATTAGTTAAAACATTAAATGTATTAAATAAAATCATATAATTCAATTTCATCTAATTTAAATTAAATGATTTTTCTCATCAATTTTGCTCTGTGAATATTCACCTATACTTCAGATGATCGAGCCATTGCAATTTATTTGCATAATGCTAGTCATGCAGGACCAACACATATTTTCATATAGATGAATCCACTTGAATATTAACTTTAATTTTAAATTTAAATTTAACTGATGACATGACATGACTATTAAAAAAAAACTGTCCCACAGTCATATTACTGATATTTTGGTATTTAGTATTATAATTACCATAGAAATTAGCATCAACTATTCAAACTATCAACGTACGAGATATGTACACCTTTATAACAGAGCTATGATCACAAACAGAGATATGTACACCTCTACATTAATACTTTTTTAGTACAGTGTATGTTCATAAGATACAGCATTGAATTATCAGAATTTAGGAATATTAACAACTCATCTATTATTCAACAATTATTCTATAATTTATTATTTAATTTAAATATATTTTATTTTCATTTTAAATAATATACTTTGTAAAAGTCTTTGAAAATCTACATTTTTGTATTATTATTTTCATAATATTTTCTCCGCTAATTATAAGTTAATTTTATATCTTGTCCGTATTTATGTGGAAAATTCTGTCTTATAATTAGGCATAAATTAATACATAAATATCAAGATAATGGGGCTTATCGTTGTTACCGTGTGGTGCGATGACCACGCAGTAACAATTATTCACCTTACGTTTGCGTTTAATCGTGGTTACCGTTGGAATAATTTAAAATCGAAAATTTACGAAATTGATTTGACAGTTATCAAAAACTACGTAAATGTTTTTAAGAAAAGTACATTTTTTAAACTTTTATAAAACAAGATAAATTAATTTAATTGTATTAGTTATTATTTTATCATCATAATAAATTTATTAGACAAATTATTCGATGAAAATTCTGGTGAAAGACGGACTAAGCAAAATTTAAGAAATTCTTCACGGAATATTTTTGAAATGGATGAAAAATGGTAAGTAAAAGTAAATTACTAATTAATATAATGGACAAAATATTTAAATACAAATTTAGTTTTGTTAAAAATTTTACATTAAACAAAAAAGCATTTCGTTATGTGTTCGCAGAGATCGAAGACAGTTATACAAAGGCAAAAAGATCAATAGTCTTGCCAACCAACCAACTTTAAAACTAGCAGCAACTTTAAAAATTTTTTCACAAGGAAGCTACGAGCACAGTGTTGGAAATGATTTTAATGTAAATACAGCGCAATCAATATTTTTCGAACTACATTCTAACACTTTGAATATATTAGAGGAAAAAATGGTTTCCGAATCTGAATTTGTTACTTTTTTCCTAAAAATATTTATGAAATAATTAATAAATGAATTAAAATACATAACAAATATTTTAAATATTTACATTTTAGGAACTAGAATTTTTCAAACCTAAACTAATTTTCGCGGTTAAACTTTGTTCTACAAACGGCAAAGGCGGGCATATGAAAATGTTGAAATAGATATGAAAAATATTAATTTCGATAAATTGACACCTAACGTTTGTTTACACTTTTCATGACTTACGGTAACCACGATACCAAATTTAAACGTTTGCCGTTTCACTTAATTTTATGTTTACCACGATAAGGCCCAATATACATTTATATTTTTAGAAATACATTTTATATAATTTTTTATCTATTAATTGATGGTTAGCCCCAGAAAAAAAATAAAAATTACAATATTTATTGTTAAAAAGTACACTGCGATAATTAATATTGCATTTAAGGTATGTGAGCCTAGTCAGGAACAGATTTTTTCGTTCGGCAAATAGTGTAGTTATTACTTCTATAATTTGAGTTGATCAGAATACACACACCGCTCCATATTGTATTATTTTGTAAATAAAACAGACTGTTACAGAAATAATAATTAAAACATTAAAGTAGTCCAAAGATGGTTTACAAGTTTATCCCTTTCTATATATTTTGATGCAGTACAAAAATTATAATATTTATAACCTTAAAAATATATTAAACTTAAAATACTATTTAAGCTAGATACTCCATTACTATAGTAATAATTTGGGAAAATTTTTTAATAGAAAAGCATTTTATTAATATTCCAAAGAAAAGAGGAAATTATTCGATTCGGTTGTATTGTAATAATGATAAGAAAACGGAAATCTTTTGTTCAATTTTAACTGTAGATTTTGGATATTTTTTGTTTTTTTTTTGTAATATATAATATTAAAAACTATAATAATAAAAAATGATGCTATTAATAAAAAACTAAAAAACTAGGATCTATTTTTATTTTTAATAAAACTTCTCAGATGTAAATTGAATTTTTTGAAATTGTGTTTTTACAAGACTCAGCATTAGAAAATCTATACGATAAGCAAAAGTTATTTTTCATATCTTTTGAATTGTTCCAAGTTTTTTTTGTAGCTTCAAACATATCATAAAAAACTTTAGGAGCTTCATTTGCTTCAGCTCTGTCATTATTAGGTATTTTGTGTTCTAAAAAGCTAATCAAGCATCTAAAAAGCTACGTAGACGAATCACGTATTTTTATGAGAGATATCATTAGAGTTATCTCTTAACAATTAGGGTTCTAAATATATTATTTATTTTATTTACATTCATTACATACCGTACTGTATATTTATACCGGGTGTTGCAGAGCATTTCTTATTTTTTGTCGTAGAATAAGAAATGCTTTCCATTTAAAAATCCCGATTTCGGCCAATTTCGGCGAATTTTTGGCTTAAAAAACCCTTTTCCGGTCTTTTCCGGAAGTTGAAAATATCACCAATCGATAAAGCACCCTCAATTTAGGTTATAAATTTTTTTAAATTTTAAAATAACAGCTACTTTCCACTCTTAAAAATCTGATACGTATGCTCTGGACCACCCGGTATAAATAAACATATTATTCTGGTTCGTAGGTATATTGTATTTGTATTTTTGGACGTTACAACATTTAAAGTTTCTGCCTCTACTTAATGTTGCTTTTCATTAAGTGAATTATCTTTAATAATAATGGTAATTATATCTTTATATTAATTATAACTAATATTCCAGCCACGACAATTTCCGAATGCAAACCCGAAGTTAGAAAATGTCGGGGCAGATCAAACGAAATCGTAAGAGAGACGAAGTATCAGTAGATTTACAACAATTTCGTATCTGTGTTGTATTGGAGAGTGTCAACTAGTGACCGAAAGAAATGAAGGACGTGATGTTGGCCATCTAAGTAAGTCAGTATTTTAATTTATTAATATTATTTTGTTTTTTTATTCAAATTAATTTTTTAAATGTTTGATTCGACTTTATTTTTCTTTTATAATTTTTTTTTGTTGTCGCCGTACGTAGCTCGTAGGTAGGCTCTAATATATCAGAGCAGGCATATAGAATTTTAGCACTTTATTATCTCCTCCACTCCTCAACTTAGTCGAGCCTTTTGGTAAAGGCCAATAGGTTTGAAGGTTTTATTCTGCAAAATTTTTTTCAGGGGTTATGTGCAGAAGGATGAGCTAGGCACTCTCCTACAATACGTGTGGAGGTTTCTCCTTCTTCCAGACAACATCTAAAAGTTGGGTAATCACTTATAACTAGTCTAGACATGTAATTATTCATGTGGATATGGGCAGTAAGTGTGCCAACTATTTTCCTGTAGTCTGCTTTATTGCAAGCAGAATGTGGTGTTTATTCATGGTGCATATATTTTGAAGACTCTCTGGCCATCAATGTCAAATTTGACCACAAAAGACACGTCGAAAGAGAGATTTTGTACAAAATATTTTTAATTTGAGTTGAACGATAATATAACCGTTAAAGACTTTCGATAACAAACAAAATATGTTTAGGAAATTGTTTCGTTCATCATAACACTATTAGAACTCATCAGTAGGTAATTTTAGTGTTAGACTACCTATACAACTCCTATTTTTATTTTGATTGATTTTATAATTTATTAGAAGATGTCAATAGTACATCTGTGAGTTATAAAAATCGACCAAAATTATATCGATAACATTTTCAGCGAAATACGTAACGGTACTAACGATTACAATCGAATAATTCTAACGATAACGATGAACGATTCGATTAAAATTAATCGAAATACATAATAGGTTCATTATTGTTTCATGTTATAAATTCGTTTTATGTACAGTCAAATTATTTTGTCAAAATATTGAGTCAATAAAATTTGATTTTAAATTTTAACATTTTATGTTTTGCCATAATCTAGAAGTGATTTTCTTTTTATATTTCAAATTTTCAGTAAAAAACTATACGTTTACGTATGTAAAAAAAAACTTAATAAAATATTCTTCATCTTATACAAATTTTATATTTATAGCTAACAGGTAAATATTATAATCGTTCACTATACACTTTATCCGTTCATACTTTATATTGTGCAATATACTTTAAAGTGGAAAAATCTCAAGTGAGTAATAAAAAAGACTGATTTTAGTGGAAAATTCTTTGTTTTTTTTTTTTTATATTCGAAAGAATTTATTACTCCCAATATTCGAAAAATGTTTCCGTCTTGCTTCTTTATTCTTGCTGTTGCTGTTGAATTTTGTTCATTGTAAAGCGATTTCATTGAATAATAACAACACTTAATAAGTTGTAAAGTTGTATCAGATGGTAGGTGGTAAATAATATTTTCTTCTAGATATTAATAGAGGTAAGGATAGAGGTAATAACATTTTTTATAAACTTAAAATAAAATTTCAATATTTTTTTGTTTTTTTTTAATGTTAATATTTATGATATAAAGAAAATATTGACATCATATCTAAGTTATTTCTTGTAATTTTGCTTTGTCTTTTATGTAAAAAACTGTTTTTCTTAAAATATATATTTTTTTTTGTTTGGAAAAATTAAATTTCTCCCATGAGAGTCATTTAAAAAAAAAAAAAAATTCGTCCGTGTATTTTGCGGGGCAATAAATCTAAAATGAATATGACATACCTACCTACTAAATTTTATAACTTTAAAGTAATTTCAAAGAAAATTTATGTTAGACGGTATTTTGTTGTTGTTTTTAATTTTATGAGAAATTAATATGATTTTTTAAAGTTAATAATATACAGACAGGTCTAAGAAGGAATATAAATTTTTATTAATAAAAATTTGTATAATTAAAAAAACAAAAAAAATATATGATAGTAAATTATCAGCATAAAAATTCAATTCAAAAAATGTTCTAATTTTTTGGTGCTATTGGTTGAGTTTGTGTTGAGTGGTGTTATTGGCTTCTTCCCTGGCAACATATTTTCAGTAGTTTAAATAATTAAAATTTGATACCTGTGTTCATCTCACATAGTCCGTAAGATGACAGAAATGTTTGGCAATCTAACGATGTGACAAACATAGAGTCAAATCCCTTGTTATTTGGTTGAAAAAAAATGATGATTAAAAACTGAGAGCATTCAGAATCAGAATAACTAAACTGTGCGGATGTCCTGTACTAAATGCAGTGAAAAATTTAAAAACAAAATATAATATTTTTTAATTTATTAATCGGATTTGTATGTTTAGTGATAATTTAAAGTAAATAATTTAATTGATGCCAGCTTTCCATACCGTTCCGTTTTTGCAGATTGTATAATGATTTAAGGAATGACTTAGGGAATCGTTATTTAAATTAATAAAATAATTTAAAAAAGTACTGGTAAAATGGTAGGGATTAGAATATAAAATGGAAAGATATAGAATTAAAATACATATATATATATAGTTAATCACAAGCACTGATGAAGGAAGTGCATAGCTATTGCGAAATATCGATATTTGCAATCAAATATTAAAAATATTAGTGAACGGTAACCTGGAAACAATTAAATTATTTAAATTAAAATATAATCTATAATTATAATAAACAAGCATTTAAGGACCTGCGCAGTAAACACCTCTTCATTTTCTCTCTCTTCTACTTAATGAACTCTAAATATGTAAATAAGTTGTATTTACAACAATAATGCGCACATATCATATAGTTGTAAAAATTTCTAATCATATGGTTTTATTATTCCCAAAAATCCATGCATATGTGAGTTCTTATTAAAATAAAAAACAAAAACAAACAAATCAATTATTATTATTAGTTGCAACTTACAATGAACCTACGTACATATATCAAATAAAAACAAACAAAAAAAAAAAAAATCCCTTGAATTCTTCATTTCTAAGTTTTTTAAGTAACTGTTTCTAAATTTTGGTAATTTGTAGTAATCATATAGTTTTGGTTAAAAATATGTATATGCATAGGTGAACCTAGCTCTTTAATTACAAAAATATTTAATTTTATCCACTGAATACCACTTACAAAATATATCAAAAATGAAACAGTAAATGAGAGAGGTGTATTTATGTGGCCTAAATAAACCTTACTTACCTCAAAACTTTTGTGCTGAGATTTTTATGTAAATTACTGTTATTTTAAAAACTTTTAAGCTTTCTTTCTTTTAAAAACTCTAATTTGGCTTCAACTTGAATTATAATTACTCAACAGGGGCCCCTAGTATGCTTATATTTGTATGTGGTGATTTATTACAGATTAAATATAATGATTTTTAGTTGAAAGTAAATATACGTTTGTATACTATAATTACTCAACAGGGGCCCCTAGTATGTTTATATTTGTATGTGGTGATTTATTACAGATTAAATATAATGATTTTCAATTGAAAGTAAATATACGTTTGTATACTATTTTATTATTTAATAATTATAAATTTTAATAGAAGGGACTATCCGACTACTGCCACAAGAAATAATTTTAAAAAACCATTCAATTTAATTTTGCCAAGACAGCCGAAACCTGTTCACCCTCCTTAGACTAAGGTTCATTAAAATGGTATACTGACTTCTCTAAGAAAATGGATAGAGTAAGATCGGGAGTATATAGAAAAAGCCATATTTATTCAAGCCCAAACTCTACAAACACAGTTTTCCAAGCCGAAGTACATGCTATAGAACTTTGTGTCCGAGAGAAAATAAGAACAAATTTTCTCTCAGACACTAAAGCAGCCATATTATAGCTATTAATTCATATACCATCACATCAAAGCCAATATGAGATTGTTTAGAAATACTCAAAACAACAAGTCAAAACAAACAAAGTCACAATAATGTGGGTCCTGATATTGGCATAGCAGACAATGAAGCTGACACTTGGGAACAGCGTTCCCCGAATAACGGGAGCCAACTAGCACACCTTTAAAGATATCCTAAGTGTGGTCACAAAACCAGGTATCATCCTTAAAGACTCAGAGATGATTAATGAGCACTACCAAACACTGGTAATCACAATAAACTCTTTTGCGTCTGCGATCATATAGAGGACATATATTTTCCCGAGATTACATAATTTAATCTAATAGAATGACAATGTAAAAGATGTTATGATATCTAAAATATGTATTTCTTGCATTTTTTGCACATGCATTTCATGCGTTAGCGTAATATAACAGCGAGCGGTATAAAGCTGTGTATACATTCTTAACATTTAGAACGTTAACATGAATCCAATTAGAATCTAAATGATATGTGCAAAGATTTCTAATGGCACATATCTTACCTGAATCATTTTTTTATTATTATTTGTTGTTGTTATGAAAGAAGGCTTCAGACAAAAACAAAATTAGTATAAAATATTAATTGATAAAAATTTAAATTAAAATTCTAGCTATGTTGTCTTAAAATATCCTTAATATTGAATATTAATAATAATATGTAATAATAAGTTTTGTTATGTAGAATGTATATTTGTATTAGTAGATTTTTGTATATTATTTTTGTATAAATAAGAAGACATTTTGAGATAAAATTAACTGTTAATTTGCACTAAATAAGAGAGTATCAATGTTATTAATTTCTATTATATATAATATGAAAGCATATAATTTTGCACTCATATATATTGTGATATACAGCATTATATATAATATCTTATAAATATATGGCATATAATCCTACATCATATAAATAATAATATTAGTGAAAACAAAACTGAAAATATTTAATATCGATCCCCACAACGTTGGTTATGCTCAATTTTTATTATATAGGTTTATACAAAACATCAAAGTACTTAGAAATATGTTTTAAATATATTACAATTTTTTACTGACATTTATAGCATTTCTAATTTATCATTGGTATGAGCAAATAAAAATAATTTTTGAATTCAAACATTTTAATTCAAATTCAAATTTTATAATAAAACGTGTATACAAATCAATAATGACAAGAAAAATAAAACTCAGCAAAAAAATTTTCAAACCATAAATAAATAAAAAAAACTTTGATCGAAATCTATAAATCCAACAAAACAGAAAAAAAAAACATTGAAAACTTCGTCTCTAACTTTTTTTTGATTCCAATAGAAATTTCTTTAGATTTATTTTACATGTATAGCTGTACATGCATCACTGCACATTTTCGTTCAATAAAAAAAAACCCCGTCCAATATATTCCATTTACAATAAATAAAAAAATAAACAAAATACAAAGTCCAACAAACTTTTAGAGACAATAAAATACACATACGCCTATATCCTTTTTCCATAAATCTCTATTAAAAGTTAATATGGTTGAAAGGAATAATAAAAAAAAATAAAGGATTCAAAAAAACATTGAAAATTACCGATAAAAAACAAAAATAAAAAATACAAGTAGAAAAATGTTTGCATTTGACAATTTTCATGCATGTTTTCCTTTGTCTGCAACAATAACAAAATTCTGATATGTTTTTTTTTATCAACTTTTATAACTCTGTGTTTTGTATTGATATCACAACTTTTACCTAACTTTATTTATTTTTGCATATTTAAAATGCAATCCTCATATCAAAATATTATCTTTATAAATGTATCTTTTTTTTTATTGTTATTTTAGTTTTTTGTAACGGATTTTTTTTTTTATTTTTTTATTTATTATGTCAAAATGTTAGTGCATTTATTATTTTTCGATTTTTATACAAAACATTTAATTTATTTTTAATTTGTATAAAATGAATATTTTGTAGTTTGATTAAATTTTAAATTGTCGTTTGTAATGCTTTACAAAAACAAAATTAATATGGGAATAACTGTAAAATTAGGTTAAAGATTAAATTAAGATATGATTCATTTAACATCATTTTACATTACCCAACAGACAACACAATCAAATGTCCGTATTATGAATAACAATTTTAATCAGTGGTTTGTAAGCAGGTTGTCTATAATAGCACTGCTGCCATTGACAATGACAATTCAGTACTAAGAATTGATTTCGAAATGTTTTTAGTTTTATATGGCATGTTGTTAAAACAAATTTTGTCTAATATTAATTATTTTGTAACTAAAATTAGGTCAAATATTAAGTGGTTAAAATTAGTTTGTGTAAAAATTTTGTAACTCTTATTTCTTACTAAATGTAAAATATTTTTAACAAAACTAAAATTTTTTAAAATCATAAATAATACTAGTATTCGTCCGGATTTGAAGAAGTTCGATAAAAAAAATTGTGTTCAATTTAATTTTGAATTGTTTTCCATCAATATTCAATTTATTCTTGAATATAACTTTTTTTATTGATTTATCTCAGACAACAACCGCATATTATTCTGGCGATGGTTGAGTTGTGTCAGTTTGATAAATTAACATTTTTGTATGTTAAGCTTAGATTAGATTAAATCTAATGCAAAAAATATTTAATTTCGCTACATCTCCTTTAAAATATTAGTATAATATCATTTAAAAGAATAATAATGACAATCGTTTGTGAAATTTAATTTAATTAAATTCAATCAAAATCAATTCAATCAAAATCAAGAAATTGAAATATCAACTGCATAAAAATGTAAAGCCAACATTTCAGGACCATTTTCCGGGTAAGGTGTGGTCTATCTCTCTCTATTACAAATTTTATATTAACTTATTTAATACTAAATACAAATTAAATACAAACGATTTCGATGATCTAAATCTAAATGTCTTAAATCTAATGCAAAAAAAAACTTAAAAAAATATTTAATTTCGCTACGTATCGTTTCGTATACCCATTCGCAAAAAAAAAATTATTTTTAATTCTGGCGATGGGTGAGTTATGTCAATTTGATAAATTAACATTTTTGTATGTTAAACTTAGATTAGATTAAATCTAAATGTCTAAATCTAATGCAAAAAAACTTAAAAAAATATTTAATTTCGCTACGTCTCCTTTAAAATATTAGTATAATATGACTTAAAAGAATAATAATGACAATCGTTTGTGAAATTTAATTTAATTAAATTCAATTCAACTGCATAAAAATGTAAAGCCAACATTTAAGACCAGTTTTCGGGTAAGATGTGGTCTATCTCTCTCTATTACAAATCTTATATCTACTTATTTAATACTCATACAAATTAAATACAAACGATTTCGATGATCTAAATCTAAATGTCTTAAATTTAATGCAAAAAAAAAACTTAAAAAAATATTTAATTTCGCTACGTATCCTTTAAAATATTTGATATCTCAGACAACAACCGCATATATAAAAATTTGTTTGTGAAACAAAATTATTTTTAATTCTGGCGATGGGTGAGTTATGTCAGTTTGATAAATTAGCATTTTTGTATGTTAAACTTAAATTAGATTAAATCTAAATGTCTAAATCTAATGCAAATAAATTTAAGAAAATATTTAATTTCGCTACGCCTCCTTTAAAATATTAGTATAATATGATTTAAATGAATAATAATGACAACCGTTTGTGAAATTTAATTTAATTGAATTCAATTCAATTTTATTATTTCAACTGCATATAAATGTAAAGTCAAAATTTAGGACCATTTTCCAGGTAAGATGTGGTCCATCTCTCTTTATTACAAATCTTATATCTATTTATTTAATATTAACACAAATTAAATACAAACGGTTTCGATGATCTAAAACTAATGTATAAATCTAATGCAAAAAAATGCTTAATTTCGCTACATCTCCTTTAAAATATTTGATATCTCAGACAACAACCGCTTATATAAAACTTTTTTTGAAAAAAAAAATTAAGGTCACTCTGATGACCCAAACTAACAAAAATTTCGATTAGAAAAAAATTTGTAAATCAAATATGCAATATTGGATCTCCAACTTGATTGAAGTCCTTCTAAAGCTCTGAACCTACTAAATTAGTTCATATACATTATTTGTACATCCGGTAAATTAGTTCTATATGGATTACGTGAAATCTATAATCTACATATATTATCTTACCTATCCAGGCTTTATCTAGAAAATGTAGGTACCTCGTATATGTTACATATACGTATCTTATAAGTGAAAGTTAACAATTTTAAATAAATATTATTATGTTTTATATTACATATTTTTTTTTTCATTGAATCCTGTTTGGCTGATTTTTTTTTTTTTTTTGTATAGTTTTTCTATGTAAAAATTTTTTATTATAGAAAAAAAACATTATAAAACAATAATAACAAGTTTGATAGGTTTGTTGATTTGTTTATTGCAAATTTTCAACTTTTCAACGGATTCCTGTCCATATTAACATATACATATACACATATTACAATATAAAATACATAAATAAGACTCATATTTTTTATTCAAATAATTTTTTTTTTGTTGTTGTTGGTATTTGTTTTTTCGCAATTTGTATTTATATGGTCTTGTTTTGACATTAATTTTTTGACTGAATTGACTGTTTTTCATGTCTGTGGTAATAAATTCAAATACAAGAAGTTTTTTTGTTGTTGCTGTTTTTTTTTTTTTTTATTATTATTATTTTGATTTTCGAAGAAATTATTTCTAAAAAAATAAAAAGAATAAAAATTGCAGTTGTTCTTGATAATTAGAGGGTTTTTGTTTTATAAATAATTTTTTTGAATTAATTATATTTGATTTCAGGCAATATCAATAAATCGATTTATAAGTGTAATTTCAGCTATACGATTTATAAGTCTAATATCAGCTATAGGGTTTGTAGTAGAGTTGTAGTAAGTATAAGTAGTTGAGTTGTAGTTGGTTGTAGTAAGTATAATTTCCGCTATATTTGGTTTGGTTTTGTCAATGTTGTTAAAAAATGTTTGGATTCAAAAGTCTTGGATTTCAAAGTCGATATGTGCATACCATGCTATAATTGTACATCTACATATAAATTTATCCTTCTTTATTTATTTATTTATTTCTTTTTATCTGCAGGCCAACTTCAGGTATTTTTCTCTTTCGGGACCTTCTTTATTTATATTATAACAAAATATCAGATATATACCATTTATTGTCATCAATAATAGGTACAAACCAATTTACAAATGATTCAGTGCAATAAAATATTGTCCTGTTATTTAAGAAAAATATTTAAAAAAACTACTAGGAACCTAGAAATGCTAGTATGAGACAACAAAATGTTGTCAAAGCATTGGACCAAACATTTCGGCTGCTTACGCAGATTTGAACATACCAAAAAGCATAATATACTGTGACTTCCATATTGTAAAAAAAAAGCATTTCTTAAACCGCCTTTAAACTGTTTATCAATTTAATTTTTAAAACTTACTTTCTACATAGTAAAAAATTTGCTGTAACATTTTTACGCAATTTAAAACTTTTGAGGCTTATTTTGTTGTTATTACCAAAGTTTAGCAGAAAAAGTCCCGAATTTATCGATAAACCTTACCGTCTGCGTTTACCTGTTGTTGGCAAAACCAGGGTTTAATTAAATGAGTAGCGGGGGTTTGGAGGCAGCAGTCCAACTATAAAATAAGAGGTCCATCGTCCCAAGTGTCGGGACCAAAGACCTTCAATTTTTTTTTTGTCATAATTTGTAAATAATTTTTAAAAAAATTTCGGATTGGTTCGACGTTTCGAAAGTCGGAACCGAAAATTAAAAATAAACCGAAAAAAAATTGTTCTTTTATACTTATCTTGATACGTAATGAACATTATTGACATTATGGTTTTTGGACAATTTTTTTGTTCAAGGTCGTCGGTTCCGATTTCTGAACCGCGAACCTATCCGAAAATTTTTTAAAAATTATTTATATTAATTATTATTAGCCTTTTCTCAGACAAGTACAATTTAAACACGTGATATAGAGTTTCGGCCTCAATTCCTGGGACCCCGGACCTATTGTCTTCATCACATTTAAGAGCCATTGTACTTATGACAAAAAAAAAATGCAAGGTCTTCGATTCCGACACTTCGGACGCCGGACCTATTGTTTTTATAGTTAGACTGCTCCCTCCAAACCCCCGCTTCTCATATAATCAAACTCTGTTTTTTCCAACAACAGATAAACGCAGACGGTAAGGTTTATGAGCCGATGTACTAACAAACAAAAGAAACAAAAAAAAATTTTTTTGCAAGGGTCATTCCAAAAGTTTATAAAAACCATCGAAAAATTTGTCGATGCGTGCTGTGCTTTTTTTTGCGCATTTGAAACTTATATTAAACAATATGGAATAGACTAGATTGTAAAATGTTTTTAGAAAAAACATTTTTTTTACAATATGGAAGTCAAGGATACTTCAATTTGAAATTTGTTTTGATATAGGTATAGCAACAAATTTAAATGTGGAATAATTGTATATGCCAATGAGCTTTCATTTGCCTGTAGTTAAACTAAAATTATTTTACGGACAGTAAGGATGATGTTGACAATAGTTTGCTAAAAATCATAAGACTTGACTTGACTTGAAATACAACAAAAATGGATTTGCTTATGTTTTTGAAGTAATTCTGTTGTACGCTATTCTGCCAAAGTGTAGAACCAATCATTCACTGCACCTATTATAAACTGAAATGCATTGTAATCAACTACCTAATACCTTAAATTAAAAAATTAAATTAATAAATAAATGTTTTAGGACAAAAATACACATATTCTTGATTTGACAATTTTACAACATCAGCAAAGGATATATCAGAAAATCAGTAAAATATAAAAAAAGGACAACAATAATTATTGTATATACTCTAAAAATAACTAAAAAAATTGTTGTAACAAATTTTTTTCTCTTCAATTCAATTTTTTTTTACAATCTATTGTTGTGGGTGTGTTTTTTTAACCTTTTTATTATTTCCAATATTATGGCAAATAAAAAGGATTGCTAGGAATACTAAAAAATATATATATCTCCTATCTCTCACAAAATAGCTATGTTTATATTTATTTTTTTGTGCAATCACCTAGATTTATTGTTATTGCTTTATGCAATTTATTGAATTTTTAAAAACATTTTTTCCGCACGCATTTTATTTTAAGTTCAGTTAACAAAAAAAAAAAAAAAAAAAACAGGATTATGTAATTTTATTTGTAATTTTTTATTCATATTTTTTTTTGTTGTTAAAATCTAGCGTAAATTTTTTTAGTTCTGTGGGATAGTCATAGGAATGCGGAAATATAGAAAATAATATTTAATTAAAATTAAAATAAATTATTTTTTTTTATTTGGAAGTTCTATGCAGACCCGACCTCTTCAGATTTTTTGTACTTCCCCGTTTTGTTATATTAGAATTGCAGGTATATATCAACTTCAAAATTCGGCAATGTGTTGTAGAAATATTTATGTTTGTTTCAAGCTAACTTTATAATATACTAATTTACCTACTATTCACTCTGTAAGACCTTATAACCTCACTTGAGAGGAACTAATAAAATAAATAAATAAATAAATCTATAATTATAATAGACAAGCATTCAAGGACCTGCGCAGTAGACACCTTTTCATTTTATCTCGCTTCTCCTTAATGAACTCAACTCATATTTTAGAAAGGAAACTCTTCATTTACGTAAACCTAATGCAATTTTTTACATAACTCACAACAAAATATTTGCTGATTAGTTGAGACAAGTAAAAACTATCATACTATAACTACTTTAGCATTGTCGTATAAATGAGAAGGAAAGAGAACACAGCGTATGCTTGCCTAAATTTTTATATACAAATTTTTATTGGGCTGACGAAAGATTTGAAAACGCTTATGAAATTTTTATATGCGGGATTATTATTTTATTAAGTACATAATGAGAAAAAAATTTCGGACAATAATTAAAGATTTTAATTTGACATTTTCAACAAAGCAAAGAAAAAGTAAATTCCCACAGACAACAAAACGTAAATTTTTTTTATGTTAAAATTTAACTTTTAATAGATAGCACGATAAATAGTTTCATTTTAATACGAAAAAAATATTATTTACACACATTCTATTTGAATTTTATCTTATTAATTTCGCTACACCTTTTTGTTTCCTATATTTCACTTCATTCGTGAACATACAATTCTTATTACCGTCTATTTCTAACAATTTTTTTTTAAATGTATGGGTGTGTTAGCAAAAATACATATCCGAGTTTGACTTCTGATTGTTTAGAAATTCTTTGCTTGCAATGAACCTATTTAAATAATACGTCAAATCAAAACAAAAAAACAATTTCATCTAAAATAAAAAAAATATAAAAACAACAAAAACAAAAATAGAGTGCCTATAATTATAATAGCCATGTATTTAAGGACATGCGCAGTAAGCACCTTCTCATTTTATCTCGCTTCTTCTTAATGAACTCTTAATATGTAAATAAGTTGTATATATGGCCGAAATGCGCATACAGCTTAAACAAATTTCTATTTGATTTTATAATATTCAAACTTTTAAATAAAATAAAGCTATTTTGTGTCATTCAACATCTTATTATTTTTATACTATTCTGTATAATGTTATTATTATGTTCTGTTAAAAACTTTAAATTTGGTTTCAACTTAAATTATAATTACAAAAAAGGGGCCCCTAGTAAAAATAAATAAACAAATAGAATGTGAGAGAGGATTTGCTCTTCTTCATAGCTGAATCTCATATAGCTCATCACATTTCTAATAGCATGAACCTAGGTCACATTATGAATATACTGATTATTGTAACAATCAGCAGCATTATTTTTTTGCCAACATGAGCAAGACATGAAAACAACATGACAAGACATAAATGACTGCCCAGAAATGAATACTAAGACTAACCAAAAAGGCTAGCAGTTTACAATAAAAAAAAATTTGAACGATAAAATCCCGAAAAACGAAATCTGCCATATTGATTTAATATCTAGATATAATCTCAAAAATCCAAAATTACGAATTTCATAAAATTCTGAAAGCAAATCTAGAGCTAGAGTATAGATATTTACAGAGATATTTACAGATAAATCTAGAGTATACATATTTACAGCATTTTTTTTTGTATTAGCCTTTGTAGAATTTCGGAAAACAGGGTGTATATATCTCTTTCCAAAATGGCTTTATACAAAAATAATAAAAACAAATTTTTACAATAATTTGCCTTAAACTATTCTGTAAAATCAGGATGTATTTTCCAGGACTTTGTAACATCTCAAATCTTATATAATATCATACACAAGATGAACGACGTAGTGAGTAAAAAAGCAACAATAATAGAACAATAAATTACATCACAAAAATATTAATAATGTTACCAAGTTTAAAGAATTTTAGCCAAAAATAAAAATATGCAAATGGGTGGTGAATACTTAAAACATTTAAAATAGTTACACATTCGACGAACCAAAAATAAAAAAAAAATATTGAAAATTAAATATGTATCAACAAACCAAAAATAAAAATTAGAAATAATAATTAATATACAATTGTATATTTTACGGCATTCAGTCATGGGGTTGTCAAATATTTAAAAACGAATTGTTAACGCTCACTGGTACATAGGTAATACAAAAATACAAAAATATTTGCTCACAAGCAAACCCTTAGGCGTTTCCGAACCTCTCGCACTTGCACTTAATACTCGCAGTAAACTTTGCACTTGATTTGTTGTCAAAATTTTAGTGTAGTCTCAAATACACTAGGTACCGCAAAATTAAATTTATTAAAACTGAAAATAAAAAAAAAAATTTAGTGCGATTTGACAGGTTTAGTATCAAGTGCAAGGGCAAAAGGTTCGGAAACGCCCTAAATATTCAAAAATTAAGCGATTCAGAAAACAACTACAATTATATCAAAACAAATATTTTTTTTTTTATATAAAATTGTGTCTGAAAAAATTACTTCTGTGCAATGGCACAGGGGATTCACTAGTGTTTCTTTAAAATTTTAATTTTTAACATTTTTTTCCAAAATTTTTTTTGTTCAATAAAGTGTAAAAGATCTTTTATAATCATTTTTGAAAAAAAAAAAATCAATATTTTTAATTTAAATCTGACATCAAGTCTGTTCTCTTATCTAGTTGTGATCAACGGTATTAGTAGCAGTTATGAACTCTATCGAATTGTGCTAATAACGTAAATAATAAAAATGTTAATCAATACAGAATTGCATACAATAATGGTAATCAAAAGTTCAACAGATAAGAACTAAAAAGTCAAGATGAACCTGTTTTACACTTACAAGAAATCGGTCCGAAATCTATACTTTTTTCCATTCAAATTCAACATTTTTTCAAACAATTTGAATTTATTTGAAAAAATATTTTTTAAAAAAACATTTTTTCAAACAGTTTGAATTTATTTGAAAAAATGTTGAATTTGAATGAAAAAAAGTATATATAGACAATGATTTGATTCTAACATTGGAACTATTCAAACGACTTTGAAGATAAATTACTATTAAATAGGAAATTACTATGATTAGCATGACATGAATGGAAGTCAAAACAATCGCATTGAGTGGCAATATTTTGTTAAGGTTATTTGCTTCAGAAAGATATTTCTTGTTTTCATAAATGCAAACCTGCAGTCAATCTGCATATTCTGAATTTATGAACATACTTGTCAGATTTTCTGAATGCTGTTCATAAATGCAGTCTCAAAGTCTACTGGGCGTCAACTTGGCAGAATAAATTTTTAGTATGCATAAAATTTTTTGAATTAGTTTTCTTTGTTGTTTTGAGTATTTTAGTTTTTGTTTTGTTATTTAAAAAAAAATGTTATTTTCAAAATATCAGTGTTAATGAACAGAAACTTTGCAGAATTGTCAAGTAAAGGTAAAATATATATAGAATTTGTATTCATTATTGTAAAGTACAAAATTGCTGTCAGTTTGCAGCATTTATGAATACACCCATTGTTTTCCATCATATCAATTTATTTTTTGTTCAGTATAATTTTTTTTATTAGTTTATCTTAGACCACAACCGCATAATGTTAATGCAAATTAAATTTAAATGTATTAGTGATTCGCTTTAATAAATTTAAAATAATGTTTGTAAAATTTTGGAATAAAATATAGAATCAAACTCTAAATTGAAGAAATTTATAATTGAACATTCGCTACGTCGCTACGTCTCCTTTTAAATATCTATTAAATAATTTTCAATTTACAAATTAAATATAACGATATAGATCTAGTTTCTAAGTTAATTATTTCTATTTAAATATTATAAATTTTTTTTACAACATTCGAAATGTCGAAAACAATTTTATAACACAATACTGCCATACATAAATGTATTGAAGTATTTTAAAAAGTCCTTCATCACATTACATACAATTAATTTTTATATAATTTACATAAATAAATTTATTTTATTTTAATGTTTTGTTTTTTTTTTTTTTTTTTTGTATTTTAAAACATTTATTTATTTTTGGTGCTAATTAAATATTTACAATTGTTTTACCTATGTGTATATGAATTCAAAATAATATAACTTACATATTTTTAATTATGATGGTGTTTTGCATATATTATACTAATAGTAGATATGTAAGTATATTTATTTATAAATTGAAATGTTTTATTAAAAATTTATTATTATTCATATTAATTTTATTAAAATTATATTAGTTTATTATGTAAATTATAATTATTATTATTGTAAAGAGTTGACTGATGATGTCATTTTAAAATTATCGTATTCATTATTAATTCAAAAAGTTATGTAATCAAAAATTGCAACGAAAAAAAAAAAACAAAAACAAAAAAAAAATTAATTTTTAATATTATATAAATTTTATATTTAATTATTATTTTCTATTTTGTGACTATAGAATATAAGTCGATTGTAAATAGAATAGATAATAACAGAAAATAAATAACAAGAAGATTGATTTAAATTAATAGAAGCTATACAGGGCTCAAGATTTCTATCAATCTGTAATAACAATAAAAAAAACAATATATATATATACATTTTGAATTACTAATCGATTATTATGTATATTGTGTATTACTTAATATGGCTATTAACAAAATTTTGATATACAAACAATAATATATTGAATGGATTTCTTTTATGGCATCTCACTGCAGAAGCTATACAATAAATTTTTTTTTCTCTCTTAACTGTATTTATTGAATCTTTCTAAAACAGAATGACAATAATTTCTAATAAATATGACCTTTATTGTTTATTCAAATCTTAAAAATCTTAAAATGTTGGAAGGTATTGCTGGGTATTGGAATGTTTTGTAGATCTCTCGCCAAAGGGTTGGGGTGCTGGATTATTCTGGTTGCATATCTGTTTTTGCATTTTTCAAGTTCTTCATTAACTAAGGGTATATTAAAATCATTATGTAGATTGATATTTCTAATGTACCAAGGGGCTTGAGTTATGGACGTAAAATTTTTGATTACATTCATTGAATTGTTTCGATATTACTATTAGAAGCAGTTCTCCATAACTGACTCCCATAGTATAAGATTGCTTTCAAAATGGCTTTGTATAGCAACACTTTATATTCCAGATCTAATGTGGAATTTTTCCACATAATCCAAAAAAGCTGTTCGTCTTGAGTTTTAGCTGCTCTTTTTTTGTTGTGATGTGCTTCTTCTAAGTCAGCTTTTTGTCTAGAGAAACTTCCAGGTATTTAACCTCGTTGGCTTGCGGAATAGTTATCCCATTTATGCTAGCTGCAGAACATAGTTATTTCTTTAACGAGAAAATTATATGAAAACTTTTACTCTCATTGACCTTCATTTTCCACTTAAAATGCCATTCCCGTATCTGCTACAAATGTTCTTGTAAATTTGTAGATGCTGTTAGTGGATTTGGGTGACAGATTAAGATTGCAGTGTCGTCTGCGAAGGTGGATGTTAATGTGTTCTTGTTTTCCGGTAGATCAAACGTATACACTAGGTATAAAAGTGGAACAAGTACACTACCTAGTGGGACGCCAGTATTGATTTCATGTTCTTCTGTTGAATAGGAGTTGAATCTAACTCGAAAGCGTATATTGGTTATATAAGAAGTAGATGAGCCTCAGCTGGTAGCTTTTGTTTTATTTTGTAGATTAATCCGGGGTGCCAAACTTTGTCGAATGCCTGACTGACATCCAAAAACACAGCTGAGCAAAACTTTCTTTCTTCAAATCCTTGTTTTATTTGGGCAGCAATTCAGTGTACCTGTTCAATCGTGCTATGTTTAGCTTGAAAACCAAATTGATGAATAAGAATTACCTCATCGTTTTTTATTTGCGGCATCATTTTATGAACTATAATTTTTTCAAAAACTTTTGACAGCATAGGTAATAAACTGATGGGTCTATATGAGTTGACCTTGGTTGGACTTTTACTTGGTTTTGAGATAGTTATAATTGTAGACAGTTTCCTTTGACATTCAAATTTTTAAAATTAATGTAATAATTATGTTAGTTGTCTTTGTGATTGATTTACAGTTATTTTCTTATGAATCGTTTTCGATTGGAATAAGTTAAAGATGGAAATCTGCGATACAGATAATATCGACGAACAATCATTTGCTTTTGTTCTTTTTGGAGTTTTTTTTTTCCGAGATCCTAATAGTTCAATTTAGGCAAAAAAAGGGGAAAAAAATAATTCTGTTAAAAATCCAGAAAAGGTTATCCAGACAATTAAATGAATATTAACAAATAGAATATTAAAATTATACTACAAAAGCATTAAAAATTAAATATACCAAGCAAATCTTTAGATAGATAGATTTTAAATTTCGAGGGTGAATTTGCCCCCTGTATTACCGCAGCTGCAAATGGGCTTGTTGTGATAACTCGTGTTTTTTAGCTAGTCTCTGAGTCCTTAAGGACACCTGATTTTGTGATCACACTCAGGATATTCTTAAATGGTATGCTGCTGAATAGCTCACACTGTTCCCAAGCAAAGCTTTAATATTTTTCCAGTTGTATTGCTCTACTGCGCACAATATACATCTCCTAAAAGACAAATTTATTTAAAAAAGTGAATATTATTATATAAAAAATACAAATTTTAGAGTCAGAGAGAGAGAGAGAGAGAGAGAGAGTACCTCAAACAGAGTCAAAGAGCTATAAAAAAGTTAAAAAAAAGTTAATACCGTTCTTCAAGTAACCTAATTTATTAGTCAAACAAAATCTACATTTTTCCATAAACAACGACGAGCTAAGATAAGACCTTAAATACTTACACATCGCATGATTGGGATAGGGAAATTTGGGGAATACAAATAAATTTAATTTTTTATAAAAATTGCATTAAATAAATTAAATGTACATGTAAATGCGTATAAAGGATTGCTTCTTCCTTTCAAAAGCTATTATAGTGTAGTATAGTAAACAAATTTTTATAATTTATATAAACTTTAAAAATAAAAACATCTGTGTGGTTAAAAAACCAGTTAAAAGATGTTTTTTTTTTGCACCATCATTTTTCCGCAAGATTGTTATTATTGAAAAAAAAATGTCTTTATTTACCAAACCTTTTTCTACACCTTTCAAAACCCTTTCGAACCGGATTTCGAATCGCAAAGTTAGGATCAAGTTTGTTTGGAGAATATCTTATGTACATACTCTAAAATATATTTAGTTGAGCAAAATGTGTCTATAAAGGGGCGGTCCACCGGGGCGGGCTGGTACAACATTGTACCACCCGAAATGTTAGGTGGTACAAATATGTACCAACAGTCCTGTAAAACATATGTAATAAAATATTTGAATTTTTTTATAATGTAGTAAAAATTAAATAACTCATTTTTATTAACATAAATAATAAGATACAAAAAATAAATAAAAAACTAAAATAAAATTAAATAACTAAAAAAATATATTACATGTATTTTATATTTATGACTGGTATGGTGCAAAGCACGTCTTGCATAATGGAATTACACATTTTCTGCAAATCATCTTTGTGCGTGTCTGTTTTTTTTTTGTTTATTGCAATTTACGCAACGGAGTCTTGTATTCCCTTCTATTGGTAAATGGTAGATCCGTGTTCTTAAGTTTTGTGGTACGGGTTGTGGACCTGGTTTTCCAGATCTTTTGTAGGCCAAGTCTACCAGAAACGATTTGAAAGGGATCTTCTCTCGACGAAAGTCATTTCGGATGACCCATGCGTTTACTGTTGCCACCATTATCAAGCGGTAAAATACCGCATTCACCCCTTTGCGTTTTTCTGCCGCCAAATTGACCCGTCCCTTTTCTGTTACTCATTATAGTGCCAAGAGCTGGATATGAAATTGTATTCAATAAATTTATGGATGAAAAGAAACGGGTAAAACATAATGTAGTGTGCATTATACTGTTGGTACACATATATACCACTTATCTAGACGGCTGGTACATATATGTACCATCTGTAGAAATATATAAAAATAAACAATATTTATAAAAAAAAAATCTTACCCTCTGTAATTATAACGGTAATATTTGTTTTATTTTAATTTATTTTAACTATATTTAAAATTTTATGTACTTATTCAATGAGAATCAGTAACAAACTAAACAAAAACTATTTCGCACTCCACTTTTTAATTCATTCTCTTCGTAAAATAACGGTAAAAAGCCAACAAAAATACACGAAATTGAACATGTTTGTTCAGGAATTATAAAGAAGCACTTTAACCCATTACTGCCTATTGGGTATTTAAATACCCGAAAACCTTAGTGCATTAAAATAGCTATATCTGCCGTTGGGTAATAGATATTGAGCTAGTTTTGATTTTATTAGAGAGAAAAAGGCGGGACCATAATTCGTTCTCAAAGGGCTAATCAAAATTCTCAAGAACTGCCGTTGTTAGTGGGACTCAAAAACTAAGGATTTTTTAAGCCCCGAAAATTTCCATAAAATATGGTTTTTGGGAAATTGGAAAATGGAAAAGTCGTGAAAATTTCAAAAGATCACTTAGACTCAAACTTTCTCAATCTGATTAAATAAATTTTTTTTGGATTGGAGTACTTACGTCGTCTCTAGAGATGATTTACCGTTACGAGTATTTAAATACCTAACCGTCTAAAGTATGAAAAAATTCTTATAAAAATTAGTGAGAAAAAAATTTATATTTTTATGAAAGTAAGGCACAATTCACAGTGTTTTTTTGAAGAAATCTAAAAAAGTAAAGTATTTAAATAATAATATTGTAAAATTAAATTTTAAAAACTATTTTGTAAATTATTTCGCTTTCTTAATTTTAATTGTGTTTTAATACCACATTGTCTACAACTGCGTTTAGGCATTTTTTCCCCTATATGGTCGAAACAATCCATGCGTTTTGCCATTTCTTGGGCATTAACAAGTACACGCCTACATGGACGGCTGACTACTTGTGGTAGTGTTACTAGTGCCTCCACCACATTTATTTTAATCAAATATACCCAAAGAAGTCACACCTTCATACCTTGCGCAGAAAACATAAAACTTCCATGCATTCACCATTGCGGCATCAAATGCATTTGTGAGCAATGGCCAATACCATTTTTTACCACGAACTTTAATTCGATAATTGTTCATAGCATTATCAAACAGATCAACACCACCCATCCGTTTATTATACTCATAAATAAGCAGTGGCTGGTCAATTGTTATCATCTCAAAAAGTTAGACATCATAGTAATTTAAGCCGAATTATATAAATCTTAGCCTACTAATTAATTCTATATAACACTACAAACCATGAGATATAATGTGAAAAAGTTAAAAAAACATTTTAAATCTTACAATACAAAACAATTATATATTTTGTCATATAATCCACAATCCATCAATAGATATCAGAGCATGAACAAACGCCGATTAGGTATTTAAATATCCATACCAAATCTCGGGCGTGGCAAAAGTTCTAAAAAAGGTCTAAAAATTTTCCAGGCAACTTCTATGACCTATTTGACCATCCTTAGAAAATTTCATAATAATTGTACGACGGGATCTATGAGCCGGCTTTAAAGGGTTAAAAATGATTGGGTATAGATTCAAAACAATTTACATGCAATTTTTTAGTTTTAGGAATGTTTAAACTTTTGGTGGTACATATGTGTACCAGCCGGATCGAGAGGGTTAATTCAGATAATTTAAAACTGCTTGCAAAAATTTATTTGATTATAAATTGATTTTTAATGTTCATGGCAGTAATTTAGTTTATATTTTTGTACATTTTCTATATGTGCTACTATAAGGATGGCTAAGGAAGTGTAGGAATTGCTTGAATCAAGAAATTGTATAATAAATTAAAAAATTTGAACCAAATTTAAACTGTCTAATCAAAGTGAATTCATTTATTTCATATTACAGACAATCATAGTCTTCAGTCGGTCCTACAACGCTAAAGCATTATTAGTCGGCAAAAGCTTCCTCCTCGCCCATTCCGAGTTTGATAGTTTTATTGGGGGAGCCTGGTTGGTTGGATTTTTCAATTTTTTGTAACTCTATAATATTCAATATCTTTGCAAGCCGTTAAATACTTAGATCAAATAGAGTTATGTTATTCCAGTTTTGAAGTATAGTTTTCTACATTTTAATTAATTGATGTAAGAGCAAATTGACATACTCGTACAACGCAATTAACATACGAATATATAATTCTTCGTAATACCTTAATACCCTTCCTTGAAACTAAGCAAATCATTATCCGGATTGTACATCGATCAGACACAAATCTAAACATTTTCTTTTATTTTTTATATTCAAAATTGAATTTATATTTTTTTGTCTTTTTTTTTTTGTTCTTTGCTATTATCTTTCTTATTTTTCTTTTCTCTGTTTTAATAAATTCTTTACCTGTCATTAACATTGAATTCAAAGAAAAGATGTTCTCTTATAATATAATCTTAATAATTGAATGTCATTTATATAAAATTTTTCATTCTTTTTTTTTTATAAATTTTTTAACAAAATTATAAAAAAAAAAAAAAACGCTTAAATTAAAATTACTGCTGTTGGCTCTTTTTCATTTTGTTTTAATATTAGCGAAGAAAAACTAAAGTAAATAGATCAGAATGAATAAAAAACAAAAAAAAGGAAATAAATTAATATCAAATTAAATGTCCTTCTTCGCGAACGATGTATAGATTCAATATGTATATATATGTATATATATATATATATATATGTTGTTTAATACAAAATTTCTATTCCCTATACAGAGGGAACTCTGGTATATAGAGAGGAAGAGGACAAAAAAATTAAACAGGACAAAAAAAGCATAAATACAAAACATTTAAGGACATGGACATCGCCTTGTCCATCCATTAGTGTCGTTCAAGAAGTACTGACAATGCCATTAAATAAAAAATAAATAAATTTTCTAACTGACTTCGTTTAAGAATTTCTGATCTGTTCTCTTTATTTATTATTGCTTTTATTGTTATTTTTTATATTCTGATTTTTGTTTTTTTTTTTCAAAGTTCATCTGATGAAAAAAAAAAAAAAAAAATAACAACAGAAAAAATTAATTTTTTTTTTTTTTTTAATAATTGCTGTCTAAAGATTGTATTTTTTCTTTTCATTTTGATTATTATTTGTTTTCTTTTAAATTCACTTCTTTTTTAAGAAAAGCTTAGAATATTTATTTGAATCCTGGCAGTCCGTCAGGATTTTTTTTTATTTGAAATAACATTTTTAATAATGAATTTTATTATTTTTGTTGATTGGTTTTAGATGTAGTAATTCAATAAGTCAATTTTCTGGACAAAGCTCAAAACCATTGCCATTCGTCTTATCGACAACCTTTATGTGACATCCATCTTTTTCATCAATCGTTGTATTGCGTTGAAGCACTTATCCTATTTTATAAATATCTCGTATGTTGAGGCGCCCTTTACAAACTAAATAAAGCCCTAATACCATCCTTTAAACAATTATGCCGAGCAACGAGGGAAGCATCAAGTGCCAACTCGTAAACAGCGCAAATTCCTACTTAGCTAAAAACTGGCTTTCGATGTTTGTACTAAAATTTCCGCGAATGTGGAGCCATACTTCAACATTGCAAAATTATACCTATACCTACAATCTACAAAAGTGCAAGAGTAATATTAACAAATTTATTCAAAATACACCTACTGATCAAATGGACATTTTTCCTTCTCCAACCTTCAATTAGTCCAAGCTGTCGTATTTGTATATAACGCTATCGTTTGAAACCTAATGTTTGGCTTAACTTAAAAAAAAAACAATAATTGGATAGCAATTATCTTATGAACTGTTTTAAGAATCATCTGTTCAGGTCCAATATATATCACATTTAATTTATTTACAAGTCAAAACAGAATTAAAATGAAGAAAATTCAAGTTTAAGGACTGAAACAGTAGATTATATAAAAAATTGTAATTAAATCAAAGCATTATTGCTTAGGGATGTTAATCAGTACCTAAAATCTTGCAATGATTGTCCTGACACTATTCTATTCCACCGAATCACTGAACTGCCTGACAAGTGAAATAAAATAACTAAGTGAAGTCTAATTCACATTCCAATATTAATTATTTTTCTTATACACAACATTTGATCCATGATTTAAGATTAATTTATAGAAAAAATATTTTTATATTTGTTTCTAACTAGATTTGCTCTAGAATCGACCTTAAGCTCGACATTTTTTTATTTATCATAACGGTATTTATATAAAATTTAGAAGACATTTTATTAGATTGGCTCTGGAATCGACCTTGAGCTGGAATTTTTTTTATTAATTTATTTAGCATAACGGTATTTATATACAACTAACAGGACATTTTATTATATTGGCTCTAGAATCAACATTGAGCTGGATTTTTTTTATTAATTTATTTATCATAACGGTATTTATATAAAATTTACATAACATTTTATTAGATTGGCTCTAGATTCGACCTTGAGCTAGAATTTTTTTATTCATTTATTTATCATAACGGTATTTATATAAAATTTACATGAAATTTTATTAGATTGGCTCTAGAATCGACCTTGAGCCGGAATTTTTTTTATTCATTTATTTATCATAACTGTATTTATATACAATTTATAAGACATTTTATTAGATTGGCTCTAGAATCGACCTTGAGTTGGAATTTTTTTTATTAATTTATTTAGCATAACGGTATTTATATACAATTTACAGGACATTTTATTAGATTAGCTCTAGAATCGACCTTGAGCTGGAATTTTTTTTATTAATTTATTTATCATAACGGTATTTATATACAACTAACAGGACATTTTATATTACACCAAATTCACAACAACATTTGGTGTTGCATTAAAAATATATTTAATCCCTCCAGCATATCACTTAATTGAAAAAGATTGATTTGAGTAAAAAAAACCGTATGTTCACACTCGGGGGATGTATAGAAAAGCTAAAAAATTCAGCTTTAAAGCAAATATAAATATCACTTCTAATTCTAATCAGTTTCCATAGTTCACATCGCGTTTCATAGAGCAAAGTTGGTTTTATAGAATTGGATAGTATATTTGCCTAGATTCAATTCCACTCAATGTTCGGAAATATATAAAAGCTTCCTGCAATTACCCATAGTAGATTTCGGAGTTTTTAACAAATAAAAAAAAGTAAGAACAACAAATGCGTCAATTGATTTATTCTTATTCACTTGATTGGATGTGTGGCATCAAAAAATCATATCTAAGTGTAGAAGCAAAGATATCTTAGTTCAGAAACAAATGTAATATACAATTCTACATACCTACCACACATAGAATACCGATATACAGAACAGTTAAGAGAATACCACTAAGTAAGTAATTGAAATGGCCCATGTATAGGGTTGCGAAACAGTGGTATATGATATAAGCACCTTCACAACTGATTGCATTTTTTGTAGTAACGAAATTAGTAGAAAATCACAAAATTAGCATATAATCCGGGACCATAATAATCTCTAACAGTGCTCTTAAAGAAGAAATTAAAAATAATTTTCTAGACAACACATTTTACGATAAAAACAAGAACCTAACAATAAAATTTAAATATAGAATACCTTTCTATATTAACTATTTTTGATTAAATTCCAAAGTAGAAAAATATAACTCAAATGTCAAAATACTATCAAAGATAGTTAATATTAGAGATGAAAAACGATTTATGAAAATATTACATTGGATTACATCCGTTCTCGGAAAACTCTCGGATTTGTTTTTAAAATAAAATAGAAATGAAACAAATATGAGTCCTGACTAAACTACCGTAATTCTATAAGAAGAAGAAAATATTCATTGCATTTCATTTCTTCATCCATTTTTATTTAATTTTTTTTTTTTATTTTGCTTTTTGTTTTTTTTTCGTAGTGAAATACAAGAAAAATACTACCTCTTAAGATAGAGATTTACTTTAATTGCTTTTTGATTTGTTGATTTTTTTTTTTTTTATACTTCGAAAATTAGAAATGATATAAAAATACAAAATAAAAAAAAAAATCATACCAAAGAGCAAAACAAAATCAAGGAAAATGAATTCAATGCTGCAGGCGACATATGATTTAAAATTGCTTTGCTATACAAAAATTTACAAAAATAAAAAAAAACTATAACAAAAGATTACAAAAAAAAAAAAAAAAAATTTCTAGAAAAAGAAAATTATTAAAATGAAATTGAAAACTTTGACTTTGAGGGCTTTTTTTTATTATTATTAAAGATATTTTAATATTCACTAGTTAAGATATAATAATTGTAGAAATTGTAAATGTGTAAATGTTTTTAATCAGTTTTGAAATTTAATATCACAATTTCAAGGTATTTTTTATTTTTTACCGTTATTATCAACTTATTATAAAAACTATTTAATAATTTATCAATAAATTAAAATTCATATAGCAAATAGGATTTACCATACAAATCGATATGGAAGTTAGAATCAATAAAAATTATATAGAATAAAGCGCTAATCGAACCACTAAACTTAAAACCAATCAAATCAAATCAAATCATTTCAAAACATTTTCAACAAAATTATTTCACAATATTTTGTATTAAAAAAATTTATTTTTTTCCGTACTTTGATTTCATTCCGAATTGCATTTCCGATTTAATTGCATTCGATTTGCCATTACATATTTTTTAACAAAATTAAAAACAAAAAATTATTTTTAATTCGACTGTATCATCCTTGACTTCAGAAATGTATCGCCAACGTCACCAATACAATGTATTATGATCTGAAATGTAAAAAACAAATATTTTCGACATTATCTCATGATCGGAAATTCATTTGACAATGTATTCGCGACATATTTTTACAACACACGGGTTGTTAAATTGTTTATCCAAAAAAATTATTTTGCATTAATAAGAAAGTAAAATAAAAATACATGATCATATTCCAAATGTCAAAAAACATATAATTTGAAAATTGTTTCAGATGCAGTGTGCTGAAAGTGATCCAAATTGTAAGTAAAACATTTCAACTCAATTTGCCATTATTTTTTAAGAAAATTGAAAACAAAAATTATTTTTATTTCAAATGCAGGATCCGTGACTTCGGAAATGTGTCGACAACGTTGTTAATACAATGTGTTATGATCTGAATTGTAAAAAAAAATATTCGACATTATCTCATCATGATCGGAAATTCATTTGACAATGTATTCGCGACTTATTTTTACAACACACCGGGTTGATAAATTGTGTATCCAAAAAAATTATTTTGCAATATTAAGAAAGTAAAAAAATATAATGATCATATTTCAAAGGTCAAAACACATATGATTTGAAAATTATTTCAGATACAGTGTTTCAACACACTGATCCAAATTGTAAACAAAACACTTGGTGTTTTCGATACATTGTAGTTGAACTAATACATTTTATAGTTGTGATATTTTTATATTGTATTGGGTTGAAATATTTTTTACGACATTTTTACGGTATCTTTGACATTTTTCTAAATCAATAACTTGTTATTTTGTACATTAACAATACATTAGAATTGAATTCAAAATTTTTATATCTTATTTTTTTGTATATTGGAATATTTAATATTTTTAACTTTAACTTAATATTTAGTATTAAAATTTAGATTAATTAGGGTCCTAAGCTGAAACAAATAAATTATAAATTAAATTAATAATTAAGGAGTATTTGGTTTAACTAATGGAACTCATCAGTAGATATTGTACTATTATATTACTTTTACTACTCCTTGTTTTTATCAATAATTAGTTTACTAAGACTTAAATCAAAATAATTGTAAAAACGTCTGTGAGTTAAAAAAATTAACGTAAAACCTATTATAACTAAATAAAAGTATATTTTCTTACTCTTTGTCTATCTATCTCTGTTACTCCCTTCTCTAATTGGTTCTAAGACTTAAATCAAAATAATTGTAAAAACGTCTGTGAGTTATAAAAATTAATAAAAAAAAATTAACGTAAAACCTATTATAACTAAACAAAATTATATTTTCTTACTCGTTGTCTATCTATCTCTCTTACTCCATTCTCTAATTGGTTCTAAGACTTAAATTAAAATAATTGTAAAAACGTCTGTGAGTTATAAAAATTAGTAAAAAATAAATTATTAACGTAAAACCTATTATAACTAAACAAAATTATATTTTCTTACTCTTTGTCTATCTATCTCTCTTACTCCGTTCTCTAATTGGTTCTAAGACTTAAATTAAAACAATTGTACAAACGTCTGTGAGTTAAAAAAATTAGTAAAAAAAAACTTAACGTAAAACCTATTATAAATAAACAAAATTATACTTTCTTACTCCTTGTCTATCTATCTCTCTTACTCCATTCTCTAATTGGTTCTAAGAATTAAATCAAAATAATTGTAAAAACGTCTAAGAGTTATAAAAATTAGTAAAAAAAAATTACCGTAAAATCTATTATAAATAAACAAAATTATATTTTTTTACTCTTTGTCTATCTATCTCTCTTACTCCATTCTCTAATTGGTTCTAAGACTTAAATTAAAATAATTGTAAAAACGTCTGTGAGTTATAAAAATTAGTAAAAAATAAATTATTAACGTAAAACCTATTATAACTAAACAAAATTATATTTTCTTACTCTTTAGGCGCTACAGTAAATTATTACCATTTTGAAATTGTTCTGTGAATAAATTTGGATCAATCTATGGTAGAAGAACATTTAATACGTTGAATCCTACACTCGTAGGTAAATATAAAAAAAAGCTTACGTTAAGTCTCAATGTATCACCGGTGAGCTTTTTTAAAGGTTTTCAAAAAAAGTCTAAAGAACGGTTTAAAGAAATATAGCTAAGGAACGATGAAAAGATTAAATTTCTGTGAAAAAAGACTTAATGTTGATGACTTAAGTTGGTGTAATCTTAAAAGTGAAAATAGTCGAATATTGGCCTTTTAATTTTACTGATATGCTTATCATACAGATACGCGTATGGTGATGTCAGTTGTTATATCATTTATGATATACAGTACTATCTGATTTAAGAGAATAAATTAATCCAATTTCCTAAACTTTGAAAATTCATAAAAGCCTCATGATTTTTATGGAAGGTAGATTTTTGCACGTAGAACACGGTGGTAATAATACCTTATTTTTCCCTTATGTCGACTTAATCGATTATATATTATTAGATACATACAAATATCAAACATAATATATTTTTTTAACACGAAAATATATTCCGAATTATAATTATTTTCACCTTTGCTTCACTATTTCATTCCACAGTCCTACTTCTTGCACCACTTGTCAACCATATTAATGTATTTTATTTAAATAATAATGGCTTTTTAAGCAGATGTTCTTTCCATTTACGACAAATCAAATGATTTAATACATCTACATAATAACTATAAAACTTTAATATAAATAACCAAATATAAACAAAATAAATAATAAAAAAATATGAAATTTAATATTATCATCACCATATAAATATAGAAATAAAAAAAAAAAAAAATAAAATAGATCCACATTATAGAAATAAAAATAAAAATTGTTTTATTACTAATACTTTTCTCCAAAAAAAAAAAAAAATAGCATGTCACCATCAATTTATTAATATAAGAAACCAACAAACAAAACAATTTAATTATTCCTGTGGGACTTTTTTGTTTTGTTTTTTATAGTTTCTATCAAATTGAAAATTACAACTGCATTATGAGATTAATTATCAGTTGGTGAAATAAATTGTTCACATTTCTTTCTTTTTCGACGGCAATTTGAATCTTGGATACCTGCCAACAAATGTTTCGTTTTTATATAAAGTTATAAACCCAAGATTAGCTAGCCATTATTTATCCATATGCAATAATACTTGGATCAACAGGCTTCAGACAGCAAAACAAAATTAGAAGATATATTATAATATACATCTTATTATTGACATGATCAACGAAAATTTCCTTTCTTTGTATACTAACTAATATTAATTTATATAAACACTAAAAAACAAAATGTATCCTCTTTTACACAATATATGCTTCATCGCATTACAAAAATATTGAATTTGACATTAATTTGTATTTGACTAATTTTTTTTTTTTCAAAATTTATTTATCCAAAAGTATTGAATTCTGTGGGAATTTTATATCATGTTTATTTAATGTTCAATGCCCTTTACATGCAATATTTAACAAAAACAAATAAACTTCTAAAATAAAAAAAAATATAAAAACGCACATAACACAAAATAAATATGAGAAAAATTGTCTTCAATATTATTTCTTTAGCTCCCTTCTTTTCACATATAAAAAAATCAAGAAAAAAAAAAACATAAAAAATTAAATTTTATGATTCTATAATATTTATAAATTTTCATATTATTTTCATATTATAATAATAAATATTAAATTTAATCCGTAACACTTCATTAAAAAATAATAATAATAATTTCTCTTGTCATTATTTTTCACACACATGTTCTATCACTTTATTAATAAAAATATGTTATGATGAAGAAGGGCGGTTGTGTGAGAAGGAGGAGGAGATTATTATTATTGAATTTCTTTTTCATTATACAAATGAATATGCATGACTACCCCTGTTCAATATTAAAAATCAAAATAAAAAAAAGTGATGATGTAATATTATTAAAATATACAGAATTCTCCAATTGCCGTAAAATTAGTAATTAAAATGTATACAAATAATGACAAAAGATTATGCTAGTTAGGCTGACCAGCACTAGGATAGTTATCATTCAATTTATAATACCAAGTCGGTACTAACTAGAGTGTTATTTTCTTTATTTTTTTCAGATAGCAAAAAATCATTAGAAACAAGCATTCATTTATCATTCTACTTCCCAGAGGACAGCCATATAAATAATTTTGCCAACCTTAGCGAAATTATAAATCCTATCTTTTGTTAAAATTAAAACTAATCTTCGGGATAATTTTAACTCTCTTACTTCACATAATTTTTTTTTTTTCTAAGTTAAGCCAAACACTAGGCTTCAAACGATACCTTTATACACGAATGTATAGCTTGGACGAATTGAGAATTGTAGAAAGAAAAATATCCCTTTGATCAGTAGGGACATTTTGAATAAATTTATTACTATTACTCTTGAACTTTGAATAAACAAAATCCCGTTATGAATTATTGAGAAATAAAAGATTTGAACCGAACACAATTCACTAACAAAACTAACAAAATTTTGATTATCAACTAAGCGTGCCTTTTGTGACGTACAGGCAGTTTCTATTACGTATTTTATGATAAGGATTCCAAGATTTCAATAAATATCAGCATTTTAGAGCATAGCAGGAAGCATTGATAATATTTCGCAATACTTCCTTTTGGAACGTTTGAATAGCTTTGAATATGGAGTTGTTGAGCTTAGCCATTATGTTTGAATACTCTATACGCAATTTGGTTTTAATATTTGATTACATATCCAAACTAATTCATTATATATGTAAAAAGCACAGATTTAGTTTTATTTTATTTTATTTTTAGTTTTTATTCAGGATTTTTCCCTTTTCTTCTTTTACTTTATTTATTTTGTTTTATTGTTTATTTCTAGCAAAGCATAATAAATCATTCAAAAGACAGAATACCGAACGTACCTTGTGGCACACATATACAAGGATCTTTTGACGCAAACACAGACTAGGTACGGCAATAGTCGCAAATCAAAACATACTGACAACAGCAACCATGAAATTGTTCGAACTGCTCTGTATATTCACCCGAACTGAAAGTACTTTACAAATCAACAATACTAGCTTTATAAGTATGGGCTTGATTAATCCTAATGGTGTGACAAGCCATATATAAATAAATTTATAAATAAATTAATAAGAAACACAATAACTGATATACACGGACAACCTGAGCACGATACGAAGTATTAAAAACATTGATGACACAGGACACATAATAATTACGACTATAAGGGGTATTAGAAATAAGGTTTTAAAAACAGAAGTAAAATTAAAATTATATAGATAAAAGTACTAACTAACTACTAACTATAATACCGTAAACATATGGACATGCAAAAAAGGCATACAAAACTTTAAATACACAAAAAGACAAGAAGCATTGGATCAATCCAACTCATTTAGACGATCACATACAACATAGGCCAACCAAAAATATAATACTAGCGATTAGAACAAGACAACTAGGTGTGAAGCTCACCAGGGTCTGGTTGGGCTGCACAAAAGCTATCGACCGCTACGTGCTGGATCCTCCTGCAGATACTGCAACGAAAACTTAACAATACACCATACATTACTGGACTGCCAATACACATGTAACAACCAAATGACTATAGAGCAAAGCAACGACAACGACGTACAGATAATCAAAAACCTACTTATAACCCACGGCATATAGAAAGCATAGATGAATGTCCAATTCGAAAATACAACTGGTTGTAAATCACTTCTAAATATTGTTTTTTTCTTTGTTCACCGCATGTTATTTCCATCTGAGCTTTGTATCAATCGTAATATCTATTTTTCAGAATTTTCATGTTGTATACTGGAATTGTTTACTATGATCGGAATGGGTAATTGTTCCATCTTTTATATAGATCTGGGATATTATTTTTATAAATATATACTTTTATAAACTGTTAAAGTACTTCTGCATGTATATATTTTTGGTTGGTTATATGGGCGGGATAAATCTTCATCCCTCGCACGTAAGTCACGCGACCAACTATACGTTGTCACTTCTAATAGTCACCAGACTGCGTCGTTGGGTCAGCTAACATCTATGTATATAATTTACTGTCAAATAATCTTCCACTTGCTTAATCTAATGCTTTCACTTGCTATATTTGATTTTGTTAATGAAGATGAGATTAATTCGAAATAGACTTTTTGATTAGTATATTATGGTGCAGTTTGTAAATAAGTTTGTTTTGCCATTTTATATCAAAATATTGTGGAATATCAAGAGAAAAGGGTAGAAATATATTCTTTTAAAGAGTCATTTTGATGACATTAGCTATTCGCTAGACTTCAATATCTTCAAATATGTGAATGAAATATTTTTTTTAATGGATATATTTCTTTTTCTTCTATATTTTTTTTATATTACATTGCTACATTTCATTCGATTAGTTCCGGCTTGTTCTGGGATTGTAAACTACAGTTTTTCATCCAGATTTTCCAGTCGATAGTCCCATGAAATTATTTCTAATATAATTTTTGGCAATCTTTCTTTACCCATTTGCATTTCCATGCATACCTACCTTAGTACTCTACATAGTAATACAGTGTTATATAAATTATTCTGCCATTATACTCATTTATACTACATATAAAAATATTTTATAAATTGTTTTTTTTTTTTCAATAAAACTGACTTACCAGTGTTATTAACTGATACTACTGGACCAATGAATACATTTCAAAAAAATGTTTCAACTACAGTGAATACACTTGGGTATAAATAGAGCAATAAGTCTTTGCAATAGCAATAGGTCTAAATAAATGCGGAATTGCTAACAAATATTTGAATGCGAGACGAGGCGATGCTTATTTGATGCTATTTTTTTGCATTGTTTTAATTACATATAAAAAAACTGAAGAAGATGAAGTTTCAGGTTACGTCAAATGTTCGGAGAACTCCAAAAAAATGTTTTAAATACCATTATGCTAATCGTCCCTTTCGGATACGGTTTTCAGTATCCATGTCCGCGCTACCATCTGCTGTAATAAAACTGCCAAAATAGCAGAATGACGTTACCTTCTCTACATTTTCATCACCAATATTCAGTATTCCAGGTATTCCAGGTTCAGTATCCATGTCCGCACCACCATCTGCAGTAATAAAACTGCCAAGATAGCAGAATGGCCTTTTCTTCATTTTTATCACCAATGTGTAAGTTACACGGGGCTGCTGTGTTGCCTCTAATTAGTTTTGGTTTGCTTATCTACTTGCACCACATCACTCCACATATTTGATTAGGGACTTCAGCTTGCTTTAAATGTCGGTTTTGGTGTGAGTGGGTAAGTTGACATCTTCTGCAAAATTTAATACATACCCAATACGATATACATAATACCTTATAAATCAAAATGTCATCCATAATATCCCACTTCCATTTTATATTGAAAAACATAAACATTAAATGAAAATTTTCTCCTTGAATGATATGACAATATAATCAAAATATAATTAATATAAATAATTTTCCGTTATAAATTTTCACAGTTATTTGTATATTACGTAAATTTATATTATATTTGTTTTGTTTTTTTTTGTTTTTATGTAAAATAAATGTTATTACAAAATATTTATTTATATATTATTTACAATTTATTTACGTATAAAAAAAAAAAAAAAAACCAAAAACAAATTAAATTACGTAATGATTGCACAAAATTTAATATGATAATGAATGCAACAGTAGTAAAAATGATATCAAAATTCTATTAAAATGTAAGTTATAAATATTATTGCGTAAATATTTGCAATATTACTGTTATAAAATATAATTTTTTTTATTGTTTTGAATTTTTTTTTTTTTTTTTTTTTTTAATACATATTATATTCATTTTAATATTTAATGGCCTTGTAAATAATGAAAATGGAGCAACAACGAATTGAATATTATATGGTTGAAGTTAACTGTTGTAATTTGTAGGTATAATACTGTAAAACAGTTTATATAATTATTATTATTATTTTTATTATACAATAATTTATATTTATATGCATATTTTTTGTATTTTATTTGTGGATTTTCGAATAACGATATTAATGGGTGTTAAAGTAAATATATAGAGTCAGAGAAATAAATACATTTAAAAATACACAAAGAAAATAAAAAAATTTAATTTTTTTTTTTATTTATTTGTTTTTATATATTTTTTTTTTGTTTTTTGTATTGGTTTGTATATTTTTGTATAATAATTATGTCCTTTTATTGGATAGGATTTTTATTGACATAAAATTGTTGTTTGTTTTTCATACTGAATATTTTAAAGAATTAAATGAAAAATTAATAATATATGTTTTAATAAATAAAAATGGAGAATTTAATTTTATTTTTTTTTTTTTGTAATAAAATTTTATTTTATATACATTTTTTTTTGTTGTTATTTTATTTAAATTTTGAAAATTTATAGTTTTAATTAAAAATTTTTGTTTTAAATTAATTTTTTATATTAAAATAAATTTAAAATTTATTGAAATTGTAAAATTTTGTTTTTTTATTTAATTGATAGTATCTACATCAGTGATGGATTTACAGATAGGCACACTAGGCTCCAGCCTAGGGCGGCAGATAATCGGCGGCAAAATTTCAGAAATAATTTTTGACGGCAATTGTATAAAAATATAAAATAAAACGTTAAAAACTAAAATAAATTCATAAAGATTTTATTTTACAAAAATTTTATGTATGAATTTTATTACTTTTTTTTAACTTAGACAAGAATTAAGTTAGCTAGGAATGTTTAAAATTTTTTTTTTAATGAAAATTTATGTAGGAAATTTCTTTCGTATTTGAATTCAAATTTATCACAGTACTAAGTAGGCTAAAATAAAATGTTTAAAGTTTAAATTTTTCAAATAAAAATTTTATGTGTAACATTTATTAGTCTTTATTTGAATTTAATTTAGTGCAGTGCAGTTGTGATTATTTTGAGTTTCCGCACTACTTTGGGCACCACTGAAAGCAAAAATTGGCTCAAACAAAAAACTACCAAAAGCTTTATCTGATACTCGGTGGTCAGCTAGATCAGATGCTTGCACTGCCTTGCATCAAAATTGGAAAGATGTATATGATGTGCTGAGAGAAATTGAAATTGACAATTTGTAATAAGGATCTACTCGTGCTGAAGCAGGAGGATTATTAAGAAAAATGGAAAAGTTCGAAATTGCATTGATCCTTACGATCTGGAAAACTATTTTGGAACGGATTGACAAAGTGAATAAAAAACTACAAGCAGTTAATATGAATCTTCTCACTGCTGTCCAGTTATACGATTCCATATTAGATTACTTGTTGGATACAAAAGATAATTTTTTGAGATTTGAAGAACAAGCTTTGAAAATTTCGATTAGTTCTACATACAGCATAAAAAAATTAGAAAGAGGAAATTGCATTTTGACGAATCCGAAGAAGATATGCATGTCAGTTACAGATAGCCCAAATGATAATTTAAAAAAAAATGTATTCGAACAAATTATTTTGGTTTTGATAAAAGAGTTAGAAAAGCGTAAAGGACTAGAGAAAAGCGTTTTAGAGAAAAGTGACATGCCTTAGAAAAACATCGCAAACCAATATAATTTTATATATATAAATGGATATGGTAACTTGTTTCCAAATGTAGAAATTATTTACAGAATATATTTGAAACTAGCGGTAACAAATTGCTCTGCAGAAAGCAATCTTTTTCGTGCTTGAAGAGAATCAAAAATTATATTTGATCAACCATGACAGAAACTAAATTAAATTATATTTCCATTATGAATATCGAACACGACGTTTTGGAAGAAATTGAATTTACAGACATATATAATTAATGTATTTTTAAATAAAAAGTCGAGAAAGAAAATATCTATTCTTATAAAAGGGAAAGTTTGTTTGTTTGTTTGTTTGTTTGTTTGTTTGTTTGTTTATTTGTTTGTTTGTTTGTTCGCTATACACGCCCACAGTTTAAAAGATAGAATTCTGAAATTTTGCACAGTTATTCATGGTACCAGTATGCAAATAACGCAGTACTTTACAAAGCCATCAGATGACAGGTTCGGGTTGCTGCCGTACAACTCTTACCAAGACTCAGGAATATTTTAAAAACCATGTGTGTGACAGATATGAAAATTTACATTTAGATTCTCTTTCACAAATAAAGAAATTCGACTGTTACCGATTTCGAAAATTTGAACTGGTTCGGGTTGCTGTCGTACAACTCCTATCACGTACGTTTCAGGAATATTTCAAAAACCAATTGTGTTACAGGCATAAAAACTTACATTTAGATACTCTTTCACAAATAAAGAAATTCGACTGTTACCGATTTCGAAAATTTGGACTGGTTCGAGTTGTTACCGTACAACTCCCAGCACGTACGTCTCAGGAATATTTCAAAAACCAATTGTGTTACAGGCATGAAAATTTATTCATAGGTATTCTATGAAAAATAAAAAAACATGTATTGTCCTGAAAAAGTATTTTCGAATTTAGGAATCAGTATAAAATTTTTATTAATCAGAAAATACTGCAGAGTGTTCCAGGGGGTCCATGTGTACAAATCGATAGATACAGTTATCGATGAAAATGAAGTTGTTGTTCCTTATCAATTGGAATTAAAAAAAGTAGCTTCAACATTGCTTCTATACGAAACTTGAAGAACCCAAAACTACGGTACTAGATTAAGAATAAGAACTTGGCATCCTCATTTCATTTAAGTACAAATTTCAATTGATTGTGGAAAAGGCGAACATATCGTTATTTCAAGAATACCTCAACAGCAAGGAGCGTATTTTCTTATACTTCATCAGAAAAGATCACTAAAATATTGTTTACAAAGAAATAATTTTAATATAAGTATAGCTTATAAGTTGGAGTATTGTTGATATTTTTTTATCGTAGTGAAAAAAAATATTAGAATATTTTTGATAAACCAATTTTTTTCAATTCGATTCATAAATCAAACTTCATTGAAATAAATTCGACTCATTTTGCGGTCGACCCGGACAACGTCGGGTAACTTTGCTAGTAAATAAATAAAATACAATACAGAAATTAAATGTTTATTTTTTAGTGTAATTTTCAGACAATTTTTTTAATAGTGCCTAAAGGCGGCATATGTGTAAATCCGTCCCTGATCTACATATATATAGTGATCATAAAATTGAAATTAAATTTTAATTTTTTTTTTTAAATTAAAGCTAAGTATGCTGTTAAAAATGTTGGCCTGTCAAAAAATGAATAGAAAAACTATTTCAAAATCGATATAAATTTTTTCAGAAATTCGTTTAATCAATAACAGATGGCATATTACTCGCTCATTAGACAATCAACAACGTGAAAATAAAATCTAACTATTTAAACTAAAAACACTAACTGTTAAACTATTTAAACTAACTACAATAATAAAAATGGAGCATTTTAAGGAATACATCAAAGAAGAAATTTTCCTTCAAATTTCGTTTGTAGTTCAGCAATCAGAAAGATTAAAACCAAATTCATTACTTTATATTTATTTAATATTATTATCTTTTATTTTTAAGTTTATGTTTTATTTTTTAAGTATTATTTTATTAAATAATATTTTTTAAGATTTACTTTAATAAGCAATATGACATGATCCCCCAAACATTGTTAATTTTCTAATGTCAAAATTTTGCCGAGCAAAAAAAAATTTTTTCATACCCGGGTATATATGTATGTAAATGAGGAGCAAAAATTTTGAAGTTTAATACCTGGCGGTCAAAACAATCAGAACCTCATTTTTTTTTGCTCAGTATACTAACAGCGTACTACAAAGCAAAATTTGGAGCAAAATTTTTGCCACCATTTTTGTACAACAACAAATTGCATGAAACAATGTCAAATTTTTGCACAGCGTACTAAGAGCATACCCAGCTGTTATGTATGCTGTAAAGTTTTAAGTATTGATAGAGAGGCAGATGTGTCAGACATATATTAATGTCAATTACTAATAATGATGCAATATTTTCTTTCTTCTTTGTTTTGTAAATAGTGATAAAGAAACAATTAAATATAAAATTAAATTTAATTTATAAATTTTCCCATATAATCAGCATTATGTCAGCTTACGTGCTTGTGTATTAGAAAACATTATGGTAAACTATCTTTCGATGTTGTTATGAATACGAAATTAACACAAAAGCAAAATGTTAACGTGTTTTGAATATACAGAGTCCACAGGATCTAGCAAGTTTTGGTATAGTGGTTACGAAAGGTACAGTCAATAATCATCCTAAGAACAATTCGTTATATAAGACTGAAAGAACACCACCACCAGTCTCAAAAAATTACCTTTAATTGTTCAAAACGAATGATACTATAAAATATTTGGATAAAGTTACCCCAATTGACTGTATATTGAATTAAAATATATTATTGTTAAATTTTTAAATATCAAGTAGTTTAATTAGTTAAATCATTGTCGAATTATAGGTTTTTCACTTCTAATTCAAGTTTTTTTTATTTCAAATTCAATATTTGTAAATTTTGTTATTTTTAAATTGTTGAAAGAAAACAAACTAAGTATACAAACAAAAATAGATTTTTTAAACCAACAATTTTTAAATAAGTTTCAGCAATTGCAGTATTCTTGTCAATCTAAAAAATGAATAACACTTCGTCCATAGAATCTAGTTCTTTGATCAGTCCCAATGGACGGGATTATCGTCTAATAATATCCTCTGATGATAGCAGTGTAGAAACTACATCTAACTTGAATGTACGTCGTAGAGGATACCATAGGGAACCATATAGTAAAACTAGCTTAGACAAAAAGCAGATCTTAATGAAATGCTATGAAGAAGGCAAAACCATAATTGAGTCAATCGATAAAAATACTGCCATGTCAAAAAAGATGATTATTGATTTTGGCGGTTCGACAAACTAATATAAATTTGGTAAATATAAAATTATATATATGTAGGTATTTTGTTGTAATAATAGAAATATTTTTTTCAATTTTACTGTTAAATTTTTAATTATTAATATACATATGTACATACATATTTGATTTAAAAATGTAAATTTAATAAAAACTTAAAAGTAAATAAAAATATAAAAGTAAAATATTAAATATTAAAATGTAAATTATATAAAAACTGCAACATTTAAATTTAATAATTTATGAATAATTCTGTATACTTGAACACGAATGATGAATGGACGAATATTGAAGTTTTCTTTAGATAATAGAAACTCTGCTGTCAAATCTATTTTTCGTACGTTGTCAACTACACTTTAAGCTTTAACTTAAGTCTGATTATAAAAACGTCACCATAAAGTCAGTATAAATAAAAATATTAAAATGTATTTAATCAAAGTAGATATTAAGTGTATATGTAAAGAAGACACTATGTAGATTCACGCTGATTTTATACCGGGTGTGTGAGAGAACGCGTATCAGCTTTTTGAAAGGGGAAGAAACCGCTATCTTAGAATTAATAAAAAAATATATTAACTAAATCGAGGGTGCTCTATAGATTGGTGATATTTTCAACTTTCCGGAAAAAACCGAAAAAATCTTATTTTTTGTCGTAGAATCCGAATTTGCAAAAAAATACTTTTTCCAATTTGAAAATCTCGATTTCGGCCAATTTTGGCTATTTTTGGGCTTAAAAAACATTTTTTCGGTCTTTCGCGGAAGTTGAAAATATCACAAATTGATAGAGCACCCTCGATCTAGTTAATAACATTTTTTTTGAATTTTAAAATAACAGCTCCTTCCCCTCGTAAAAAGCTGATACGCATCCTATGGAACACCGGCTATATTAATTTGTTATTATATTAAAGTTTGAGGACATTGAAAAATAATAAATAATACTTTGGGCACTATATTTTTTAAGGCAACAAACTATGGGCTTATACAAGAGTAATGAGGATTTCATTGATACAACAATACAGTTATTTGTACAGGAGCTGAACGTGAAATATTGAAGTCGAAGAAAAATAAGTTTTACACTTCTATTATCTTTGCGTGATTTGATGAACCAAAGTATATTTGAGGGAAAAAAATCTTTCGGTTTGAATCGGTTTTATATGGCATATATCCTTTCTGTCTAGTACATGAATTTAAGCTATAGTTTTTGACAAGATAATTGACATTTGTTCCTAATTAGGCTTTGTTATCATAAAGTTATTATTTTACAAGTAGTATGAACAAAAAAAATGTTTTTACCATTAGTTCCATTCACTGTCCAAGGACTTCGTAAGCTTTAATTGCTAAATTGTATTCTAACAATTTCTTTTTGTTATTACAAGAAACAAATTGTACCGTGCGTGCCGAAAAATTTCGGTTAATTACTTTGTTAAGTATTTTGTTTTTATAATACCAAGACTATGAGATGAACCCCTAATTAATTTGCACTGAATTGACAGAAATTTGGCATACACAATCTGCTAGGTATAGTGTTTTCTGTTGAATTTAAGAAAATATCAGCTAATTTTATAGTATTAAATTAAAAATTCATCAATTACAGATTTCATAAATGTCGTGGCTAGGACTTTAACTCGTGACCACCTATTTTGTATTCAAATACCTGTTCAATTGGCTTATCATATGTTAATGAATTTGCCAAAAATCATCAAAATTAAAACGATATAAAAAATACAACCCTCGTTTACAAAAGGTTATAGTTTATGTTTACAAAATTTAGCAAAAGGTTTGTGTTTAACCACACATTTCCCATCCGCAAGCTACCTCTCAAACCAACTAAACCAAAAATCTTCTGCAAATATTACTCATCGTATTTAAGTATATCGTATTTATAATGTAATTTAAAAGTATATCGCAAATGTTTGTGGACAAGAGTAATGTAAACAAAATTTATTTTAGCCTATTGTATAGAACAACACAACACTGTGTACGTCCGATACATTGCGATACAGCAACATATACGCACTATCACTTATTATGAACAACATATTACAGCAAGAACAATAATTAATCATTCAACATTATGGACACGATTTTTGTTAATAACTGTATAACTAACAATCCGTGATATCAAAAATGCAGTATTAAAGTTTTAACTGCAATGTAGTATATTCCATAACGTACTATATACAATGTAATTAATTCCAAAAATTTTACATTCTGCATCATTCTATGTAGTTAAGGCAGTATGCAAGTATTTTGAAATTATCTACATTGTATATAGCACATTATGGAACATACTAGACTGCAGTTAAAAATCTAATATTGCATTTTCGATGTAACCCAGGATTAATAAGACTGGGTAATTTTATAACTTGTGTAATTTTTTCCCATGGAAATGGAAGGGTTGAGAGCAATTAAAACCGTAAGATAAAATCTAAGCTTAATACAAAGTTATACCGGTTGTACTACACATAGTACAGCAAAATAGTTGTCACGTTTTAAGTTATAGTGGCAAAGACATTTTTAGTTTTTTGGAAAAATTTGCGTTAAAATAAAGTTATAAATATACAAGAATAAAGTTATCTTCTTGGTACTGTTGAGTTAGATATTGAAGAAGAAAATAAAAACTATAAAGAAAGTTTATTTAATAGAGCTGGACCAAGTTCAATTCCGTTAACAAATGAATATAGAGCGTCTGCTTACGACCAATATCTGACTGGTAACTTGTATGACTGTTTATCAATTGAATGGTATTTACATTTTGCAGATAATGTAAAAATTCACTTATCATCTCACAAAATGTATAAAGTAAGACCAGTGATGAATATGGTGAGAGATAGTTTTCAACAATTTGGATATTTTCTAAAAATATCACAGCCATGTCAGCATAATGTTTTTTTTTTTGATAATTTCTTTACGACACATGCCTTCATAGAAGTTTTAAAGGAAATGAAATTTAATGCACAGTGGAAATTTAATGGGGTTGTGTACTATATAAAGTACTAGCTACACTCTAAAAAATTTTGTTGAATTTCACTACAATTAATGTAGGCAACCTAACCACCTACATTAATTGTAGTGAAATTCAACATACCATAATTTTGTTAACTTTCACACTGAAAGTGTGTAAAAATTTTACTATCTTAAACGTGTGAATTTCCCTACAAAAAAGTAGTAATTTACTATCATAATTTTGAGAGATTTTCAACAAAAATGTGTGTTTTCCAACAAAAAAAGTGCAATTCCTCTACAAAAAAGTGTAATTTACAATCCCATTTTCAACTATTTCAACGATGCTGTATTTCCCTGCAATTAAAAGTGTAATTCGAAAACAAATTAATTTTTTAATTATAATATATATTTTTCAGCTTAAGAATAATAATTTAATTTAAACAAAACAAGAAAATCTTAAAATAAAAAATAGAATTCATGTACTCATTATATTCATTAAATTATACTATTATATATATATTATTCTGCATTTATCTGGATGTTTGTAAGTTCGACGGAACGCTCCAACACATATACAAATTGCATATGTATACAAATGCATATGTATACAAATTGCTTTGGTGCTTTTTTTAACCCCTGTCTACCATGCTGAACCTTTGCAGGAAAAATTTATTGCATGAAATATATTTTTTTTAATTTAATGTTAGTCTTCTTCGCAAATAATAAGGAAAAATAATAAATAATAATAATAATATAAATAAAACAAACAAATTTTTTGATTTATAATAATAAGGACTAATAGAAATTTAATCAATAGTTTAATATGGTATAATAACCAAAAAGCAAACAGCATTTAACACAAAAAAAAAACATAATCCACTCAAAGGTTATTCTTATTACTTAAAACTATACACAATAATATACATGTGTATCAGCATATTTGTATTGTATAATATTATACATTATACTACTTTATTGCTTCTACCTTTTATTTTTGTCATTATTGTGTGCGTAACTCACTTCACTCAAAAAAATTTATTTTTGTTTTTTTTATTATTTGCTGTATCTGTATTCTGTATGTTCTGCATGCTCCATTCCAAAAATATTATTTTATTTTCAGTGTTAAGTGTTCACTTTTCACTTCACTGTTCAGGTTCACTGTTCAATCAATAGAACTTGATAGAAGTAGAGTAAGATAATTAACTCTACTTCTACGCCGGATAATAAAACATTGTTTTTTTTAAATTGAAAATTATTGATGAAAATGTTTTTGTATTTTTTGTAAATTTTACCAATTTAGATACAAAATTTTGAATATTTTTTTAAATATAACACAATACCATAATAACAGTTTATTGATATAGCAAAATAAGATCCCTATACATTATATAAAAGACAAAATTTATATGAAAATAAGATCCCATTTTTAAATTTGCTCTCCCGGAGGCCACAATAACGCTAATACGGTATAATTTATACTAAATGGAACCCAACTAACGAATTATAACTAAATGGAAGTGAGTACGAGTATACCATACAAAAATACAAACATTTTATACAAATTTGTTGGTATGGTACTTCTTTTTCTGTTATATAAAAAAAAAAAGATTAGTGTTAGGCCAATATAAACATAAATAAAAATAAATAAAAAGTGATATAAACATAAGTACTGTAATTTCGGAATAAAGAATCTAATGAAAGAAAAAAAGAAACTAGTATTTATTTTGCTTTCATCATTTATAACGGGTTACAAAGCTAGTTATTTTAATATTACAAAATAGTTATTTTTTAATAACATTACCAAAGTTAATTTAATGGTATGGTATATATTAAATATTGTACGCAGTCCATTGTTGTTTTTATGCATACTATTTTATTAATAAGTTAATAGGCATACTATTGTTTTTAAGTAGAAATTTAATACAAAAATAAACTTTAATAAAGTTAAATGTTATATTAATATAAATAAAAAAAGTAATATTTTTATAGGTTGAACCATCATTATAATCATAATAAACGAAATTTTTGAATTATTTAGGTTCATTAAAAACGCTTAAAACAATTTCATTCGATAATAATTTTTTCAGAGTTTCTAAAATTGAAATATAATGAAACCAGCATTCCTTATGAAAGTCATCGATTCCCAAATATACTTTTTTTGGTTCAATGTAGTTAGGATTTTCTTTAATATGTTTAGAAATTTTGTATGTTGAATTAAAGTTAGATAATCCAGCACTAAAACTGTTATTTATTATAATACTATTTAATTCGATATAATTTTCAGCAATATGTAATTTGTTGCATACACTTTTAATTTTATATAGCTGTTTTAGTCCTGGTTTAAATTTGAAATTCGAACTAGTTTATCTGAAATATATGATAATGCATTTTCGCTAAGTTGAAATTTGGTTTTTAAATCAATAAAAAATAAAATGATGCTATCTGTTATAATTTCGGCACGACTGTTATTACAAATTTTTGAACAACAATAATCATATTTATTAGAAAATTCTTCATTTCTCTCTAAATTCGGTGAATATTTTCTTTTAAAATTTGTAGAATTATTTATTAAATGTGTTTTCTGAATACATGACACTTAAATGCCTTTTTATTCGAAAAATTTTTTTTACAATTTAAAAATGGACACTCAACTGAAATGTGCAACGTTAAGTGATTATTTAAATGGAAATTAATTTTTTTCCAATCATTTGTCATAAAATAACATTTATTCACATTACAAATATATGTAAGTACTTTCTTCTGAAAAACTAGACAATGCAACCTTATTGAAATGATTTCGGATATAATGCATTTCATAAATTTTATACCTATTAAAACAATTGTACCACAAACAGTTAAATTGCATATTTTCTAATCTTCTATGTTTATACAAATGCTTTGTATAGAACACAATTTTTTTTTTTTTTTTTTTTTTTTTTTTTTTTCATTTATTATATGTTATTAAATATTAGAATTCATTACAATTATAGTAAATTAATTAAAACTAAAATTCAAAACTTAAAAATAGAAAATAAACAAATATAATAATAGTACTAAATTAAAAGCATCTACAGAATTCAAAATATAAATAAAATAAAATAGTTAGGAAACATTCTATTGCAAAAGCAAGTTTCGAATGGTCCATCACAAGAAATAAACAATTTAAATTATTCAATATTTGTGGAGTAACAAATTTAGATGTAAATATTAATTTGAAAAACTAAATTCGTAAAGAAAAATAGAATACTAAAATTAATCTGGTTAAATATTTATGTATAAAAAAATAATTTAATTTAAGAAATAATTAATATTAAAATTAAAAGTTGAATATAGAAATGTGAATTAAATTTATAGATAAAACTTACAAATAAGTGAATTGAAGGAAAATTTACAAAAAGAAAATAAAACAATTACACAATTATATAAACTATTATATGTTTTAGAACGAGATTTAATATTTAAATTAATTTAAAGGAAAAGAAATGAACGAAAGCAAAAAATTAAGGGTAAGAAAAGAATAAACAAAGCTGCATAATAATAATATAGATAGATATCAGCAACAGGATACTATAATATATATATCAGTAATAATATTATCTAATGACTCTTATTAGCTCTTCAACTTCATGCCAACTAATATTTCTAAGCCAATTCTTAGTTTTTGTTAAAAATTCGGATAAAAGTCTGATATTTCTGATTTCAATAGGTAGCTTATTAAAAATTCTCGGTGCAATAATTTTAAAGAAATGACAAATATGAAACTTATAAAAACGGGGTACAACAACTAAATTCCTGCTATTAATTCTTAGATTATGGATAACGGTATGTCTCACATCAAGATATTCTGATTTAATAAAAAATACTTTCAGGGTTTTATAGAGGTATAAGTTCCTGATGGGAAGAATACCTAAACTACTAAATAAGCTTGCAGTGTGTGTAAGACGGTTAACCTTAGAAATTAATCTAATAGCATGCTTTTGAAATATTAGAAGTGGTTGTAGCTTGTTAAAGTGAGTACCACCCCAACAAATTATACCATACTGAAGTTTAGAATGGAATATCGCAAAGTACACCATTGAACACACTTTAGCAGAGCTATATAAATTTACGTAGTATAGTTGCCGAATCACGTTTTTGAAATGGTTCTTAAGGTAAAAAGTGTGTCCGCTCCAATCAAGCTTAGAATCAATCAATAATCCTAAATATTTGAAAGTAGAGACAGGTTCAATTAAAAAACAATTTGAGTCACATTGATAATTATTAAAACAGTGAGAGGAATCATTGACATTAGAAACACTAATTCACAAATATTTATATTATTAGAATTATAACTTAAAACTAATTCACAAATATTACATTTATACATAAATTTATATATTTGTTGGTGATTTCAATTAAATATTTCTTAAACTTATATCCTATTTAATAATAACTATAATAATAATTACTTTTAATTATTATATATATATATTATTCTGCATTTATCTGGATGTTTGTAAGTTCGACGGAACGCTCCAACACATATACAAATTGCAATATGTATACAAATTACTTTGGTACTCTTTTTTTAACCCCTGTCTACCATGTTGAACCTTTGCAGGAAAAAATACCACTGCATGAAATATATTTTTTTAATTTAATGTTAGTCTTCTTCGCAAATAATAAGGAAAAATAAAAAATAATAATAATAATATAAATAAAACAAACAATTTTTTTGATTTATAATAAGAAGGACTAATAGAAATTTTATAAAATAGTTTAATATGGTAATTAAAGGCAAACAGCATTTAACACAAAAAAAAAACATAATGCACTTAAAGGTTATTCTTATTATTTAAAATTACATATACACAATATGTGTCTACATATTTTTTTTTTTTTTTGGTTTTTTTGTTGTTATGATAATGATCATAGTTTTACTACAGTATATGCATAGCCTGTATTATAGTACTATAGGTATACCTATATATACACTCTAGCCAGAAATGTGATGCGATGAAGAGTTAAAATTGTTATTTATTTTTATTTTTTTTGTTTATTGTTTTAATATATATATATATATTTATATGATATATGTATAAATTTATGATCGTATATAATATTTAGTATGTATTATGGGGTTAGGTTTTGGTTCTGCTGATTTACACATAAAAACAATAACAACCTATACATTTTTAAAGAAATTAAATGAATTTTTGTACTATTATTTTTTATTTCTTATCTTTGTAAATTTATAATTTTTAGGTATATTTAGTTTTTTTCAAGTGTGTAGAAATGTATGATTTAGAGAATGATGAATTTTTTTTTAATATAGTAGGTAGGTATATATAGGTATAGGTTAAACCATATTGATTGTTCTTCTTCTTTTTAATGTATGTTATAAATAATAATTATGTATGAATTTTAACATGAACAGTTCGATAATGAATTTTTTGAAATGAAATGAAATTTTAAATAACCGATCAATGGTTCAAAAGTTATGAACAGTTTTGTAAATACCTATTTATTTGCAGTAAATTTTTTTATTTTAATTTTTTCTCCAACACGAGTTTTTATTTTTTAAAATAAATATTATGTGTATCTACAATATTATTGTTTTTTTATATTAACAATTTTATTTATTTTTGTTTTTAAAATTGTTTTCGTTCAAAGTCGTGGCTCATTATAAAATATTATTTGTTCGTTATAAACTTTGACGCTAAACTTACGCAGCGAATGTTATTGAATGTTAACAGGATTAACTTGATTCTGAATTATACCATAAATTTTCAAAGTTGGCAAAAAGGATGTCGCTAAAATGATCGAATAAATGACCCTTAGGGAATAGAAAATTTTGTACCTTACTACAAATATTCTGTTTATATGGTAATTAAAAACGTTATAATACAAAAATAAAGGTACGATAAATTAGTAAGCAAATACGTATATTTTTCTTAAACTTGAAATGAAAACTCTAATGAAGGCAATAAATGCTAGAATTTATTTTGCTTCCGTCATTTATGGTGGGTTACCAAGCTAGTATTTAAATATATTACTAATTTTAATTATAAAGGATGATTTTTAATTTAATATTTTATTGAAAAGTTATACTAGCGCATTTCAGATCATTTTTAATTTCTATACAGAAAATTTGGCAACACTTAAATATGATTAATTTAATTTACTTATTTTAGTTTTAATTATTTATTATTCACAAAAATATTTTTGTATATATTCAATTACTTTTATCACACAAACAATTAAATATTTAATTAACACCACGTTTGAAACTTGACTGACTTATGAAATATGAATGCTGAATGGTTATTCAACGTAAAGTATCAAGTATGGTATAGTGGACAACCATGCCATATTTTTTTAGATTTATTTGATTACCATATTTTTGGACAATAATCAAAGTTTCAGTTTTCTTCCCAAAAATTCTTTAAGATTTTTACAGATTTTACAACTTTTTCTGAATTTATTATAAAAATTATATTATAATATATTTGAATCATATCCATTTATATAATTATTTTTGATTTCGATGTTTCAAGTTTTTGGTAAAAACGATATGGTAATACTAATAAATTATAAACTACATTATGTAGTTGTGTATTTTCACGCATAATTTGGTGTAATTCCAGCAAACAAAATGAAACGTGTATGTTTCCAATAGATGGCGTAAAATACAACATTAAATGCGTAAATACCAACAGCAAAATGTGGTATATTTCAATTGTGTAGTACTAATTCACACATAAAATATGTGATCAAAAGAATAATGTGAAATTACACATTTTTGTAGTGAAATAACACATGTTATGTTGAAAATTAAACATTATCGTCTAAATTAACTATAGTAAAGTGATTTCACGCGTTTTTTTGAGTGATTTTAAAAATTGCACTTCGAAAGCGTGTTTTCGCTCGCTTGATCGGAATTCTCTACAAAAAACGTTGTAAAAAACTATTTTAGTATAACTAAAAACTGATTGTAGTTAAATCCACACCATTTTTTAGAGTGTAGATCTCAGGATTTAGGAAGAACAGCCCCACAAAATTTTATATTTGAGTATCTGGAACTAAAAATATACCACTGTTAAAAAATTATTAAATTCTAACAAAGGGTTCTGGTAGCCGTTGTTAATTGGTTATTTGAAATATTTTAATAGTTATTATTTTCTAGTCTTTCAGTTAGAAAAATCAAATTTAACACACGTATTGAAAGTCTGAAAAACATTAAAAAATTCTTTTTATATCTCAATTATAAAATTTTACATTTAAAATACTTCTAAAAATTCAATACAATTAATCAAAAAATCAAACTGAACTTTTATTTGACTTTAATTTTAAATTTATTTAAAAAAATTATGTCAAAACCACCAAAAATCTCTTTAACAGAGTCAATTTTAATTCAATCAATTTATCTTTGAGCGAAATTTTTTTTTTTTAAACCCTAACCACAAATTCCTTGAATCATTCATCACTACAACAAAAATTCGTATACAAGAGCAAAAAAAAAAAAAAAAAAAAAAAAAAAAAACCGAAATAACCGAAAATAAAATAAGAAATTAATAAAAAATTGAAGAGGAGACAGGCTATATCCTGTCATTAGATATGATTTACAACAAACCTCTTAATAAAATTATTTTCCACTAAATTAACATTTTTCTGTTTCGTTATTCGTTTTTTTTTTTTTTTGTTTTTCTTTATTACTTTTTTTCCAATCCAATTTTCTAACTTGATTTTAAAAGGAAAATTCTGTATCAATATGCTAATAATGTCATTTTAAAGAAAAAAAAAAAATACCAAATTTGAACGCACATTGACTAACTCGAAGTATAGCAAAAAAAAAAAAAAAAAAAAAATTACTTATTAAGTAATAAATCATTGAAAGATATTTTCCGCGTATTACTCATAATATAAAAAAAACAAAAAAAATAGAAAATAAAAAATCTGCAAATATCAGGACATAAAAAAAAAATGGTTAAAATAAGACGTGTAATAAATTATGGTTTTTGTTTTTTCATATTTCTTAACCGCAAAAAATTTTTATAATTTTATGTAAGTTTGACATCGCCCCTGTGTCATAATCGAATTTTTAAATAGACTAAATTCGATATACGACAAAAAAAAAACAATTTAGAATATTTTTATACTAATAACTACTACCGTATTTTAATGTCTTAAAAAAAATTTAAGTGCAGTCTAATATGGTTGAATAGTTAGGATAGAATAAAAAGCTAATAATTTAAAAAAATAGATAAAATATTGAAAATAATAATTTTGAATTCATGTCATGCTCGGCTAAGTGTAATTTTCATTTTCAAAATATTAAACGAAATTGAAAATATTTAAAAAACTAAACTCGATTAGATTTAGATAAGATTTAGATATTAAATTATAGCTACTTCTTATATATTAGATAACAATCGTAAATTAATAAAATAATTTAAAAAATCGGAAAGTAAATTCTGTGGTAACAAATCATAACCGCTTATGTCTGATATTGATGTTTTTAGTGAAATCCGTTTTAAAGTTTAAAAAACAGCTTAAAAATATAGTTACGCCGGACTGTACCAATTTTTAATTTTTTTAAAAATCGCTTAAATTAATTGGGCTGCACACTTGACAAACCGTTTGACAAGCATGATTGTTTTCCAACACTTGATTGTGAAACAAAGGTGTACAATCTATCAAATTGACTGTTGGTTTTTTTGTTTTTTTATTAGTCTTTCTGAATTTAGCCCGGATCGTGTTTATGTCGCAATTTTAATAATTTTTAATGTTTTATGTATTTTAGAGCTAATTTGTACAAAAATAAAACAAAAAATAAAATTTTTTAAATTTTAAGATGGTTTTTAAGACCGTACTACCTGTAGTACGTTAGGATAAAACACAGCCATGAATGAAAAAAAATCAAAAGTATTTTATTTGAAATAATATTGGTTCATTTATTATTTTAAACATTAGATATATATAAAAAAAAACAAAAAAAAATATAATAAAAGAAATAGCTTTTAGCTAAAAAAACCATTCATTATAAAAAAATAACAAAAATAGGGACTTCAAATACTAGATAAATCATTAATTTTCTTTTTTTAATTTTTTATGTGATATTCTTTATTGCATTTAACATGAAGAGGTACATTATATTTTAAACAACCCGTTGTTATTCAATCGTGACAATATCTACAGCTGCTTTGCTTTTCCATCTAGTTGACGGGGAATTTCTGTGACCAAATGGTATAATCGATCAAATCGCATATCATATTTCATCGCTGCTTTTCCCGATAGTTCTGCAGGTGCTCCATAAGTTTTTAACAAAGCCATGGCAATACGGCGATATCATGGCATATCTCGATGTAATTGCCATGCATTATGCTCAGCCAAATCAATACAATTAGAAAGTACCATTTTTTGCCACGAACTTATATTTTCATCAGCACGGTCAACACCCCCCCCCCCCCCCCCCCCCATATAAAGGTTATATTTATGAATTAATTTAGGGTGCTTGACATTCACATTATCTTTTTCTTTCTGAGATCTTTGTCCAATTAATCGTGCAGGTTCCACCGAAGGAATATCTGAGGCAACATTTGCAGCACTGCTCTCAATCTAAGCACATACAATTAAATTTTCATCTTTAATTTTACGGTAATCATACCAGTCTCTTTACTTTTCCTTTAGTTCTTTATTTCAAAGGACAGTTACCCAATCGATTTTCACGTATTGTACCTGTGCCTTTCAATTGGCGCTTTTCCAGTTCAATTAATACGGGTAATGTCGTAAATAAATTGTCAAAATAAAGATGATAATTAACGTTTGACTCTTGTTGACAAAGAATATCAGCGTAAGTTAACACTACGCTAGGCCCCAGACCAATTTTCTTATAAGTGTTGTTGATAAACGTTCCTGCACCTTGGTATGGTTCCAACCAAATAATATATCCTTTAAAAGTTGCTCCAATCCAAAATATATACTCATATCTTATAGGCTTTCCATGGATGAATTGTTTACACCCATGTCGACCGAAATATGGAACCATTTGCTCATCAATGCTATGTTGTAATACCTTGGGAGCATTCTTTTGGAAATTTTCATTTAGCTTTCGTAATAGTGGTCTAACTTTTGCAAACTTGTCTGTCTAACCTTGTCAAGTTTATCATTATCAATAAAATGTAGATATCTGAATATGAAATCAAATCTATCTCTTCTAATTGAATTTGATACCGCATATCGTTGTGGGAATCTTGTGATTTTTCCCAGTACATATACAAAGTGGAGAAACAATGTTATAGCCACTAAGGAGTAAAAATCCTAAAACACATCTAATTTCATCCAAGGTTATATTTCCACTTGCATTGTTTTTCATGGCATAAGTGTTGGAATAATAAACAATATCATCAACAAATATATCATTAATAAATTTAGAAAACCGTCCCATAGGGATCGGTGAACTTTCTTCAATGTAATCTGGAACTAATAGCTCGATCTCAACAAGATCTTCTTTTGTCCATTTTAGAGTAGCTTTATCAAATTTTATTTTTTTATATTTTGGAAACAACACAACAGGAATATTTTCATCTTCAGAAGAGTCTTTGGGTTGTACTATCTCAACTTCAGCATTTAATTTAACAGTAATGGAGGCAAGTTATATAAATCCTCTATCTCTTCATCATCAGAATCCTCATCAGTTAGATAATATTATTAGCATCATAACCGGGAATAATATTTATGTTGTAAGATGTATTTTGTGATATGTCTTCATCTTGTTCTAAGATATCAATTATTTCATTTAGTGTAATGTTACTGAAAAAAATTAAAAAATTATAATATTATCACACCTTATTATTCTAATGTACTATATATAGCCACTACCATTACATAGACGAACAAAAATCAAAGTGAAAATTATTTTTTATGTTTTGGTATTTGATATATCAATTATAGCAACAATTCACTATAAAAAAACACTAACTTATAAAAAAAAATTTTTTTTTAATTATATATTCTTACCTATAATTCGCCATCTTTACTGTTTTGCAAGTTCTATTAACCTGATTAATTTAACTTGACTTACGCAAAATCACTTTTAATCACCAATTAATTAATTTTTGACTAAACATTTCAATGCATGCTTTGTTTGCTATTAAATATTATTCCGTTATTCCGCTAGATTCAAAAATGTTACTGTACTATACATAGTACATTCGTATAATTTGGGTTAGTATAGTTTAGATTTTTTAACGTTAGAGATAAAACTAATAAACGATTAATGAGAAGGAAAAAGGATTACTTACGATTACTGTGACATTATCCTGCAAAAATAAAGTACATTGGAAAAAGATTGGTTAAGAAAGTGAATAAAATGTTCTTATATATAAATTTGAATTTAAACTATAAAAATTATTATAGAATGAACAACAAGAATTATGAGTAGATGCTTACGTTAATTAATTAAACCTCGTATAGAAAAATAGGATACGAAATCTAGATGTTATTACTGGGAGCGAAATACTATAGTTTTAACATTAAAAATCCTAGCTACAGACAGATCTTTCGTCGACACTAAATACAATATAATTACAGGCGAAATCAAAATCGCAAAAATTGCTATGAAAACCTGTAACACAATAATAATATTTTTCTGAAAAGTTATATCAAGAAATCCATTGAATCAATCTACTTCTAATGGTGCTAATAGCATCAAGTTTAATTCATTTTTGTAGTTCAAGTAAATCATTAAGACAATTTTTATTTATATTTATGTACTCGGGGGATGTAAAATTGACACATTAGGTATTTTTGCTTTTATGGCATTGAATAAAATCTGATAAAACTGGTTCTATCTGTAAAAATAAAAATACCTATGTTAATATCATAGAAAAAATTCGATATTTTATTTTAGATAAAAACAAAATTTATAAAATGCATATCAATAGTAATTAAAATATGTATTTTTTTTTCCCCAAAACAGTGTTCACATTCATAAATTGTTCAAAAAACTGATTTTAAAAGGATACGTGGCGAATTTAAATATTTTTTACAGTTTTTTTAATTTTCAATTAGAAATTTCAATTTAAAATATTTAGACCCTGTATAAGTCATTTTAACATACAAAACTATTAATTTACAATCGTAACACCGCTGATTTAAATTTATTTTTTATTTTTTTTTTAAATAAATTATTACGTTTAGGGTTGTTATTTAAGATAAACCCATAATAATATGTGCCCATGATAAATTGAAATGATGGAAAACAACTCATATTGAGTATGACTTTTTACCAAACTTCTTCGAATTTAGAGGAGCAGCCGAACACTATTTTTTTTATAATTTTTAAATTTTGTATTTGTGATATAAAAATTACTTTAGTAGACTTGTAAAGGACTCAGATTTGTTAAAAAGAAAATTTAATCCCAATTGCTATCACTCATTTAGATACAAAATTTAGATATTATCTCATTTGTATTCCAAGGACACAAACCATTCAAAATATAATATGTATAAATGTTCTGTGAAGAATGTTCTTTTTTTATTTATTTTGTATAGCAATACTAAATTTTTATATGACTATCTAAACTGTCCATCCTAAACATAGATTTTGTAGAAGTAAGTAAATATTTAATATATTCTATCCACACATTATAGCTTCAAATACGCTTAAAGTATGCTTTAACATCATAATATACGGTAATTTCTTCAAATCAACTTCGCTCGAGTCAAACAAAAAAATTTTACAAATTTACTTGACTTGAAGATTTTAACTTAAAGAGAAAGCTTTTGTTACACTTTGGAATACTATTTTACAAAATAAAATACATACATAAATATACATTCATTTTGACGTTTAAATTATAGTTCTGTGCTTTTGTAATATCAAACGCCAATAATAATAATTTTTATTAATATATTAGCTAATAATTTAATTAATTTAAATAACGAGTGTAATAACTATTACTAAATTTTATTCAAAAATATTTTATCTTTCCTTACATCAAAATTAATATTGTCAGACTATTGCATTGGTCAGCATATATTTTCAGTGTAAAAATTCATTCTATTAACATATTTTGCTACAACTTGGCCTAAACTTTATTTTTTCGTCAAAAAATTATGCTAACCTATAAATTTAATTGATTCTGGTAGCTTTTTCAATGACATTGTATACAAAATGTAGTCCAAATTTTTTCGCTATACACACTCTGCTCTTATTTTACGTTTCCACTACGTATTTTAAACATTTTGGAATAAGTCTACAAAGTCAAGAGCTTTTGAAATATATTTTGGGAGATACTACATTGGATATTATACGGTTTCACTGCATTTTGTAAGTCACGAAATATAAAATTTTATGAATTAGTTGTTCAGAATAGTAAAATTATACTAAATAAAGAATCAATAATAATAAAAATATTAACATAGATTTTGTAAAAAAAAAAAAACAGTGTGTAGTCTCGTCTTTGATTGAATACTTTAAAATATAAAAATTTAATACTGCTATACACGCATTAAATAATTCGATAAAAAAAATTTTCATTCTGCATTATTTTCTAATACAAACGTAAATATAAAGGGTTTCAACTCTTTATAACCAAATTGCATTACATTTTTGAACGTTTAAACAATTAAGAAGAGGTGGGCATTGAACGCGTTTGTTTTTCTTTCAAGTTTAAAAAATTTAATACAAAAATTCGAAAATATTTTTTTTTTTTTTTTAAATTTTTTTTATTAAATACAAACAAATTGTTATTTTAAAATTAACAATAATACACATAAAAATTTCTAATTATTTTTAATATTATATTCTAGAAGTTAATATTAAAATTTAGTATGTACATATATAAATTATCAAAATATAATAAAAATATTTTCATTTCTTCTCATTATCCTGACAAATTTCCATTTTTGCTATTCTATTATTAACAATTTTTTTTTTAATTTTTTTTCTTCTATTTTTTTTTTTTTTTTTAGTATTCGCTATCATTTTTATTTTCTATTAAATATACTGTAAATAAATGGGATCTCATAGAAGAAATATATAATTATATGTATGGAGTTGTATATATATATTTTTTTATTTAATTAAAATGAATAAAAAAAAAAAGTCTGTAGTATTAAAAGAAAATAAATTTGAGAAAAACAAAAACGGTATGGAACGGGTTACAACTAGAAATTTTTTTTACAGTTGATAACTGCTGAAGTGATGTTTTTTTTTTGTAAATTTGGAAAATATAAATAATATCCTGTTGAAATAAAACTTCTAGAGTTCTTATAATAATGTTGATAAATTTCAAATGTTCATACATACTTAATAGACATATATAGATAAATCAAAATATAGGTTATTGGATGAAGTTCGACATCAAAGTATTTAATAATATGAAGTTTTAATAATAACTAAAGCCTAAATAATGCATGGCTTTAAAGGCATGGCATGTATGAAGTTTTAATAATAATCAAAACCTAAATATGGTATCAATTCATTAAATGTTGAAAAAATATTACTATTGTCAGATACTAAACCGGTTTTACGCTTTCGATCCAGGTGGTACAATGTATGTACCGCTAAAGTTTAAACATTCCTAAAGCTAAGAAATTGCATATAAATTGGCTTGAATCGATACCAAATCGTTTTTAAAGTGTTCTTGAACAAAAAAACATGTTCATTTTGGTGTATTTTTGTCAACCAATTTTTTACCGTTATTTTTCAGATAGAATTAATTACAAAGTGCATGGCGATACAGATTTTCGTTTGCTAATGAGTAATTCTCATTGAAGAAGCCTGTAAAATATTGCTCAAATAAATTAAAATAATAAAACAAAAATTAGTTATCAGACAGAAGGTAAAATTTTTTTTATAAATATATTTTATTTTTATATATTTCTACTGATAGTATATATAAATGTACCCAGCCATCTTTAAAAATTATATTAAATTATGTTATCAAAACTCTTAATTTATTTTATTCCAATAACAAAAAGGTACTAGATCAGGTTGAAAACCCCATAAATCATTTTTTTTTTTCTTTTTTGTTTCGTCGAAAATCGATCATCGAGAACCGATTGGAGCCTCAGAACAAGTATATTTTAAAGACAAATCAACAAATGTTAACTTGAATAAATAATTAAATATTTAGTTAGGTATTCAGTTCAATCCGCATTCTCATATCCGCAATGAAGAAAATCAGCATTTAAATACTAGATTTGTAGCTTTTCAATGTTAGATAGAACCAGATTCATGACTTTAAGTTAGTCCATCTCTAATGATGTAGGGCATTTTGTGCAAAATGTTATAATTGGAGTTCCCTCAATTGCACCAGAATGGTTCTAGTACTGAGTTTCTTGAGCTACAAAAATTTATTCAAACAACAAACAACAACAGATGGGTCACTCTAGTACGGTCATCAAAAAAGTGTTAAATGATAATAGGCTTTTCCAGAAGCAACTGGATTGGTCATTTCTACCTAACCTATATAAAATCATCAGAATAAGTAAGTCTTTGGTAAAAAATCCCATAATGTTTTGAATACCTGTAGTTTCCCAATTAGAAACATTTTTTTGGTACATGGCCTTATGAATCGCGCCTGTTTTTACAACGACATTTGTTTCTTTATTACCTTGTATTCCTTCATGCCCAGGAAGCCCACTAAGCATTTCTACATTCTTCAGCTTTCTAATTGCATACAATATTTACAAATGAAAATAGTCGTCAAAGACTGGACACATTTAAACAGCAATAAAAAATATATTTTCAAAGCATATTAATATTAATAAAATGACCATCACGGACATGAATTTTGTCTATTTAACCAATTGCTTTGATTTGAATATTTTAGTTCCAGACATAAACTGAGTTAAATCAGTTTTATAAGCCAATAGTTCGATTCTTCCGAAGTCTGTTTTATTAATATGTAATGTTGTTCATACCATTTAAATCGATCAATAAAAGCATCAACTCTATTTGATAATAGCTGCCCGCATTGCTGCTTCAAGGGTCCCTTATAATAAAAATGTTTTTCTTCATTAATATTTCAATCAATTTTCACGTTGGTCTACAACAATTCTGATTTTATTACTTGGAGTGTAAATATATAAATTAGCTATCTGGATTTCCATCTGTCGAAAGTAAACCTAAATTATTACCTATATGCAAAGTAAGGATTTTCTAAATTTGATTCACTCAATTATTGACCCTGTGATTTATTTATTAAAATAGTAAAAGCCAGACTTAATGAAAATTTAAGCCTTTTGAATTAAAATGGTGTATTACTTCGTATTATTGGGATACGGGTAATAACATGAGTACCGGATTCCCAATTTTCAGTTTTATAATATATTTCGATTATTTAAATATTCCTGATAGGTGCTGGGAGTTCTATGTCAGCTACACTCTAATCACTTAAATCTTTGGAAAACGGTAAAATTTATGATTGTTAATTTTCGAGAGAGTATATTAGTACCAGTTTTCAGTTCTGTAACACTTTGGATTTTTGAAATATTTTCGGTGGGTTCTAGGAGTTGTATGGCTGGACCTGAACCAATCAAAATGTTCAAAAACGGTATTAAGCATATTTTTTTATTTTTTTTAGAGTACTTGAGTAGAAATTTTCAGCTCTGTAACATGTTTGCTTTTCAAATATTTCCGGGGCGTTCTAGGAGTTGTATATGACAGTTACCCGAACCAATCAAAATGTTCAAAAACGGTAATAGACATATTTGTTTATTTTTTTAGAGTACTTGCGTACCCATTTTCAATTCTGTAACACTTTGGATTTTTGAAATATTTTCGGTGGGTTCTAGGAATTGTATGACTGTACCTGAACCAGTCAAAATTTTGAATAACGCTACTAGATATATTTTTTTTTTCTTAGAGAGTACTTGAGTAGAAATCTTCAGCTTTGTAACATGTTTGCTTTTCAAATATTTCCGGGGGTTCTAGGAGTTGTATGAAAGTTACCCGAACCAGTCAAAATTTTGAAAAACGGTAATAGATGTATTTGTTCATTTTTGAGGCAGTACCTGAGTCCGAATTTGTAATTCTATAACATCTTTGGTTCTTGAAATATTTGTAATAGATGCTAAGAATTTAATGGCAACTACTTAAACAGTCAGAAAATTAAAAAAACCAGTTATCTTCCCCTATATTTCAGCAACACACACTGAATTCATCCAAACCGATTGAGTAGTTTTCGATTCTATAAATAACACACAATACTGACAGATATTAAAAAATGTCATTTTTATATATATATATATAGATAGATAATGTCAGATTATCTTGTAAGAGGCATATAGTATCAAACTGGATACCGATGATACTTCGAAAAATACATTACCATCCGAAAATATTACATTTCCAATCATACATCATAAACGAAAAACCATAGCTGGAATATACCCTACAGACTAAAGAATTTCTTAAATTTTTTTTAATAATCGAAAAAAAATGAGTCGAAAAAAAAATTCCTTCCCGTTAATACTATAAATAATTGTCGTCAATTAAGGATTCTTTAATGAAAACACAACAAACGATGAATAGAAAGAGATGGAATGAAATCTTCACATCATTCTTATTATTATTATTTTTTTTTCTCTTCTTAATTGTGTATGGGTATATGCAAAGAGGAAAGTACTTGATTAACTGTGCACAATGATACCGTTACATGGCGTTTTTTATTGTTTTTTTTTTTGGTTTTGTTTGGTTTTTTTTCTTTAGATATATTTTGAATTTTTCCAATGTTTTGTTGTCCCCGTATTTTTTAATAGTTTTCAATTAGGAATTGCAATACCATTTTAAAAAGAAAGTCACGATCTAAGAAAATTGCTATTTTCTTTTCTCTTAATAATATTTTATGTATATCTTTTGTTTTATTTTCTTTTCCAAAAAAAAAAAAAAAAAAATTTATACAATTTTTACATTTGTTATCCTGAAAAATTTATATTGTAATTTTTTGCAATTAATTTTTATTTTTTTTTTTTTTGTTTTGTTTTTTTTTAAAAAAAATTTAAAAAAATGGGTTTTCGTCTCTTCACGTTTTTTTTTTTTGCTGTTTTTTGGTATTTTTGCTATCATTGATTTTAAAGGATCCTTTTTTGTAGTTTTTTTTTTTATTTTGATTCTAAAGTAAACAAAATAGTATTAAAAAAAAAATTAAAATAAGATTTAAAAAATCCTAAAAAATGTAATGCAATTTTTCATGATAAAGTATTTTAACGGTATTTAAACCCCTTTTTTTTGTAAAATACTGAAAATAAGCTGTAAATTTTGAAAAAAATTGAAATTGTAAGGAGCGGTTAAAACAGGAAAATTAATGTTCAAAAAAAATAATGCAATTTTTTTTAACAAACTGTATTAGACTAATCAAAATTCTTAAGACTAGTGAGTCAGTCTTTGCCAATAATCTAGACAATGAGGGATTGCTGAACTGTTCTGTCGGATAATTTATTGAGGTTTTGTGTGAATTAAAAGAATAGATTTTATTTTCCGTTACATTTTGTATTTATTTTTATTTATTTATTTCATTTATTAACGCAAATGAGCTTATAAAGCTCAAATGAGCCTATAAAGTGTTCCAATATTAATAATTACTTAATCTATCAAACAATTCAATAAAATTCATTAACTAGATTTATAAGTTGTTAGACTAAGAGACTAGATTTTCAAAGCTATTAGGTGTAGGTTTAACAATAGTATTGATATTGTCGGTGACCATTAAATACACTTGCGTTGCTAACTTAATTTTTATTAGCAAATTCAGTGTCAATATGTTATATCTAATGTGTATTTCTGTTGTTGCTTTGCTCTATCTTAGTAAAAACCAGTTCTTTATTGCTTTATTTTGTGCAATTTGTAATAGTTTAAAGTTTTTATAACGAATGTTGGTTGAATAAAATATACTAAATATACAAAGGGACCCTTTTACTGATCATTCTAAATACCCATGTAATTTTCCTTGTTTTCTTCAGTTGTTCACAAATTTGTTAATCGTATATCAGACGCTCATCTTATCCCAAATACTTGCAGCACGTAACCATTTCTAACTGACAGTGTTTAAATAGTAAATTTTTATATTCCGATGGCTTTCTTTTAAATATCATATCATTTACCTTTAACCTGTGTTTCTCCATCCATTCTTGTATAGTTTCCATATCTTCGTTAGTTGCTTTCTCAAGTTTTTTACAAGACGCTGCTGAATAAACAATGGTCAGATCATTAACACACATGAACAGTTTACCATGTAGTGTAAGGTTAAGTAGACCAAGGCGTTGGACCAAGAGACTAACTCTGGATCATCCCAAATACATGATGGGACGTCTACAGTAGCTGAATTAACTCAACAGGCACTGCACTTGGTATACAAACAATTAAAGAAAAACCTTAACCTAGATGGGGTAACAATTGACTTTTCCAAATAGGTCAAATACATTGGAATCGTACTTGATGAACATCTGAACTGGAATACTCATCTAGACAATGCTCTAAGCCAAAATTTCACTCTGGACATGTAAAAGCCTATGTGGCCGTAAATGGCATTATGTTATAAACCGCATTAGCGACGCCACCCTTAACTTATGTATCCGCCGTTTGGTAGAAAAAAAGTACGCAAATCCCAGCTCGAAACAAACTCAACAAACTACAGCATTCAGATTTACAACTTGAGCCATGCGGACAACATCCACCGCCTCATTAGAGACTCTGCTTTTCTGCTTCACAATGGAAAGCAATGGTTCATACCTACAAATGTATTACTGGTGATGATCCACAAATTAAAAACGACGTACACCCAGAACTAATTCATGTACTCCAGAAGGATGATACGCTTTCGAAAGCATTATCCGACTACTGCTTGCCAAGAAATAATTTTGAGAAACCTTTCAATATAATCATGCCAAGCAGAGAGACGTGGGAAATCTGCCCACCTTCTTTCGACAAAGGATCATTAGTTTGGTATACTGATGATTCCAAGAAAATAAATGGAGTAGGATCGGGAGTATATGGAAAAAGCCTCAAAGCCCATATTCATTCAAGCCTAGATTCTACAAACACAGTTTTCCACGCCAAAGTACAAGTTATAGAACTCTGTGTGCGAGAGAATTTAAAAAAAAATTACAAAAAACGTAAAAGCTACATTATGTCGGATATTAAGGCAGCCATACTAGCTATTAATTCATGTACCATCACATCAAAGCTAGTATGGGAGCGCTTAGATATACTCAAAACTCTTGAAAAAAAACAAATAAAGTCACAGTAATGTGAGTATCTGGGCATTCCGGCATTGCAGAAAATGAAGCTGCAGATTATCTAGCTTGAAAACCATTGGATACGCCTTTCATAGGACCAAGTCCGTTCTGTGGAATTCCCCTGAGTACAGCTAAGATGGAATTAAGAGTTTGGGTAGAGCAAAAAGCTGAAGATTTCTGGGCCAACGTTCCTGGAAATCGTCAAGCAAAAATGCTCAAAACACTTCTAAATTTCAACAGGAAACAGGTACATATCTTGTCAGAGATAATTACAGACCACTTCCTAATAGAGAAGCAGCTCTATAAAATAGGTCTAGTTGAAAATAACCTATGCATAATATGTGAAATAGAGGAAGTATCTATTGAACATTTGCTCTATCAATGCGAAGGGCCCATCCGTAGCAGACTTCGCGAGAATTGGTTCAAATTGGTTCAAATTGGTTCAAGTGATCACTAGGCTTCTAGAAGTGGAAATAGCAAGAGAAGAGAAAAATACATTTTTTTAGCTGAGTTGATTTTGAGTGGAGTATACCATAAAACACGTTTTATTACCCACAGCATACTGGAGAAATGTTTCCGAAGACACATCCCGTTACAGAAAATTGAAATCATAAAATTATTTTTTCATAGACTCATAATATATGGTTCAAATTCAAATATGAATATAGTTTGATTCAATACAAATTGTTCTTTGCTATCAGAAACAGATTAAAACATTAAAGGCAGTACATCAGTTACATTGTAATAATTATTTCAATATGTGAATATGTTACTGATTAAACTCTAAGTTATTATTCTGACACTTGCCTAACATTACAAATCGGCCAAGATATAAAATTGAATTGTTAAACAACTCTTAGACTCAATGTTAATGTTCTGATACTGGTATAATAATTGTAAAAATCGACCAAAATATAAAATTGAATTGTTAATCATCTCTAGCGAGCTTAGACCCAATGCTAATGTTCGTAAAACAATTATAAAAATCGACCAAGATATAAAATTGAATTGTTAAATAACTCTTAGACTCAATGTTAATGTTCTGATACTGGTATAATAATTGTAAAAATCGACCAAGACATTAAATTGAATCGTTAATCAGCTCTAGCGAGTTTAGACCCAATGCTAATGTTCGTAAAATAATTATAAAAATCGACCAAGATATAAAATTGAATTGTTAAATAACTCTTAGACTCAATATTAATGTTCTGATGCTGGTATAATAATTGTAAAAATCGACCAAGACATTAAATTGAATCGTTAATCAGCTCTAGCGAGTTTAGACCCAATGCTAATGTTCGTAAAACAATTATAAAAATCGACCAAGATATAAAATTGAATTGTTAAACAACTCTTAGACTCAATGTTAATGTTCTGATACTGGTATAATAATTGTAAAAATCGACCAAGACATTAAATTGAATCGTTAATCAGCTCTAGCGAGTTTAGACCCAATGCTAATGTTCGTAAAATAATTATAAAAATCGACCAAGATATAAAATTGAATTGTTAAATAACTCTTCGACTCAATATTAATGTTCTGATGCTGGTATAATAATTGTAAAAATCGACCAAAATATAAAATTGAATTGTTAATCATCTCTAGCGAGCTTAGACCCAATGCTAATGTTCGTAAAACAATTATAAAAATCGACCAAGATATAAAATTGAATTGTTAAATAACTCTTAGACTCAATGTTAATGTTCTGATACTGGTATAATAATTGTAAAAATCGACCAAGACATTAAATTGAATCGTTAATCATCTCTAGCGAGTTTAGACCCAATGCTAATGTTCGTAAAACAATTATAAAAATCGACCAAGATATAAAATTGAATTGTTAAATAACTCTTAGACTCAATGTTAATGTTCTGATACTGGTATAATAATTGTAAAAATCGACCAAGACATTAAATTGAATCGTTAATCAGCTCTAGCGAGTTTAGACCCAATGCTAATGTTCGTAAAACAATTATAAAAATCGACCAAGACATGCAATTGAATTGTTAAACAACCTTAGACTATATTTTATTTATCATACACATTCGTACACTGTGTAAAAATACTTTAAAAACTGCATTGACACACAAACATGTATTTATGCTATATTATATTCCACACGATGTTTATTGCAATTCTCAAACAGAACCAACTTGTAATAATCTCAGAATAAAATAAATATTTCCAAAATCAAGTAAAGTCCCGTTGAGTTATTATCATATGTACATATCCTGCTGCACTTATTATAATTAATTTCAATTAATGACTACTCAAACAAATATAATTTGATTGAATCGTTTTTTTTTTTTTTGTATGAGAATAAAATTTTGAATGTTTTGCAAAAAATTTAAAAATATCAGATAAAAATATTTTAAATAATTCACATCAATATGAACCCAATATGTATGCATGCATATAGATTTTAAATAATTAATCACTTAAAAACAATAAAAATGAAAAAAATTCAAAACAAAAAACATTCCCAAAGAAACAAGAAATGAACATGAATTTTTTGACAAATCGATGTGTATTAAAAACAGACCGATAACATTTAAAGAGATTTGCACAACAAAACTGCCATAATTTTTTTCAATCATTCCTTTAAAACTCTGTGTGTTTTTGTTTTCAATACCATCATTATCCCTCCCCCCACTCCCTATCCGTTCAATATCCCCCTCTCCAACATATCATTTCAATTTCTTATTTTTTGTATTTCTCACACATTTATTTTCGCGCGTCAATTCCAACCCCATTTTTTTTTTTTTTTTTTTTTTATTGTATAGAGTCGCGTTTGTATAAATATTTTGAATTTTTTTCTGCTTTTGTTTTTTTGTATATTCAAATCTGTCAATACCCTTCTTATTTTGTATATTATAATATGGCTAGCCAAAATTATTTCATCTCATGGATTTATATCGAGAATAATGTATCTTTTAGGTAGGTAGGTAGGTATGTTTCTATATAATAATATGTGTGTATAGATTTTCAGTATATATCCTTAACTCCTTGTTCAGAGTGCTGTGCAACGAATTTGTTTATACGAATAGGTTTTTGTTGTTATTAATTTGATACCCAGGTCGCGTATACTTACTTGCTTGTTAGTAGGCATGTATATGTATATTATAATGTTGTTTTCAATTTCAGACCATTAACTTTTTACCACTAATGGGCTACCAAATGGTTTTTCATGGTTTGTATTTTCTTATTATTATGTTTTGATTATTTTATTTTTTTGTTTTTGTTTTTTTTTAGCAATCATGGGTTCAATATTTGCTTTTTTCTGTTCTGCTTTTTTGTTTTATCATTTTGTTTTTCATACAAAGAATGTGTATGTAAATTATGCAACACGCGAAAAATTCGTAACACACTCAACATATTTTTGAGGTTTAGTTGTTTTTATTTTTATATATTTATTTGCTTGTTTGTTTGTTTGTTCATTTAATGTAGAGTTTAGAAGGAGGAAAAGTAGAAAAAAAAAACAAAAATTGAAACAAATTTTTCACTGCCATCACCAATGTTTAGAGAGAAGCGATGTGAATGGTGTAGGGAAGTAAATAAAATAGATTATTTTAAAATAACAACGAAAATTACAACAAAAAAAAAAAAACCGCTTCCAGAAGCAAAACGAAGAATTGAAAGGAAATCGTAAACGTGCTTAAAATTTATCAATTTTTTTTTCCTGTGGTTTTTATTTTTTTTATGGTTAAAATTCGATTTATTTTAAAAAAATATTTTTAAAAAAATAAAAATTTGAAGTACAAATACAGATTTAAAGTGATTTGGTTTATGTTTATGTCAGCATATTGCATGATTTATATTGATTTTATAAATTACGATATTTAACTATATATGTATGTAGAAGGGAAAAGTCCTTCAAGGAAGATACAGTTTTCATATGAAAATGTGTTCGTATTGAAATGTTTTGACTTCTATTTAAATATTGTGATTCATATAGAGAGTATGAAACACAACAAACTGATGTATGTGGAGACAATTAAGCATATGAGCCGAATCTATGGAACAGTTATAGCTAAGACTTAGGCTTAAGTTGAATAATATACTATTTCGAAATTCTACAAATTTAATGAATTAAACATATTACATAAACATTTATTACTGATTATGGTAAATAAACTGATTATTGTAAATAAAGAAAAAAAAATTATTCATAATTTGTACCGACTTAGTAGCTTACAGGCTTTCTTATCTGCTGCCTCAAAACACCCGCGATAGTGATTGCAACCCAAGGTCAGCTGCAGATATGCAAAAACCATCTAACATTTATATGGAATCCGGGAAATGCCAAATATAGACTAGAATACCATTATATAGACTCCGGGAAATGCCAATATCATCGCAGACAATAGACAGACTGGCAAATGATTCAAAAGCCGGTTTAGATTTTTTTCCAAAACAACAAAGTCGGTACTACAGACGTTATAAAGAGATAATATGTTACCGAAATTGCTTTGTATATATCCCGAGATATGATATCGGAATATATATAAAGCAAGTTGGAAAAACGAGCCCCTCACCAACACTTTAAGTTATACTAAAAGAAATTGTATTTATATTTTAATTAGGAAATAGTTTACTTTATTTATTTTCCGTCTGTGTGGGCGTTTTTTTTTTTTAATTTTTAAAATTAAAATTAAAAATTAGACATGTATCGGCAACATTGAATTTGAGTAAATATCTACTGACTGTCATTATTTAATTTTAAATATTTTCTGTGTATGTATTTCAATTTTAATTTATTGTTGTTAAGTTATAAGTAAAAGCATTAGTAAATTGTGTTTACTAATATGTTTATAAGTATAACTGAACAAGTAAAAGTATTTTGTAAATTATTTTTGTATTCTGCAGTCTATTGAAAAAAACTATTTTCTTCTTCTTCTTTAATTAGTCATTTAGTGCATATTTTTCAGTATATCTTATCCTCAACATGTCGTCATTACAAATTTTTATCTATTATGACTTATATTTAAATATTATACCTCATTCTGGACAAGATATAACCATTGTACACTAGTTAAGCCACTTTTTCTGAAATACCGTTAGCCGTTTTTATTGCAATATTGGTATTATACATTTTTTATATGGTTTATGTGGTCATCTCATTATAGTTTTTCATCTATGATGATTCCTAGATATTTTATAGTTTTAACTCTTTGAACTTTGTTGTTTTTTATTATAATGTCAATTTCATGGGAGGTTTTTTGTTTAGTTTTAAATATTAAAAATTTAGACACATTTCTTTCCCATCCAATCAATCGGAGAAAATCCCCATATCAATGATTAAGTTCTTTTATAAATTTAGGTTTTGCTATTATAGATTTGAATTGTCTCTATAAATATTGTATCTCAATTTAAAAGGTATAATAACGGCCAGGGGCGTGCTGGTAAATCGGTAACAACCGTGTGTAGGTAATGTAGGTAAAAACATAATTCATATAAATAAATACCGAAACAAGAACAATATTAACAATAAAGAAATTTATTGAGCATAAAATATTACAAAATTAGCGGGAATAAAGTTAAATAAATTTATTAATGTAAAACCCATGTGACCTGTTCATTTGCAGATAAGGACTTCTCGCTTCTTTGACGAGCTCTTGTATTTGTTGCCAATCTATGTTTCTCATTCATCCACGAAATAACAAAGGGAACTGCATCGCAGTCTACAATCTGCTTCCTCAATAAATTTATTGTCATTAAATTTGTTATAATATGTTCCACAGTAAGACTCGTTCTCATTTTTGGGACTATCAAATTAAGCTATTCTATTCATTAAGCCAAAACCTCTTTAAACTTCTGAACTACTAATTTCAATAGTATTTAATATTTTTTAGCTTTTAAAATTGAATCAGGTAATTGAATATTTTGTGCTTTGATATTTGCATTAACAAAATCTCGGAAAGCATTAATATTAGTCTTGTATTTTAAAATTTGATTCAATTTAAAAACTTTTCTTTCACCTTCTAGCCACGGGGATAGAATTTCATCAAACGACCAAGTAGACAGATCTAATATGTAAAAAGATTTTAGAAAAATCATCATAATTACCATTGGTAACATTGTTATCCAAATTTTGTATGGTTGGTAGACAAAAGCAGACAAAATTTATCCCTGTGAAGAAGATTAAATAATTTATTATTATCTTCAAACGGTATAATATTTAAACTCATTTGAACAGACTAAATTCGCAAATTTATGTTCATAGTTACCAGGATTATTTTTGAACATTTCCATTTGCGCTTATTGATCGTTTCATTAATTTCTCTATCTGCTTTCTGTGTTTGCATTGTTCTTAATTGTAATGCATTTGAAAATATAGAAATTTAACAAGCGGCTCGCCGCTATTTTTTTTATTTTTGCCAACAAATTTCTCGCTCGAGCTGCACCGAGCCGGCTCCAGCATACCATTGATAACGGCCCAAGTAGTTATGCTTGCGGAACCCCACATTGTAATATTCGCTCTTCACTATATGTATTGTTAATTTTGACACAGTGTGCTCTATATTTCGTCGGCTGGAAAAACGTTTGTTGAATGTGCATTTTTGGGCATATTGAGTTGTTAATTGATACTTAGGTTTTAAAAGTTTCTCTTTCATTTGATCCAATCGGAATTTTAATAGCAGTTCTAGATCTCGAGATTTTGAGTCATGCTTTTGTCGAATGTAACCAGTAATTATCAAAAAATAACAAACAAATGTCGTATGTGAAACATTCAACAAAGTTCTATGTTAAAAACTGATTTTTTCGTTTAGGAAAACGATTGTTGAATGTGATCAAATTCAATCACATTCAACAAAACCATTTCTTTTGTGTATAATTTTCAAATGTTCAATGTGTATAGCAGTATTAGTATATTTAAAATACAAAGAAAAACGGAAAATAAATTCTGTTGTGATTCAGCTTTGGTTGAGTGAAGATCAATATGTCGGATTATTCGTCGTCGCCACCAAGTCTAACAGAAGATCTTGTAAGTTTTGTTAGTAAAATATTTTGAGATATTTACTTATTCTAATTTGATTTGTTTGTTAATTTTATTTGTATTAGATTACAAGATATAATTTTTGGATGCGATGAAAGGGAAGTGACGAGGAGGAGTGATTCACGTAAATAAAATGAAAAAGTTTTATATAAACAACATTTTTATTAAAAAAGATTTTCAAATTGTTTCAACAGGTTCAGATTTCAGTAATGATGATGACGTCAGAGATCCAAATTACTCTCCTGAACAAAATATCAATGATTTTGTGGAAAATTTCAATCCGTCCAACCATGAGGGAAACTCTTTTTGTAGTGATGAAAGAGAATTACCATCTTCAATTTCATGTTCATCACACAACTCCACTCCAATTTCTCGTAAAAGAAAGCGTAACCCCGCTCTTTGGAAAGCTAATATGCAAAAGAAATTACGTCAAGGTGGACAAGAATATACAAACCGACAAGGGAAACTTATTCCTGCCAAATCAATTGGACCATCTGGAACGTGTTTTTATCAATGTTCAAAAATTTTTTCGGAAGAAACAAGAAAAACTATTCATTGTGATTTTTGGAAATTGAATGACGAAAAGAAAAAAGAGTTCTACAGCAATTATGTTAGAGAAAGAGATATTAAAAGAAGACGTACGAAACTAAATGCGAAAAATGAAAACAGAAAAGATATAGTGTTTGACTATTATCTTCAAAACAATGACAGATTAATTCAAACCTGTAAAAAATTTTTTCTTTCCACTTTAAATATAAGTGAAAGGAGAATTTATTATTATTTTCAAAAGTGTTTTAATAAAACCACTGGCGTCCCATTACCTTTCAAAAAGTATTTTACAGGAAGAAAAAAAATTGGAGACGACTATTTAAATGAAGTTAAGGAACATATTGCTAGCTTTCCAACGATGGAATCTCATTACTGTCGTTCTTCGTCTTCAAAAAAATATTTAGAAAGTCATTTAAATGTTACCAAAATGTATGCCCTATACAAACAAAAATATGAAAATCCTGTAACCATCGATGTTTACAGAAGGGTGTTTAACTATGACTTTATATTATCGTTCTACTTACCTAAAAAAATCGATGTGACAATAATGCGTGCTATATAAAAATATTGAAAATAGAAATGAATATCCAGAATACAAAAACCACATAGAATTAAAGCAATTTGTAAAAGCTGAACGAGATCTAGACAGGAAAAATATTGATCCTAAAAAAGCTGTTATATGTTTCGATTTACAAAACATTATTACACTCTCTAATTTTTACTATAAAAGAAAACTGACTGTATTTAATTTAACCGCTGTAATTTTGATTCTAAACAAACCAAAAATCACTTTTTGCGCAATGTGGAGTGAAGCAACTATTGGACGAGCAGGTGATAATTTAGCTTGTGCCTTGATTAAAATCTTAAAACAAGTCTTACAAACAGAAACTGATATTGAAGAAATGGTTTTATGGAGCGATTCATGCGTGCCACAAAACAAAAACCAAATTATGGAAGTGGCACTAATGCAATTTTTACACGACCATGACATGCTGCAAAAAATAACACAGAAATTTTGCGAACCTGGACACTCGCAAATCCAGGAAGTCGACTGTGTTCATAGCGTCATTGAACGGCACTTAAAAAATTTAGAAATTCACAGCCCTTTGAGTTTAATAAGATTGCTAAAAAATATAAACTACAAAAACGTTAATTTGAATATCATTCAAATGCAACCTAAAGATTTTTATTTGTACAGTCGCAAATCGTCAGAACTTTCTTCTCAAAAGGTTCAATTCAGCAAATTAAAATTAATTGAGTATTCTAGAGATTTTAGTATGATTATACATGTTGAAATACAAATTACATCCTAAACATAATATGATAACTATTGTTTACATTAATAAAAAAAAACAACGATTTTCTCGAAATGCTGTTGATATTTAAAAGATATTATCTGCACCCTTGAGGCATTCTGAAGTAAAACCTATCAGCCGAGAAAAGAATGATGATTTTTTTTCTTTATTAATTCAAAATACGAATAAAATATTACAAATAATTTGAAAAAAATATTGCATAAAAAAAAAATAAATACATTCAGTATGATCTTAGCCTAAGCTGTGTGATCTTCAAAATATGAATGAAAATTACAAATATAAAAATTGAAAAATTAAAAATACGTTTCTTTACTAGTACTAAAATTATATAAGTTGAAAGTTAAGAATACGAACAACAAAAAGTAAAAACAAAAAAAAACAAAAAAAAATAAAATGAAATAAAATAAAATATTAAACCAAAAACTTACATCTAGAAATTCTAATTTACATAAAACTAAAAGTCTTCCCTCAATAATAAATGAAGAAAGAAGACAAAAACAAAAAAGAAAAAAAAAAAAATAACAAAAAATAAAATAATTTATAAAGCAAAAGAAAACAAAAATATCTTTTACTTATAGATCAAGTTTACATGAAAAAATTTTTAAGTTTATTAATTTAATTCAAAATATACCTCTTTATTTCCTTCTTGAAAATGCACACGTTATTTATATTTTTTATTTCTGATGGTAAATCATTAAATACTTTTAGGCAGTTATAGAGGCAATTATTCTTCTGATTATTTGTTTTAAAAAGACTTAAATAAAAATTTGACTTATTTCTAGTATTGTAATTATGAATGTCTACTCTTCTATTTAAGATGAAATTATGTTTAATATGATTATTAATTATTTTGAATCCGATCATAAATAACTCTTTTTTGCATATGCTATCAAGACTCAAGTATTGATCATTATACAGTTGGTCACTAGGAAACAGGACAGGGTACCTATTAATAATTTTAATGGCTTTTTTGTGTAGAATATTCAAGCGACTCAAAGTAATTTGGGGTGCTCTGCTCCATATTGGATTAAGGTACACTATGTTTGATAATATATAGGAGCAAAATATGGAATATAACATGCTGACGGAGAAATAATTTCTAAGTCTCTTTAATACAAATACGTATGGAGAAATTTTTTTGATAACATGGTCAACATGATCTTTCCATTTTTGTTTTGTATCAATTACTAAACCCAAATAGTTGAAAGTCTTTACCATGTCAATAGAATTTCCATTAAGAAGAAAAGAAGTGTTATTAATTTTTTTATTTTCAAAAATCATAATTTTTGTCTTTTTTACGTTTAGACAAAGACGATGTTTAATAAGCCATTCGTTAATTGTTTTTAGATCTTCCTCATTTGCAGCTTTTAATTCCCTTTCATCAAATTCGGCATATCTCAAAACTGCGTCATCGGCATATAGTTGTAAGGAACCTATTAAGTTTAACTTTGTCATATCATTAATATAAATTTTAAAAAATTCTGGCCCTAAAATAGATCCTTGAGGAATTCCTTTTTGTACGATTTTTGATGAACTATATACATTACCGATACGAACTTCTTGCTGGCGATTGGATAGATATGAATGTAGGAATAGCAATTGTCTGTCGGTAAAATTCATCAATTGAAATTTTTTAAGTAAGATTTCATGATCTACACAATCGAAAGCCTTTTGCAAATCTAAGAAAATACATGCAACATATTTTCCCTCATCCGAGTTTTTTGAAATGAAATTCGTTAGACTTAGACAGGCCGCCGTTGTATTTGAGTTAAGTTCAAATCCATATTGCTCTTCATGAATTATATTGTTATTTCTTAGAAAGTTTGTAAGGCGGTCTTTTATTATGATCTCGAAAATTTTTGAGAAGGCTGTGAGAACTGATATAGGTCTATAATTGGAACAAATATTTCTGCTTCCGTTTTTGAAAATTGGGGTTACTATAGCTTTTTTTAAAGAGTTTGGAAAACATGATGTTTCAAAAGAAATATTTATAAATTTGACCAAAATCCGACTTAAAGGTTCGCAAAACCTTTTGATAAATTTGGTTGAAATCTTGTCATATCCTGTCGCTGCACTTGAATTTAGAGAAAGTATAACCTTTTTGATTTCTTCAATATTAGTATGACTTAAGAAAAAATTGGAATAAATAGTAGGTATAAAATTGTTCATATATATATTATCAATGGGATCTATTGAAATATCTATTTTCTTTGTAACATTTATAAAAAATTCATTAATAAACTCAGCTATATCTTTCTCATCGGATACGCATCGGTTATCAACTTTAAAATCAATGCTGCCATACTTGCCCGAAACGGACAAGGATTATTTAAAAATTTTACTTAAAATTTAACAAAACTGAACTTATTGTGATATTTTATTTATTTTATAAGCTTATTTAACTTAACATTAATAATATTAGAGTAGTACACAGAACATTGATACTGGAATTTTTCGTTTATTTTTTATTTTCTAATTTTTTTTTTTATGAAGCAGAATAAGCTATTTAGTTTTATAAACGTTATTGTTGAAATAAAGTACATTTTCTATCAAACAAATTTATGTTTAAATTTAAATTTTTAATTGATATACAGGTAATAAAGTTTAATCTCTTCAAAAATTATTATTCCCTTTTACGTTATATTTTAAGATTAAATACTAAACTTCCCAAGGGAAAAAACAAAGATATCAATCATTAAAGGAAAGAAAAGTCAGAAACCCTCAAATCACACCTTTATTTAATCCTATATTCTTTTCAAATCTGCAGCTTACAAAGTCTTGTTATAAACTTCAGTTCAATCTGTTATACGACAGGATTTCAAAAATTAAACGTTAATGGCGCGAAATCCTTTCAAGACTGGAGCCTACTGAGAAATATCTTTAATATTAATTTCATCTCTTTCACTCATTCTCGAGGAGCAAAAATTATAAAATATTTATGCTTTTTTACTGAATCTTTAAAAAACTTTGTAGGTTTAAAATGGAAATTCATGGCACTACAACTATATAAACATGAGAAAATCACATACAACAAGAGAAAAACTTTTAAAAACAAAAAATTTTGCACATACGACAAATCCATCCGGCACTTAACAGCTTTTAGGTCCGAAACTAAGCGTGGGCGGACCATTCGACAAGTTTGAATCGAAAGCTGATTTGATACGTTGTATGTTGTAAAAAAAATATTGAAATTTATCGTCCAGTTTTTTAATAACAACAGCTCAAACCTTTAACATCGTTTTTCTGGAAACTATATTTCGTCACATTCAACAAACGTTTTTCCAGCCGACGATTTGATAAATAATTATCTTTCATAAAACAGTCACATAATCCTCTGATTCTTAAGTTGTTAAAAATGTCCAGCAGTTTAGTGTTAGTTACAACTTCAAAACCATTTGTTAGATCTACAAATGTTACACCTACATACATTTCATCATCTATTACATCGTATATTTGTTCAAGTGTACTCGGAATAGCTGAGTCAGTAGCGCTCTGTGTTCTAAGAAACCATACTGATTGTTATTAAATCCAATTGTATTTTTTAAAGCTATCCTATAGTATACACCTATAGCTTTTTCATTTATTTTCGATATTGAGTTTAAAATTGATATTGGACTATAATTACCACATTACGAATTTAAGCCATTTTAATAAATTGGAATTATAAACACTTGTTATTTATATTAAACTCTTTATTTATTTATTTATTTATTTCATTATGTACATATACATGAGACGGTAAGTTTTTACAAGAGTATACGATAAAAAAAAATGTAAATTCATTGTACTTAAACTAAGTTAATCTATAGAAGTTAACAGTTAAGCAAAAGAAAAATAGAAAAAGAACAACAATAATAATGATAAAAAAAGGAAATTTAAAATGTATATAAAATTATTGAATGCAAAATTTCTTCTACTAACAAAAACACATTCTAAACATAACAGACATAACAAACATTATTTCAAATAATAATTCCCAGTATTAAAATTAAAATTAAAGTTGATAATGGCTACAACTTTTCTTTAAAGTACACCCAACAAAGCTCGTAAAATTTAGAATTACATAACTCACACCTGACAATGTTCGGCAAAGAATTCCATAACGCCACTGCCCTTACAACAAAAAAGGATTCATTTCTTAATGTTCCTGTGTACCTTGGAATAATTAAACTTGGACTTCTTAGTGACCTACCATGGGTTATTTTCTCATAGAGATATTCTGGCGTATTTTTAGATATAATTTTTCTGATAAATCTTTCAGATATTTTTCAAAGGTCAATACAATAGGTACAAAAGGTCAATACAAAGGTCATATAATCAAGTATGACTTTGGAAACATCTGTAATACTGTCAATTTTACGCTGGTTTGTGACAAAGCGTGTAAATTACCTTTAGTCTGGAAAACTCACCTGCACTCATTCCAGAATAAACTACATCACAATAAGGGAAATGTGGAAAGATTCAAGACAGAACTAGTTTCTTTTTCATCCCTTCACTAATAGAATAAGAAAATTTCCAGAGCTTACGTAGTTTAAAAAAAACATTTTTAGAAATACTATTAGTGTGATCATTCCACGTAAGAGTCTTATTTAACACAACGCCTAACAGTAAACAGTTTTTAGCTGTGAAATGCACATAAAACTCGTCTGATCCATCATGTCAATACCGAAACTTCTAGCTTAATTGACAATCAAAACTTTGTTAAGCGACTAAAACGAACAAGACCACTTGAGTTAGGTTAAAACCTTTTATCTGGTTAGTAAGGTTTCTGGTTAGTCTATAATGGTTAGCCAATAAGACTAGTTTTAAATGAATAGGTAGGAAGAATGGTAGGAGTTTTTAGTGCGTTAAAGTCCCTCAGTCCTTCAAACTGCCTTCCCCGGTAATAGGTAGTGCCTGAAGCCTCTTTCGATGATTTACTACTATCTGGAAAAAAAAAAAACTATCTACGAATTGTACTATAGAATTATTAAGTTTTACATTCGGAAGATTTGTTGTGGTACGATATTTCGAATATAAACAACCAAAGCCTGGAATTTCACAGTAAATATTATCAGTTATTTCTAGGAGAGCTGAAGTGGTGCTATGCTGTTTTCGGAATCCTGATTGGAATCCTTATATTATAGCAAATTGTTAGCTTTTAGGTACTTATCCATTTGTGCATACAATAGGCGTTCAAATGATTTAGAAATACTAGAAAGTATACTGATTGGTCTAAGATCATCAATAATTGTAGGATTATTCTTTTTTGGAGTAGAAATAATTTTTGCGCATTTCCAGATTAGAGGGTACTGACCAGTAGTCAAGATAACATTAAAAATGTATGTTAATAAATTTCAAAAGAATTAAATCAGGTCCTATTGTATTAGATTTGACCTGAAAAATAACATTATACACTTCATCAGTCATCACATTCGTCTGAAAGAAAATATATTAGTTGAATTAGGAATAGACATGTGTCGATTACTAATATTGGATAGCAATGAAGAAGTGTTAATGGACGATGTTATAAATTTATTGTTTACTTCATTTACATCAAAATTACTCAAATCGTCCATTTTGTTTTCCTTTCCACTTCCAAGCTTGGTGATATTAGACCAAAAAGTTTTCGAGGAAAGGCGAGGATCAAAATTTTTTGAAATATATTGTTTTTTTGGCTTGTTTAATGCGCAGATTTACAATATTTCTTAATTTGTTAAAAAAAAATTTTGTCGTTAGAATTTTTAGTTCTTCTTCCAAGCTTCATAGGCAGCATCACTATCCGAAGGTAACTTAACAATTGATATAATAATTGTAATACTGAGGCTTTTATCACAATAAGACAATTTGCGACTGCGGTGATGTAGGGAACAGATTCCTGAGATTTACAATCTATCTAAATACTGCCGCTTTTGATTTTCATCGTTATTTTGATTTTTTTTTTTTTTTTCCAAATTAAGTAAAATTTGCCTATATATCCAATATTTTGATACTTGATGGCATTTTGCTTGTTTTTATCCTATTTTTTCATACAAAATTTTGTAAATCTAAAATCCTTAAACCCAATAATTATTCCAACACTATTTAAATACATCAATTAATATTTCATAAAACAGACATTATAAACAGACCTGCATTTTTCATAAAAAATTGATATTTTCATTATTTTACATGAATTCATATTGAGTCAATTACAATTTCAGTTCTTGACCTTGTACATTGAAAGCTACAATCCTTTATTAAGTACAAAACTTTTGTTCTAAAATTTATACAAATATTAATATTGATCTATGATGCAGGAGTTGATTTTTCATTCATAAAAATTAGAAAAAAAAGATAAATACCTTCAAACAAAATGTCTATTCAAAAAAAAAAACAAAACAAAAAAAAAATCCTTTATGAAAAATATTCTCATTTCGCAAGAAGCAAAATCAAAAGTCACAATGAACTGGACTTTGTCATTATATGAAAATGTGAATCAGAAATTTTTAATAAAAAAATATGGAATTTATTATGGATTAAATGATTATTTATTCAATAAGAATTTCTACTTTTTTTTTTTTTGTTTTTGTATTTTGTACTACCATTAATGATCACATCATACAACGTTCATACTCACAATAAATACAATACATATCTTTTAAAGTCCAAGTAGACAACACAGATGTATTCTATCGAAAGCTATTAATTTTTTTTTTTCTTTATATTTTAATATTATAATGATAGTATTACATACATACATACAGTCCATTCTATAATATGTTATTCTAGGAATGAATTTTGAGATCTATGAATGATGAAAATATTTATAATGAAAATTTTCTTTTACAAGTTATTAGAAATTCAGTGGTTGTATGGAAAAATTGCCGCGCACCGCTCAACTTTGAAAATTTCTAATAACAAATCTAAAGACTAGACACGCGTCTGTTAACCCATAAAAGAAAAAAAGAAAAAGAAAATAACTAATTTTGTTGTTGTTAACCCTTTTATGGCGATGCTATGATGTATCATACAACATATGTATAGTGAGTCTTAGTCTTATATTGACATTTTTTCATCGTTTTTTTCATTTTAATGATTCTAAAAGTTATAGATACATGGTGTTTTGTATATATATATATATATATATACCGTATAGTATTTCAAATTATTATTATAAAAGTAAAAGATTGGAAATTTTTTCTGTTCTTGTTGTTGTTATTTTTGTTTTTATTCAATAGAAAAAAAGCAGTATGTATGATACAACAGCAATAATTTCTGTATTTAAAGTTATTCATAACCATAAGCAATGGAAAAAAAAAAAATAAAACCAACAAAGAAAAAATATCCTTTTTTTTACATATAACAACACAACTTATTATTGCTATTAAAAAAAAATTGAATAATTTAAAGAGCAAAAGCCTAAGAATCTATAACATGTAAGTACAAAATAAGTCATTATTATAATTCAAATAGAAAAATCATAACAAAATAAAAAAAGATGATTATGAGAATTGAAAATATTTTATACGTCATAATTAAACAGAGTGTTTACTTTATTTAATGTATTTATTGGATCATTAGTCACAACTCACCAATATCGCTGGAAAACAAGCTTCTGATTTATAAAGCTATTTTAAATGTCGGCTTTAAACTAGATTTATATATCAGAAGCTTGTTTTCCAGCGATATTTTAAAGCCGATATTTAAACTAGATTTATAAATCAGAAGCTTGTTTTCCAGCGATATTGGCTTATTCATTTAAATGTCGGCTTTAAAAATAGCAGCGATATTGGACTTATGGACGGAATCCGACTGTGAGGGGGGTAATCAACAATTCTATATCAATTCAAATATCACTGCGATTTCAATCAAAAACCTTAAGACTAATAGCACGTGCCCCATGGCTCGTAAGTAACAATATTTTATATTAAGAGCTACACGACTGTGTAATGTCCACTATTTGTAAGACATTGCTGTAATACTTCGAAATCTAGTATTTTGCAAAATTTTTCGAAAACATACTTTCATCTTTTCAATCAATTAATTTGTTTTTTCCTTGGGCCGAAAATAGATGATTTGGGCCGAAAACAGATGAAACAATTACTTTGTTTGACAGCCGAAAACAGATTGAAAGCCACAAAGCAGGAAATCAAAAATGCAAGCTTCAAATACCAAACACCATTAGACTCTCGTCCAAAATACCTTAGCAAGCAACTTGTTGGTCTCAAATGGCGCTAGTCATTTTAAGCGTCACAACGTTCTAGAACTACCCAACAGATACTAGATTGATTATTATTATTATTATTAGATTTAAATTTTTCTGGGAGAGGATCTGTCCCCTGTATCACCGAAGCCGAAAATATGCTTATTCTGATAAAACGTATTTATTAGTTATTGTAACTAGTGTTTCAGTTATTAAGACTACCTGATTTTCTGATAACACCAATGGTATGTTCTTCAATGGTATGCTGGGTAGGTCCCATTGTTCGGAGAACGCTGTTCCCAAGTGGCGAAGCTTTTCGCATTCACAGAGCAGATGTTCAATATATTCTTTCGCATATTCTTCACAGGTTTTTGTCTATTAGACCCATTTTAAAAAGATGTTTCTTTATTTGGCAGTGGCCTGTTATTATCCCTGCCAAAATTTACACCTAATTCCTATTTAGGCCAATGAAAAGTTTTGGTTTTCTTGTGCGAGCGTTTAGGCATGAGCGACGATTTCCAGGAACATCGGGCCAAAACTCCTCAGCTTTTTGGTTTACCAAAGCCCAGCATTTTCGCTGTGCTCAAGGGAATCCCACAGAACGGACTTGGCCCTATGAAGAGTGTATCCGATGCTTTACTAGATTGATATATAACTAGATTGTCATGGATAATTTACCATTGGGTTTTTCATCAGCAGGTCCAGTTATTATAATATGTTGCTTACATATACACATATCATCAAAACTATTGAATGTCTCCATTAGAGACAGATTGTGCAGCTTACAAGGAAAATGAAAAAAATTTTAAAAAAATTACCATAGCAGAATTACCGGGCGTTGACAAAGAATGTTTTCTTTTGAATTCAAAAGTAAAATATTATTTGATAACAGTTCCCCATGGTAGAAGTAGCTGCCGTGATAATAATTTGACACCGCGGGCTAATTAATTACATTGAATATTATTATATTCAAATACCAAATTCTTAATTCCATCTTAGCATAAAGTCAGATGTTAGTACTTAACATTTTAATTCAACTTTTATTCGATAACGTTCAAATATAAAACTCTGTCCATATGTTTTGTTGATCGTGATTAAGAACGCAAATGTCACCGAACAAACTCTTAAAACTCAAAGGTAAATATGTAGGAATAAATCTGTAAGTAAAAAATTATTGGTGATACCACTTTAAGTAAAACACAATGTATTGGTAATCCAGCCGGATCAAGTGAGTATAGGAATTTGAATGAAAAATTTGTGACCTCATCGAAATCTTATCATCCGATTGAAATGAATACAGGCCTCATTTACTGTGTTTGGTAACATGTCAAGTACTTGATTATTTATTTCGTGGAAATCTTAATGTTTAGCAACAAGATTGGCAACCAATTTAAATCATGGTAGCTTTGAAAAATCGCTAGATAAGCTGCATCTGTTGGCGACAGACATCACCATATTACAAAATTCGAATAACAATTTTATCTTTTCAGATGACTCGATTGTTAATCTGTTAATGTAAATTTTCTCGGATATTGAGTTTTATTAATTTATTGATATAGGCTTCTTAACGCTGTTAATGGGTTAAGAAGCCACCATATTTGATATTTTGCTGTACATATTTCAATAATTTGTTTTTTTAAATTTTTTATTGTTGGGAAATAGAAGCTTTATTAAAATAAATAACCCGTGGTCGAAGTCCACTACTTGGAGACGTTATGTTGTTACACCATTTTTATTACTAGTTTGTAAATAAAAATTTTATTAATATAATAAGCCGGTGGTAGGGCTTCTAATAAATTATTAATGAATACTTATCTAGAATGAAATCGTTAAACGTCTAAGAGTTCTTCTTCAATCTACAAGGTCCACACAATCAATAAAATATACTTTGCCACTGTTTCAATAGTTTTGTTGGGTTCCTAAAGAAAACATAGGTGGATTTAATGTCTTAAAACAACAATTTGGTCTTGAAAAAGGTACAAATGCGCTACAGAGTTCAATCCAAAAATCTATTTTACATTATTTAGTTGGAATGCAAAAAAAAAAAACTAAATGCACCAAAATGCACCAAAATGCCTCAAATGCACCAAAACTAGTCAAAGTTTATTTTTAGGTGGTATAAAACTTATTTTATTAAAAAAGGCGAAAAATGTATTTGCCGATTGAAGATAAACCAGAGTACAATAATTGATTTATATTTTTTTTAGCGTTTGCAAAGTGGAAATATGTGCTTTTGGATGGATACAAAAATAGAAATATCTACTTTTTCGAGAAAGTTGTCTTTATAATTATAAGACCTTATTTTCATCTTTTCATCTTTTTTCAAATATCTTATATCGAATATTTCAAATATTTGCAGATATGTTGTCTTAAATTTTCTTTTAATTATTTTTTCGGGATTTTGACAGTTTGAGATATTTTTTTTTTTGGATTTTGACGTTGGGATTTTGCGATACCTGTACACACCCCTTATTTACACTATGAACAATTCTTACTTAAGCCTAGATAATAATATCATTGAAATATTTATGTTCATTGTAAAAACTTACCACCCTGTACATTCAATTATCATATGCAATTCATAAAAAAAACAAAACCTATAGACTTCTGCCTATTTATTATATTTATTATTATTATTATTATTTTTGTTTTTTAAATATAAAAAATCATAAATTCCCAATATTTTAAAATTGATAGACAAATTTTGGTTCATCACAGAAAACAATATTAACAATAAAATTTACTATATCTTTCTCTTTCACTCCAATTGCTTGACAAATATTTCTTTGTCAAAAATGAAAAGAAAAACAACAAAATAAAACTAAAGTACAAAAAAAAAGGGAAGAAATTTAATCATTTACATTCTTTAGCAATCATTCATCAATTCAAATTTGAAAAAAAAAATAATAATAATAAAAAAAATATCTAATTCCCAACAATTCCAGCAAATAAAGAAAAAAAATATATAAGCACAAAAGAACAATATTCATACAAAAACTCAAACTCTTGTTATGATCAAGAATACAAAATAGTACAATATAGGTACAAGCATACAATACAGAACTCAAATCTTCTATACTCGACTCACAATATTCATATTATTATTATTATTATTATTGATGGAAGCTCTCGATATTATATGATGTGTCACAAATTGGGTGGGATGGAATATTAGGATGAGTTTTTATTTTTTCTTATTATTATTTTTTAATTTTTTTTTTTTTATAGAATACTTGAATCAATGAATCTACACATTAATATCGTCAAAGGATATATTGACTGATTTTTTTTTATTTTTATTATTATTATTGTTTTTTTTTTTAAATTATTAAAAAATTGGGTATAGTCAATAATCATAATTTGAAAATGGAATGGGGTAAAACAGTAGCGTAATTATATTGTTAATGCCTTCGTTCTGTAATTTGGTTTGTTAATAGAGAATTAGATTAGATTCAATTTAAAGCATTGAATACCGTGTTAGAATTTTCCAGCTAGGCAAATTTTTGATGTGGGGAAAGATGAAGAAAATCTAATGATTTTTCAATATTAAATATTTTAAATGTTTTCATGTTTTACTAATATTTTTATTTTTGTTTTTAAATATCGATATTTCGCTTGCTTGTAACTAACCGAATTCATTTTTTATTTTCCTACTGAAATTTTCCAATAAATTATCATGCTATAGGAAATTTCCACATGTATTTCCAAATTATTTTTATTATTTCAATAGTTTACATTCAAATTATTATATTATTGGTTATGTATTACTGTTCTTTAATTTATACAACTATATACCGTTAGAGTATATAAATAATAATAATAATGATAATTCTTTATTTTCATCCAACCTGAAAGCTAGATAAGTATATACAATTTATTCAAAAAAAATATTTATTGAATATTTGAAACAATTCCAAAATGTTAATAGAAATAGAAAATAAAAAACAAATATTGTATTAAATTATAAAAACTAATACTTAATAATAATATGATAGAATAAAAATGATGAACAAAATATGAAATATCATTTCTAAATAACAAGATAAAAAAAATGAATACAATACTTAAGCCAAGATTCAAAATTTTCATTAAAATAGTTAGAAGCATTCCATGGTCTGAAGGACAAGAGATAAATGCAACATAAAAAAAATAGAAATAAAATCAAAAATAAAATCAAATCATATCATATAAGGGTAGTTTGTAGATGTCGAAGAAGTTATTTTTTAAAATGAAAGAAAAAGTAAATTTAAAAAACGAAAAAAATAATATTTAAAAAAAAAAAAAATCATAATAGAACAGAAAATAAAATAATAAACATATTAATTAATAAAATAGAATAAAAAAAACCAGAAATAATTTTAAAGTAAAAAAATAAAAACAGATAAAAAATTAAAATAATAAACATATTAATTAGATGTAATATAATCATAATATAATCGTTAGAATTAAAACTGTCTCGATGGAATTGTGATCATAACTTTAAAGCCAAGCTTTAACCTTTCCTAATGAAAAAATTTATTCTTGTTTCACACCAGCAATTTAAGTGTAGACTGTTAAATATACGTTTGTAATGCGATTGAAATGCGATCTATAGCTTTTAGGTACAAACAAATACAAAATATTCGAAGTTACCCCTTAAATTGTAATTGTCGTAAACTCTCGGGGAAATAGTGCACAGAGTCCATAAAAAATTTTCAATTTATAATTTATCAAATTTGAATTTTCAAAATCAATGCTATATATTTTTTTTTTTTCTATCCATATATTGAGTTGAATGAGTGCTTCTCCAAATAAAATATTATTTAATAATTTTTACAACTTAATATAAAATATATATTTAATTTAATATAAAAATTACTTAACTACAAAAATTCAAATCGAATGAAAAAAAATATCAAACAAAAATTATATGCATAGATATTAATTACATTATGTATGTTTAGAAAATAATGCGTATATTATAAACATCATTATTTTCTATTATTCTTTCAACCATACAACCCAACAAGAGATATTCAACAACCACAAATTTAAAATATTTGAAAATAATGCCTATTAAAAATCATTATTCTCTTATCAATATAGCTATAATAATTATACATTGCAAAAAAATGTAATGACAAATTAAATATCATTCTCCTCAGCTCTCTTCACATTTAAAATATACATACACTCAAACACACTGTCTCTATTTAGTTTCCTAGCAATAACAACAATATAATAAATGAAGCGACAATAAAATAAAAAAATTGAGTCGCTGATATTCATTCCAAATCTACCTGATATAATTAGAAAATATCTGATAGAAAATAGATTATCTAGGGAAACAACAACAAAATATCGCATGACACAAAATGAATTTACAAATAAAAAAAGTAGCAAGGAATGAATTAATTTTGTGCATTATTGTGGTTGTTGACTTAAATGAGATTTAATATTTATATAAATAATGTATGTAGTTTTGGGTTTTTTTAGAGAGTAGTATTGATTTGTGTTAAGTAATTCTGTAGTTTTTTGTTATTGAATGTTACATTGTTTATTTTCAGCTATAATTTTGTTTTATGCAGTTTTGTAACAATTTGTTAACAAATGTAAAAATTTAAAATGTTTTTTTTTTTATTATTTATAAATAATTATAATAGAAAATTGTAATTGTGTTATTGAAAGAACAAATAATTTTCTGCTAGAAGTTTTGAGGAAAAATTATTAATTGTTAAGGATGGTAAACCAATGTTTGATCTACTAATAACAACAACAATAATAAAACGGTGTAATCAGCATTTTTCAATAAAATCTTATAATTCGTATACGTGCTATTTTCCAACATAAATATAGAAAGTTCATATTCACAATTTTTTTTACATTGCTTTCTTAAGGTGTCAGAGCTTAAATTAAAGAAAAAATGAAATTTTAATAACAAAATCAGTATTTCCGAAATATTAACATTTTTAATTGAAACAGAATTAAACAACTCTTTTAATGAATAGTCTTAATTTTGTTAATTGATAATAACACTTCCTCTATAACAACTATTTCAGTTGAGCGATCGTTTTTCTTTCTAAACAGAATTAAAAAACTACTTTGAGAAATAGATGTGAACAATTTTAACTGTCGAAGTTGTAGCAAAAATTTGAATAGAAAAGGAAAGCCAAAACAAACTGATGTTTCCCTTTATAGTGCTTCCACAGTTGAAAATCCCACGCCTCCTCACTGACACATACATACCTATTTTTTATATTTGAAATAAAATAAATAAATAAAAATTGTGATGTGGCTATATAAAATATAATATATGAATTGAAAATAACTGTTTCGAATAATTTTCTACTGTTGAGCAAATTAATCATAATAGCTATAGTTATATTTTTCGATTTCAACATTCTATATAATTGATTAATTTCATTACTTTCGACTGTCATTGTTAAAATATACACTCAAATTTACAGTAATTTTATTAATATTCCGATTTTACAATATGGAAATTTAGTTTGGGTTTTATAACTCACATATTGGTTTATATAAGAAATCTATATATGATTTTTTTGACTATTCAAATTCAAACTAGGAATTGTATAGGAATTGAATACTAATGATTGATGAGTTCATGTGGTGTTGGAAGAACGAAACACTTTCTCAATTAAATTTACAGAATGTAATACCGTTTTATAAAATTGCTTTATTCTACTGATTCCTACACGCAAATTTCATCACATAAATTTTCAAATAAAATTTTTTTTTTACACAATAGATTAATTAAACACTCCAGGTGATCATTGCGTCTTACATGCGTGACCAAAGTACGCTTAAAAATAACCATATAATCTGAAATCATATACATTATGAATTTACTTTTCTTGGTTCATGCTATTTTATCACATTTAACTCATCTAGTTACGACACTGTTGATGATTTAATGAACAAAGAAATATTTTATTTAGAACAAAGGAGTCAGAATACAACGAAAAGAGTTAAAAGATTTCTTTTGAATTTAAAAATTTTGTACTCCATAAGGATTCATATATCATAATACCCATTATATTATTTATTATATATATATATATATATATATATATAATGTATACATATATGTAAATGAGAATTAAAAATGAGATGAAATTATTTGCGTATTTATGTAAAATGTTGTGAAGAATACCTTGGTGATATTCAAATTGAATGAAGAGGAAATCAACAATAATAAAAACAACAACAAAAACAGTATAAATGAAAGAAAATCTTTTGTTAAAATTTGAAAAATATTTTTCAATTGAGAAATTGATTGATTCTATTCATTAGCTGTTGATTTGATTCCATTATGTTTAAAATTTTATTTTTATTTTTTTATTTCAAATAATTTTGTTAAGATAAAATAAAAGGGGTTTGTGAATTTTGTTTTATTATGATGCGACTCTTCAAAATTAGATATGAGAAAAAAATTATAATTTTTGCCATCGAAGGACAAATTGAAATAGAAATGAAATATTTTAGTGATTTAGAATTAAAAAAAAAAATTTAATGCAATTGAAAGATAATTCAAGACAAGAAAAAATAAATATAATAAAAAAAATTATGTCTTAAGACTTTCGAAGTTTCAATTACAATCTGTGCATTTGCAATGATAAAAAATTAAAATTGTATGCAAAGAACAAAGAACAAATTTCAAGGATCATTCAAATGTTTAACATAAGCCATTTACAAACATGTTACAAAAAAAAGCTTACAAAATTAATTCAGGATAATTTTAATATATATGATTTATAAATCAGTAATAATCCTATATCATAAACCTATATAGTTAGGTATTTTAATAAAATCACTGCTCCAATAAATGTTTAGAGATTAAAAAAATTATGTGGTATTTGGGTCTACTTTCCACAATCAATATCCTATGAATTGATTCAAATATCTCATTGTTCAAGGTGCAGCATTGCCAGCTGCTGTTGCCAGCTAAATTAAAGATAGGCATAACATTGACTAAGATTAATTTTTAATAGAGCGATCTGTGGAAATATAGAGCTAAAATATTGGTTGACCGAAAAAGAGGATTATCTTTAGATTTAGATTTAGAATTCATTTATTTCCTTGAATATAAAATTTTTTACAAACTAAATCAAATTAAAATTGAATATTAATAAAACATAAAGCTCTTAAATCTAATAAACTAATATAATAAATTCAATAAAACTAACAAAAGTAAAAAAAAAAAAAAAAAAACTATAATATAGTTTATTAGAATAATTATTAATAGGAATAAATAATAATATAAAATTCAATAAGAAATAATTTAGTTAAAATAATAAAAAATTTTATATGTAAAAAAATAAGTAGGATCATTCGAATATATTCAAAAGAATACGTGTTGAATGAAACAAACATAAATGAAGAAAAAAAAAATATAAATATAAATGTTTTAGCGGGGTACTAAAATCAAAAGTAATTACAAATTAAGATTAGACAAAATAATTTAAAAAAAAAATAAAATTAAATCAAAAAATGTATCAAAAAATGTGAAGAAAAAAGAAATAACAAATAAAAAACGTATGAAAAGCATAATATTAATGTAAAAAATTTACAAGTACACTATAAGTTCAAAACTAGAAAATATAGTGTAATTGAAGTATGAAGAGAAAACCACATTTAATTATAATACATACATAAAATACTTATTCAATACAAATTTCCACCATCAAATATTGATTCAATTTGAGAGTGATCGAACTGAAATAACCAAATTTTCAAATGTTTAAGAAATAAGGAGAGATTTCGTTCACTTCTGATGTGAATTGGTAGTCTATTAAAACTTCGTGGTGCCATATTATTTATTTTATTTATTTATTTATTTATTTATTTCAATCTACTGGGTAGTCCCTTACAGAATGCAATGCGTTAATACGTAATATATTATATACAAAAAATTAATACGTAGATTGTAGGTTGGAGTTAATCTTTGATTTAGGTAACCAGACCTAATGAAAAAAAATTTCATAGTTTTGTAGATATAGAGATGTCTGAGTGGCAAAATACAGACTCTTTTTAAAAGTGGGAAACTAGATGACAGACGATTAATATTAAGCATGGTTCTTAAGTAATGTTCTTGGGCTAGGAGAAGTGGGCGAATTCTCTACATCTATAATTTTAATTTTATTTGGTAAATTGCATATGTGATGCTATTGTATTCACTTTTACTACTTCTGTAATAAAAATAACATCAGCTTCACATTTCAATTTCAATAGGAATGTCATTTGAAGTAGTTTCAGCCTATGTTCGTAAGAAGCTAATATTATGGGGTCAGACCATCCGAGAAATCGTAAAACAAATCTTAAAATATTTCTTATACTATGTTCGCATTTACCAAGTTAACTATGATTAAGTCCCTAACTATGGTAAAAAACATAATTTAAGTTCGATTCGTTTTTTTATTTCATATAAAACTAATCATACTTGTAACTGTAGTTAAAAATAAATCACACTTAAATTATGTTAAATTCACGTTCACAACCCTCTGCTTTTATGTTATATTGTAGTTTTTATCGTATTTTTTTTTATTTTTGTGCAACCTGACAGTGATATTTTTGAAGTTTTGAACAAATCAAAATGTAAACAAAATTAAAATATACCTAGACCCACATATTCAACAAGATATATTTTAGACAATTAATAGTAAAAATAATTAATTGTAAAAATAATAAAATAAAATAAATTAATATTTATTATTTGTTAGTAAATTTGTGTAATTAAAAAAAAGAAACAATAATCACTGTTCCGGCACTGTGACATGGTTCCAACTCCAACCAGCATCTAAAAATAAACGAAAAGAAACTCGCTTAGAGTATCTCAAATTACATTTATGTCAACAAACACTTACCTAAAATAGCATTCCAGCGATGTTCATCAGCATCATAATATCCAGTATTGGTTATCCTGTAATCAGAAATAATTTAAATATACATTTTAGTATTTGAATTTAATAATATTATTTAAATATTAAATATTTAAATAATCTTTAATTGTACTTACTTGTTCTTCTTGTTTACCTTAGATATAATTTTGTCAATTATATCGAATTAAAACAATACTGCTCACACAGTTGAAAATTTTTTAATCATATGGTTTTATTATTCACCAAATACATTATTCGTGAGTTCTTATTAAAATAAAAAACAAAAACAAACAAAAATATAAAAAAACAAAAACAAAAAAAAAATACAAAAACAAAAAAAAATCATATGACGGGCAATTTCATCTTTACATAATAGAGTCAAAGTAGCTATCTATAATTATAATTGACAATCATTTAAGGACCTCCGCAGTAGACACCTTTTTATTTTATTTCGATTCTCCAATATATAAGATTGTATATAATACAAAAATGCGCACACAGTTGAAAATTTTGTACTCATAAGATTTTATTATTCAACAAATACATTATGCATATGCGAGATCTTATGAAAATAATAAACAAAAGTAAACAAATCAGTTATTATATTTTATATTATGTACTTGCAAATGAATTTATGTACATATGCCAAAAAAAAAACAAAGAAACAAATCACTTCAATTCTTCATTTTTATATTTTTAAGTAACTGTTTCTAAATTTTTGTTATATGTAGTAATAATATAGTTTTTATTAAAATTATGTATTATGTAGGTATATACATACATACCTCTTTAATGACAAAATTTTTTATTTTTAGTAATTTTATACACTAAATGCCACTTACTATAGGAATATATTGGAAACGAAGCAGTATATGAGGGACGTGTATTTATGTGTCCTAAATAAAACTTACTAACCACAAAACTTTTTATTAAACACGAGTGGTTTCTGCTATATCGTGCGAAGTCTATGTCAGTACGTAAATTACTGTTTTTTTTTTTAAAACTTTAAATTTAACTTCAACTTGAAATATAATTACTCAACAGGGGCCCCTAGTTATATACTATTGTATTATATATTAAATGGAATTCGTTATAGTTAAGGTTATTGAACTTAGATTAATAAGTTACGTTAAATAATTGTAATTATTAGAAAAATAAAATCCAAATGTCCTCTTCCATTTTAGAGTTCAAAGAAACAAGTTGTAATTAAATAAATTAAATAAAGATCATATTTAGATATAGTGTTAATTTACAAAATAAGAATAAAATTATTATATATAAATTAATATATATAAACTATTAGATTTAATAAAGGAAATATAGTGTACATTTAAAGACAACGAATTATAAACTATATTAAGAAAAAATAATTATTAAACTACTATTTAAAGAGTGTTTCATTTATAGTTTGAACAAATACAGTCCTTGTAAAAACAATCACCAAAAACTAAAATATACGAAAGGAAATATATATAATTGCCTAACTAAAAACAAGCATTAACCAAAACTTATTGAACAAAAAGCTTTTTTCCAGATATTTCTTGTAAATTGTACAAATGAATATAGTGTTGATTTAATTTATTTTTAAAATTTTAATTTTTAATATTTTTATTGATATTTTTAATAGCATTTTATCATAGAGTAATCATATAAGTAGAGTATTCACGTAGAACAATATTTGTTAATCATTTTCTTCTAAAAATGCCGTCCCATTTTTACTCAAAACACGAAAATGCCGTCCCATTTTTACTCAATACCCCAAAACACTCAAATATAATTTTCGAAACTCAATTATTTTTACTCAAAATTTTTTTTTTATTGAGAAGAATATTTCATACAATGCCATTATACTTCTAGCCTATTCACAGAATGATTTTTTCGGAATTTTATCGAATTACGATTTCGTTTTAAGTTTTGTTTTAGTTTTGTGTATAAAGTTTTGCTCTCCCAGTGACTAGGCTAGGAGTATAGAGGCATTGTTTGATAATTTGAAAAGTATTTACATACCTATGTACTTTTGATTTATATGAAGAGTGTATATCTTAATATCGTATATGTGTTGACCATACATTTACATATCTAATTCAATACAAAAAATATATGTATATAGAAAAATGTAAACAAAAAAACACAATTAACCGCAAAGATAATGAATGAAATTGTATCCATATAATAATAGGTCAATGATAGCATCACATAATCCAGAAATTTTTTTTAAAAATAATGCTAATAAAAGAATAAAATTTATTAGTAATGCATTACAAATCGTGAAGTTTGTACGGAATACCGTTTTGTTTTCTTTTCTCAGAAGTTGGTTAAAAATCGTATTTCTATTTCAGATGAAATAATTTCTGAAGAAATAAAAACAGCCAACAATCCATATAAAGAATAAAATGTCCAGTTTTATTTTTTTAAATTTTGATAGCTTGTTTGTTTGTTTGTATTCATAATTATATTATGTATTCATATATATACTATTCATATTATTATCTACGGTAAGAAACAGACAAAATTAACAAAACCAAAATTGCTGAAAATTTAAAAATACATGTAGGTACCTACTTTTCAGTATACTTTTCAATAGAAATTAATTTGAATTATTTTTAATTTTAAAAAAACCAACATTAATTTTTTTGTCCCTTTCTTCTATAAAATTTGAAATCACAAATTTCATAAATCACATTGACCAAGTCCAAATAAAAATATTAATTCTTCAAATTTTAAAAATTAAAGCAAAATAACAACAAATCCAGCAATAATCTTGAATTCTTTCAATTTCTAAAAAAAAATTCAATATACTTTGATTTGTAATATTATTTGTGGTCTATTGAAAGGACTTTAAATACATGTATATTTTTTTATACACATTGTGTAATTTTTAATTTTTATCACATAAGTAAAGTAGAAATGCGAGCAGCGAAATAAAGAAGTATGTATATACTGTAGCTAGCATGCACTATCGCATATAACTATACAATTTTGAGTACCTATACACACAACTTTTATATCGTTGACACTGTTGGCAGCATAATAACAAATAAATATGTTCATAGGTAGTAGGTACACAAAATCTTTTTATTTATGAGTACAAAATACATTGCGCTCAACTTATAAGCAGTTAAAAATTGAGTAATATTATTTTGAGTGAACACAGAATTTTGATATTTGAAAAAGTGACTAGCAAATTTTGTTCTACGTGAATACTCTACTTATATGATTACTCTATGATTTTATCCTTTTGCATTACTTACAAAATCAACTAAAATTTTTTTTATAATTTTTTTAAAAAGTATTATTTGCTTCATTATTTATTTTTTATTTTGATACACAATCAAAACGTCAAACTTAACAACTATAGTTTGTATAATGCGAACACTTTTTTTTCAACCGTAGTTAACAAACGTAATTTAAACACAATGCCAGCATGCTATAAGAATAGTTTTTTCAACATTGGGATGAACAAATTTCTTCGGTCATCGTTTAACAAGTCCTAGCATCGTTGCACTAGCGTTGTTAATAATATGTGTAAATTGAAGCTTAAACTTTAATTTGCTGCAATTTTATAACGTCTTATATCATAAATCCATAACGGCCTTATAACTAACTCAATTGTCTCATAAAGCGGTAATTTCGAAATTTTTTATTGATTATAGATTAAACACTAAGACTTTCAATTAAGACACTGAAAAATAAATTAAAACAAATAAAATAAAATATAATGCCAATAATTTCTTTGGTGTTCTTTATTACAAGTTTTATCAAAAGAATCTGTTTTAACAAGTTAAATGTCTTAAATCTAGTTATTACAAATAACATATTAGTCACCAATCTGATTTAAATTTATTTTTGATATTGTTTACAATATAATTCTTTTAAAGATATTGTGAAATATATGTATTTAGTTTATCAACTCTATATGCATAATAACGCTCATCAAAATATAACGTTTTAGTTGATTGTAAACATAAAAAATATTTATTTTTAAACACAATCCAAAACGGAAATTTTTAGTTAATTGAAAATCGTCCAAATTATTCCAAACTGATCGTTCTTTAACGCCAGTGAGAGAAACATTGTTAAAAGACAGATTTGCTTCATAGCTACCCAACGTTCTTACTTTATTTTGATCTTCCTTAATTGCAAATTACATTCCTGTTTAGGCATCGTGCATTTATACAGTAATAATTCGTATATTACTATAAAAAAACTGTTTTATAATGTTTGAAAGTTATTGAGAGGCCAGTACACTTTAAAAAATTCAATTGTTTGATTAATGGTTTAAATATACCCGTGTTACCAAATACGTGATAACACTTTAAACTTTAATAATATATTTTATATATTGTCTTTACACTTCATAAATGTATTTACACTAATATATTATATTGTCTTTAACTATTTCTACCTTAAATTAAAATAAATTTTTTTATATTACACTTAAAACTCAGCAATAAATTAATGATGCTATTGAAACAACGAAATGCGACTGAATAAAAATTAAATATAACTGAACTGCAACTGATCAAATATTTATGAAGAAATACCATTTTATTCAAAGTCATAACCATAACTACTGGCATTGTGTTGCCATGACTAGCAGTCGGCTATCAAAACCGAATATTTGTAGCAGTCGGCTATCACAGCCATAAATGTTTGTTATTGCAACAGCAATTATTTTGTTTGAGTTTATATTAGCTTATTTGAAGATATAAAAGCCATAAGAGATGGTTTTATATAACCAAATGTCCGAAGTTATCACAGCCGAACTTTTTTAGGGATTGCAATCGCAAAATTATCATTTATCGCAGCTATATTTTCAACTGTGATTGACATATTAGAATTATCTTAACGATTGGTAATAAGAACTACTTTAAGGCTGCAAGTACTCGAAAAATTTTTAGAGCAGAAATTTCGCAGTCATAGCCTGTGTTTGGGACTAGTAGTCGCCCAATAAACTCAATAAAATTGTACGTGCATATATAAAAATATTCTGGAGAAATATTCGAATACTCTGACTTGAAATCCAACCCTTATATCACTTCCAATTCAAAATAATGTATATATATATATATGTACATATGCATATATACTCATGTATTCATATGTAAAAGCGTGATGACCCGACTGAGAAAACGTACGTACGCACTTAACTTTATGACAAGGATGATCTATATAAAAACAAAACAAAAATTAGAAATAATTTAATCAATTTATTGGATTAAATAGGAAGAAAGTAAATATTTTATAATCTGAACTAATAAGTAACAGAACAAATAATATAGTAGGATAATAATGGTAACATTACAATTTTATAATACACAAAAATTTTAACTCAATCATACAATTCGAATTATAATGATGTTATGACTCAAAATTTTTAAAACACAATATGGGTTTATGGCTCACTCGAGTGTGTTTTAAGGCCATATGAAATAAAATTTCGCAATTATGGCTTTATGATACACTCGAATGAGTTATGGATTTATAATATAAGGTGTTATAACATTTATTTATTTATTTAAAATTATAATATAAAATAATAATAATAAAATAATAAAAATAGTCTTTATTTCAACAGAAATTACAAAGCTAGTAACAGATTTTAATTTACATACAAATTAAATTCATTTTTTGTACAATGTATCCTTAATCAAATTAATAATTAATTCAAATTAAAAATTATAATTTAAATAATTCAGATTACATTTACTATACTAAATAATATTTAATTTATATACTATTAATAATTTGGTATATCTTTTTGTTTATTATTTTATTAGTATATCTTTATTAGTTATTAAATTATATTGTGAAAAATGTTTCGTATCTCCCCGTGCCGTGCTAACCCGTGCTATTCGGTCGTTATATTACTACACTTGAGTGCTTTACCACTCCGCTACCGAGGCCACTTCGTTATAACATAGCACCGTTAATATATCATCACAAAATATATCTAAGTGTTTAATAGACTGAACTCTTATCAAAGCTTCTTCATTGAGTGAATAGTTAAAATTAAATATAAAACCTAAACAATGTAAAGCATTATTTTTTATAGAAAATATATTTATTTTAAATTTGTTAAATTTATTTTTGATATAAAATAGCATAAAATATTTATAAAAGCTTTGATATATGTACATAAATATACCTATGTATTTTCTAAGATAATAATATCATCAAAAATAATAATTACAATATAAATTTAATAAATAGCCACCTCAGTTTTAATAAAATATTTAATTTTTGTTTTTTTAATTTTTTGGCATCAAATTTTGAGCAAAATTTTATTCTACCATCTTCTGAAATATTAATCTATTGCCTATCATATTAAATACACCTTTAAACAATAAAAAATGCAATTTTAAATATATCAAAAAAATATTTTATATTAATATTTATATTGAAATATTTTTAGTACACAACAATACTATATGTTTATAAAAATATACCTATACATTGATAAAAAAAAAAACAAAAAAAAGTTTGGCAATAAAAAACAAGCACAAAAAGCAACAAAAGCTTATTATTATTTTTTTTTTTTAAAAAAAGTTAGTTTATAAGACGGTTGCAATAAAACAAAACAAGAAGAAGAAAAAAACAACTTGGATAAACTGCATCTGCAACATTATAAAATTTTGGAAATTTTTTTAAAACATGAAAAATATTAAATTGTAAATTGTAAATTACTATACATGAAAAATAATATAAATTTTGATTATACAAATAAAAAATAAATAAAAGAAAAAAAATTAAAAATCCCATTATTCGCGCAATTAAGCACAAACGGCGCTTATTGTTTTATTTATTCTTAGTATTCTATTCTAAATGTTTTCTCTGTTTTTTATTTTGTTTAAAGAATGTTACAGCCATGAAAAAACATTAAATTATTTCACAACACAAAACAACAAAATCAAAAAAAAAAAAAAAAACTTAAATAAGTTTGAAAAAATGTTTTTTTTTTTTTTATTTTTTGTTATTTTTTATTGTTGTTTTTTTAGAGTATATTCACCGCCGCCAACAAACAACACAAATATGAAAATAAATTATTACAATTTGTTTTATTGCCGAATACTTACTATAATATTATTGTACACATGCACACACATAAATAAATAAATAAATAAATATGTTACAGGAAACATAGATAATTCTTTATAATACACAAATAATAAAATTTTGTATTTTATATCACCTGATGTACCCACCCATTTACCTGAATTAATAAAAATAATGTTCATATATAGGTATCCTATATACCATTTTCTATTAAAATCTTCCTTATTATTATCCTGAATATCTATTGTATTCCTTCCAAACATTTGAATTATATTCCTCTCTATATTTTTGGTATATTATTTGTACTACAATATAAAACAATCGAAATCTTAATAAAGTTGAATAAGTTTTTGGCTATGGTTAACTGTATAACGGTTATAACGGTAAATTTAATTTTAAAAATTAATTTTTATTAAGTTTTCGGTATAACTTAACCATTTTGGCGAACTTACAATTTAATGTACTTGTTATTAAAGTTTTTTTTTTGCTACTCTCTGTCTCCCTCTCTCTTTGTAATATAATGTTTTTGGTTGGATCCAAGGATATACATTGAAAAGCAGCAAATACTATTTTAATCAGTTTAAAGGTGAAACCATTTAAAATGCTTGTAATAAGATCTATCGTCAATAACATAATTTCCATCATATGCATTTTTTGTTGTAATCCCAGTCGTAGTCTTGAGTAGGATAATTCAGATATTCGGGTTCGTATAGCCAAATTTTCCTTGTTCCAGTGCGCATTCATATTTTCATTCGTGCTCACAAGTGTTAGAATTATACAATGTTAGAATTTGTAACTGGGTAAAAAATTTTAGTATCACTATATTGATTGCCGTAATTACGATAACTGATAATTAAAATTGAAATATTGGTATATTGGTAGTCAATGTGCTACTTACAGAATTATTAAACAATTTTTACAAACAAATGAAAGATAGAAAATAATTTTCATTTAAACATTTACAATACCCTTGCCTTGTAATGGGATTCGAAGACGCAATTTTTGATTGGTAATTCCACTTTATTACTAAATGCGTAACTAAGGGCGTTTCCCAACCTCTAGCACTTGCAATTGATACTCGCACTAAGCCTGTCATATCGCACTTGATTTGTTGTCAAAATTTTAGTGCAGTCTCAAGTACACTAGATATCATAAAATTAAATTTATTAAATTTAGTGCGATTTGACAGGTTTAGTGCGAGTATCAAGTGTAAGTGCGAGAGGTTCGGAAACGTCCTAAACATCGCTTTATATCACTTTCGTCTCCTTTAACCCCGTTTTTTTCAAATATATTTTTTATAAATATCGTATTTTTTTTTTCAAATATCGTTTTTTCAAAATATTTTTTTTTTTCGAGATATGTTTCAATATGTTTTTCAAATACCGTTTTTTCAAAATATGGTTTTAGTTCTATATCTTTTTTCACATATCGTTTTTTCAAAATATCGTTTTATCAAAGTATCTTTTTTTATAAATATAGTTTTTTTTTCAAATATCGTTTTTTCAAAATATCGTTTTATCAAAGTATCTTTTTTTACAAATATAGTTTTTTTTCAAATTTGTTTTTCAAAATATCGTTTTTTCAAAATATCGTTTTTTCAAAATATCATTTTATCAAAATATCTTTCTTTTATAAATTTGGTTTTTTTTTCAAATATCGTTTTTTCAAAATATGGTTTTTTTCAAATAACCGTTTTAGTTCTTAAAATTAGTTCTTTAATTTTTTTTATCAAATATCGATTTCTCAAAATATTTTTTTTTTTTCAAATATATAGTTTTTTCACATATCGTTTTTTCAAAATATTTTTTTTCAAATATCGTTTTTTCAAAATATCTTTTTTCAAATATCGTTTTTTCGAAATATATTTTTCCACACATCGTTTTTTCAAATATCCTTTTTTCAAAATATGGTTTTAGTTCTATATCTTTTTTCATATATCGTTTTTTTCAAAATATGGTTTTTTCAAAATATGGTTTTTTCAAATATCGTTTTTTCAAATATCGTTTTCTCAAAATATGGTTTTGTCAAATATCGTATTTTCAAAATATCGTTTTTTCACATATCGTTTCTTCAAAATATGGTTTTTTCAAAATATGGTTTTTTCAAATATCGTTTTTTCAAATATCGTTTTTCGAAATATATATTTCCACATATCGTTTTTTCAAAATATGGTTTTAGTTTTATATCTTTTTTCATATATCGTTTTTTCAAAATATCGTTTTTTCAAAATATGCTTTTTTCAAATATCGTTTTTTCAAATATCGTTTTTTCAAAATATGGTTTTTGTTCCGCAATATTTATCTTAATTACTTTTATGAGTAGCAGATGTTGAATACAAAAACACGGAAATCTTCTTCTTACAGAATATGCATTTACAACCAGGGAGTAGATAGTTTTTGCAGAATTTTTATTTAATTATAAAAAACGATATCTTAAAAAACTAGATTTTGAACCAGACCTGGCCTGAGGTGATATATAACTTTCAATATCCCATATCAGTCAAAATAACGCCTCAGTTGTATATTATGATCTCATATTCTATTATAAAATAGTTGAAATGTAGTAAATCAATATTCCGGTTTGCTATTTTTAGCTTGCTAAGTTGTATATCCATTTTGAATACGACGAAATTAATTCGTTCATCATAAATTTTCAAAACAATATCTTTCGTTGCAATATTAAATTTATTTAGTCACCATTCTAGATATAATCTGGTGTCGAACTATAATGTTCAAATTCAGTATTTGAAGCCTTAAAACAAAGCCATTTTTAGACAGTACTTCTCTACATATATAGATGCGCCAATTGGGAAGCAATATAAACTATAATTATATATAATTATATATTTTATTTTATATATTCAGCTTAAATATTGTGATGTTGAGTCTGTGATATTGTTCGCTAAACCCGCCACAGACAAATAATCAAAAGAGACAACGTTCACATTTAATTAGTGAAGATCGTTTGGTTTAAATTGTAATAATTAGTCAGCCGCATGTAATGTACCTCAGAGACGAGGACCTATCCATTTCCAATCATCATTATTTTTACAAACTATAATTTAATATTCTGATGTTGCGATTCTACTTAGTATCACAAATTTTATTTCCCAGTTGATTTGATTACTTCAGGATTTGAACATCTTCTAATAGATTTGAGCATCAGGGGATTGAATATCATCAAACGATGTAGCGTTAAGTGACATTTTTCTGTTATTCTATCAACTAGGCTGCTACTATTAAATATGTCAAACTTCATCTAAATCATCCTATTTAGAACCAAGCAATATTATTATAAGACTATACCGTTTTGACGATTCCAAACATATCTCGAAATTTATAATACATGAACATTATTGTTAACTACTGGGATATTAAAAATTACCTATTGCTACAAGGATATTTTATTTTATTACAATATTATAGTAAAAATAATAATAATAATAATTTAGTTTAAATAAAACAAGTTTTTTTTTAATCCTTTAAATATACTGTTTACCTGTCTTTGATTTACCGATATAATAAAAGGGAGTAAAAATAACATAAACAAAAAAACTTAAAAAACAAAACTATATCTGGCTAAAAAACTTGGCCAACTTTTTAAAATATTTTACAATTACTAAGTATGGTATACACTTAAAATAATGCTGTGTAAAAAAGTTGCATCTTTGAATTTATAGAACAAAAAATATAAATTAAGGAAAAGCAAAAAAAAAAAAAATAAAACAAAAATTAAAATAAATAATTGAAATTACAAAAATATTAATATAAATTAGACATAATAGTATAGTAATATAAATACTTTATTCAAGTAACACACCTTCTTCTCCTTCTTCTTGTTTAAGGAAATGTCGCAGGTTTATTTGTAAGCGTATTTTAATCTTGCGATGCCGAAGCTCAGCATTGGTATAATCTTTTAGATGATACAAGCGCTGAGTTTTGGCTCACAAATCACAAATAAAAATAGCAACAATCCCGCATCATAGCAACATTCCTCTTAGGTACAATATTACACGGGGTTGGCCAATTATCACAATTTAAACCAACCGATCGTCATCAATTCAATGTACGCATTATCTTTCTAGTTTCTTCGTTTGCTGTGGGTTCTGCAAACAGTAGCATGCATGTTTTGTTCAATATGAAGTGATTTTTTATATATTCCAGCTCATATCCATATTAGAGGCACCCTAATCGATTGTGAGATATGTGGAAATGCTTCTTTAACTGATATATCGATTCCAAACTCAGAAGCATCGATCAATATAGCTCTTCTTGTCTAGTTGTGTTTAAAAAAATATTAATTGCATTGGTTACGTATCAAATTTTAATTGTGTAAAGCTAATTGGAACCGTAAAGTAAAACTTTTTCTTGGTTCTGAAAGAGATATGCTCAATTCCAGACAAGTAGCCATATTTTCAAACAATTACTCTACGGTTTGTGCGGATATTGACTGATGAAATGTATAGGCTATAGAAATGACAAAACTATTAATTTACTGTCACGGATAAACTAAAACATAATGATAGAATTACTGATAACCGGTCCTATATAGGTCTGTTATTGGACTAGCTTTATTTTCAAAACCAATTGTTAAGCATTCGAAATTTTATGTTACATTTCTGTTTGAATGTCCATGTCGAAAATAATTTTGTTTGTTTTGTCTCGCGCAAAAATTCAGCAACATGCAAGTCAAATTAGAAAAACTAGAATAATATAGCCAAGCTAAGAAACATAATAAGCACCTCTGGATTAACTGGACTAATCAACAAATAACCCATATCGTCACAAATCCATACACTGAGAAAGCTGTAATATAACTTCGCGAGAACTAATATCGAATAAAAGCCACAAGTTACAAGAAGCCCCCAGATATCCCCATCTGGTGAAAAGAGATAGAAAATGTACGTCGGAAAATGCTAAAACAGCACATACCATTCGAGTATAATGAAAGTGTTAAGTATAAACCCGATGGAACAAACGTCGCCTGCATGAGCCTAGAATGGATCCCACAAGGTACAAGAAGACTCGGCCGTCCATCAAAGAATATCTGATGGCGGATTTTAAAGCAAAAGCTACAAAATGCAATCATATAATGTGGGAAGAAACTAAAACAGCAGATATCATTCGAGTGCGATAGAATTGTCAAGTACAAGAAAAAAAATTTCATATAAGCATTTACAATACCCGTACCCTGAATGGGATTCGAAGTTGCAATTTTTGATTGGTAATTCCTCCTCATTACTAAATGCGTAACTAAATTGCGTCTCTTTAAATATCGCGTTATATCGCTTTCGTCTCTTATAACCCCGTTTTTCAAAATATCTTTTTTTTTTATAAATATCGTTTCTTTTTTGGAAATATCGTTTTTTCAAAATATCTTTTTTCAGATATCGTTTTTTCAAAATATCTTTTTTCAAATATCGTTTTTTCAAAATATTTTTTTTCATCGTTTTTTCAAAATATCGTTTTTTGTTAAATATATTTTTTCAGATATCGTTTTTTCAAAATATTTTTTTTCACATATCGTTTTTTCAAAATTTTATTTTTCACACATCGTTTTTTAAAATATCTTTTTCACATATCGTTTTTTCAAAATATTTTTTTACCACATATCGTTTTTTCAAAATATCGTTTTTTTAAAAACGCTCTCTATGCTCCCAACAGGAGTAAGGAAAAGAAACGTTTCAATGTCAATAATTTACAGTTTCAATTTTTTTTTTTTTAAGTTAAGCCAAACTTTAGGCTTCAAATGATTGGAGAATAAAAAATGTCCCTTTGATTAGTAGGCACATTTTGAATAAATTTGTTAATATTATTCTTGAACTTTTGTAGATTGTACAGCGTCGGGATATTTTTGCTTTGGGGAAACACGTTTATTGGACTATGGTACATTCGCGGAAAAATTTGACTACAAACGAATTTCTATAGTCAGTTTTAAGCCACCTAGAAACTTTTACTAATTAGAGGTGAGCGAATTTGCACTGAATAAGAGTGGTGGGCACTTTATTCATCTCTTGTTCTTCGTCGGAAATGTTTAAAAAGTGGATTGAAACAAAGTAGATAAAATTTATCGTAAAAATTGAATTTTCAAATAAGGTTTAGTTGTTTGATCCAAACTAGGCATACTATACATATTTTGATACCACAACTTCTGTACTCAATCTGATACATACAAAGTCATTCGATTACAATATAATGTTTGTGAATATTACTAATACAAACCAATGTTGAATACGAAGTCAATTAATATTGAGAAAATTCAATAACGGTCAATGACCTACACCGTAAATCGCCGGATTCCCTCCAGGATCTAAATTTTCTACAAACAATGTATAAAAATTATTTATAATATTTTTAATTTTCCCTAAAATATATTTTAAATAATTTTTTTAATTATCATCACTATAAACTTCACTTGTACATCAAAATACCTTCAAAGCCCATTAAAGTTTACAAGACCGTAAACTTTTACAGTTATTTCAAGTACTTAACCTAAGACAAATAATTCAATAATAAATTCATTAAAATAAAGAAAAATTCCATATACACTCTATTTTATCTATTTTAGAAATATTTTAAGAATTTTCAATTTTCTCATTATTATTAAAAAAAAAAAAAAAAACAATAGCAAAAACAAACAAAAGAGTATTGCACAAAATAAACTTTGAATTGCATTAAAAATTACGCAAAACAAAATAAAAAAAAAAATTTAATAAAATGCGTATCAATGTGTCGTTAATTTTATTTTATTTGATTTCTGTTTTTCTTTTTCAAAATTTGTTTTAGTAAATTTGGTCTCGGTCCCGGTCTTAATTTTAATAAAAAAAAAATAATAATAACAAAAAACAAGAAAATTATAAATAAAATGATGACTGAGATAAATTTTTAATGCAAAAAAAAAAAAAAAAATATATATATAAAAAATTAAAAAACAAAAATCAAAAAATAAAAAATTTATATGTCTCGTCAGAAATGTATCGGAACGTTTTGTGTCAATAGTCCTTTTTTTAATTTTTTATTATAATTTTCTGTTCTTTCTTTATAGAAATTCACATATACTTAAATGTATATGCAATAGATATATTATCAATATCATCATCATAATGTTGATGAGAATTTAGTATTGAAATATATTACAAAACAAAAAAAACAACAACAAAAATAGAAAAAAAAAATATATTTAATTATTTTAGTTTTGGGAATCGGGGAGTAGCACTGAAAGAAATTTATGTCTGCAAATGAATGAATAAACCAAATGTTGAAATCTTTCATATGTTTCTTCATCACTCATATACAAATGAATACATTATTAGTAGTACATATTTTGCTCTATAATAATATATATATATAAAATAATAATTATTATTATTATACATACATACATACATATATGTAAAATGTAAATGCGTGAAAATTAATTTTCGAAATTCATTTTAATGCCAAACTAAAAATTGAAAAATATTTTTTTTTTGTTTTTATTGTTTTTGTTTTTTTTTTTTCATATTGTTGAATATATTTCTTTAGACTAAGTAACAACTGAAAATTATGAATATTTAAAATTTAAATTAATCCGGATAATTTTAATCTATGAAGTGTGAAAATTGTTAAAATTTTAGAAAATTGAAGTGAATTGAAGCAACACAAAAACCCTCGAAATAAAACTGATTAAATAAGAAAATAGTAAAATGCGTAATAGATTCTAATATAGAATGATACAAGCAAAACTTATGATGTAGCGGTAATATCGTTTGACTACTATAGAGCTATCGAGATATGTAAGCCTAAACGGACTTCTATGAATAGGTAAATGAATGCTCACATTTGATTCAAATGTTTGTGGTAGATAAGCTTAGAAGATTCTAAGATTCAATTTCAACTGGATTGATAACTTCAAAAATCAATTTGAACTGGACCATTATAATAATGTGAAGAAACGTTATCTGAAATCTACAGAGGATGGTTTTTTATTTTTTTTTCCTTACTTCTCTTGGGAGCATAGGGCTTCCACTTGACATTTCCATCGTACTCGGTTTCTGAGTGATATTTTCGTTTGTTCCCACGTTATGTTTGTTTTTTCAGGCTCTTCTTTTATGGTCCTACGCCAGTTGTTCTTTGGGCGACCGGGTTTTCTTGTGCCTTCTGGGTTCCATTCTAAGCTCATTCGCGCAATGTTGTTTAATGGCTTTCTGAGTGTGTGACCTATCCATCTCTATTCCCTTCTTCCAATTTGTTTCGCTATGTGTTCTTCCACGGTTAGTATCCTTGTTGCTTATTGTGTTTGGCCAGAATATTCGGCATATTATCCTTAGACATTTATTAATGAAAACTTGTAACTTCTGGTTGATAATTTTTGATGTTTCACTGCCGTATGTCAGGATTGATTTTACACAAGACCGGAATATTCTAAGTTTAGTTGCTCTGGATATTTGGCTGTTCCTCCATTATGGTTGCAATCTTCTAAATGCTGCTCTTGCTTTCTTTAATCTATTTTCTACATCTTCTTTAGCCCCGCTACTAGTTGCTATTATACTTCCCAAGTAGCAGAAATTGTTCACAAATTCTATTTGTTCTTCTTTCAACCTTAGATGTTCCGTAGTGGTGTTGTTTATTCTCAAAGCTTTGGTTTTTTCCAGGTTGATTTCTAATCCAACATGTTTGGCAAGTTGTTTTAGGTATTCGAATTTCCTCTGCATGTCGCTGAGTGCGAGAGAAGACAGATATCATCTGCATAGTCGAGATCTTCAAGTTGTTTAGTGAGACTCCAAGTTAGTCCACTTTTTGTTGAGCAAGTTTTTTCTAGTATATTATCTAAGAGGATTGTGAAGAGTAGTGATGAGAGAGGACATCCTTGTTTGACTCCTAATTGTTTGTCCCCTGTGAATTACTGACAGTTCGGCTTCTTCGTATAGTGCTTGGATTAGGCGGACTATTTTTTCTGGTGTTGCTTTGTCCCTTAGTGCTTTCCATATGGCAACGCGCTTGATTGTGTCGAAAGCCTTCTTGAAGTCAATGAGTAGCACGTGTTCTGTACTCAATTCATTGTTCTACTATTATCCGAAGTGTGTTTGCTTGATCGACGCAACTGCGGTGAGGACGAAAACCGACTTCCCGAATTGTTTTCTCCAGTTTTTCTTGCAAGCTGCCTTGAATTATTGTTGCTATGATCTTATATGCTTACAGAGGATGGTTTATTAAATGAATATACTTTTATTTGAAATTTTGACCATTTGAAATTTGATTCAACTGGTTGAGATAAGCATCATCATCAGTTGGCATTATTCTCAGTTTTAAATATTTATTTAAAATAACTGATGATATTTTGTTTAAGCTGAATTGAGATTTTAGCTTAGAGGTACTACTCTTGCATCAATAAACGTTTTTGTTTTATACAATTAGATCTTCAAATGATTTTGCTATTTCATACCATTCCATATGAACAATTGCTTTGTAGTTGCCCAGCATTAGCTAGACTCAGATTCCGGAATTTAGGTGGGTCTTTCCTTAACAATATAGTTGTTATTGCGAAAAGCAAAAATGGCGACATGATCAATCTTCTCAATCGCACAGGGTGGGTGGCTCTAGTACTGAGTGTAACAGATAGAAAATTATATAGTAAAAATGTTTTTGATTGCAACATAATTCGGTAGTGACAAAGAAGAATAATAAATAATAAATTTAAAAAAATATTAACTAGATTATTATTTAGTGTGTTGCAATCCCATTCAGTTGGGAATTGAGTGGAAATGAAGCCATTCCATCGCTAACTTTCTGTGGTTACCTTCTTGAGTATGCGTGACCACGTTCTTTCTTCGATGCTTACTTTAGATAATACTGTTGTTCTCGATGTTTTTTTCGGCCTTTCGACGTGACATATACTTCGAGTATTCCATTCGAAACATTTTTTTTTTTCAAGTTTTTGTGATTTCATGTGTAAAATATTCACGTTTATTTGCTTTAGATCAGTTTTATGCCACATCAACGTTCTGTTGGAAATGGTTTGTGGTGAACGCATCTTTAGAATGTGCCAGGCTCATCTGGTGTTGTTGACTGAAGAACTTTCATCTTTCACACCGCGTACAAAAAAACTGATTTTACGTTTGAATTGAAAAATGTCATTATAGGTATGTTTCTCGATAATTTTTAGAGAAAGCAATGCGGCCTTTTATATCCAGTTCGGAGTGAATAAAATCGAATCGAAATATGAACGACACTAATAGTAACATATATAATATATTAATTTGTAAATAGAGAGATTAATGGAATCAAAATGAGGATCCGACAAGATATTGTTCTTTTAATTGCAGCACTTGTGGGGAACCATTACTCACACAGTATATCCAGTGTCATACAGTTTTTGGCAAATGTAATTTAATCTTTCGTATGTGACAATAAACACACATGTTCGGAGTAATCTAAGTAGGTGATACGTTCGAAAGGGCACCACTGGATACCGTTGATCTCATTGACACCCATAGTAGAAGTTATTATGTCATCTATTAGTACTAAAAGCAATATGGGGGATCAAATAAAGCCCTGCTTTAATCCTTTACATACGTCGAAAAAATTTATCAGATGTCTGCGATGTGAGATGTGGTTCTGGCATCTTTGTAGGATTCCTTAATAATGGCAATATTGAAAATTATCAACTTATTTGATGCCCAATTTGAAATATGATGATCCAACGAGTCAATAGATAACAATTTTACAGTTTGAAGAGTTTCAATAATTTAAATTGAATTATTTTTGTTGTTTGTTAAACTCGAATTGTTTTGTATTTTAATTTTTGTCAATTAACATATTTATATTGCATCTTAAACTCCACTTAAAAGTTAATTATTAAATTGGGCAAAATTCAAATAAAAATATATCAAAATATTCTCGAAAACATGTTTTATGCCACGAAAATGATGTCACGGCAACAGGTTTACATCAGGCAACTCTTATTTTTGCCCAATAATAAAACAGGAAATATTTAACAAGCACAGTAACCTATAATGAATATTTACTACGTCAATTGATTAAAAATAATCCAACATATCAATTTTTTAAAAATTATTTTCAACACTACAAACAATAATTCAATTTTATTAGAACCCACATTATAAACTGATAAAATTTCTACCCAACCTATGTATTTTATATCCAGTGTTTTTTAACAATAAAACATTTTCATATATGAGATATTTAACAACTGGTGTTGATTCTTTTACTTATTGTTGTCTTTTTCGTTGTTTTTCTTTTTGTTATTTTTTGTTATTGTCACTGATGTTGCTGCTGCTGCTGTCGGCTATTACTAATTCAACCATTATCAAGATTCTATAAAAGTATATATACACATATACTTATTTCGAATTTCTGATTTATGATAAATACCAAAATTGGATGAATCTAAATATGTACATAATATTTTTAATGTTGCAAGATGATGATGATGATGATGATTATCATCATTGACTTCATCATCATCGACCATAAAAATGAGATCAAAATGCAGTTTCTTTTTTTATTTTAAAGAAAATTTTCATTTATTGAACAAAATTTATAAATATGTACAGACATAATCTCTGTATATATGTATGTGTTGTGTATTGAATCGGCATGTCACATATTATTAAAAGAAATTTGCAATAGGCGCTTCTATATACATTATTGTACATATTTGGATAGATATAACACATCACTTAGTATTACATGTTACAATAATTTTAATTAATGCAATACAAAAGATCACAAATTGAATTTACAGGATGGTGTCGGTTGATGTTGTTTCGATTTACGTTGTAACAAAAAATAATTTGTACGGTTTATTTAGCAGAATACTTATTTAATTGAATCTACATAAATTTTTTTTTTGTTTTGTTTTTTAGACTATCTCATTCTTAATATAAATTCAAAAGTAACGCTTGGCTTGCAGAACATAGCGGTAAAACAAGACAGCGGTAAAAGAAGATAGCGGTAGAAGAAAACAGCGGTAAAAGAAGATAGCGGTAGAAGAAAACAGTGGTAAACCAAGACAGTGGTAGAAGAAGATAGCGGTAGAATAAGATAGCGGTAGAATAAGATAACGGTAGAATAAGATAGCGGTAAAACAAGATAGCGGTAAAACAAGATAGCGGTAGAAGAAGATAGCTATAAAACAAGAAAGCGGTAAAACAAGATGGCGGTAGAAGATGATAGCCGTAGAAGAAGATAGCGGTATAACAAGTTAGCGATAGAAGAAGATAGCGGTAAAACAAGATAGCGGTAAAACAAGATAGCGGTAGAAGAAGATAGCGGTGAAACAAGATAGCGTTAAAACAAGATGGTGGTAGAAGATGATAGCCGTAGAAGAAGATAGCGGTATAACAAGTTAGCGATAGAAGAAGATAGCGGTAAAACAAGATAGCTATAAAACAAGAAAGTGGTAAAACAAGATGGCGGTAAAAGAAAATAGCGTCAAAAGTATAAATATAGAATTTATAGTATATTAAGAAAGCCAACTGACGTTGTCTGGATCCAATACAACTTAAATAATAAATTTGTATTTTATGAACCGAATAAAAAAATTATTTCTAAAAAATATTCCTGAATTTCTGAAAAAGTTATTTATAACAGATATTTGCATACATGCCGGGTCCAATTCAAAACCTGTAATATTGGTTTAAATTTGTTCTTCAATAGCATGAGAATGTAACGTTTTTATTATTAAGCAAATACCATTTCATTATTCTTGCTGATAGATATTTTGCAGAAGCATTACTGGAGCTCCTACTTTTAGCTCTTGTTGGTGAGGAAGAATTATCAAAAGCCCTGTCAAACCCAACGAATTTAGAACATCTATTTGGTACTGTCTTCTAACTTCATTTTCATTGCACTGAGCTTATAATCGCTTTTTTAATATTACGATTTAAGTCCTTAAAAATTTTTATTTAAATTTACTGACTTTCCATATACAGATTACTACTTGCATTTCAATCTTAAACTTCAATATTTTAATGTTCTGCTACAAAGAGGAAGGAAGACATGTTTGAATTTTTATGGTACAGTTTTTTCTAGATATAATCATTATCAGGATTTTGTTGAAATTTCGATAATAGACGTGTTTTTTTTTAAAGAGAATAAATCAGTAGCATTTTTCAAGTTTGTTCAAACAGACAAGTTGTATCTATGTACAAATTTCTATTGATTTTGAAAATATTCGTGATGGGTGTTGAAAATTTTATGACTGTCTAGCAAACCATCCAGAATTTTAGAAAACGGACAAACACTTTGCATTTGTTAATTTTGAGCATGAAAGAATATCTGTATACCACTTTTTGATTTCTTATGTATTGATGATGTGTGCTAGGACTATTATGTGTACAATCAAAAATATCACTCGAAAATATATGGCACAAAAATATATGGTTACGATATGGTTATTTTATTTTATTTGTTTAGTGAATATAAAAAGACTGCTATAAATCTCTTTAACAGACTAAATTACACCTTACAAGTAATTCAATATAGAAAATATTCTATTATCAATTATATAATCTAGCACAGATAAATCTAGATTAAAAAAACATGATTTGCACCCTACATATTTTATAAAACATTAATCTGGTAAATCAAGGCTTTAAATTGATTATTCTAGTTACAAAATACATTGGAACTATAACAAAATTATAGCTTTGATATAATGCAGCTCTCAGATGAATAATACTTTATGAAAAGAGCTGTAAAAATGTAAAAGAGCTACCCCAAATGGCAAATTCAACTCAGAGCTCAACTTAAATTTTGAGCTACCTCACCCAACCTGTTGAGTTAAATACCACAAGCTCAATCTACTAACTAGCCCAAAATTTGAATTTACTTGAGCTTGAGCTATAGCTAGTAAAATATAGAATTTGAGCTCTATTAGTCTATAAACTAACTCAAATTTTGAGCTGAGCTTTGAGTTGAGGTGAAATTTGAGACTTTTTCAAACCTAATTTTATCTGAAATATAATTTTTGTAAATAAATATCGATATAATTAATTTGTTTACTCTTCATACATACCTTAACAATGGCATTGATGGAAAAAACATTAAGTAGGTAAGACAAATTAAACTGTTTGAGTTAAATAGTATAAATAATTAAATAAATAAATCAATTATAATAGTTAAAGTTAGGATAATTTATTTTTAAAAACGTAAATTCAAAACTTGTCATATGATACATGCACAAAATATTGGCTCAACAATTTGAGTACTACTAAGTACTGAATTAAAGGCTAAACTGTTTTAGCTAAATAGTATAAATAAATAAGTCTATTATGATTTTTTAGTAAAAGTATAACAAAATTACATTCAAAAATTTTCATATGATGCAATATGCATAAAATATTGGCTCAACAATTTGAGTACTAATAGGTACTGAATTAAAAGCGATATACTGTTTGAACTAAATCTGATAAATAAATAAGTCTATTATGATTTTTTAGTAAAAGTATGGAAAAATTACATTCAAAAATTTTCATATGACGCAAAAATATTGGCTCAACAATTTGAGTACTACTAGGTACTGAATTAAAGGCGATACTGTTGAGCTAAATAGTATAAATAAATAAGTCTATTATGACGTTTTAGTAAAAGTATGGAAAAATTACATTCAAAAATTTTCATATGACGCAAAAATATTGGCTCAACAATTTGAGTACTACTAGGTACTGAATTAAAGGCGATACTGTTGAGCTAAATAGTATAAATAAATAAGTCTATTATGACGTTTTAGTGAAACAATGCAAAAATTACATTCAAAAATTATTTTCATATGACGCAAAAATATTGGCTCAACAATTTGAGTACTACTAGGTACTGAATTAAAGGCGATACTGTTGAGCTAAATAGTATAAATAAATAAGTCTATTATGACGTTTTAGTGAAACAATGCAAAAATTACATTCAAAAATTATTTTCATATATGCATAAAATATTGGCTCAACAATTTGAGTACTAATAGGTACTGAATTAAAGATGATAATATACTGTTTGAGCTAAATAGTATAAGTAAATAAATCAATTATGATTTTGTAGTTAAAGTATGAAAAAATTACATTAAAAAATTTTCATATGACGCAAAAATATTGGCTCAACAATTTGAGTACTACTAGGTACTGAATTAAAGGTGATATACTGTTTGAGCTACATCGTATAAATAAATAAATCTATTATGATTTTTTAGTAAAAGTATGGAAAAATTACATTCAAAAATTTTCATATGATGCAATATGCATAAAATATTGGTGCAACAATTTGAGTACTAATAGGTACTGAATTAAAGGTGATATACTGTTTGAGCTAAATAGTATAAATAAATAAGTCGATTATGATTTTTTAGTAAAATTATGGAAAAATTACATTCAAAAATTTTCATATGATGCAATATGCATAAAATATTGGTGCAACTAATATGTGTAGAATAAAAGGTGGTACTGTTCGAGTTAATTCTTGTTATATTTCACTTTCAACGATATTTTACATACATAACACTTTAACAAAGAATAATAATATATTTATGAAATATCGAGAACACTCTGTAAGTACATGATATCAACAACAAAAAATATACAAATATATATATATATATATTATCATGGGGTGAAACCTTTTTAATACTTTTGAGTATATAAAATATTGAGAAGATGATTTTTAAAAGTCAATACAATAAAATTATTTTAAGTCTTATTGTATTAACACTAAAGTTGATGATGATGATGATGATGAGGATTATCATACATTGATGATTATTATAAGCATGATGTTGAAGTTCATTTGAATTCAATTAAAATAATTCTAAAATGTACAATAATACTGTTATAATGAATAAGTCTTAAAAATGTTGATATAGACATAATAATGGGATCCTACTAGATTATTATTTTATTTTTATTTTCGTTTTTGTTTTTTTTTTTTTATTTTGTTCGAACAAGAGATCATGATCTGAGAAAATTGTTTTCTTCTCGGGAAAATGAAATTTTCCAATTTATCAATTAAAAAAAACAAAAAAAAAAAAAATAATAATAATAAAATAAAAATTTTAAGAAAATAAAATTTGTAAATTTCCACGAAGGGATATAAGGTTGATGATGAGATGGTGGAATGATTTGTTTTTATATGAATTTGTGTGGTTTGAATATTTTTTTATTTTTGGTTTTTTTTAGAAAAGGAGACGATTTTTTAAATCAAAATCCTACATATGTTTATGGGGTGTTTTATTATTATTTTTTTTTTTTTTTGATTTTTCAATTTTTTTAGTAAGTAAAGTTTTTTGCAATTTTTATTTTTTATTAATTATATTTGCATGTTTAATTTTTTTTTTTTTTTTTATAGAATGTGATTTAAAGTTAATAATGAAGTACAGAATCAGTAAAAAAAAAAAATACATATAGCTAATTTTATGTTATAATATTTTTTTTTTTTTTTTTAATATTCTTCTGAGTATTTTAACGACAAAATAATCTTTATAAATGGGCGCATATGTTCTTTTTGATTAAAATATGTTATTGAAGGAAAATTTGCATTTGCATTAAAATACAAAAAAAAATATAGAAATAAAAATTTTATATACATTAAATTGCTTTGTAAATATTTTCCAGATTAAAATTAGCAACACTAATATTTGTTATGGCACTTTAATTAGTTTCAAATCTATTTTTAATTTTTATTAAATTTTTTTTTTTTTTTTGCAAGAAAAAAAAAACAAATTTAGACCTTTTGTTAGAATTTTATTTTTAAAATAAAAACACTGAATAGTGTAAATCTAGAAAATGTGTTGATAAATTTCAAGTTCAATGACAATAATTATGTATAATCAAATAAATGTTAAGGATATGCAATTGTACATTTTTATTAAAATTATTTTTAATTACAATAAAATATCTTTATAAAATGTTTAATACTATATATTCAATGGTTTATTTATAAATAAAAAAAAATTTAAATAAGATGATTTTGATTTTGTTCAAATAATGATTTATATAGTGGCTTTGAATACTAGTTTAAACCTGTAACCTTGCTCGGATTTATATTAGAAATATTCTTAAATTAAATAATAATAATGTTTATGGTGTACTACTAATGTTCAACCAATAGAAAAAAATTATATTTGCTTTAACTGAACATTCTTAAGCAATAAATAATGTTCATGCTGCTACTACTAATGTTATAAACCTATAGGAAAAAAATTATATCTGCTTTATCTGGATATTCTACTAACTGAACTTAATTTTTCATAATATATTTGAAAGACATACAGTTGCAGACATACATTGATTATCTAGTTAAAAAGTCAGTTGATTCAATAATCCGAAAACACCAGTAGGATGAATAAGGCAGAAAAAATTAACTGTATCAATAATAGACCCTTAAATTCAATTGTCATGTAGCAACGAGATTTTGATTGACCTAAGAAAGACTGAAGAAATACGTTGGAAAAATGTATTGACTTACACATTTACTATTTGGTACACTTAACCTTCGCTTGGGCGGCAAATAAAATATACGTAAGCGGGCAAAATTAACATATCGTCGGCTTATCGTAAATACAACGTATCTCATTTTTTTTCAAATTTTATATTTTTTAACTGAAATGTTCATATTGAAATTTGGCGCCTTTTCAATTGACTTTCTCTCCGAAAATATTATTGTAACAGTAATTACAATAAGTTTTTAATAACACATATCTTAGGAATGCTAAAACTTAATTTGAAATAACACGTATCTCTTAGTTTTCATTGCATAGCGTTCAGCGTAGGAGTGCCTGTGTTTATTTAATAAGTTTTTAAAGTATTTAAATATTATAATTAATTAAGTGCATTGATTTGTTTAAAGGTAAGTAATTAAAAAATATATTTAAAAGAAATATGAATACATTGAACATAAAAAGAAATCGGATTTAGCTAAAATAGAAAAGTCGAAGAATAAAGTACGAGCTCTAAATAATGAAGTTGATGTATATAAAATGGATGTTCAAGCAGTCAAAAAGTGTGCAAGACTTGATGTTAGTGCCCTCAACTTCAAACAAAAATTACAGGTAAAACATTTATTTTTAATTTAATGTAAATAAACTGAAAATAAATAATTACAGGTTCATAATTATACAATATATAACTTAAAGGATCACAATTGCGTCAATTACTGGTGGAATGAATGTGAAAGTGATTTGCGGGCATCAAGTTTCATTTTCTTGCCTTAAAACATGTACACGACTATTTTGTTCCGGATCGTAACATTATAATTTTTTCTGATGGTTGTGGATATCAGAATCGAAATGCGATGATGTCAAATGCTCTACTACAATTTGCTGTCCAGAAAAACATTGTGGTAGAGCAAAAGTATATAGAAAATTGTTTTTGATATTCAGATTTGTTTTTAGTGATATGTTTAGATTTATGGAATAAAAGTCGAGTTTCCTTTCACTAATCATTTGTATTTATTTTGCAAATATCGATATTTCGGAAGCAACTTACTTCCTTCATCAGTGCTTTGCGACTCGCGAGTATATATGTACAAATGATTAGTGAAAGGAAACTCGACTTTTATTCCATAAATTTAGAAAATGACCACACAGAAATGGAGAGTGAATGGAGGTCCACAGCATGATTGAACGGAAGATAAAAAATCACCAAATTTATTTACCAAGCCAATATGTCACCTTAACACATCAAGCACGAGGGAAACTTTTTCCATTAAAAGCATTTTATTTAACACATGAGTTTTTTTTCGATTATAGCCACAATATTAAGTATAAATCAATAAGACCAAGGCGAAAACCCCACGATCCAGCAGTAACAGATCTCAGGGCACTTAAATACAATCCAGATGGTACTATTTTTTTTTTAAATAAATTATGAAGATGAATACCAAGAACTTCCAATTCGAATGACTAAAGATTTTGACTTTAATGTGCCATTAAAAAAGCTGCATACTCAGCAGCTAAAAATTACTAAGTCAAAGTACAAACATCTACAGGAATTAAAATCAGTAATTCCTGAAGATAATCATTGTTTTTATGACAATTTACCAAAAGAAGACAACTAACAACCTTTAAGCATATTTTAACAATATTTTAAGCATATTTAAACAATATTAATGTTCCTATATTGATACCGAATTGAATTATTTATAATTTGTGTTAATTTATTTTTTATTTTATTTTGTTTTTTTTAATTACTTGAATTTTTTTGAATTTATTATATTTGCCTTAATTAACTTGCCTTGGACTTTATATGTTTGTTTCAATTTGCTTCAATTCAACAAAATACCCATTTCAATAACCATTTAACCAAAGTATATCCATAAAAAGAGTGAGAACTCATGTATGTATTCATTTGTTTGCACACAAATTCATATACAAATTTGATAAAAATTGTCAGAAATAGACGATAATAAGAATTTTACGTGTAAGAAAAAGAAAAAATATAGTAAACAAAAGAGAGTAACAAAAAAAGTTGGCTGAAATTAAATAAATAAAGTTTATAATTTTGAAAAAAATTTTCGACAAAAATTTCGTTGAAATATTTAACAATATTATTTTCTAAATTGTATCAACTATGCATACGATTTTTAGGAGACCTAACTAAAACAGCGTTATCATATTCTTTAAATTCTGTGATTTGTAAATAGATGTTGTCCTCAGTATTATTTTATAATCGTATACCAATATAATAAATATTTAGGTTTACTATAATTTAATATAATTAATAAAAAATAGTAATGTTTGTAACTACAAATTATTACTGACAAAAATATAAATAATATTTTATATTATTGTAATGTAATTATAATTTAATATTTTTAATAGGTATATACGAAAATAATAATGTTTAAAACGAAAATATTAAAATAATAAAAGATAAAAAATTAGAACTAACATTTTTTGCCACCCTGCCTCATATAAATAATGGGAGGAAACGTAAACAAATCCAAAGGAGAATAATGAGAACCCAAAATTATTTTACAGTATAAGGCAAAAAGCAAACATCTGTTTTGTACCTTTTCTCTCTCATAATAAATTTGGTATACGATAAGTAAATGTAAATTTTTGCCTCTTTTAACTAATGATATTTTTCTCGGTTTGATATTTCTTAAAAAATAGGTTGGCGTAGAATTGGAGTGCGTATTCTTGTTAATATAGATTATAGATCAACGAATTAGAATTAAATGGAAGTGGCTATCCATACAAAAAAGTGTCCAATGTTTTGGGTATATTCCTCTCTTTCTTTGGTATTTCCGATTGTCAAAAAACAGAAATAGACGAATATATTCGTTCAATATATTTTCTCTCTTTTTAATGGAAATTATTTTGATAAATAAACAGGATAGTGCTCTGAATTTAATATGCCTCAATTTGTATGTTTTTTGACTTTATTTTTTTTATTTAAATATGATGAGAAAGAATATCTAACAATAATGGATAAATTAATCAAAATTAATTAAATTAATTTAATTTTACTATGCTTTTTTAAATTTGGTATCCATTTTGCAGTTTGAATTCCTTCAATCCATCATTGGTTCAAACCATCGTCTTTTGGGAAACTACAAACATATATATACTTTTTTTAAAATTATATCCAATATATTCAAAATAAATATTTAAAATGATATTCAAAAAAAAAATTTCTTTGTCTGGATATTTAAATTATCCTAATACTACACTGTTTTGTTTAGAAGTTTTTAAAAATTCAAAAGATGTAAAATATAATACTTACATATGTAAAGACACGTAATTTTCTTTTTCCAAATGAGACTTACAGCCTGGAATGATACAAATCTTCTTTTTACGTTCCATTTTTCCTTAAAATTTGTAATTTTTTAACAATTTATAATAAAAATCAAAAATTTTATTGGCTTTTTTTAATATTTATTTGACAATAACAAATTTTATTTTTGCCTACTTCATTGCTAGTGTTCGTACTTTTTGAAAATTTCATATATCCATATATTACACACTACTGCTACATTTTCAATATTTCAGAAACATGAATGATTTTTTTTTTTTCAAATAATTTAACAGCAATACTTTTCTGTGTAATAATAGAATACGGTAATAAAGTAAAAGAAAGTTTAAATTGAAAAAACATTGTTATTTTTATTAAGATTATATTTTGATACCTTTTATTTTATTCATACTCAAAGATTTTACTAATTTTCTACTTAAAAAAACTATATTGGCCTAACACTGAAAAAATTTTTTTTTTGACAATTGGAAACCAAACAGAAAGAGAAGTACTAAAAAAATATGGACAAAATGTTTGTATTTTTGTATGGGATAGCCACTTCCATTTAATTCTAATTCGTTGTTATAGATATTCTTTGCATTCAACTAAGGTGAAATTTACATATGTGTGTGTACTAATAATGGAATATGGATAATTGATAAAGTTAAAATTAGGTTTCTCTTTAAATTCACTATATTTATTGACATTTCTATGGTGTAAAGAAGCAAAAAACAAAAAACAAAAAAGGAATACAAAATAAATGTGTGCAATACAAATCATTATCAATATATTTCAATCATTTTCTATTATTATTCAATTTCAATTATTTTCAATCATCATTTTCATTATATTTTTTTTTGTGTTTTTAATTTGGTTTCTTTTATTAATCTCTTTCTTTTATTATTTCGCTTTCTCTGACTAAGTATATGTAAATGTACGTACATGTGTCGTATAGGGCTTGCATTTGTTACATACATAATCATATGGCTTAGTTTAATTGAAAATAATGCGCAAACATTATTTATGGAAGAAAACAAAATTTGAACCAATCAAGTATCAGTTATCTATCACTCAGTTACAAATTACTCTTCTCGCATGTAAAAAAAGTTCAATTTCGATTTATGCATGTATATATTATACTTTTATATGCCAATTTATGCTTAGGCAGCGTTTACACACGTCGGACAAAATCGAATTTTATCGTAGATAAAGTCGGATGAGTGTTTACATTTCAGACTTTTTCTCAGATTTAATCTACGATTTTACGTCAAATATTCTTTGTATTTAACAGGGTTTCTTTTTATAAAGTGCGTAATTTTTTATTGGTGAAAATTTTTTAATACATAAATTAAAAAATTCAAAGGTATCTAATCAAAAAATCTCCAAAAATTTTTTAAAAATATACCTACATATTTTTATAAAATTTGTTTCAGTAATATAAAATATAATTACACATTTGAAGTATGAGCAATAATAACCAAATTGCGTTAGAGTGAATTTTAGTGCCATTTGATTATATGTGTTGTTCTTTGAAAACATATTATTTTTCATTAAAAAAATATTTTCACTAAAAAGTCGAAAATAAAATAAGGAAAAAAAAAATTTTTTTTTAGAAATATTTGCCTTCAATTTAAGCGTACTAAAACTACAAAAATAAACTTTAGAATCGCAGCTTGATATAATGTTTTCATAGCAAGTTATGGTTGTAATTACGGAAAAAGCAAATTAGCCGAACTTTTTACCAAATCTCTTAATCTCATCTCAAGACTTCCTAGAATTTCGGCTAATTTGCTTTTTCCGTAATTACAACCATAACTTGCTATGAAAACATTATATCAAGCTGCGATTCTAAAGTTTATTTTTGTAGTTTTAGTACGCTTAAATTAGAGGCAAATATTTCTAAAAAAAATTTTTTTTTTCCTTATTTTTTAATAAATAATTAAATTACTTTTATAAAATAATTTTTCTTTTATTTGAACATTAAAAAAATATTTTTGATATAATAACACGTGTATCTTTACTCTATCAAATTTTTTAATAACACGTAAGTTAGATAAAACTTGTGATACTTTATATTATATTTAAAAACTAGCTTTGTAACCCGTCATAAATGACGGAAGCAAAATAAATCCTACTTTCTTTTTTTCTTTCATTAGATTCTTTATTCCGAAATTACAGTACTTATGTTTATATCACTTTTTATTTATTTTTATTTATGTTTATATTGGCCTAACACTAATCTTTTTTTTTTTTATATAACAGAAAAAGAAGTAGCATACCAACAAATTTATATAAAATGTTTGTATTTTTGTATGGTATACTCGTACTCACTTCCATTTAGTTATAATTCGTTAGTTGGGTTCCATTTAGTATAAATTATACCGTATTAGCGTTATTGTGGCCTCTGGGAGAGCAAATTCAAAAATGGGATCTTATTTTCATATAAATTTTGTCTTTTGTATACTGTATAGTGATCTTATTTTGCTATATGAATAAACTGTTATTATGGTATTGTGTTATTTTTAAAAAAATATTCAAAATTTTGTATCTAAATTGGTAAAATTTACAAAAAATACAAAAACATTTTCATCAATAATTTTCAATTTAAAAAAAACAATGTTTTATTATCTGACGTAGAAGTAGAGTTTATTATCCTACTTTACTTCTATCAAGTTCTATTGATTGAACAGTGAACCTGAACAGTGAAGTGAAAAGTGAACACTTAACACTGAAAATAAAATAATATTTTTGGAATGGAGCATACAGAACATACAGAATACAGATACAGCAAATAATAAAAAAAAAACTAAAATAATTTTTTTTGAGTGAAGTGAGTTACGCACACAATAATGACAAAAATAAAAAGTAGAAGCAATAAAGTAGCATAATGTATAATATTATACAATACAAATATGCTGATACACATGTATATTATTGTGTATAATTTTAAGTAATAAGAATAACCTTTGAGTGAATTATGTTTTTTTTGTGTTAAATGCTGTTTGCCTTTTGGTTATTATACCATATTAAACTATTGATTAAATTTCTATTAGTCCTTATTATTATAAATCAAAAAAATTGTTTGTTTTATTTATATTATTATTATTATTTTTTATTTTTCCTTATTATTTGCGAAGAAGACTAACATTAAATTAAAAAAATATAGTTCATGCAATCAATTTTTCCTGCAAAGGTTCAGCATGGTAGACAGGGGTTAAAAAAAACCACCAAAGCAATTTATATATATATGCATTTGTATACATATGCAATTTGTATATGTGTTCGAGCGTTCCGTCGAACTTACAAACATCCAGATAAATGCAGAATAATATATATGTAATATTTTCCAAATATTGCATTACGTAATACATAAATAAGTTAGAAAAGTCGGGTTTTTACAATTGATGACTCGTGAAGTTAGTAGTTGCAACAACAAAAGTGTATCTATTTCAGTGAAATAAAAAAAAATTAAATAAAATATATATATTTTGAAAAGATTATATTTATTGAATTTTCAATATTTGCAATAATATGGAAGAGTTTAAAATTTTATTTGCGTTCAGGTGGGCAGGTAAGTAAATTTTATAATTTTTAGTAAAAGTGCAAAAAACACAAAAAATGAGGGTTTTTCTACAAAAAACCCATTTTTTAAATTTCCTAAATTTTGGTGTATTATTAAATTTCTTCGGAATCAAGCAAAACTATTTAAAATATATTAGATTTAAAAAAAATGCCATTACAGGTATGTGGAAAAAAAAAAAAATTAAAAAAAAAATGCACACAAAAGATACAAAAAAACTTATTTTTACAGGCTATCGTTTGAGGAAGAACAAGCATATTCTCTAAATTGGTAGAACATGTGCTAGATGATGAACATGCTGATGTAGGACCATCGGAAGAAATAGTATTTGAACCAGTTGACGGTTCCTCAAGAGTCGAAAGTGATGATAATGATGACAATGATGAAAATAATAATTTCACAAAATGAAAATGAAGAATCAGATGTTTAAAAAATGCATCTTAGATGTAAGTAGTGGTCATGATTCTGAGGATGAGTCACTAGATGATGAATCAAAAGTACAAGAAGAAAATGACCGCATTGTTGATTCAAATCAATATTTTATTGGAAAGGATGGCACAAAGTGGAATAAAGTTTCATCAACATATCAAAGGGCTAGACAACAAAATATTTTCCGACAAAAATCGATAGGTCCGCTATCCATTAACAAAAAGTATAACTGATTGTGAAATATTCGCCGCAATTTTCAATGCATCAATGGTTGACATAAATTTTTAATTTAACTTCGTAAGAGAGCTTTTCTTTTCTCTAACATACCAAAAATAAAATTCAAAACAAAATTTTTTTTCAAAAAACCTTTGGTGCTTTATTTACTTTATGTTTTAAAATATATTAATTTTAGTATATTTCTATTTCAATTTAAAATATTTCAGAACCTTTTATCTTATTTTTCAACTTTTATCGAAATAATTACAAAAATTTTATAGAATACCCATACATTTTGTATGAATAAAAAAAATATTAACATATTATGTTAATCATGCCCAACAACGAAGAAAAAAAATTAAATTGCCGAAAAATTGGGCATAAACACATTTTTCCGAACTTTTTTTTATATATTCAATATCTACTAAAAAAATTAGGCACTGATCTCTGATTTCATTAAGATCGGCCAAATAATGAAGTTTCTATGCTAAAGTAAAAAAGTAAATATTCACATACGTTAATCCTGCCCAATTGAAGGTTAAAGACGAACATACAATTCTCCCTCAATATTCTATATCCTTTCCATTTCTATCCACAAAAATTATATACCTAAGATATATAATAACTTAGAGTAATCCTATACTAAAAGTGATAGCATTTGTGGATTTGAAAAAATTAATATTATTTCAGGTAAAGCACGTTTACAATTTGAATGCCAAATTAATACTCTGTCTCTGATGGAAAAACAACTACTTCCTATGCAATTTGATTAGCAGCCCATAACGGTAAGTGTGGAAACGATATTACAAATACACTGATTGTGTGAGCTAATCAAAGAATATCTTGAATCGAATAGTTTGACAATGTTGGGGTGATTCATGCGGAAATATTATATTTCTGAAGCCACAAGCAAATATTTTAGAAATTATACAAAAATTTTTGGAAACAGGACATTTGAATATCCAGTAGTTAGATTGCATTCACTCATTTACTAAAAGTATGCTAAAAGTGAATCAAAGTATATGGGTTTATGGATTAAAATAGTAATAGGAGATAAATGAATAAGTATATACAGATACAATCCATAGCTATGCAAACTTGAGAGAATTACTTTCACAGTTATATGCCAATGCAGAAAATTACAACACAGAAACATCTTTACTAGCAGAAATAAATACATTTTATTAGCAACAAACTTAAATAGAAAAATCTGCAAAAACCCGTAAAAAATCTGGACACGATGAGCTGCGCGATGAACTTAGTAAAGTATAGAAGTAAAGATATACACCAACAGTTAGCCCTATTAATCCAAAAAGTGATTACCATAGCAATTGTTCCAGTTGACTGGACAAAAAGTATCACGATGCATACTTTCAAATATAAAAGTTCCAGAAAGTTAAAGAGGAATAACACTAATAAGTGCCGGAATGAAGCCAAAATTTTATCAAAATTCTCCAAAATATTCTATCAGAGCAAATTTCTATGTGCGAAGAGCAGCAGCGTTTCCATAAAAATAGATCCACAGTAGATGCGATTTTTGTGGTATGACAAGTAATGGAAATATTAATAGAGTTTAAGAAGCCAGCCTTTATGTGTTTTGTGGATCTAACAAAGGCATTTGATCGCGTTAAGTTTAATGATATTATCGAGATTGCAATATCAATACAAAACATTCTCCACTCGAAACAATCAAAATAATTGAAGCTTTTAGCACAAATACCTCAACGCACATACTTACCAATAACATCATGTCGAATGAAATTCCAATATCAGTAGGAATAAGACAAGGTGATTCTCTAAGTCCATTTATTTTCAATCCAGTTATGGAAGAAATTATATCAGAAGTGAAATATGCAGGACGTGGACTTAGAGCGCATGTTATAGTGTTCGCTAATTGTTGAGCTAATATTCGAAAACGAATACGAGTTGCAAAATTTATTGCACCAATTTTATCTAACATCACCAAAACTCAATATGGTGATCTCGGTTGCAAAGACAAAATAACTCGGTGTTGCAAAATATCTCATAAGGTGCAAACTGGATGTAAAAGACCAAATAATCGAACAAATAATGCCGTTTAAGTACTTTGGAATATAGGTTTCGTCTACGCAAGACCGAAAATCGGAGAATATGCAATGAACTAAACAAAGCGGCGACAGTCTCTGGATGCTTAAACGACATTATCTGGAAAAGCAAATACATGAGACATCAAAAACAAAATTATATAATGTAAATTTAATTATGTAAATAGAAGCTGCATATGTTCTCCCGATTATGACATATTTAGCTTACGACAGCAAAGACGAACCGAACGAAAACCGCTCCACCTCCAGATGCGACATGTGATGGCCCGATTATAACATATGCGGCTTACGAGAGCAAAGACGAGCTGAACGAAAGCTGCTTCACGTGCAGCACCGTAATAAAAGTACGCAGGAATTGAAGCATACATTGCGGGACAGAATTCCGAGCGCTCAAAATGAAAAGCCTGTGATAACCGAGATGTTCTGAGATGGACCAGAGCTAAAAGGCAAAGTTGGAACGACCATGTCTCTCGTATGCACCGCATTATGAAAAATACTAGATATGGCAGACCAAACACCACCAGACCTCAGGCAGACCACCAAAAAGATGGACCGAATGTTGGACAACAGCTTTTCAAGTAGCAGGCTAATTGCAGAAAAAACTGGCTCTACGTCTAAAAAAAAGAAGAAGGGGTTACAAGAAGAATCTCTATATAAAAGAGATAGTGGAAAATAACAATGTAAGAGCAAGCGGAAGAAGAAAATAAAATTTATATATTTTTATAATTTTGTTTTAAATCAAAAAACAAACTCTATAAAATAAACGCAACGATAATAATTATATAAAATTAATTTAGGTTACTAGAACGATCTTTACTCCTAACTCAAAATTAAAATCGTGTGCTTTATACATCTTATACCATATTATATACCATTAAAACTTATTTATTAAAAATATTCGCGTGCCATAAGTCCTTTCTTATACTCATATAATATAATAATAACAATAAAACAGTAATAAATTCCCTTTAAAAGACATGAAACTGTACACCACCTTTTGTAGTACCTACTATTTTTTTTTTGTTTTGTTTTTCAAGTATCACACAGAGTCACACAATATATTTTTTTATATTATTTACTTATTTTACTCTTTTTTCTGTTTTTAAATGATCATAATGCAAAATAACACGCATTGAAGTATGCGCAACAAACGTCAAAAAAAAAAATTAACTCATTTCTATTCAAATTTAACTGCGCACATTACGAAATACTCACTTCTTGTATTATTTTGACTTAAAACTTAAATAATTTAATATAGGTATATAAAAAAGTGTAATACGAAAGTTAAATAATATGAAATTTTTCATTCAAATTTCATTTACTACAATAATATGTATATGTATTATTATTATTATTATTACCAGACAACAATAACAGTCTCTGCATGACTGTTAAATCAATGAATGAATCTCAAAACGAAAAAAAAAAAAATAAAAAAAAAAAATATGTGAGTCTAAGCTGTGGAATTAAATTGAAAAATGCATTGTTATTAATTTTTAGTTTACCAATTATTATTATTATTATTATTCATCTCAAAATATTCAGTATCACAAATTCTATACAATATTTTTATGTCCTTGATATTATTATTAAATATTATGTATTATACATACATGCATTTGTGTGTATACAAACAAACATATTGTATTATGTAGAATAAAAATGGAACATTTTTAAATAATTTTAAATTCATTGATTATTTGCAATCATGAATTCATGAATGTACACAATTGTAATTTCAAAATTAAAAAAAAAAACGAAAAAAACAATAAGAACAAAAAAATGTAATGAAGAGTCGTTATTATCGATACCATTAAAAATTCTTAAAACATTGTTATAATTTTATCCTCACCCCCACAGTATATGCAAATTTTAGAAATTTTTTTTTTTGTTGTTATACGAATGCGATTTAAAGAAATTGAGTTTTTATTTTATATTTTTATGTGTTTAACCTATTGGCAACACTGTTGTTATGATATTCAGTTCACGTTAATAGTTGTGTTTTTTTTTGGTTAATCCAAATTGGATTCCAAAATCCAATATAAAAAGTTTTAATAGAATTTAAAGATAGTTCTACTATACTGTTTAAAGCTCTTATAACTTGATTGAAAAATACATATATAATAAAAATTTTGTTACATTTTGGAACACCATATTTTGACAACATATAAATACACAAATACATTTATTGATGTTTAAACTACAATTTTGTGTTTTTGTAATATAAATCGATAAAAATCTGACTTCCATAAAAATATGAATAAATAAATTTACGTTTTGTTTGTATTTTGTTACATAGTATTGCCAAATCTAATTGATGGATAATATTTCCAGGCTAATTCGCGTAAGCTGGATACAATGACCAAAAAAACCATTGCCGCCCCATTCGATCCATACTGATAGAGGAAGAAGAGGTGGACGAGGTTAATTCCCGTAAGGTAAGCTCAATACAACTACCAAAAAACCCATGATCACCCCACTCGGCCCACACTGATACACGAAGTTATCAGAATGAATTAAATTATAGGTCAGAACATATTTTCATAAGGTGGAGGAGGCTGATTTCCGTAAGCTAGATACAACAACCAAAAAAAAACCATTACCACTCCATTCGATCCATACTGATAGACGAAGCTATCAGAATTAATTAAATTATAGTTCAGCACACATTTTCGGCAAAAAAATATATTTTATTAATATAATATTCCCGCCGAAAATATATTCTAATACCTATAATTTAATTAATTCTGATGACATTGTCTATCACAGGGTATCTAATTGGGTTAGTGATGCGATTTATTAACGCTGTACGCCACTTAGCCTCTCTCATTTTATTTTCTTACTATCAATTATCCCTGTTAACACCAGTAACAATCGCGGTCAAATCATGGTGAATCTTTTCGGTTGTAATAAACCGCACATCGGATTTGAGGGTGCGGCATATTTCATATGGTGGTTATGAACGAAACACTGAGATAACAGAATCGGGGGAAAAAAATCCGTCCTGTGCCCAACGGATGGCATTACAGGACAATGATGAACTTTGTATATGATATATATACATAATGTTGCCTAAATTATTTCGCTACACACTCTACTCTGCTCTTATTTTATTTACTATTATATTAACTTTCTAGTGTCTATTTATTATTTATATGTTTATATATTTATATGTTTATATGTTTATATATTTACGTGGTAGGGTGGAATTTTTTTTTATATTGTGTTTTAAATATTTTGGAATAGTCTACAAAGTCAAGAGATTTTGATGTACATTTTGGAAGATGCTTCATTGTAAATTTTATGGTTTTACTGCATTTTGGAAGTATGTAAATTGCAATACCATACTTAGCGTACGAAAAGATACTTCTATCTATCTAAGTTACCGTCAAAAACATAATAAAAAACAAAAGTACAAAAACAAACCTAAATCTAACTTTTTTGTTTTACATTTATATTTTAATTTAGCTTTTCTATGTGGTTATTATATTTGATCGTAGATACGACACTGACAGTGTTAATAATGTAAAAAATATACCGTTATTCTAATCAATAGAAAATGATTGTTTTTTATACCGTCGGTAGTATTAACATTGATCATAACCGATCAATGTTAAGAGCCGTGTAGAGCCGATTTGAATCGTTTTTTCATTATTACGAAGTAACTGACTTGATCGGCAGCCATTAGAAAATTTGGTTTGAATAAAATGCTATTAAACAAATAAATCATAATAAAAATATAAGACACATTTTTTTTAACCAATTTTCATATTCTGTCTTAATATAAACCTAGTACCATTTTGGGTATGTTATAACTATACAATCATTATAATACCATATTAATTATTTGTTAAATTCATTTACATTATGTTTTTTTTTACTTTAAATCTATTTCTTAAAGCATGTTGTACAGGCAATATTTGTTCAACTTCTATTTTTATTCTTTCTTGCTCTGGCAGAGTCTTAATTTCATTGTTAGAATGGGTTGACTATTTTTAACTTATCTTTTTAATGTTTGCATTTACTGTTAGTATTTTTGAATCACGATGTAGATCATCATTTCTCACATACCGGCTCGGCACTCGATTTCATTCAAATTATTTTTGATTGTTCATATAGATTTTATAATAATTATTGTTTTGTAGAGCAGCATTTGGTTGTTTATTATCGGCTTAGATTTATTCCCCTAAAAGCCATTGTAATTGTTCGAGTTATAACCTTATTTGATTACGTTTGTTGATAATGTGGCTCTTTCATGTCAATTATATTGTCAATATACATTTCGCAGGTATTTAGCTTTTTTTCAATTTTTATTTGCTTATTATTTATTATTATTGGTTCAGGGTCGTATCAACTTTTTTTTATATAATATATAACTGGTGTAGTTTTGTCTCCATTAATTTGGATATTCCAGGTTAAGACACATATAAGTACAAAAAATTTAATTTTAAATGGCCGCAGTTTGTTTTCTTATTTCATCATTCATGATACCAATAGCCAATAGCCAATCGACTACACTTTAATTTGTTTGCTCAAAATAGTACGAAACGTAGATCAGAATGAGGGTATGTAAAAATAATTTATTATCATTACTAAGACGTTTTTTAATAGTCTCCTACACCTTGATTTACAAAATTTTGTAATTTAAAATTGCTTTTAAATGAAACGGCAACACTTTTAATTATTTTCAGTTTATAACTGTGCATATCTAAATACCAAATAGTGTTATTAAAACAAATAAACTTCATATCTCAAAACTAAACGACTAATTCATTAATTTATTTATTTATTTATTTATCAGTGTACCTGCAGGTAAATTCGGTTGATTTCAAAATATAAAATCAAATTCAAGTACTGAGTTGAAACTGAGAGTGCAATGAAAGTGTAATTGGATGTCCAATGACAGTTGAATTATCAGCTTTCATTAAAAAAATGTGTGGTTTTCTATACTTCTTATTAACATATCTGCATCTAGCATTCTATAAAATTTAAAAATATTCACAAAATGTATCTTATACATTGCAATAGTAACCATTTTTTAAATTATTTGATTTCATATCAACAATTGAAACATAAATCTATAATATTTTAATATTAAACAATATTTTTTGATCACTTGCAAATTTTAGAAGGAGTAAACCCTTGATCCTCAAATTAAAAAAAAAAAAAAAAACATTCACATTATGTCACATTAATTGCAGTTGTAAATGATGATCGTTGGCTGTGTATAAACATGCGCGCGCAAATTATTCTATACCAAATTTTTTTTTGTTTTGTTTTATTTTGTTTTTTAAGCGACAATGAAGAACAATTGGCACATTTTGCACAACCCGCGCAAATATTATGAATTACATGACGTATACAAAAAAAAAAAAAAAATAATAACAAATAAAAATGTCAAGTTCTTAAAACAAAATTTTTTTTTGTTTTAAATTTTAATTTTTTATTAATAAAACTCAATTGAATTTGGATTTCCTGTTTTTGATAGTTGTTGTTGCTGTAGTTTTAAAAATGTTAATAACAAATTTGCTTTTATTTGTTTTTATTTTTTTAATTTTTTTTTTTGTTCAAAAACAATTAAAAAATTTCAATAAATAATACTCGGAATCATTTTTGAATATTTAATCAAAGTACTGTTGTAGAGTATTATTGTGATATTGAAAACGTATAACATAAAACAATATAATGGCGGGCCAATATTATAACTTGTTTGATAATATTGCAGTGATAATTTTTTTTTTTTTTATACGCAGGCTGGTGGGAATCTTTAAAAGACACAATGAGCCCCGTAGCTGGCTTGACATTGTGTGTGGGATTCCTACCCACTAAACCACACCCTTCCTATATTGCGATCTAGTCCTCCAGGACTAATGAGCAATTTTTTCTTGGCTTTATTTTATTTTTCAATGTAGACTACATCCAGCGATGTCTATCTAACTTTTCGTTTGGCGTATTCATTCATAACCTTTAAGACCCATCGCTTCAGCGACGAAAAGCCAACCAGCTCTCCGAACGAATTTATAATTATGGAAGACTTGGGAAAAATCTCGTTTCGTTGGCAGTCAACATAACGAAATTCTTCACAAATCCCGTAAAAATAAATCTATCTAAACGTGGGAGCGGGTCAACCTCCGATCACTAGTGCGACGAGTCCTCAAGAATGTGGGTGATTATTGCTGCACTAACTCAAAAACGGTGATAAAAATTATTTTAACTAATTTTAATTAATTTTAATTTTTTCTTTCTTTCTATTTATTTGAATTTTCTATACCTATTTTTTTCTACTTAGAATAATAATGTAAAAGCGATTTATAAACTAGTTTGCCAAACTCTGCCAAAATCGATAGGATTCTCAACTTTATCCAATGGATAATTGTAAAACAATACTGTCTATAAAATTTTGAATGTGCTTCAAAGTGCGCTTTAATGAGTATTCCAAGATTTCTTGACAGAATACAAAACTCCACTCCACCAAACGCCGTTTATCTAGTAATTGAGAGTGTAATCTTGTGGTAAGAAATTAAATAAAATGGAGTTATATTCTATTCAAGAAGGCTTAGTTCCGCACAATAGCAGTAGTTTTCCACATTCAGTCTGATAAATAAATGCTTGAAATATTGTAGATATTACTACAAACTTTCAGTACCGTACTTTATTAAGCATGAAAAGGTAATTCTACCTAAGCTACAGTCAAAAATATAAAAAAAATAGATTATCTATCATCAACATTAGCTCCATTTGGTTATCGTCGTATCCGTCTACTGTAGAAATTCCAAGCTGGCTTATGACTGATTATGAAAATTTAATGTAATCAGAATTTTGAATCTCATTCGACTATACAAGCATTAGATACGGAAGAAGTAAAATCGTCTCATAAGTAACACCGTCCAGGGGCTGCAAATACCCACTGACACACACAGTGGAAATTCCAAGATTGCTTAAGACTGGTTATAAAAATTTATGCAGTTAGAATTTTGAATCTCATTCGACCACAAGCATTCCCTATAAGTGATAATCTTAATATGTTTGATTTACAAAAATTCAAAGTTAGTTCCCCCAAAAGCCGTAAACTGTCGTACTATAAAAACTTTTCTGACCTAAGCTTTCAGTTAATAATTTAAAATAAAAATACGCTATTACGGATATACTCAAAAAATTTATAAGTAAAAGTGGGTGTTAGCCAATTTACGAAAAATTGGCTTGACGGGGTTCTAGCAGACTTGAAAGATCCAGAAAATTATTAAATTTGGCATTACAAGAACTTTGAATCATCAAACTAGATGTAGTTGGGGAAGTCCAAACAATGAAGAAAAATATGTACATAGATATTTATTTATTTAATTATTTATTTATTCGTCTACAAAGTTAGATCTTACAGACTAGCAACAAAACAACAAAAAAAAAAAAAAAAATTATATATAAAAATAAGAAAAAACAAAAAAAAGAGTACTTAAAATTATTCAAAAATATAATTAACACTATATAAGGCAAGATCTTTAAATTGAGTTCTATTTAATAAAAAAAAATCAATCTTATTATTTACAGCTAAAAACTCATTAAGCAAAGCGGAACACCTTGAAACCGGTTCATTTCTACTATAATTTGTTCTATGAAATTGAGTATTCTACAAGTTCTGCGATCTAAGTAGTCTCGGTGGTATATAGCTAAACCGAAACTCTGTAATAAATTTGATGAATCAATATGCGATGTCAAAATATCGCGAGCAAACATAACATAGAAAACAGATCTTCTATTAGACAATTTTGTTAAACCCAACAACTTACATCTTGCATCATATGAGGGTCTTCCTGTTGTGAGTTGAAATCTTCTCAGGGCGAAACGAGTAAAATTTTTTTGAATTTTTTCAATTCTTAATACGTGGATATTGTAATAAGGATTCAAAATAATTACACTTCTAAAACTGGTCTTACCAGAGATACATATAACGCTTTAAGCGTATATGGATTTCTAAAATCAATAGAATTTCGCTTAATAAAACCCAGCATTTTATTAGCCTTTGCGATTATGTAATCTACAATATGATCTTTAAAGACAATTTTTGATCGAAATAAGCCCCCAGATGTTTTATATTATTTGATCTATTTAAAATGTTGCAATTTATAGAATAGTCAAATGTTATGGGTGATAATTTTCTAAAATACGACTTTACGGTACACTTGCTATAGTTTAGGTCTAAACCATTAATTAAATACCAGTCATAAAATGTATTCAAGTCATCTTGCACTGCTGTACAATCATGTAAAGATGATATTTTTAAGAAAATTTTCGCATCTTCTGCAAAAAATGAGATATGAGCAAATTTTAGTAATATACCACTTATAAAAAGAATGAATAGCGTGGGTTCCAAATGAGATCCCTAAATTGTTTTACATATATTATTTTCAATTACTTAGGTACAATAGAATTTTTAGTGCAAAAGCATCTTTCATGCCCAACCATCCCCCAAGAACCATAAAAGTTAAAATACAAATTTTTAAATAACTCTCCATTCTTCAAAGAAAAGAGAAAACTGATATTCGTCAATTACAAATTAATCGGTTGCAACCACAAAGAAATGTGAATGACAACAAAATGTTGCAAAATGTTAAAATCACAGACCATCCAAAATTAACGGGTTAATGGCAGAGCGCAAGAATAGTTATTTAAAACCAGATAGATAGCAATTTTTTCAAGATTTTTGATTTAGTCAAGATTTTAGTCAATTATTCCAACTAATTTCAGATTGTATTTAAAAAATATTTTAAAAATGCTGACTAATGGTTTTGAATTTATATTTAAGGCCTAGAAATAGCCTTGAGGTATTTAAGTTTTTTTTTTTTTTGCTCTTTTTATATATATTTAATTTTTTGTACATTGTTTTGTAATTGCCAAATGCCTTGTTTGGCTAAAATAAATAAATAAATAAATAATATTGTAGCAAAAATGGTGCAGCTTATATGTAACGGTAATAAATATGCTTTTAAAATTAAATTAAATTTCTTAGGCTTAAAGTTAGCTAAAAATTAGGCTTAAGGTATATTTTTTAAATAAAACATTTTTTTAAAATTGGTGACAAAACGACCCGACATATATTTTTTCGAAAATTTCGAAATCATTTGTTTCTTATGGTACTTCATTGGATTCAAATATGAACAAGTTCAATAAATACGCAAAAAAAATATTACAAACTGCCAATTTTTTATTTTGTATATATATTTATTTGCATTGGCTTTTAAAATTGGTGACAAAACGAACTCATACACTTTTTCGAAAATTTCGAAATCATTCATGTCTTAATTGCACTGCCTGTATTATATTTTGCTATATTAGAGTCAAAAATTAACAAGTTTAAAACAAAAAAAAATATTCGAACTGTCAAATTTTAATTTTGTATATTTTTTTTTTGCATATAGGATCCGTCAAATCAATGAATTACTACCCCCGTTGAGTGGGTAGAGTAACAATTTTCGATAGTTAGGTACACGCGTTTAAATAAGTTCTATATTTTTAATTTTATGTGACGCTACAATTGACTTTGCTGATGCTAACGTGTTAAATTTATTTTTAAAAATATTAAAATGGCTTCTAAACAAAACCATAAACGCAGTTAGTCTTAAGTACTGATGTAGAAATATCAATATTTGCAATAAAATATTAAAAATTGTTATTGAACGAAAACCTGGCAACAATCAAATTATTTAATATAATCAAAGGTTCACTACCACTGAAATTAGAACATTTCTGATAATATGTGATTTGTTTTTTTTTTTTGTTTTGTGTTTCGAAAATTCAAATTTTGTGAAAGGAAATCAAATGAATAGAAGAGAGCACAACAACACTGAATTTTTAGTAAAAATTTATTTCAAGGCAATATTGAATTTCGATCAGCCGCGTGGGATTTTCAAAAGACTTCGTTTTTTTCCAATTTAATTTTTGTTATTTTTTTTTTTTATGATTTTCAATTTTTTATAATTTTAATTCATTTTTTTTTGTTTATTTTTTTTTTGTTTGATTTCTTATTCATTGAAAAACTCTTTACTTTGGCATTTGATGGCTGAAATTTCAATGCAAAAAAAAAAAAAATTGTTTACAAAACAACAAAAATTAAAGAAAGAAAAAAACATTTTTTAGATCGCAGATTTTTTTTTTTTTTTTTAATTTGAATAGAAAATTCCCATATGGAGGCATTTTTTTTTTTTTTTGATTATAATAAAAACATAACCTATAAATTTTATATTGAATTTAAGTTATAAAAAATTAATGGTTAAATTAAAAAACAATGGAGCATAAAAATTTGTTTATTTATTTTTTATTTATATTTTAATTCGTTATTTATTAATTATAGTGTATAAATAAGGTATATAATATGTATATGAATATAATATAATTAATTTTGGTATAGAAATTTTTAAATAGAATTTAGCAAAAATAAAAAAAAATATATATATATTAATTTTTTATTGGATGCAAATTAGCTTGTGACAAAATGATGTGATAAAATATCAGAATAAAAATATGACATAAGCATTTGTGTTCATGAATTAAACTTGACATGATTGTTTATGTTGAAATTGATTTTTTTTTAGGGTAAATTGCACAAAAATTTGCACTCAATAGAACATTATTTTGTGGTGAAAAATGATTGCTTAATTATTTATTTATTGATCGCTTAGTGACTGTGTGACATACAAGGAATAATTTTTTGCTTGGTTCCTGCTACCCAGACAAATGATGAGCAAAAGCAGGAGAAATTAATTTGGACTTAAAAATTGTATGTATATTTCAGAATAATGATACCGTTAATCGAAATGTTGTATATTGAACTGTATGAATCAATGCTGATAGCCATACCCGAATTAGATTTAGCAAACAATCAAAATTAGTAAGTAAGAAATATTTTGAAATTAAGTGATAAGATAATAAAATTGTGCGTCGTCTTTTTATTTCATTTAAAGTGACCCTGAAATAAAAACAATGTGGTATAAAATATTCACATTACTCTGCTAATTTTATAAAAGTGGTTGTGTATGAAATTCACATAAGTCAAAGTGAGATAGGGATATTTTATAACATTTTTGGACATATCTGTCACAGTAAGTATGACCATTAATATATAAAAAGTTGAATTGGGGAAGATTTTAGTAGAGGTACATATTATATATATCATAAGTATTTTACATTAGTATTTCGGGTGTGCCAGAGCATGCGTATCAGGTTTTTAAAAGGGGAAGGAGCCGTTATTTTAGAATTAAAACATTTATTATCTAAATCGAGGTTGCTCTATCGATTAGTGATATTTTTAAATTTCGGAAAAGACCGGAAAAGGGGTTTTTAAGCTCAAAATTAGCCGAAATTGGCCGAAATTGAGATTTTTAAATGGGAAAGGGTATTTTTTTTTTCAAATTTGGATTCTACGTCAAAAAATACAAAAACAAAAACAAAAAAAAAAATTACTTTACAAAAGAAGTTTCTTATATTTTGTCGTAGAATCCGAATTTGCAAATAAAAAATACCCCTTCCCGTTTGAAAATTTCCAATTCTGCCACTTTCGGCGATTTTTAGTCTTAAAACACCGATTTTCGGTCATTTCCGGAAGTTGAAAATCGATAATGCACCCTCAATGTAGCTAATAAATTTATTTTACAAATTAAAATAACGGTTCCTCGTAAAAACTGATACGCATGCTCTGGTACACCCCGTATACTAAAAACATTTTATATAGTAATTATTTCCCTTTCAGGGCTCGAAAAAGATTATCAAAAAAAAATTAACGCATATGAAACAAGAACACTTTCCAAAATAAGCCTATTCCAGTGACGATTCCAGTCAGTCAAGTGGCTAATGATTTTTCTTATGAAAGCGATGAATTTTATTATACGTGAAAAAGCTATAAAAAAAATTGTTTTTTAAGAGATTTTGAAATTGATAATAATATTGTTTATGACGGCCAGTAGGTTTATTTTACAATAGAAAATAGCAATGTTGCAGTTGACTGCACTATTAAAGATATCACCTAGGTGAAGATAAAGTATTTGATGATTATTATATATTGTCAAAGACTGATGGCACATTTGTGCCTTAAAATTTTTTTAGTTCTGACCGAAATTGTCGAATTGCAGAAAATATAAATCGTGCCTTGGCAATTTTCCACAAATTGATGCCGTAATCGCTTATTATGTAAATAATTCAATGTACAAATCATCGAGTAAATATGTATGAACAAAATTATTATCAAAACAACGTAAATGTGTTTAAACTATAATGTAGGCAAAATTCAAATGGTTATAGAATGCAAGTTTATAATGTCCTACAACTAAGTTTTGTCCATTGAAGATTATTGGTCAAATCATTATTATTGCAGTGAAAATAGTAGATAATATCTCGCTCCCGTTTTAAGCTAGTGTTCTCAAAAACGTACTACTAAAATATAAAGACGAAAGGTATGTTTATGTCGTACCAGTGGTGATATGCTAATTGTACCAGTGTCCCCATCTCAAGTTCTTGGTAAGAACTGAGATCTATTATCACATTTAATTCATTTAGTGAACATCTTCTAACGAAATTAATTAAAAATTTGACTGAAACATGTCCATTCGAAAACCGTCTTGAAATGGCTAAATGTATAGAATTTCAACTTTGTATGTGTACGTTTTTAAAATCGTACGTGTACGAACAATTTTCTATCCAATTTGATCGCATGAACTTCTCCGGAGACACGGAAAAAACTATTCGACCTATCAAAATACATTTCGACCTATCCAAAGTAAAGTATAACAACTCAGAAAAGTCAATTTTACAGGAGGAGCAATTTTAAAATTTTGTTATATTTGGAATCTATTTTAAAAGCATTAGCTGATGAGTAAGATGCTCCAAATTTTTGTCAACATATTATTTTAAGGTATATTATTAATTTTTGCACTAGGTTTAATTTCAAAATTAGTTAAGTTCGAGATATTTGAATTGTACTAGTTCTATTTTTACCCTTGATTTTTATTAACATAATAACATCTTCAGATGTAATACTTTAACATGGAATAATTGGAAAACAAAAGTTCGATAAAGCGTAGATGTCATAGTCTTGCTGGGAAAAATAATTTCGTACTATGTTATATCTCTCAACGTAGTAATTGGATAATTATACCGGATTTTTATTACATCTTTTAATATAATTAGTGCTAGCTACCTGGTTTTACATTAATAATTAAACAAAATGCTATAAAATAATACATCAAAGTTTTAAATTGTAGTGTTAATTTTAAGTCAATATAAAAAAGTTTAGGTACATTTTAAGAAAAATAAATTGTATTATATTAGCAAAAAAAATTACTAACATTAAGTTAGCAGAAATCCATTTCTTGGAAAAATAAAGCTAAAAATATCTATTTCAATCTTACTTAAAGTTTGCATACTTTTATACTAATTTTGATTTTTTTTATCACATGCTCATTTTCATTTTGGTCACATATAGGTAGTTAATTTTAATTTTATGTTACATACAATAGATCATATTATTGACTTTGATACAAAGCTTAGTTTCATCAATTTAATTTTCACATTTTAATTATCCTTTTCTTTTTCTGAATCATGTAAGGCCTCGAATTTAACTTTACTTATTGGTAAGACTGATGTAGGTATATAAATTTTCATTACAAATGTTTTCTTTTTTTTTTGGCTCGTTTTTTATTGTTTAAATTTATAGCGTTTTATTCATCTTTTAAATCATATTTGCTTACACTTGGCTCCATAAAACTTTTTTTGAATAGATGCCCTTATCTAAATGTAAGCATTGAGTTAAATCCTTAAAATTATAAATTTCGTCTTGGACCATTTCTATAACCATGTTTCTAGTTTTATTTTTAAGGTTGTATTAACATAAACCATTGACAAGTTAGTACATATAATTGCTTCCCTTTTTTTCTCTATCTATATCAGCTTCGTTTTATGTATGGCCTTGCTCTAAAAAACGGTATGTTATATTTATATTATACGATTTTGCAATCTCATTGGCCTCATTTACAGTTATTTTATGTCATGTTTCTTGAAAGCTTGATTCTCAAGTTTCTTGAGAGCTGTTGTTATCCACTGCTTATTAGTATTCAAAGTATTCATAAACATTAACTGGCAAACCCGAATCTCCTCTATGTTTTCACTGTTTCTGTTTTTTAAAAAATAGCTTTTTATAAATTTTCTATTTATCTTTGGATTTAGTGTGCTGGTCTTTTGGTCAAATGTTTTTGTACGCTCTAAAATAAATTGCCACTGCATCATCTTACTATACCTAATTTCCAAAAACTATTAAAAATCTTAAGACATTCATCCAATTCAAATTTTTTATAACACTTCAATTGGCAAAAACAGCTATCCGTTAAGAGTCGAGCAGCTCTACTCTTTTCCTTCAGTTCACTTATATTCTAAACCAAAATTTAACACTTTTCTAGACTTATTTCTTTCTCATTGATCTGGAAAAGCTTCATTTACTTATGAGAATTGTTTATGACAAGTAGCAATTCGCGCCCAAAATATCCATGTAAGAAAGAGACAACCCGAATTTGACGTAAAAAAACATTCTCCACAATCAGTTAAAAAAATACAAACGGTAAATATAATAAATGAATTGAAACATATGTTATAAATAAAAGTATGACAAATCGAAATGTATAAAAAAAAAATTTGCCTTAACGTATTACATATCGCCTTGTCTGATTGTTTTTTTATGTTTAATTTAACGAGAATTAATACAACTGGACTTAGATTACTTTTGCTCAGAATATTTTTCAGTTTTTAGTTTTTGTTAAAATATGTCTATGAGCATAACTTCCTTAATTTTAGGGAGATCGCTGTGAAATTTTGACAGATTGTAGATTAGAATATGGGCAATCAGATGTATACCATAACTCAATTTAGAGATAAGTCGACTTGTCATACTTTACTTTGGATAGGTCGATTTTTAATTTAATTAGGTTAAGCAGTATTAGTTAGATTAAGATAGATTAAGTTAGGCTAGGTTTTTAATAAATAACTATTGGTTTTTACTCCCTACTTTTCCAATAATATAATTCAAAGTCAAAAAAACTTTATAGGTTTGTACATAATATAAAAAAATCCTCCGAGCAGAACATAAAAACGAACAAATTACTTAGATTTTAATAAAATTAGCTGTTTTTGTAAATTTTTGTAGGCTAGACTAGTGTAAGAATGTCTAAATAGTAGAAAAAAATAAAATTTATTTTAAAAAAAAAAACTCCATAAATCAAACTGGATGGAAACGCAGCTGTAAATGGATATTGATGTAATCCTGAATTTAATTATCAATTGAATTGAATTAAATCCTACTTTTAAATACCGCCATTCAAACCAGATTTATCTAAAAAGTATGTACATATATATTATGTCATAAAACAAATTTGATAATCAACTAAAAAACTATGAGAACATATAAATATTTTTTTTTTAAATTATTGAACAACATCTGGTTATAATACCCTATATACATATAGGGTACAATAAAAAACAATTTCATAGCATATTATATTATATTCTCTTTTATTATTATTTTTATATTCAAAGATATTCAATTTCAATTTTTATTCAATGATTAATAAATAAAAACTTTTTATCTAAGATCAAATTATTTTTTTTTTATGTTTTTATTTTTTCAACCCAGTATTTTTAAATACTAATAATGTGATAATTAATATTATTGTTTAATATGTGCAATATTTGAAATGTTATATAAATGAGTCATTTGCAGTTATTAATATGACTCAAAATCATTTATTTAATTAACTGTTAAATTCTGCGGAAAATTCAAATGAAAAATGTTGTATGGATTCTAAGAAAAGTGATAATTAGCAAAATAAATTTCAATCAAAATTTATTTAACAAAAAAAATGGGATAAAACATTAGAAATGGGATGTGTATAGCAGAATTAAAATAGATTTAATTTTTAAATTAAAATTTTAATAGATTATTTTTAAATTAATTGTATGAGTAATCGGACATGTGGGTCTATAGGTACGAACAATGAAAGTGGAAAGTCTAAGGATACAAAATAGTATAGATGAAGATTCTAAGCTTAGTCCTAAAATACCTTGTAGGCAACGTTCCCTCTAATTTTTTTTTTAGCTGAGCAAAAGAAAAATAAATTGCGCTATGTTTAAAAAATTAAACAAAAAATTTGGTAAATTAGATATTTTATTAAAAAAAAAAAATTTTTTTTTATTTGAGTGTTTTAAGTTTTTTATTGTTTTTTAATTATTTTTTATTAATTACATATTACATTATTATTTTTTTTCTTTCCTGTCTTTCTTTTTCTTCCAGTAATAGTAAGTATAGCCAGGTCAATAATATTTTCCGCCATTTATTCTTATTATAAGTTACCCAAATGATTTACTTTCAACCTATTTCTAAATTTAGTTTTAATCAAATTCATCAGGCTAAATCGTCTTTCACTATCAGCACTCGACGCTTGAAGGGTTCCCCCAAATATCAAACAAAACTATTTTCACGAAGAACCAATTGAAGTAGATCATTCAAATTACGACTATTGTTTTTGGATTTTTCCGTAAATAAGTATTTTAATCTTTAAACTCATCCCATTATTATTTTATTATCCATGTCCATGTCCATGATAAGATCTCAATATTTAAAATTCACTTTTTTAAGTTTTCATTGCCATAATCAAAGTTAGATGTGTTGACAATAGCGCTTTGATCAAAAGCATTCCAAAGGTCAATGTCAGCATCAGGAAATCTTTTATCGAAATGGTAGCCAAGAACTTTGCTTTCAACAAATAAAATTATCCCAGATGACATTTTCATTTTTCATCATTTAATGCAATCAATTATTTACATTATTTTCTGAAGCTGTTAAGCAATATTTTGCGATTGGTTCAACTGAATTGGAACTATCATACTTTTCTTTGAAATGTTCTATTAAGGACATCATAATTCCGAATAAACGGAATAATTGCAAAATGATGAGAAAGTCAGCGTATTTCATTAAGAGTCCTGAACATCTAAACTTCACAATCCATTAGACTTGTAATTTCTTCAAAATTATGCTTTTTAAAGGGATGAACGATGGAACATCTTCGTGTTTGTACTTGGGAAATAAGAGGGATACGTTTCCAGGCATCATCGATTCCCAGATCCACTTTATGTGCCACACAATGTGAGCTGTTAAGCGACAAATTGTGTTGTGTAATGTAACTGCATTATAAGCTCCCAGCAGTACTGCATTACCATCTTTTGCATATTCAGATTAATAGTTTTATAAAAATATTTTATGGACTACACAATTGATTTGCCGTCACATGCATTTAATTGTATTATACCAGTAAAACAGTTTTGCAATTAAGATTAAAGCGGTATTTTATATGTGTAAATAGTTAACATTTTGTCAACGGAAATATCAGTGCTTTCATCCCCTATTAAGCAATTGAATTGTTATCTTATTTACTATAATATTTCTTGTTGGCTAAGGTGGTTGATACAATTGACGAATTCAAAAGCATAAGTTTTACTCCTCCAATGTTTTGGAATCACTACATATTTTGCAAAATGATTGTTTATTTTTTGAACTGAGTTCATTTAAATATTCATTTTAACGGCAAGAACAACATTATCTATTCAAATTTTGATGTTATCTTTACCAGTTGTTGTTTCAACATAGAGAAAGCCACTCTGATTATAATTGCTTCACATTTTTGCACAATTCACCAGTAGCTTAAATTTTTTCTTTGTGACAGACAAGAGCATGTTTGTTCTAGATTTTTATTAAAATAAAAAATATATTAATATGTAACTACTACAAAATGATAAACCTTATAAAACTTACGAATTAGAACTGGAACAACTAACTAAGAACTATTACAAATAACAACTGAATAAATAAGTATTAAATATTTACAAGCTAGTTTCTAATGTACAATTCAAAAAAAAATCTGTGCGCAATTGCGCACGTGCGCAGCTTAGAGGGAACGTTGCTTGTAGGTAATAAAATAATAACTTGTAGGTAATGAAATAACAGGATTATCAATACCTTGTAGGTAATAAAATAAAATAAATATTGTGAAGGGGATTGGTATTGATGTACACGTAACTTAGAGTCGTAATGATAACGACTAGCAACGGCAACTTTTCTGCTTTAAATTTATTAAACTAAATTCACACTTACTATCTGGCTAAACTGAGAATTTACATATATGATGTGATCCAATCAATCTGAACCTACAATATTCCAAAAATATTACAAACATGTACAAAATAATTAAGCTGAATTTTTATTATCAAAAATAGTTTAATAAGTTAATATAATTCATAATGAATTTTAGTTAATTGATTTTTTTGTTTATGATATTGTAAATAGTATTTCGATTTTATACATAAACTAGCAAAGTTACCCGACGTTGTCCGGGTCGACCACAAAATGTATCGAATTTACTTCAGTGAAATTTGATTTATGAATCTAATTAAAAAAAATTGGTTTATCAAAAATATTCTAACATTTTTTTTCACTACGATAACAAAATATCAACAATACTACAATTTAAACTATACTTATATTAAAATTATTTCTTTGTAAGCAATATTTCGAGTTTTTTTTTCGATGTTCGCCTTTTCCACAATCAATTGGAATTTGTGCTTAAAGGAAATGAGGATGCAAAGTTCTTATTCTTAATCTAATATCATAGTTTTGGTTGCTTCAGGTTTCGTATAGAAGCAATGTTGAAGCTACTTTTTTTAATTCCAATTGATGAGGAGGGACAACTTTCAGGCATTTTCACCGATAGCTGTATCTATCAATTTGTACAAATGGACCTCCTGGAATACTCTGCACTATTTTCTGATTAATAAAACGAATCGTCACATTTCACATAGCCAGGTAAAAATTTTATAGTGATTCCTCAAATTCGAAAATACTTTTTCAGGACAATACATTTTTGATTATTTTTCATAGAGTACCTATGAATAAATTTTCAAGTCTGTATTACAATCAATCGGTCCGAGTCGGTAAACGAAACCGGTAACAGTCGTATTTCTTTATTTGTGAAAGAGTATCTAAGTGTAAATTATCATGCCGGTAACACAATTGGTTTTTGAAATAATTATGAGATGTGCTAGGAGTTGTACGGCAGCAACCCGAACCAGTCCAAATTTTCAAAATCGGTAATAGTCGGGATTTTTTATTTGTGAAAGAGTATCTATGTGTAAATTTTCATGCCTGTAGCACAATTGATTTTTGAAATATTTCTGAGACCTGCTAGGAGTTGTAGGGCAGCAACCCGAACCAATCCAAATTTTTGAAATCGATAACAGTCGTATTTCTTTGTTTTTGAAAGAGTATCTAAGTGTAAAATTTCATACCTGTAACACAATTGGTTTTTAAAATACTCCTGTGACGTGCTAGGAGTTGTACGGCAGCAATCCGAACCAGTCGAAATTTTCGAAATCCGTAACAGTCGTATTTCTTTATTTTTGAAAGAGTATCTAAGTGTAAAATTTCATGCCTGTAACACAGTTGGTTTTTGAAATATTTGCAAGACCTGCTAGGAACTGTACGGCAGCAATCCGAACCAGTCGAAATTTTCAAAATCGGTAACAGTCGTATTTCTTTATTTGTAAAAGAGAATCTAATTTTAAATTTTCATACTGTAGACATAATTGGTTTTTGAAATATTTCTGATAACTGCTAGGAGTTGAATAACTGTGCAAAATTTCAGAACTCTATCTTTAAAATTGTGGGCGTGTATAGCGAACAAACAAACAAAAAAACTTTCCCTTTTATAAGTATAAAATGAAGACAATGTAAAGCTGCATTCAAATATCTTATCCGAATTATGACATATTATATTTCATCAGCATTAGACAGTTTAAAGAATAAAGCTGCAAAATATACAGAATGATTCCAAATTCATCCAAATGAAGGGAAAATTATTGTTGGGTCCATTACTTTCAAGAAACACAGTATCAAACGAGCCCTGATCATTTTTAATGCATCTTTACAGAAGTCTATTACCGCTTTGAAACCTTCTTGTACCTCTTTAAAACTCTTATACCCTCCATATTACTCCAATATTACTCCTATACTCATTTAAATCTTTTAATAGATAATCAACACGGTTTTGTAAAACAAAAATCTACGGTGACAAACTTAGTTGAAATCACATCACTACTTTTGAAAAATATGGAAGAAGAATTCCAAACTGATGTTGTCTATACAGATTTTAGTAAAGCATTCGACCTATTGCCACATAGTATCATATTTACTGAAACTTAGAAAATGTGGCTTTCCAGAATTTTTCCTTAAATGGATATATACTCTTACCTGAATGAACGCTCGTACAATGTCATATTCAAAAACATTATTGCAGAACCTTTCGAAGCCAATTCTGGTGTTCTTCAAGGGAGTCTTGATCTTGGTCCTTTACTTTTTATTTTATCGATAAATGATGTTACTTCAGCCGTTTTTAACTGCAGGCTTCAAATTTATGCTGACGATATGAAAATCTTTTAAAAGATTACGTCTAACCAGGACGTTATCCTTATGCAAAATGACCTTCACAATTTTAACAACTGGTGTGTTAACAAAATAATCTTTTACTTAATATAAATAAATGCGCACTCATATCTTATACACGTCATTCAAGTCCGATTTCTTTTAACTATACCTTAGATGATATTGGTCTACCTAAAGTTACCTCAATAAAAGGCTTAGGAGTGTATTATGATTCTCATCTTAGCTTTAAAACTCACTATAATAACACTATAAATAAAGCTAATTCAACTTTGTTAAACGTTGGTCAAAGGAATTTTCAGATCCATATGCTTTTAAGTCGTTGTACACCTGCTGCCTAGTAAGACCGAATCTGGAATATGCAAGTCAAGTTTGGTCACTGTTTTATATAGTACACATTGATAGGATTGAGGTAGTACAAAAAAACTTTCTTAGATTCGCTTTACGCCACTTGTCATGGTCTAATGCTATTATCTTACCACCATATGAGCAAAGGTTAAAATTAATTGATCTGTGTACATTGAACTTTAGACGTGAGGTTTCTGATGTTATTTTTATTACAGATATTGTAAAGGGCAATGTCAAATCAACTTTCATTTCCAGCAATATCACTATTAGAAATCTGCACGGTCTTCGGTCATTTAATTTATTTAATATCAGTAATCATAGGATTAATTATGGCAAATATGAACCTATAAATAGAATGCTTATTATAGGTAACAAACATAAATTTAACATTGACTTTACACTGTCAAAACATTCCCAAAAGTAAAAATTGTACAATCGCTATTGTTCGGATATTTCCATTCTTTTTTTTTATGTTTTGTTGTTTTATTAGAGTGTATGTGTATGTTTATTCAATTTTAATTTTAGCTTTAATTCTCAATTTTTAATGTGATTTGCTACAATTATATATATATTATTCTGCATTTATCTGGATGTTTGTAAGTTCGACGGAACGCTCCAACACATATACAAATTGCATATGTATACAGATGCATATATATACAAATTGCTTTGATGCTTTTTTTAACCCCTGTCTACCATGCTGAACCTTTGCAGGAAAAATTGATTGCATGAAATATATTTTTTTTAATTTAATGTTAGTCTTCTTTGCAAATAATAAGGAAAAATAAAAAATAATTATAATAATATAAATAAAACAAATAATTTTTTTGATTTATAATAATAAGGACTAATAGAAATTTAATCAATAGTTTAATATGGTATAATAACCAAAAGGCAAACAGCATTTAACACAAAAAAAAACATAATTCACTCAAAGGTTATTCTTATTACTTAAAATTATACACAATAATATACATGTGTATCAGCATATTTGTGTTGTATAATATTATACATCATACTACTTTATTGCTTCTACCTTTTATTTTTGTCATTATTGTGTGCGTAACTCACTTCATTCAAAAAAAATTATTTTTGTTTTTTTTTTTTTTGTTTTTTATTATTTGCTGTATCTGTATTCTGTATGTTCGGTATGCTCCATTCCAAAAATATTATTTTATTTTCAGTGTTAAGTGTTCACTGTTCACTTCACTGTTCAGGTTCACTGTTCAATCAATAGAACTTGATCGAAGTAGAGTAGGATAATAAACTCTACTTCTACGTCGGATAATAAAACATTGTTTTTTTTTAAATTGAAAATTATTGATGAAAATGTTTTTGTATTTTTTGTAAATTTTACCAATTTAGATACAAAATTTTGAATATTTTTTTAAAAATAACACAATACCATAATAACAGTTTATTCATATAGCAAAATAAGATCCCTATACAGTATACAAAAGACAAAATTTATATGAAAATAAGATCCCATTTTTAAATTTGCTCTCCCAGAGGCCACAATAACGCTAATACGGTATAATTTATACTAAATGGAACCCAACTAACGAATTATAACTAAATGGAAGTGAGTACGAGTATACCATACAAAAATACAAACATTTTATACAAATTTGTTGGTATGCTACTTCTTTTTCTGTTATATAAAAAAAAAAAAGATTAGTGTTAGGCCAATATAAACATAAATAAAAATAAATAAAAAGTGATATAAACATAAGTACTGTAATTTCGGAATAAAGAATCTAATGAAAGAAAAAAAAACTAGGATTTATTTTGCTTTCATCATTTATAACGGGTTACAAAGTTAGTATGTAATAACTTTATTTTGTAAACTGTTTCTGCTAAGCAGTATAGAATAAAAATAAAATAAATAAAACACTCTGATCGGTAAATAGTTCCCAACATTAGACTCAATAATCATGATTCAAATTTTTTTAAATCTTGAATAATGAACTGGAATTTTAAGTCCAGAATCTTTGATTTGCTACTTTTAATTACGTATAATTTACTCTCCACTTTCAAAACCCTAATGTTTAACAATTATAACAGTTGTATGGAATACAGATACAAAAAAAAAATCTACAATCATGTACAGAACAACTCACAGAAATACAAACTAAAAATAAAAATGGAGAAATTGAAAAAAAAATATAAAATAACTGAAACGTCTTAATTTGTACCAAAAAAAAAAAATTTAATTCAATTTTAAATAAATTTTAATTATTTAATTTAAAATCATATTACTCTTTATATTCAAGGACATTCCAAAACACTGTATTGCATTAATTGAAAAATAAATTGAAAAAAAAAAAAAAAATAACAAAATAAAATCAATTTTCTCCAAAAGAATTAATAATGAAGAATGAAAGAAAAGAAAAATTCTTAATATTCTCAAAAAAAAATAATTTTCGTGCTTCGAATTTTCATTTCCTTTTTTTATCGAATTTTCATTATTTTCTTCTTTTACTTTTTTTTTGTGTTTTAGTTAATTACTTGAGACAACCAACACCAATATTTTTTGGCACCAACAATCCAACCGTTTGAAAGAAAAAAAAAAAAAAAGCGAGCTTCGATCCTGAAAATTGTTATTTTATTGTTGTTGTTGTTGTTTCCATCTTGAATTATTATAATTATTCATCCTAAAAAGAAAAAATAAAAAAAAAACAAAAACAACAAAAACAAAAAAAGTTTCAAACTCAGGATTGAATTTTTTTGTTTTAGTTGTTTTTTGTGTAATCAATTTGACTTCAGGGCTAAATAAGTAAAGTACAAAATAAAAATTTCGCGGTACTCTAATTCACGTTCAAGGAAATCTCTATAGTCCTGTATTCCTATCAAAAAAGTAGAGAGAGAGAGAGAGACAGAAAATAAATATTTCATGTTCTTATAATAATTTTTTTCTATTTTATTTTTTTTTACTTTCTTTTTACTGAAATCTCTTCATCTTTCTATAATATAAATTTTAGATCAGCCGCCAATACAGGTCGTTTGGTCGCCCATATATTTTGATAGCCAAGCAATAAAGAAAAAAAAAAATAACAACAACAAAAAAATTCATGTCTATTTGCATATTTTAAGCGTAAAAATTAATCACCAATTTTAATTCTTTCTATTTGTTTCAGAAAAAAAAACAAAAATTGTAACTGTTCATTCGCGGAGGGTGATTTTTTTTTTGTTTTTTTATATCCGAAGACGATTTTCAATTTCTCATTCTATTTTTAAGTTGAATTTTTCATTAAAAAATATATATGTATATTTTTGTTTTTAATACTCTCCTCCTGACCATCCAAAACAAATCACATGAATTATAGTTTGTATGTATGTGTGTTTGTGCATCTTATTATACCGAAACCATTGATAGATGATATCAGAAAGTAATGATTGTGAAGTAGATGAAAATTTATACAACGATGGACTTTCTTTCATTTAAGTGTTCCTCTATGTTTAATGCCCATCAAAATGAATGAAAAAAAAAAAAAAAATAATAATAACAATTTTTAAGAGATTGTTGTAATAACCACATTGGCAACAACAAAAAAAAAAATAAAACAAATAAAATATAACAAAAAAAAAAACATTGGCAGATTGATAATGGAAAATTTGATGAAGGAGGGTGTGAGTTTTATTAGTAAAAATAAATAGATGAGATAGATGACTATATTATTATTATAACCTGAGGCTATTAAAAATGATGATAAAAGCTATAATCAGAAGGCGTTCAATATTATAAATTTAAAGAAAACGAAGTGTTTTGGTAACGATGTTATTACCAGAAACAGAAGGAAATTTTTTAACTTATATTTTTTTTTTTTTTATATGAATTTTATTAATATTTTTGATTAGTGGCCATGTCTGTGAGAACAATTCATTATTTAAATATGCTGAAATTAAATAATATATTAAATAAGTACCAATAATATTTACCAACAATAACTTACTTAGACTAACCTGAACTTTTCTATCTATAATATTATATATATATATATATTATTCTGCATTTATCTGGATGTTTGTAAGTTCGACGGAACGCTCCAACACATATACAAATTGCATATGTAAACAAATGCATATATATACAAATTGCTTTGATGCTTTTTTTAACCCCTGTCTACCATGCTGAACCTTTGCAGGAAAAATTGATTGCATGAACTATATTTTTTTAATTTAATGTTAGTCTTATCAATCTTAGTCAATCAATAGAACTTGATAGAAGTAGAGTAGGATAATAAACTCTACTTCTACTTCGGATAATAAAACATTGTTTTTTTTAAATTGAAAATTATTGATGAAAATGTTTTTGTATTTTTTGTAAATTTTACCAATTTAGATACAAAATTTTGAATATTTTTTTAAAAATAACACAGTACTTATTAATTATTGTTGACAAGACACAGTTGAAAAGACACTTAAATTAAGTCTAAACTCTGTAAAAAAAAATTTAAAATATATATCTATGTTTAAGGAAACTACACTGAAAAAAAATGGTTTATAAATTTTCATATTTTTATAAATTTTACAATTTTTTTGAGTTAAGTTCTTATTATTTTTAGATAATTATCTATTTTTTTAGTAAGGTTTACAAAGCCATTAACAATTTAATCGCTTGGTAATTTTCCTTATATCTGTTGGGTATTTCACTAAAAAAATAATAAATTTTGTTATTGTATCTTGTACTTATTCCAGTTTAAATAATAAATTTTACAAAAAAAATAATACCAAGTTAATAGGAAAATTTACAATAATTTTGTTATAAAAATAATAGTAGTGGTTATTTATATAGGATTCTTTACGTTTTTTTATTGTGATATCTCCAATTTCATTTAGATAACTTATTATTTTATTGAGATATTTTCAAAACATAAAATGCAAATTGTGAAATAAATTCCTAATAAATTATTGGAATTTTTACAAAATAAATAGCGATATCTTATACTTTTTTATGAAAATGTAAAAACAATTATAATAACTATTATAATTTTATATAATAAAATTTACTATAAACTATTTGTAGAATATCTGAGCTAAACTGTTATTTTTTCTCAAAATATTAAGAAAAGTTATTTATCATAATAAGAAAAATTTTTCTCTCAAAAGTAGAATTTCTAATAAATATTGTAACAGGTCTTATATTTTGGACAAATAATGTTAAAAATATAATTAATAAGAAATTTGTTGCGGAAAATTTAGTTTCACGTAGCCTTATAGGCTGGGCGTCGTTTTATTTGTAAAGTACATTTTATAGTGATTGATTTGTCGTTAAGTAAGTGTTTTTTTTTTTTAAATTAATTGAGTGGAACATGATCGAACTTGTGGATGATTTTCAAGGGTAAGCAATTAAAAAAAATTATATTCATAGGTTTCTAAATTTTAATCAGGGAAACTCTGCAATATTAACACAAGTTTATAAGAAATTTTATTTAAAATTTTATCCACTTTATTATTCTGTAGGTTGAATCAACTTATTCGGATCAAAGAAATGTTTTTTTGTCCATACTTGCTGTATTTGTATATAAGAAGATTATAAGAAGAACCACTTGCGGGTTTTGCTGTTCTTCCATTTTTATTAGCTTCATCGGTATACAAAACTGTACAGGAAAAGCCAGAAAGTGCGAAGAGAAATCGTTATAAATTAAGCAAAACCAAAGTCCAACAATCGCTTTTGATGTTTATTACTGTAAGTATAAATAAACTAGTTGCTTAAAAAATATTATTTTATAATTTGAATAATTATAGCTTAACTATCTTGTGGAAGAGCACATATAGAAATTTACTGAGAAGATATTTAATGAAAAAAAAACTCTCCATCCACATCTGATTTTGTCGCACAAAATTTTCGTAGGTGTTTTTAATATAATATAATAAATAACTAAGATGTAAAAAAAATTAAATACAAATATTTGAAAGTTACATGAACATGTTAGAAGTGAAAAGAAGAATTATGTTAAAGAAAAAATTTTAAATAATTATAAAAATATTGAATCATTTGTATTATTAGTTCATTAGTATATTTAAATAAATAAAAATTAAACAACTAAAAATATCTTAAAATAAATTTTTTTTCTTGAAAATAATATTTTTGGTGTTTTTATTTAGTACATTCTTATTGAAAAGTTCCTATAAACATGAGAGCAATAATGGCATAAGGTATAGTAAAATTTCCTGAAATTATAGGAACTTTCCATATTTTTTTCAGTCAATATTGTAATTTTTTAGGAAACATGGCTATAATTAAAGTAACGTTTCTCATGTTTCTGATCAGTTTTTCTCATTTTTTTCACCCAATGTTCCTATTTTTTAGGAAACATTGCTATAATTTTAGTAATTTTTCTCATATTTGTGATCACTTTTTCTCATTTTTTAAAACAATATTCGTAATTTTGTAAGAGACATTCTAAAACTAAAACAATATAACTATTATTTTATTAGTACCTATATTTTCAATATTTTTTAACAATTTTTCAGAACTATTCTAAATTTTCTGGGTCTAATTCCTACATTTTTTATACGTTTTCCAATAAAGTCGTATACTTTTATGAAATGTTATTAAAAAAATAAGAAAAACTACTATAAAATTAGGAGTTATTATAAAAAAAAATATAGTTATTGTTCTAAAAACGGATGGTAATTTACAGAAAAAATATAGGAATAATTGTTAAAAATGTCCACTATACCGCTTGTTGTTATAAAAATAGGAAAAATTGTATAAAAAAAGCGACAACCATTCCTATTTCTTTTTTCAGTGATGTATGTTATGTTAAATATGTTTTGTCAAATAAGAGTTTAGTTTGGTTTTTATAACTCACATCTGATTTTAATTGAAATTTATTTATTTTAATTCAAACTAGAATTTTTGTTTTGCTAGTTTTAATAGTACAATATCTACTGATCTGAGTTCATTGGTGTTGAATGATCGAAATACGTCTTCTATAAAGACTATAAATTTTGACACAAAAATAAATAAGAAATGTGAAATAAAGCTATGATATAATATATTATGTTAATCATTATTATTATCAGTAAATCTGACAACTCTTTGTAAGTCTTGTCTGTTCTTTATAACAGTGGTATTTTAAATTAAACTTTAATAAAAGTGTAAGTCTGTTTATTTATTTTTATGCGACAGTACCAATATTAAAATAATTAAAATTTTAAATATATAATAAATAGAAAAGTTGAGGTTAGTCTAAGTAAGTTATAATATTAGTCATAGGCGTAAATACATTAGTATGAGATCTTAACAATTAAAATCAGAAATAAGAAAAATTTTATAGTGATTTTAAAGCATATTAATTAAATAATAATAATAATAATTAAAATAAAAAAAAAAAATAGAAAAGTTGAGGTAAGTCTAAGTTAATTATAAGTCATAGGTGTAAATACATTTAGTATAAGCTCATTATACATTAGTATGTATAGAAATAAGAAATATTGTATAGTGAAATAAAGGTATATTAAATAAAAAATTATAATAATAATAAAAATGTTAATCGTTTCCTAAATTTTGAATTAAAATGATTAGAAGATTGGATAATAATTAACCATACATCACACTAGATTATAGCGGGTCTCTAAATGTTTTTTAATGTGGTTATAAAACTTGGTTGTAAGACATACTATATAGATAACATTTGTGTTTAAATATGTTGCTAATTATTTGTTTAGCTGTGCCGAAATTGTCTATTAGAACTAATACCCGCCACTTATATCAACTCTAATTCTAAAAATTATTATTATAATAAGTTCAAAAAAAAAAATGGTAAAAATTAAAATTTCTAGCTTTTCCTGAATACGAATTATAATTTCAAAAATTAATCAGTCTAATTTTTGCCAAACCAACAGATATAACGGTTTATATACAAACAAAACATTAAAACAAAAAGAATTCTTTCAAATGTCCTTTTTGTTCTGGCCACTACAAATACATATTTTTTTAAGCCGAGAAATACCAATTTATGGAATAAAAATACAAAGTACCTTTAATAGTAATTTTGTCCTACTCAGGTACAACAATTTGTTATTATTATATACCCAATACATATTTTCCTACGAACATACAAAATAAAATGAATTGTTTTTTATCAATTCACCGCACACCATTTTAATTTCCTGTTTTCGGTATTGGCTATCAAAAATTACCTTTTTCTTCTCTTTTTACAATTCAAAAAAATATCATAAACAGAAAAAAGTTAAAAAAATATATTTTTTTTTATAAATGTATATATTTCCCGTTGTAAGAATAATGAAATGGTCGTATATTGAAGCGTGTTAATTTCATTTTTTGTTTTTTTTTTTTGTAAAAAATTAAAAACATTTTCCAAAAGTCCAAGAATTGACGATAATGAACCAAACAAGAAACAAAAAAAAAATATTTAAAACAATCTCATCTCAATCAAAGATGAAATGAGACGAATAGAGAGATTGGTAACAAAAAAAAATATAAAAATATGTTGTGAGGTGGGGTATAGTGAGGGCGGATGGTAATGGTTAAAGAGGCGAAAAAGACATCAAATTTTCGAATTTAACATAATTTTTTTTTTATTTTATTTGTTCGAATTTTTCTCAATCTGAATCCTCTTTTCTATTTTTCAACGATTTAAAATTCAATGCATTAGATTAGATTTGATTTTGTTTTGTTTTTTTGCTATTTCTTAATAGAAAAAAAAAATTTCTACTTTTAATGGGGATTCATTTTCATAGATGGCCTTTTATTCATTTGTTTTTGTTATCTTTCTTCCTGTCATTAGTCGCCTCAGTTTGTTTATTAAGTTCTCATGGGAATTATAATATTTTGTATTGAATAATTTTTGTTTTTTAAGAATAATATCGCAAATTTGTGTATTGGGGTTGCCATACTGCAGTGTTGTGTTAAATTAAATATGGTTTTGCTCTTAATGTTATTTGTGAAATGTTGCAGTGTTGTTTAAGTTTTTGGTAGAAAAGAGATACATTTTTTAAATATACACAGTTTAATAGAAATACAATATTCCTATATAGTCTAGATCAGTACTAAAGTATTGTAGAATAATCCTATGTACTCTAGAGAAGCTCTAGACTATTGTGAAATAATGTTATTTTCCAGAATAATTTCATCATGTTGTACAAAGCCTGAGTAGAGTATTATAGACCTTTTTGATACTATAGTCTAATTGGTTTAATTATTAGTCTAATTATCGTAAAATATTTCTAGCCTTTAATATAATAGTCTTAGATAGTCAATAAACAGCTTAAGAGTACTGTAAAATAAATTTACATTTCTAGAATCCATTCCAATTCCACTCTATTGACCAATTTTATTCTACAGTGTTGTAAAAATATTCTAAACACTATTCTAATTGGAAATATCATACAATTACATAATCTAGAATATAGCTCTTGAATATTATCTTAAAATATTTCTAAACTATGTAATAGTCTTAAATAGTCTAGAGCAGTTCTAATAATTTTATATTCTAGATCGTATTCATTTTGTTCACTCTAATCGAAAACATTTTTTTCCAGAGTAGTTATTATAAAACTAATCTACACTATATTCTAATTGAAAATCGTCCTATACAAAATTTTTAAAATATTATTTTTATATAGTGGGTCGCCACATTACAACCCGTTCTCTTATTTTTTATCTTCAAAACAATTTGATCTTTAAAGCAATAATTTTGCTCATGAAATCTTATACGTAATAAATACTTACGAATGTGATATAAATATTCTAGAGCTACATACCTAAATACATAATAATAAAAAATATCAAAATATGAATGTAGGTACTATACTATTTTATGTATTGACATAAGTATATGGTTAAAAATACAATAGCAGAGAAATGATAGAATTACAGAATCTAGAAAAAAATTTAAAAATAATAATAATAACAGAATAAAATATATTAGCTAGTTAGGTATGCATTACAAATCGTGAACTGTCTACAGAATATCGTTTTTTTCTAAAAACTTGTTTGAAAATCAAATTTCCATTCCATTTTAATATTTTTATTTTTTGAAGAAATAAAACAGGCAATAATCCATTTTTAATTGATTGTTTGTTCTTTTTGTTTCTTTATTTATTATGAGATTTATACATGATTGATAAATAAACCAAACAAAATTAAAAAAAAAATCAAAAAATATATTCTTCGTTGAAAATTTATAAATATATCTACTTTTCAGTATAATTTTACACGTGCAAAATAATGAAGTGTAAAAGTTCATTAAAGATCGTAGTGTTCAAATTTGTATTTGTTTTTTTTTTTGTATTTCTTATTTTGAATCTTTGATTTGAAAAAAATATTAAAATATATCTACATTGATGAAATGGACTTAATAGTGTTGTATTTATTTATTTTATTATTTTTTTTTAACAAAATTATAATTACCCTTCTTTGATCTCTTAAATTTTTATTTTGTTTTTACTTTCTTATCCGCCCGTACACATCTATACATGATTGATAAATAAAAACAGACAAAATTAAAACAAATTTTTTCATTGTGATTTCAAAAAAATCATTTTAAAGAAATAATGCACGTGCATAAATTCATTACAGATCGTAATGTGTTTAAATATTTTTATTTTTCTTATTTTGAAACTTTGATTTGAAAAAAATATTGAAATATATGTACATTGATGGAATGGACTTAATATTTAATTTTTTTTTTTTTTAACAAAATTATAATTACTTATATTTTCTCTCTTCAATTTTTATTTTCGTTTTATTTTCTTACCCGTACATATTTAAGTTGAAAAAATTGCCAAATATCCAGATGAGACCTCTTGTTATTAATTTGTACTTTGCTAATAGTCTTATATAGTCTTTAGAAAAATTTTAGAGTACTGTAAAATTCGTTTGATATTCTAGAATGATTTCATTCTATTAACCCTATTCGAAAATTTTTATTCTAGGTATCCTAGCCTGTATTCTAATAAGAAATATCATAGTCTAGAATAGTTTAGAATTTTTTTACAATAATCTTGTATTAAAAAACAACTGCTTTCAGTTAACACTATCTGAGTATTTTTACACTAGCGACGCTATTTTTAAAGTTTAGAATACCTTTGATTAATTTCATAGTTCTAGACTAGTCACAATTAGTTTTGTTTAAGTAGTAAGTACCATTTGCGCAGCTGCTAAACTATTATTAATTTTATTTATAAAAAACAAAACAATAGAAAAATGTAACTACCGAAATTAAAGGTAGTAAATTGTTCAGTAACCACTAAATAGAGAAATAAAAAATTTAAAAAAAACCACTGCTGGTAACCCTTATACCATATGCGTTACATGTTTTACGGTATAATTATTTGAACCGTTATTTTTTTATATTTGTATTGGTTCAGTAATTTTTTGTTTTCATTTTTTATTTTTCCTATTTTTTTTTTTAGTAATAATTTTATATGTATATTATAAAGGTATGAGATATGATAAAAGAACGACATTTCGTAAGAAACAAACAGCCAAAAAAAATAACACAAACAAATTTATTTTGGGGCACAAAACACTACTAATTTCTGATTTTTATGATTATCAATATTTTATATTAATAATATAAAAAAAATATATATAAAAAAAAATTAAAAAATTTTCTGATTTGGTTATTTAAAAAAAAAAAAAAAAAATAGACAAAAACAGTTTTTTTTCGGTTGTTATTTATAAGGACAACAAAGTTTAAAATGATGATAAATTAGGGGTTGATTGTGATATAGGCTTTTAAAATAAATAAATAAAAAAAAAAATTAATAAAGAAAATTTTTTAATGGTTTGTCATTAAAACAAAATGGGGTGGTTATTGTAAATTGCATATTTCAGTATTTGTCAGAGATTTATTTACAGTTTTTTTTTGTTTTTTTTTTTGCTTTTGTCAATTTCTATATTGACGCAGTTAAAAAAAATATTTTTTTTTTCTTGTCGCGGGTAATTAGTTTTATTTGAAATTTTTAAAAGTTTATTGATTAAAATGGAAATTACGTTTTTTTTTTGTATAAAAACGTTGGTTTATTTTTTTTAAGTACTATTGAATAATTTATTTGATTGCTATACGGATTAAAAATATGTTAGCTTTGATGATTTGAGACCATTATGAGGGTCACAAAAAAAATTTAAGAATAAAAGAATGTATTTAAATTTTATTGCAATAAACACTTTGCATTTTTAACCAAAAATAGTATTTATAATGAATTGCAATCAGTATTTTATTTACTTAGGCGGGTAAGTAGACAGCAGTAGTGGTTGCCAATTCGTCATAATTGGACTATAAAAATTTATTATGGTGTAGTTTTTTTGCTTAGTTTATAAACTTATAATTAAGTTTACCCTAATAATAGCATTTGCGAGTCAAATTAATGTTTTTTCTAAATATATTCAGGTATTTTGCTAAATCAATTCTGATATTTTTTTCTTAAATACAGAATTTTGCTAAACAAATTCAGATAGTTTTATTTTTAATTCAGATTTTCACTAAATAAATTTAGGTATATTTTTTAAATTTTTCATTTAATCTAAGTTAACAAAAAATGCATATTTTCATTAACCCTCTACTGCATGAATTATGTTGCAATTGAAAACAAAAATGTTTTAAAAAATGTTATAATTTAAAGTTTTTTTTTTAATTAATTAAGAAAACAATTGTCCGAGCCATATATGGATTCGTATGCCTCAAAGGTTAAGTATTGATAAAGAAAGGCATAGTTTTTATTGAAGTATTTTTTTGATTTATTATAATATAAAAAATGTTTAGAAAAAAAAATAATATAATATTTTTTAGTAATTGGAATTAGTAGTATTTAGTAGAATTATAAGTTTTAACAGTAATTAGAATAAATTTAAATTATAATAAATTTTTATGGAACATGAATTATTTACTCATTATAGCAGAGATGCACTTTTGACACACACTGTATAGATCCTGAATGTACAATCATTTTGACACAATTGTCGATGTTTTTGCCATTTTGGAAAATGTCCCACCGAATCTGAACGCATAGAATTGAGAGGAAAATCTTGTTGTCCCGCTGGACGTTTCCTTTTTACCTGAATGTTTTAAATGAAGTTGGAGTACCTGGTTCACTGATTGGTGTTTGTGTTTTGGAAGTTAAATCATTTACGCGTGGACAACTGGGTTTTTTTAGTAAGCTTTTACCAGATTTACAAAAAACAAACAAACCAAATTCTGCAATTGTTAGCTTGCAATTGATTGCAAAGACATATGACATAAAAAAGACATATGAAATTCATTTGAACGTCTAAATATGATCCATGAACTTATAATACATGTAAATCTAGCATGTGAAAAAATATTCGTTTATACCATTTTTTCGAACGCAATTGAATCCTATATAGTCCGAGCATCGAATCGAGCAAGTCAACCTCTCCCATAAACATCATTAGGTTTATTATAAACATCAATAGGTTTAGGTGCAGGTATTTGTTTATATGATGTTTCTGATTTGAAATTCAATAGTGAGTGAGTGATTTCTCTGATGAAAGCACGCGCTTTTTTTTAGAGGAAATTTAAAATAAAGATATAATATATTTAAAAAGAAATAAATTTAATAAATTATATTGAAAATTAAAACTGAATTGTGACTTTAAATAAAAAAAAAAAAAAAAAAAAAAAAAAAACATATTGGATTTATAACAAAAGCAAAATATAAGATTATTTTTTACTGAAATGAAGATTATTTTTTTCTTTTTTTTCTTTTCTTATAAACAAAAATAAAATGAGTGTAATTTGCCTTGAAAAGAACTGTAATAAGCCGATCAAAAATACCGAGAGTTTCATTTTATGTGCATTTGCATGTGGTAGAGCTACTCATACGAAATGTTCTAAACTCACTTCAAATGAGTTACATATAATAAACTCTAATGTAAACATAAAGTACTCTTGTGACGAATGTAGTGTAAAAGGTTTTGAAAGTGTGAATAAAAAAATTAATGAACTAAAAGATGCGATAAAAGAATTGAGTGAAAAACAACGTTCGAGCATTAGTGAGGAAATAGAAAAAAACAAAAACAATATAATTAATAATATAAAATTATATAAAAATGAAATTATTGGTGAAATAAAAAAAGATTATGAAACAAAAAAGCAAAATGTAGTAACTTACGCCGATCAGCTAAAGTTACCGATTATTATTAAGCCTAAAGAAAAAAACCAGAATAGTGCGAAAACCTTTCAAGAAATAAAAGATAAAATAAATCCTTCTGCTCTTTCACTGAAAGTGAACAATATTTATGAATTAAAAAAGAATGGTGCGATATCAACAAGTTGTTTAAATAAGCAATCAGCTGAAAAAATTAAAACAGAAATAAAAAACAAATTTGGTGAAAATTATGAAGTGCAAGTACCTACCTTACATAATCCAAAAATTTTAGTTGTTGGTATGAGTGAAAAACTAAATTCAGAAGAAGTTATTAATGCAATTAAAGCTCAAAATAATGTAGAGATAAAAAATGTTAAGTGTCTTAAAGTTTATGAATCAAAAAAAATTAAATCGGTATATAATGCTATAATTGAAATTGATGGAAGTGCGTTTAAAAAATTTATAGAACAAGGAAAAATTAATATTGTATGGGATCGATGTAAGGTGTATGAATTTTTAAGTGTACTCAGATGCCATAAATGTTTGGGTTATAACCATAATTCTTCTAAGTGTACTATTGGATCGTGTTGTTACAAATGTGGCAAAAAAGACCATTTAGCTACTGATTGTACTGCAAATGAAATTAAATGTCTAAATTGTTTCAGAGCTAAAATTGAATTGAATCTTGAAAATATTAGTGTTGATCACGAAACAAAAAGTGTCGATTGTCCGATATATAAAAAAAAATTGAGTATAGAAAAAAACAAAATAATATACTAGCAATTAAAAAATATTGAGTGTGTCTACCTAAATATTCAAGGTATCATAAATAATTTTAGTGAATTAGAGGAAATTGTTTTAGATAATAACTTCGAATTTATTTTTCTAAGTGAAACCCATTTATCTGATTTGGATAGTGATAACTTAATAACAATTGATAACTATAATATAGTGAGGACTAATTCCACATCACGTCATACAGGAGGTGTTTTAATTTATATAAAAAAAAATTGGTCATATAAAGTTATTAAATCTGTTGCATTTGGCTTAAAAATTTGGTGGCTATTAATTAAAGTATATAATGAGAATACTACATTTTATTTAGCAGCACTGTATAGATCACCGGGATATTTAGGTTCAAACGATGATTTTTATAAATATTTCAGTATATATTTAGATGAATTTGTGGAAATAAAACAAAAAATAATAATTGCTGGAGATTTTAATCTAAACTGGCTAACAAATAACACATCCAAATCTCTTCTAAGTGACATAATATGTGATAATGGATTTAAACAAATAGTTTCTAAATGTACAAGAATAACAAATAACTCGAGAGCCTTAATTGATTATGTAATAGTAAATGATCAATATAATATTAGTGCAAATGTTGACAGTAATTTAAAGATAAGTGACCATGAGTCGATTAGAATAAATATAAGTAATAATACGAATCCGAAAGAGGAGCGTAAAAACATAAGTTTTTTAAGATACAATATAAGTAAATTTAGAAGTAAAATAGTATTTAGTGATATAATGACTACATATTTTCTAGATTGTAATAAAAAGGCAGAAATTTTTAGTAAGAGCTTGCAAAATATAATTAAAGATTTTATTATAACAAAAAAACAAAATAAGAGTAATTGTGAATGGTATTCGGAAGATTTAAAAAAGCTAAAAGAAGAAAAATTAAAGCATTATAAAATTTCGGTTCTTAGTGATAGTCAAAATGACTGGAACAAATATAAAAAATTAAGAAACAACTATAAAAATAAATTGAGCAGTGCAAAACATAATTTCATTTCGAATAAAATAGATTACGCGTCGGATCAAAAATCTATGTGGAAATCGATAAAAAACTTAGTATTAAAAAAGCATAAAAGTGAGATAAAAGAAATTAAATTTGAAAATGAAAAAGTGAAAAATAGAGTAGAAATAGCTAATAGATTTAATAAATATTTTGTTGAAAGCGTAGAGCATATTAATAAATCGATTACTGTGAAACAATATAAAAACATAATACCGGACACGAACGTCAGATTTAAAATGAAACTAATTACAATTGAAGAATTAAGTTTGATATTAAAATCAATAAAAAATAAAAAAGATATGAACTTGTGTGATATAAAAATGTTTTGTGATAGTATTGATTTAATTGGTGGTAATCAACTTTCAATTATAAATTCTTCAATTGAAACCGGAATTTTTCCTGATTGCTGGAAAGAATCAATGGTAGTACCCATTGAAAAGGTAAAAAATACCATTAAGTGTAATGAGTTTCGTCCTATAAACATGATCTCTACCTTATCAAAAATATTGGAAAAAGTCATTTACAATCAACTAGAATCATATTTTGAAACAAATTGCTTTATGTCACAAAATCAATCAGGCTTTAGAAAGAATCATAGCTGCGAATCATTACTTAATTTAGTTTTGACGAATTGGAAAATGGCAATTGACGATAAAAAAGTAGTCGTAGCTGTTTTTCTTGATTTTCGCAGAGCGTTTGAAACAATTGATCGTGATATATTACTAAACAAATTATATAGGTATGGTATCCGCGGTAGCGAATTAAAATGGTTTGAGTCATATTTAAAGAATCGTTCACAAAGAACAAAAATTAATGACATAGTTTCAGATCAGATTGATATTAAATTAGGTGTACCACAAGGAACAATTTTGGGTGTAATACTGTTTTTGATATACGTCAACGATATGGAGAGAGTTGTGCAATCATCAAATTTGGCTTTGTTTGCTGATGATACTTTAATATATGTTGTTGGCAACTCTATTGAAGAATGTACTCAAAAAATAAATGACGATTTAAAAAGATTAGGTGAATGGTTTATAGAAAATAAGTTAAAATTGAACACTGAAAAGACGAAATGTATGGTTATTAATAGTGTTTTAAATAATAAAATTTTAATAGAAAATGTAGAAATAGATATTGTTAATGAAATTAAATATTTAGGTTTGGTAATAGATGATAGATTGAGCTTTAAACCACATTTAGAATACATATGTAAAAAAATTAATAAAAAACTATACTTCTTTTCAAAAATAAGGAAAAATTTATCGATATTTAGTGCAATTAAAATATTTAATGTGATAATAAAACCACATTTTGAATACTGTTCATCAATACTTTTCATGTTTAATGCTGAAATGATGAACAGATTACAAAAAATGCAAAACCGAGGGATGAGAATAATATTAAAACTTAATAAATTTACTTCAAAATCTTTCATGCTGAGAACATTAAAGTGGATGAGTGTGTCCCAAAGAATAAAAATGAATGTTTTGATAATTGTATATAAAATAAAATATAAAATGATGCCAAGTTATTTAACAAATAGACTACTTTATGTAGAAGATGTTCATCACTACTATTTAAGAAATATTTGGGATTTTAGGTTGAATTTTTTTAATAAATCTAAAACGCAGAATATGCTAATGTATAAGGGTCTGCAGCTGTTTAATAATTTACCACTTAATTTGAAAATGGAAAAAAATTTTGTCAAATATAAGAAAGGCCTGATTAAATACTTGAATGAATCATTTGATTGGAATATTCTTTAAAACAAATGAATTGTTATAATAGATTGTAATTAAATATAATTGTTAAAATAGATTATACAAATGAATTGTTATAATTATAAGTAATGTTATAATTGTACACTGTAAATAGTTAAAACTAAATAAATGAACTAAAAAAAAAAAAAAAAAAAAAAAAAAAAAAAAAAAATTTCGAGATTTAGTAATGTATGTTTTAGTGCTAAAATGTATATTGAAAGTATGCTCACCACTTAATTATCGTACACCATGAAACCAAACTTAACTGTACTCCATCACCGTTTTTAAACTCTTTTTCAGTTGAAATTTCCGAATTAGGTACACAATTGAGACGAACTGTCCCTAAAGGTAGTAAACCACTTTTGTACAAATAAATTTGTAAATTAGGGCTATTAAACCAGTTATCGAAAAATAGTTTGTAATTTATACTTCGTGGTACCGTTGAAGTAAGCCTAGTAAGTACATTTCCACTCATTCCCAAATCTAGTGCATCATCTGGAAACTTGTTGCTTTTTTGCCCAGCAAAAATATCAAAATCATAGCTAAATCCTGATATGTTGCACTGATTTGATATTTGATTGCTCAATTATAAAGTTTATTACATCACCGGTAAAAAAAATTAAAAAAATTTTGCTGGAGTTTCCATTTCATCAAATTCACAATTGGTTTCACAATGTCCGGTGGTAAGCTGTTTTTTTTTCCATAACATTTTTTGTTTATTTTTGTTTTTTTTTTTTTTGTGGTACAATTTCATATTCAGAATCTAAAGAACGAACTTCAAAATCCAGATAAGTTACTGGGGTTTGAGATGGGTTCAAATTTTCACCGTCACTATCAGAATCGGACGACAGCAGATCATTACTCAAAGACCAGGAATCTCCAGGAATATCGTTGACATAAGTAAAGCTTCCGTAAAACTTAGAAAGCACCCCATTTCTGTAAAATTGAATTGTGAATAAAAAAAAGTGAATTGCTAAACCTTTGTATTGCATATGAAGCCATATAAGGTTTTCCAATAAAATTCACTAAAAATTATGTAGAATTATAACAATTTTAAAAATGGACTAGCATTCGTATGAAGGTTATATACATAAACATCAATTTACACGATGATGACAAGAAAGGATAATTTAATCTTGGTCTAGTTTTCATTGGTTTCATTTGGTGTGTATTGGTTGTCATCTAAAAAGTTTTGAACTGATAAAATTTCGTCCACTGATGATGGTTGTAAAATGATGGTCAAATATGGGCGGGGATGCCCTGTAATATGTCAGTTTTGTCTAAATAACTGAATTCTCTTCAATAAACTGTATATATTTTTTGTAAATTAAAATTATGATTTTTTAATTAGAATCCGAATCGGAATCGCATTCGGCGAATCCAAAAAAGAAGAACGAGTTTAAAGAAACCCCAGTCAATCCACAAGTGATAAAATTGAATTTTTTAATCCGATATTGACCGATGTTAGTAAAAATAATAATGGTCCCATGTGGGTACCTTCAGGAAAACCTGATGTAGCTGAAAATATATAAGAGTTTAAATTTGAAATCTTAACCGAGAGTGTACGACCAGTGGAATATGACTGAATCAATTTATGCAGCGTACCATATATTCCCAAAGCTTAAATTTTTTACAGCAGTTTAAAGTTATTAACTTTATCAAAAGCTTTAGATATGTCAGTATAAATTGTATCTACTTGATAACCTTTCTCTACAGCATTTATGACTTTATTAAGAAAAATTGACATGTTTGCTGAAACGGTGAAATATTTGTTTTAATTTGGAAGTAATGTTTGTCAGTAATAATATAGATTCAAACAGTTTTGGAACTGCAGATAATTTAACGATTGATCTATAGTTTTCCACAACTAAATTAGATCTCGATTTGAATATAGACACAATATTGGAATATTTCTAATCATTAATAAATAGTCCTTCCTCTAACGATTTATTAAATAATCTAACTAAAGATTCTAGTAAACTTTGACAACATCTCTTTAATATTAAGTTTGGAATAGCATCAGGACCAGCGTTTTTAAATTAACGTCTAAAGCGTTTATTTTTTGAATTATGTTATTTGCATCGATCTCAATAGAACCCAAATCAAGAAGTGGTGTAATACTGCCGATCTTGCTGGCAATGAATCCTCAAACACAGACTGATAGTATACGTGTAAAGGTTACACAAATGATTGTAAAAACCTTGTAGAGTTTGAACAAAGAAAAATTATTTATTTTTAGAATCAAGAATTACCAAGTTTTTCACTAACTTCACTTCAGCACCGACATTTTTAACGAATTTTTTATTATTTCTGATTCTGCAAAAGCACATACCCTCTTTATCATTATTACTTTGGTGTTGTTTGTCAAAAAATAAAAAAAAAATTAAATTTCAGTAATTTCAAATATTTAAAAAAATGTATTTTCATAATTTTAACAATCCCCAGTTGTATTTCTTTAATCTTAATAATACCATCATAGAAGGTAATAACAAACATTTTGGTTTACCAAAATTATGATGAAATTTAGAGTGCAGTTGCTTTTGTTTTTCTGTGTTTATCTGTGTATAGTGGTTTGGACCTAAACAAAAAAAAATTATAATTCGTTTAATTTCACAAAGAAATGCTTAAGTCAAAAAGAAATTATTCGTGTACAAAAATGAAGAAGAATGCGTGCGTTAGGAGTAGTAAAAAAAAAATGGATAAAGAACGCGAATTTTTTAGTTTTTGGTAAAATTTTTTTTTGGTTGACTCATGAATTTGTATACATTTTTTTTTTTTCCTAAATATAAAAGTGCATAATTATTATATCCTTCGTATGATTAAACAATGTGCTTATTCAAAAAAAAAAAAAAAAAATATGTAAACATTTTTTGAGGTTAGAACCAAAAAGTAAATTTTCTTTGTGTAAAACGAATAGTTTTTCTTTTATGAAATGAATCTGAAAAAAATTTATTTAAAGTATTTTTTCATTACATACAAAAATATTTTGCATAGCTACTACTGAATTTTATGGAAAAAATGTTGTTTTACTTTTAAAATGTATACATACATACATTTTGTAATACTGGAATTAATTTGCGGATACATATTAGATTTAAAATACATTTAAGCCACATTTTGTTTGTAGAAAGACACAGAAATCTAGTTTTTGTTTTTTGCAATAGCTTCCAAGAACACACCGTGCCATAACGATTTAATCTTTAAATAGCACTTCATCCCAAATTGAACTTGAGCCCATTTTATAATACACAATTCTACTGTTGGCTAATATTTTTGTGTTTTTACTGTTCGATTTTTTCTTTCAGCAAGCCCGTTCTGTTGCGGAGAGTATGGAATAGTACGTTGAATTTGGATACCTTCTGCTTTTAAAATATTTATAAATGATTTGTAAACTTTTCATTGACATATTCACCCTCTCTGTCGCTTCCAATAGCTTTTACTTATTTTGCATCAGTTTTTATTGAATTCCATAAATTTTAATAAAGCTTCTGATTTATGGGAAAGTAAATAAATGGAGGTGTATCTTGAAAAATCATCTATGAATGTTAATACATAACGTTTATTTTTCGGCGTTTGAGTTTGCATTGGTCCCACTTGATCAGTATTGATTCCTACTGTTTCTAGTGTGATCTAGTTTATTGCTTGATCTTGAAAAAGATTGTTTTGGGAAATGATATTCGCGCCAATTTACCTTTAGTACATGGTTCACAGTCAAATAGGCAATTATCATTACATTTGGAAATTTTTATCCCTTCAACTAAATTATTATTTGAAATTCTTCTTATCGCATTAATACAACGATGTCCGAGTATTCTATGCCACTGATGAACACATAGATTTTCCTAGTTTTCAATTAAGTTTATTTTATCCATTGTTATCAAAATATACAAATTGGTATTAATATTATCCACTGCCAATTGAATTTTGTTATCAGTTGTTCACAACCATTATCATCAAAATTTTACTGGTTTTTTGTTTCACATGAATTAAAAAATTATGGTTCCTGCACCTATTCAGCTTAAATTTGACGTTGTACTTTATCCCATGCTGCCTTTGGCCCATGTTCTGGTCTATACTTAATATTACCAACCATCTGGAGCTAAACGACCACCATCACGTAATTCTTCAAAACATTCACGATCATATTTTGTGAAGCCCCAACGTTTGGAAATGAAAATTTGTTGTCTAACTGACAATTTGGCACGACGTAAAGCTTCAATACCTTGTGCCTCGAATTTATCAGTAGAACGAACTGACATAATTGGTTATCCAATATGAACACGAGCCACTGTAACTTGAGGTTTGCCCTCATTCCGGCTTAAAGCATATCAATTCCAACACATGACAACATCTTGTTAATTCGGATAACGTGGAATGGATGTAATCTCATTCGAATATGGAACTAATCTTTGCCACAATGTTTAACTAAATATTTATTGGCGCAAATATGTCCTGCTTCTATAAGCTTCAGAAGTCAGCTGTTCATATTCGTCTGACACCAAATGAACGCATAGTGGAAAATCCTCAACTGATGCCTTTTTCTTGCCCAAATCAAAAATACGAATTTTAGGATCTGGCACATCACGACAAAATCGAGATTTTGGGTATGGTTTATTTTTGCAATATCGATAACATCTTGCTGGAGGTCGACCCATCTTGACTTTCTTTGTCGACAACATGTAAAAAAAGCACATGTTAAGATGATGAATGAGCCCAATCATATTTTTGATATTATTAGATTAAGAAGGAGTGTTGGATTGTAATCTAAATAGGTTGAATGGAGATTTTACATTATATGTACTAAATAATTAGTAAACGAAAATGTCAGCACTTTATTAAATTTGACATTAATGTACTTGTCATCCAATATACATTTCCTTCTGGCTTCTTGTTATATCCTATTTATGATGTGAAATTTCATCAGCTGTTACCTGTGACAGACTTCTTCAGTGCTTTGTATTCGACTGATATTTATTTCATAGTTAGCAAAGCCTAGAAATGAATTCATAATTTACTAATCTAATATCTCTCTCTTTGGACATTTCTTGTCCTTATCAATTCCAATAAATTAATACAATATTTTTTTTTTAATTAAAACAAAAAAAAAACTATTAAAAAACTTATTTTCAATTTTTAAAAATTATTTACATATTTCCCAGATATTTATTTATTGCATTTTCCTACAGGAATTCAAAATATTTATTTATTTTCACATTTTTTAGATTTAACAGAAAACAAAAACAAAAAATGAACCTACTAGACTTGGATCTATCTATTAGGTGAGTTATGAGCAAAATATTTCTAAAGAAAAAATTGTTATACAGGATAAAATGGTTTATGAGCCCCAAAGGTAAGTAAAATTAGAAGACAAAATATGAAAGCGTATCGTAGTAATATTGTAATGTACATTATAAGAAAGTTGAAGTAAAAGGGAGTTAACAAAAAATAAAAATTTTTAAAAACAAAATAAAAAAAATCTTAAATAGATAGAGATGAAAAAAAAAAAATTATTAAAAATTTAAATGTTTTTATGAAATACCCAAGCGTATTTAACAACAGTTTGGAGAACTTTTTTTGGTTTTGTTTTGTAAGGATAAAATCAAATTTACACGAGCACAAAGCTGCTTCTTGTTCTTTTTTTATTATTCTGCTCGTCTTGTTTAACTCTTTCAAGCTTACTGGTATCGTGGGAATACCACAGTTTAATATTTATTTTTAAGCATGCTTAAGGGTATCCTAACAATACCTCCATGTTATTGCAGTAGTCGAGAGCAATCTGTTGGACTTTAAAGTAATTAAAGAGTACTAAAATTCTAATTTGACTTTTTTTTTTATTTATTGCCAAAATTTGCAATAAGTTTAATTTTTCGTGAATTTTCTTATTATTGAAAGATAGTGGCAGGTAAGATATTATAAAAGAAAGAAATATATGTGGTATCTCAGACTTACCACTAAGCAGAATCCTAAATGTACCTAACAAAAATATTAGCCCATATTATAACCACATGGGCTATGAGACAAAGCCGATATGCTAAAAAGTGTATACGAAATGGATAGGAAAAGTCTCAAATGGTGGCCTAAAATATTTTGGCATTTCACTGATGTTGCTGTAATTAATTCGTATATTATTTACTAAGCTAGAATAAAAGAAAAAGCCATGGACCTAAAAACTTTCCGGCTCACCATTTCAACCGGTCTAATAGACGCTGGATCGAACATTCCTAAAAAGTAGACGTTCTTCAACTGAGCAATCAACTAACCACTATAAACCATATGTTTCGCTAGACGAAATATGGGATTGATCAGCCCATATGCCCACTTATGGAACGTCAATTCGATGTGGGTTAGTCTGTTAAAATACCTAGAATACGTTGGTCATGTACAATATCCCAAGTTGGGCTTGTCTATCTGACAAAAAAAAATTGTTTTTGAAAATACCATAAAAAAAATTGAAATAATATTTTGTACGATTCTGCTTAGTGGTATCATATAGGATAACCACCTTAAAACTCTACTTTTGAAATAAAAATAAAAAAAATAAACAAAATTATTTTAGTTATTTAAAGACATTTAAGGTATACCTCTACAACAAAAACAAGTTGAAAAATATTAAAAACGAAAATGCTGCCTTGAAAGGGTTAAGAAGGGCTACTGTACTCTTCATATGCAGTGCCTATAGTATACAGTTTGTTAAGACCATTGAATAGTTAATAATGATAACTATTTGATAAATTACTATTTTTTGCCTGTCAGTAACAGACCGTTTGGTATATTAAATACGGTACTTTGATTTTTAACTATACGAAGTGGAACGAACGATGTACGATGATATACCAAGTAATCAAATATGAAAAATAATTTTAAATGACTTACGAATATCCTTCAATTTTTCCGATCACGGGCTGTTTAACCCCAGATGTAAGAAACATTGTAGTATCTTGACTTTGTGACATATGGGTCGGAAAATTCTTTTGACCATCTTTTGATAAATCCAAGAACTAAATTAGGTCTAATGACAATATTATCTACATGAGATCTGAAATTTAAATCGGTGTCTAATAGAATACCTAAGTCTTTAGCGGATGTGACATTAGAGATAATAACGCCGTTAATACTATAATAACGCGCTGATATTGCCGTTTTCCGGGAAAACGTGATGCTTTGGCATTTGCTAGCGTTAACTGCTAGGCTATTATTACAACACCAAATAGCGAAGTTAATAACTAGTAAATATTTTCATATAGTCAGCGTACACTAGAATGTGAGAATATTTTATAATATTATGTACATCGTTTGTGGTTAAGATAAAGGGCCTAAGTGGCTACCTTGTGGAACACCCGATTTACCAGTGAAGGGATCTGAAACATTAGACTTAAAAAGGACGTGATACACTCTGTTGCATAAATATGAACTCATCCAATCTATAATGAGAGGTGAAAATCCTAGAGAACTTAATTTAATTAAGAATTTTAAATAAAATTACACTATGGGACAGTTTATCGAAAGCCTGACTAAAGTCGATATCAATCGAATCTACGTCTAGCCCCTTTTCCATGTAGTTGAGACTAAAAGAGACTAATTCGGTTAGATTAGTAGTAGTGGATTTCAATTTAAAGAATCCATGTTGAAAAATGGGATAATAATGGCTTACGATGATTAAAAAGAGAGTCGTATATAATACTCTCGAAAAGTTTAAGAATACAAGATAATTTGGCAATGGGCCTATATAGTTATTTATTTCAGCCTTACTTCCTTTCTTATGGATCGGATTTATGAAAGAAGTTTTCCATATACTCGGAAAAATTCGTGAAGAGAGGGACATTTGAAAAAGCCTGGTTAATGGTTGTGTTAACGTATCAATGCATTTTTTAGAGCTACGAGAGGTAAGCCATCAGGACCGGAAGAGTACTCATCCTTTAATTTGTTAATTTTGTAATTAACATCTTCATAATCGATATTGATCGACATTAGTGTGATTTGAGGAGACATACTTAGATAATTGAAATAGTCAGAGTCGGGCACGAAATTGTTATCAGTGAAGGCTTGACTAAAGAAGTTTGTAAATAGGTTTGATATAACCTTGGAATCGTTAACGGAATATATCTTCTATTTCAGGCCCATCATCGTCGTTTTCAGTACCGTATATCCTGCAAAGAATTTTATTCTTTGAGACGCAAATGCTCTGATCCATAGAACAAAACCGGGATTATAAGTGTTTTGTATATTTGAACTTCTTCGGAATAGGAACTTTGAAGCAGCAGTGGTTTGTAGGTTTGCAAGAGTTATTCTTCACCGTACCCGCAACATTGATGTTGTTTGTGGGATTAACTCTGTGTCCCATGGTAGGTAAACTGCTGGTGGTGTTTAAACTTACAGGTGATAATTCACATTTGAATTTTAACTTTAAATTATCTTTTTTTGTCAAAGTTATCGTAAATTTTAGTAAAACTAAACAAAATCGTAAATTCTGAAATTTTTACTTGAATGACCTTTGACCGTTGTGGGGTTTTATTCATTTTACTGTCGTTAATTGCTGTTTTATTGGGTTGGTTTTTGTTTCCTATGATGAATTCCAGTGGCTATACAGTTTCTTAAAAATGATAAATTTTGAACTTTTCAAGTCGACTGACAATCTCCAAGGGCTGATTAATTTTAGTGTGATTGGTTTCTGCTTTTTGATTGTTTTATGTACCCAATGGTGGCCTCCTGTGGTCATAATTATTCTTAAAAATCATAAATTATGAATAAAAAATCGTTAGCAGTCATGTAAGGCAGAAAATTGGAATGAGCGAGCAAATATGAAGGGTCAAATCAATGTACTAGACCTTCCAACTTTTTAGATTGTAAGATTTGGATAGGCCATAAAGGTCACTATTGTAACAAATTATTGTCATTTTCGTTTTGAAAGATTCAGTTAAGAGGGAAAACAAGAAAAAACTTCAATGTCTACAATACTATATTGTCTATAATACCCACAGTATAGTCAAGATATTAGCTACCACTTTACGTACCTCTAGCTAATATTTTAACCGACATATAGTCCAGATATTAGCTAGGTAAGTAAAAATGGCCATTGCTTCTATAGTAAACCAATTAACACTTAATTGTGCCTTTTTGTTACACACAAGATATCAACTAAAAATATACAATGTTAATTTTCATATTACCATCCATATCCAAACATCACAATTTGTACACGACACATTTTGCCCGTTTAAATCCAAAAAAAAATAATAACAACAACAAAATTGAGGGATAAAAAAATAATTTTAAAGTAAAAAACGATAACAGGATTATAATAAAAAGTTTTTTAATCAATATGCATTCAGGATAACTTCAAAGGATCATCTATCTATCTATGATGATGCTATCTGAAACAATTCAGATACAACAATAATAAAAACAATAACAAAAATAAATATTTTATGAAATTTTCTCAGTTTTGTTTTAATTTTCCGTTATTTGTTTTTCTTTTAAAGAAAATTACTATCGTAAAACGAAAAAAAAAAACAAAAAATAATTTTCATCTAGATGGAGAAGAGAAATATTATTGTGTAAATTTATTTTTCTTGTTCAGAGTGAAAAAAAAAAAAAAAATTAAAATGATTACAAAAACAAAGTAAGTATGCAAGTAATTTTAGTTTACCCAATTGTGTTGTAAATAAATATGGCGGAATAAAATATGATTTTCCTTTGGAAATTTAATAAAAAAATAGGCAAAAAACAAAAATAAAAATTGCGATAAATTTCTTTTGGAGATCATTAAATATATTTTTTCTAACCTTACAAAAAATAAAAACAACAAAACAAAAAAAGTTCAAAAACTTTTGATTTTAATAAAAACCAAAATAAATTTCTTCAAAAATGTTCAAAGGAGAGGCTTAACACATAAGGGAATTTGTATTGAATTTTATTAGTCAAATCATAAAAATATTATTTAACATCTATAAATTAAAAAAAAAAAAAAGAAACAAGAAAAATAGAAAAAAAAATGTTTTTTTGAATGTTTGGAATATCAAAATATTTTCTTACAATTTGATATTCATCAATTATTCATCTTTGACCATCACATTTTCCATCACACTGTTCCATCAACTGCTAAAGTATTATTCCTGAATGGGTGTAATCCCTCACAGAGTATTATTTGAAAAGTATTATTTCTATAAGGCGAAATATTGTCCGTAATACAGAATGCGGTAAAATTTTTCCATGTAAACGCGACCACTTCCAATCTATTGTACTTTCCCGTTTATTATCTTAGAATCGCAGATCTATCTTCTTGTAAACGCTATTTGCTTTTATGTCAATTTCAGATTTAGGCAATGTGTATTCCTGGAAATATTTTATGTCTTTTGCCTTGTCTGCAAATATTTTTGTCTATGGCAACGTAAACAAATATAATATGAGGGGAGGATTCCTATTCTTCTAAGCCGAATCTGCATCTGTTTGTGTTCGATCCACTAATCTTGAAAAGTGATGTTTGTTAAATAAACCATGACCTGTGATAAGCTATGTTAATGATCTAGTTGACCTGACTTTGGATCTAGCCTCCTTCATTACCTGATTTAATCGTTGAATACAAAAAAGGCTTTAAACTGTACATGGTAACAATACCCTAAGTTTTGAGTGTCTGTATTTTCCCACTTGGAAACAAGTCTACGAGGTAGACATTTGAACAAGTAATTTTTGGCTCTGTTCTTAGAATTAACTTTTTGCGCCTGTTTTTGCAAGGACATCTGCTTCTTCATGCTCAAAAGAGTCCAAATTCTGTTTCCTTCAGCTAGCTTTTTTAAACCTTTATAACAGTTATAGATTACGTTTTGATTTGAAAATTGGTGAGGCCAGGATTTTTAAAGCAGCTTGGATATGTAATTATATGTTGGCACCTTTCTGCCCATTTTACTGTATTGCAAAGCTGATATGTCGATGGCATACATTTTAGCTTGAAAAACCGTTGGATATATGCAAAGTGTTGTGCTAAACTTGAACTTCGGCTCATATATCCGACACCGGTTTTTTCCACTGATTTGTGAGCCATTGGTATACCATTCGAAATCTCCTACAGGTAAGACTCATATTAAAAACTCGATTTTTTCTCTTTCAGGTATTAGAAGAGTGAAATTTCTGCGGCAATCTTGAATGAACTGCCTTTGTTATACAGCCCGACATTGCAATTGCTCCGGCTCCTAGTTTAAGTTTCTGCAGATTATGCTATGGCCTGGCCTTTTGTGTTTTAGGGTATTAGTTAGAAGCAGCGTTCTTTCTGTTATTTCTACTGTCTTCATCAGATGAATTGATAGGTATTCATCAGATGAATCGTTCCTGAATTTCTTCTAGGACTAGAGTAGCGTTTGTTTTAAATACTCTAGACGCCCCCCAGGTACGATATTCTTTGTATTTGAGTAAGCTTGCCACATTCTTTGGTTAGTTATATTTTTGGTCACTATACAAAAGTCACGTAAGATATTATAGGTCTCATTATAGAATTGTAGAGCCATACAGTCATGGGTGGAGAGAAGCTCCATGTTTTGCCAAACATATTTTGACATGCAAAAAATGTTCTGCCAGGTTTTTTTTATGTAATGTAATACAGTTTACAGTCATGTATTATTTTTAGGTGTCCTTTACCATTTCGATAGCAATTCTATCCAATGAAGGTGTTTGGTAGTTTACTTTTCTGCAATTGGTAAAATGAATGTTCTTGGTTTTATGCGGATTACCATTTATGCACTATGCAGTTTAATTATAAAAAAAAAATTAAATTTATCTCTGGTGCTTTCACAATCCCCAAATTTATAAAGGCTATCTATCATAAAGGGAAAAAATAATAATATAAACTTTTATGCTTGCTTTAATATTATTACATAGATATTTATTTTATAATTTTGACTGCAATCATACCTTAATGGTTAACAACTCTGGATTAAAACAAAATTATAATTTTTCTTCTAAAGCTACCCCCGCCTTACCAGAACCAATAACAATTTATCATTTCCTAGTGTTTGAATAATGTGTAAAAAAAAATATGTTAACCTATGTTTTAACAATGCTAGCTAAAGTGTTGGGAATGTGTAGCTAATCAAATATATCAGCTCCGCAAATGAAGAGCAATATGTAATAAAAATGCCAGATCATCAAGCTAAGAGCATTCATTTGTGACACCCAAAAAATTGTATATTACATTATTTGGTCAGGACTATCTAGGTCTGTACCGTATCTTGTATTCAATTTTGGAATTTAATATAATGTAGAAACCAATCTTCACATGTATATTGAAATTCGAATAAATTGAATTGAAATTGAATTGAAATTGAATTGAAATTGAAATAAATTTGAAATTGAAATTGAATTTAAATTGAAAATATATTCTAAGTATTCGAACATACCCTGCAATGACAATGAAGATGACATCCGTTGGAATATATATCTAAATTAGTTTTAATTAGTACTAATCGACTATTCTTATATAGAGAATCAACTTCCAGCTTTAATTTTAATCTTATTTCAATTTGTAAAATAATCTTATTTATTAATTTTATATAACCTTTGTTTTATTTTTTTTTTTTAATAATCTGTTACAATTTTCTTTTATTTTTTAGGTCACAATTTCTATAATTATGATGTTTGTAGACATAACGTTAAATATGATAAATAAATGTTTAAGACCTAAAAACAACATAAATTATATCGAAAATGACGTGCGAAAACTATAACTGCATTTTTAGACAGAAGGTAGGTCTCCATCAAAATGTAAGTATAAGGCAATGGCTATTTTATTTGCTTCTGAATTAGTCATTAAGATACGTAGCCATATCTAATTCTTTTTTCATAATAAATGTAATAATGTATTTTTTTTTTATTTTTAATAATATGTGTGTACATGTTATGTACCTTGTTTTGGTGTTTGAAATAAACAATAGGACTAAGTTGTTGTGTTTTGAAGGCTGAAATTCAAGTGGTCCATTTGAATATATTTTTTTTAGATCATCATTCGTCTCCAACCTATGCCGTTCAGTAAGCCAATTTGATTTAAAATTTTACTATCCAATCTATATGGTTTGACAATGCGTTACCTATATAGATGGATATCATCAGTGACAATAAATATTTTTTTTTCTGTTTATTAAATTCTGATCCACCTTCATTAATCTAATTTGTAAATAATTTCTATAGATACTAATTTTTTTTTTTTTCTAAAATAAATTTACTGTGCACAAATAAAAAAAAAATAAACACACACAAAATTATTATTATATTAAAATGCATATTTTAAATAAAATATAATTAAAAATATTAAAAATTAGTATGCCATATGGAATAAGATATGATCATTTAAATATATAGAGATATAATTTTTAAAAATTACTAAAAAAACAAAAACAACAACAACAACAACAATAAAAATACATTGTAGAGTTAAAAGGAAAAATTCTAAGCTGATTTATTTGAATATTCTTTCCGTCTTTATCGCAATTAGCAACATAAATTACAATAATAGCACATCCTGGACATTAAAAAGAATATACACATATATATATATATATATATATATTATATATATTTTTTTTAAATATAAAAAATACTAAAAATTCGAATTTTTATTTTTTATTTTATTTATTATAATTTTTCTTTCCATTTTGCTTTCCTATGTGATTTTTTATAATTAAATATGAAAAACTTCCTCATCACAAAAAAAAAAAAAAACAAAAATTAAAAATAACAAAAAAAAATTATTTATATAAGGAGAAACTTCACTATTTTAAGTAGTAAGTATCAGTGGCGAAGTGTAACTATTAAGGTATAATAATTATACATATTAGTTTTAAAACAAAGTCTGATTGGTAAAAGTTATTAGTCCAATGGATGTAATTGTTGATTATTAGAATAAGAATCAGTGCTGAGCCGTACATGTTGGCCGCCCTATTTTTAAATATAAAACAAACAAAAACATATATTAATTTTATTAAAAAATGATCAATAAAAAATCGAAATTAAAATATCAAAACATAGTTAGCTTTTAATAATCCAAACAATTATAATGCTACGATAGTGTTTGAAAAATTGTGCACTAATCATTTTCTACAATTTTTCCAGCATTTATATTATATTCATCTCTGGTTCAAATTTTATTTTCACCAGTATCTTCAATTCATCTGCCATATAAATTCCATCAATATCCTTCTTTTCACTTTATTGTTCTTATCGGTTTCGGTTTCGGTTTTTTTTTTTGTTCTATAGCTTAGTTTCCAAATCCATACAACATTTCAATATCTTATCATTAGGAACATTTTTTAAATTTTGAATATCGTATAAAAATTTAAAATAATCATTATATGAATTTATTAACTGGAATCGCTCGTTTAATGAGTTTATTGTTGGGTCCAATATTAGGAAATAAAAATTAACTTTAAAATGTATTTGTGCATCGTCAAAATTTTCGCCAAGATAATCATAATCAAATTCGCATTTTTCGACAGCGAATAGCTGAAACATTTGGAAACTCGGGTTCCATTATTTCAGCTAGTAATTTTGATTCGGCTAACAAATCGGCATACCCGTCATTAGACCGTTTGTTTTTTTAAATAATTAATTAAATTATTCAAATAATCGAAACACGATTTAATATTAATGTTGGGTTTTGTAGCATTTTACTTACCGAATTGCGACTTTATGTAATATGTCATGCCAAATTACGATGGAAGATATGAATTTAAACGATTTCAATTTAGTCGCTAAACATTTGACTTGATGATATGTTTTTATATCATTATTTTTATCCCCTATTAGTCCCAATAATGAATCGTATATTTCACCGATGTGGTGTCTTAGAGGCCGTAAAGCCTGTACACGACTTTCCCATCTTGTATCGCATACAGGCTTTAAAACTAAATGTGTAATATTCTTGTGGATCCTGATAAAAAGTTATATAATTCTTTAATTATGTCAAAAAATTATATAGTTTCATGGTTTATTTAAGCAGCGTCATTAACTGCTGCTGTGTGCTGCACAGGGTAAAAAAAAAACACGTCAGTTACTATCTAAAAAATTTTATTGTTGTACATTGTGTTTGCACCTCATATTGGCACCGTTATCGTACCCTTGCCCACGCATATTATAAATACAAAGACCTGTTTCTTGCAGTTTGATTAAAAGAAACTTAATCAATCTATTTAAACCCGGTTGAATTGGTAATAGGGTAGAAACCAAAAAAAAATGTTTTCTAACTTCCACATATTTTGATTGAACTTGCAATTTAATTGAACAAATCTTATAATAACTGTAATTTGTTTTATATGACTGATTTTAGGTGTACAATCTAATATCACAGAATAATATTTAGTTTCTCTTACCACAAGTAATTTATTTGATTTAATTTTGGTTGAAAGTAATGCAATAATTTCGTTCTATGTTTGAAATTGTTTTGAATTTTGTATTCTTCTACAATTTTTAAAAAATGTCCATTAGGTACTGGAATGAAATAGTGAACTTGACGGTCCTCTAAAAGCCAAATTTTGTCTTGATAAAAACTGTATTATATGTACTAAACGTTTTATGTACCAAACGTCTTGCAAGTCAAATAATTTACATTAAAAACAGAATACTTTGCTTTTTAATACAGAATATAGCAAACCAATTTTGTATATATTTCTCACCATTTACCAATAATATATAATAAAACAGTGTAAAAAATTTAATGTTCTTACGGAAAAGTGGCCGAATAGAATTGTTACAACAAAAACGGCAAACAAAAAAAACATAAATAGAAATATAAATTTCATAAATTACAAAATGTTAATTAAATATTGGTACAATAAATATTTAATTTATCGCCCCCTAAAATAGACCAAAATTGTCGCTCGTGTGCGGTGCACACATCCGTCATATGGAAAGAATAGGGCACGCTAATTTAATACATAAATTTATATTTGAAAAAACAACCCCAAACCAAATTGTTCTTGTGGAGCAAACCTTAATATTAGGCATCTGTTTGCAAATTGTATCCAATATTTAAGAGATAGGGATAGGGATAGATATTATTGAAAACGAATAGTCTAGATATCTTTAAGTGTGATGATGAAACCAATTATAGAAAGATAATAAATTTCCTAAAAGCTATTGAATTATACAAAACAATTTAAAACAAAAAATGAAACAAAATCAATAAAATATGTTAAATAAAAAATATTAAAATGTTAAAAAAAAAAACGAAAAAATGGAATAAAATAGAAAATATTTAGTTATAATAACTTGTATAAGAAAAATATTGAACTATTGAATTATTTTATATAGAAATAAAAATTAAAAATGTATTATATGAATTATAGAAATTAGAAAATAAAAAAAAATAAAAAAATAATGTAATAACCTGACCTGAAAAACCTATATTGTGTTCAAAGGCCACTTAAATAAAGTTATAAAAAAAAATTGTTGATTATTAATAATTATCATCTAATATTTTATTCAATTTATTGTTTAACCTTAGAACGTCTTAAGAATTGTGATATATTCTGCATAATATATCATTTCTTTGTATATTCAAATTTCAAAAACACAAAATGGGTATGGGTGTTTCGGAGGCTTCAGACGTCAATTTTAAAAAACGGTTTTTATTTTTTATCTATATTTTTTACCAAAAACTATTACAATCTGCGATTATCTGAACTAGACAAATACAGGTATTTATACTACTTTACCAGATCTAATTGGATATTTTAAATTTTGAAATTTTGAAATCGGGGACTTTAAGGATATAATTTATTATAAATTGCAGCGTGCATGTATGCTGTAAAATGCATTTATTACCATGTTTCATCAACGAAAGCATTTTTGAATATTTAATTTTGAATTTAAGAATATCCCCACCTATTATTCTATAACTTCTTGATATTATTGCAATGTCGCGTATGCGTATACAAAAATATTTCCCTTAGTTCCAAATTTGGCCAACATTATTTTTGCGATAATTAAATTTACCAGTAAAACAAGGCCAATTTTGAAATTGAATTTGTTTTTTTTTAGCTACTCTATATTCAACCGTACTATTTTCAAATTTACCTGTCTATATATCTCTTGTAGACAAGAGTCGTTGGAATCATTTTATCATTATTGAAACAATATTAAATTCAATTGAAAATTCTCAAAAATGAAGCTTTATAATTGGTTAAAAGACAATAGAGTTAATTTTTAATATTGATATATGTAATATACAACTTTTCAGCCCCACCCAGAGCGTACCATTTCACAGTTTAATAATTTGTTATGTAAAATGAAGTAAAATCGAGTTTTAAACTTAAACTGGCTTATTTTTGTCATAATTACTGTTACTATTACTAGACGAAAGCTTGCTACATTTAATTGTGCAATATATCATCTCATCATTCAGTAGGGTTAGCAAAATACCACCACCTTTGATTAGAAATTTTTTAAAATTAACTATAAACCAGATTCATGCTGTTTGTAGAAACGTAAAAGTCAATAATTAAATAAAAATAACATTAAATAAAAATACTTCAGAAAGATAAGCCGAACCAGCATGTTCTGTAACACCGGGTGCTCCAATTTGAAAATCTCGATTTCGGCAAGTTTTGACGAATTTCGGACTTAAAAAAACCCCTTCCCGGTCCTTCCCGCAGGTTGAAAATATCACCAATCGATAGACCATGTTCGATTTAATTAATTTTTTTTTTTTATTTTTAAAATAACGGCTTCTTCCCCTCTTAACCTTTAACCAATGTTGTAAAATCAGTCACACAAACACCGTTTTAGCGCCACAGAGATAAATGCAATCAATAATTTGTTTTGAAGTCGTTTAATCTCATAAATAACAAACATAAAATTAATTTTTTTTTTTTAAATAACAAAATTAAATATTTAATTTATTTTAAAGTTTTTAATTGACCCAAGTATTGCAAAAAAATATTTGTATGGTCAGTATATGTTGCTTTCTCATTTATTGCTACACCTGAAATATTTGGCTTTTCTTATTGCAGAGATGACATTTTCCACGTTTTGATTTTATCTAGGAAGTTATTTTTATTTAATTTTTTATTATATTCACATTTTATTTAAATTTATATTGAGCCGCAGCGGCGCCATGACAATGTTTATGTTCATAAAATTGATTTTGTCTTATATCAGTACGAAATTTACAAGAATAGGTCGAATTATTTAATCATTAAAATTTTAAGTGGTTAATTGAAGATTATGTAAATTTTAAAAAATATTGTATTTTAAAGAAAGGACTTGCATTAATTTAAAATTTGAAATAACCGCAGCGGCGCCATAAATATTGTTAAGGGTTAAAAATCTAATACGCACGCTCTGGAACACACACGGTATAAAACCAAAAAAAAACTAAAATTGTTAGCTAGTCTCAGACATTATAACGTAATCGTTTTTTAACAGTTAAAACGCACTTAATTGTCGATCAAAAGATTTGGATTAGAATTTTAGGGGCTAATGTTTTGCACAAAATGATCTTTTGAATAATAACTATAATAACTATATTCACAACATTTCTTTGGCACTCATTAACAATCCTAAAGCCTTTTGGAAATTTATTAACTCAAAAAGGAAAAGCAATGAGTACCCAGTTTTCATGAAATACAATGGGAAACAAAGTAATAACGCTAAAACCATTTCTCAATTCTTTTGTGAATTTTTTTCCGCTTCTTACCCTAAAACAGTTTTCATGGCTCATGAAACAAAATCCTACCACGTGAATGCCTATCCAAAAACTACTTTTAGAGATCTTATTATTGAGAATAGTCTTGTGAAGAAATATCTGAATAACCTGGGGAACAATATATTTCCTGGACCTGATGGCGTTCCTAAACTAGTTCTAAAGAAATGCTCAGATGCCTTGGCTGCTCCATTTTTAATCACATTTAATACTTCTATCACTTGTGGCTTGTTCCCATCTATTTGGAAGAAAAGCTTTTATTAAACCTACACATAATGAAAATGCAAAAAATGAGATAAACAATTATAGATCAATTTCCAAACCTTCCACTATTCCTAAAGTTTTTGAGTTGATGATTTTTGATTCTATTTACAATTATTGCACTAACTTCTTAACGACACATCAATACGGTTTTCTGAAAAAGAAGTCTACAGTGACCAACCTTATAGAATCGACATCAAACTTTTTAGTCAATATGGAAGCGGGATTCCAAACGGATGTAATTTACACATCCGATTTTAGTAAGGCATTTGATGTTTTACCCCATATAGTATTATTTTACTAAAACTATTTGTACAATGGGTTCCGTGTGTTTTATTCCGCTTTTCATTTTCATCACCATTCATATAAAATTTTGGTGAGTTCCACAGGTCATTTAGGACCACTATTATTTATTATTGCTATCAATGATGTGGCTTCTGTAATTTGTAATAGCGATTTGAAAATTTACGCTAATGATAAAAAATAACGTCGGTTCAAGATGTTTAAATGCTTCAAAATGATGTAGATAAATTTTATACTTGGTTGCGATAATAACAATCTTTTACTAAACATTAGTAAATGTACACTCATGTATTACACATGTCGAACCCAACCATTTAGCTTTAGATATATACTCTAAAGAACGAAACCTTAGAAAAGGTTAATTCAATTAAGGACTTAGGAGTTAATTTCGATAATAAACTATCATTCAAACTCCACTACGATAACATCGTTAATAAAACTAGTTCAATGTTGGGCTTTATAAGACATTGGTCAAAGGAGTTTAACCATCCTTACATTTTTAAATCATTGTATGCATGCCTTGTTAGACCCCATCTTGAATATGCATGTCAGGTCTGGTCTCCATTTTATAATTCACATATACAAAGAATAGAAGCTGTTCAAAACAAATTTTTTAAGGCTTACACTACATAGCTTGGCTTTGGATGATCATACAATACTTCATCCATATGAGCATAGGCTAAACCATCTCCAACTTAAGTCTCTGTTGAACAGACGGAAAGTAGTTGATGTTTTATTTTATTTCGAAATTATTAAAAGCGGTATTATTTACCCTTCAACTTTAAATAAAATTATCATTAACACAAATACTCGTTTACACCACTCAAATCTCTTTACATTAACATTACACAGAACAAATTATGGTAAATATGACTAACTATTAATAGAATGTTAATAGTTAGTAATAAATATAAGAATAGTATAAATTTTTCAGTATCTAAAGATACTTTAAGACGAAAATTATATGGAATTAATTGAATATTTTGTTAACTTGACTTTTTAATTTATATTAAAAAAAAATAATATTACTATTTTTGTATATTGAATTTTGTTAGTTTTGAATGTATACCAAGTAAATTTAATTGTATTTTAATTAATATATGAAATGTAATACTAAATTGTAAACTGTTTGAGCTAAATAGTATAAATAAATAGATCAATAAAACATATATCTGCAGTTACGTTCCAACGATCAGGCAATAAATCGTCGCTCAAACCACATAAAGGCGTAACTAGAAAAAGTTAATTTCGAGTAAAACGCGGTTAAGATATTTTTATAATTTTTTTTTTTAATTTTTTGCCATATTTTCAATTAAGTTGGGTTTTCTCAGTTGGCCTGTTGTTTTTAATAGTTTTTATATGATTATTTTTAGTATAGCCCAATTTACAGTATGCCATAATTTGTTTTTGAACAAAAGATAGTGCAGTTACGTCTTTCTGTAAAAATAAAAATTTGTATTTCGTAGTACTAACAAAAAATAGTTAAAATGCGTTTTTCGGGAACTTTGTATTTCGGGAACACGCTTTAGTGAGAGACTATCGAATTATGTTTGTTTGTGGCTTCTTCTAAAAAATATATTATGTGGTTCTGATTTTAATACCATCATTTCAACAATTTTTGTCCAATTTATTTTTTTACCGTTATCAAATTTTCGAACATTTAAAACTCTTCTAAATTGTGAATATAGTTTGCAATCTAACATATTGTAAAATTTCATTTCTTTCACAATATAAAGTTGTTTTTTTCGAGCTGGAGCAAAAATTGAAAGTGATTAATATGGAAAAAGATGTCGCCCACATTTAATATCGCTATGGAAATATATAGCTATGGGCAAAATAACCTTCGTTTTGGCTGTGATTATCTTCAATCTTTTTATTATCTTCAGATTTATTTTCTTTTTACATTTACTGGTCGGCATTGTCTGCAAAAGCACTGATGCCATTATTGAATTTTTATTTTGTGCATAACAGCCGTAACAAAAAAAAACAAAAAGCCGGAATTAATTTCTTCGGCGCCTAGTCGATCACAATCGGATAAGTATAAATACACACACGTTGAAATTTCAGATGATCGTCGCTTACTTATCCCATTCCATTTGTAGCAAAAGCAATTTTTTGTTGACAAATTATAAATTGTGAAATTGAAAACAGAAAAATGTCTCTTATCAAAAGTGAAGACTCTGTTGAAAACTTGTTGTAAATCAAATACTGTACTTATAACTTTGCCATTACTACTGGAGGACTCAGCTTTACATTTTTCCTTTATTTGTTTTATAAGTGTTTTCTCCGTGATGTGATATTGATAATGTTCTTCTAAATTCTGGTTTTCTTCTTCAGTTGCTTTGTGATACTTATTGCAAAGTGAGCATTGGTCTTTTTTGGGGTTATGTATAGACAAAACTTAAACTATGGAATATTTTTGAATAAAACTGAGGACTTGCAAATAAACCGATATATGTACTGCATTTTAATTAAAGTTAAGTCTGGATGCATATATTCTGTAGAAGAGTTGTTTCTACAGTAATGCAATTCCATGCGAAGAAACCGATTGATGTGTTGGTTTACGGATTCATGTAATTGAAGATCTCGTTCTTTGTTCTGTCATATTCAATACTGCCATCATCTTTATATTTTTGAAAAACTCACAAATTTTTCAGGCAAGGACAACTTATTAAAAAAAAATATTTTGCAGACAGGAATCTTCCTCCCCAAATTTGGTAGTATATTTTTTCTCCTGGAGGGACCCTTAGTTGTGCACCTCTTCGTTTTTTCACACGATACGTACCGAGCTATGTACCTATTCTCTTTGTTGCTGAACAGTCTTATGTTTGTAAAATGCTTCAAAAATCGCTGTTCACAGAGCATCATTGATTAATGAACAGTCTTTATTATTTTTAGCACAATAAATTTTTTGCACATCTTGACTTTATTTTATGAAAACCCACAAGATTCGTGGATAAATGCATGGTATGATATTTACTCTGTAAGCGACACTGCTATTTTTCTTTTTTTTATATCTATTTTTTTTTATTTTTCCCATAGTTACTTCTCTGAAGCAGTCTTCCACAACAAAATTTTCAAGTATATATTGTTCTAATATGTCGTTAGTCTCATATTCTAATTCCCAATGCGGATCTTTGACAGTATCATCAGAATCAAAATCATTATCATTGATTTTTCTCTTATTAGAAGTATCCATAACTTAATCGTTATGTCTTTTATTATGAAAATTTTCAGAGTTTTCGTTGCTATCATGGTATTTATCCATATCTACCATTGTTCTTCCTCGACTCATGATAATTGGTTTGGTATTCCAATAAAACTAATCTTACAGTAAAAAAAAACTATAAGGCACACTTGCAATAATAAGTGTATAAATCTTCAAACGACAAAAAGGAGTAAATGTCTTACACCGTTCTGTGTTTTACACTTTTAGATTAAGAGTGATATACGCCTCAATTACAAATCGATATATTTTCAAAACTAATAGAAATGCGACATAATTGCATTTTTCTAAGACACGTTTATTGCACATCTTATCTCAATAAGTGGAAATTTGCAGTTACGCCTTATGTGCTTTAAGCGACGAAATGTAAGTCAACGATTTTAAAACGATTGCAATTAGGTTGAAATCGTAATTGATCCCTCCACGAAAAAACACAATAGTGATAACAATGAACACTTCATTAATAATCGTTTAAAAGCTAGTTACATCATTGCTATCAATACGTGATTCTATATATATACATAATATGAATAAATTTATATAATATATTAATATGTATATTATGTGTAATAGAAGTACTATAAAATTCAGCTAACATAATTCACATTCTCATTCTATTAACTTTCTTATTCTCTCTCCCATTCATTTATACTCACGCTATCTCTTTCTCATACTCATGATTTTTTCTATGTATCGCTTTCATATATAATAATATATTTAATTCAAAAGTTGTAATATACCATAATTATAGAAAAATATTTAAAAAAAAAAAAAAAAATATTTCAAATTTATATTAGTAATAATAATATTTTTGTTTTCACCATTCCCAGAATCCATTAATGGTGCATTTTTTTTTTTTTTTAATATTATGATGGGTATACCAAAAAACAAAATAAAAAAAAAAATTGTATCTATAAAAATGGTTCAAACCAACAACTCTGGTTAATTTTTTTTTTTTTCAAAATAAAATTATGAAAAATTCAAACCTTAAAAACAAAAAAAAAAAAAAAAAAAAAATCACAAACAAAACTAACAAAAAAAAAAAAAAAAAAAAAAAAAAAAATTTAAAAAATAAAAGATTAAAAAGACAATCCATGTCCTTATGGACATTGGATACTATAATTTTTATTTTTGTTGTTTTTTTATTATTTTTATTCCTGATGCAGGACTTAAACAAGCCCATGCATACTAATGTTTTCTTTAATGATGTCGCCATAGTATCTCTAACCTTAATTTAATCCGCGATGACCAATTTTTTTTTTCTTTTTTACTATTTTGTTTTGTTTTTATTTTTTTTTTTTTCATGTTATTTTATTATATTAGTCCTATGGTTAGAGAGAAAAAAAGGATATAAGTAAAATGTAAGCAAATAATATTGAAGAAATTAAAGAGAATGGAAATGTATAAAGAAGATTTTTAGATGTATGTATGTATGTTTGGATGTATGTACATGACATGTACTAAGGATGTATATTAGGATAGGGAGACAACATTTATCTACCATTGCAAAAATGTATTGCAAAAAAAAAAATAATGGTTATTTTTTTTTGTTTAAATTTTATTTTACATAAAAATAGAAAAAAAGGATAATAATCAAATAAAATATTGCAAGAAAAAATCTCGGGGAAAAACATTAAAAAAAATATTCCTAATGAGAATAATATATTTATTTCTCGATTTAAAATCATCTCGAGGATTTTTTATTTTTCATTTTTGTTTTTGTTTTTTTTTTTTTCAAAATAAATAATATCTACATGTGCATACTAATATGATCACTAATGTATGCAGATTATAATAAAAGTAGGATGCAAGAGATATTATTATTGGAATTTATCCTATACGTAGAAACAACTTGCATTCAGGATGTTGTGAAAGAAGCTAATATTCATTAGGTGGAAGCAAATTGCGATACTGTGTAGAAGGTACTTTCCCAAAACGTAAACAATTTGACGATCATGTTGACCATGGTTGAAATATGCTTCATACTCCTTTAATTTAACTTAGGTTACCTATACGTGTAAACTAACTTTTTCAATATCTGTCGGATAAAATGCTTTAGAACAAGCACTTCAGTAATCAATTAGATTATTATATTTTTGTGCAATATACCGTCATCCTGTTTTTCAGAGGTTAGTATTAATCAACACCGCAATAAAATAACGAAATAAAAATATTCTGTTAGTACCCTGTTATTCTGTGATATCAAAATTGTGTTGTTAGTTTTTTTTCTTACTCCTCTTGGGAGCATAGGAACTACTGTTTTCACTTGTTCCAACGTTATGTTTGTTTTTACATTAGTTCTTGTTTTATAACCCTCTGCCAGGTGTTCGTTAAACGACCAATCTTCTTGTACCTTGTAGGTTACATTCTAAGCTCATTTGCGCCATTTTGCTTGATGGCTTTCTGAGTGTATGGCAATTTTCTTTTTCTGATTTGTTTCGCTATGGGTTCTTCACCGGTTATTATCAATAATTGCTTGTTTGGCCAAAATATTGCGCATATTATCTTTAGACATTTATTAAGGAAGACAATTGTAACTTGTGGTTGAAAATTTTCGATGTTAACGAAGTTTTACTGCCGTGTGTCAGGACCGAAATATTCTAAGTTTAATTGCTCTGCATATTTGGCTGTTCCTCCATATCGGTTGCAATCTTCCAAATGATGCTCTTACTTTCTTTAATCTATTTGCTACATTTTTTAGAACCCCACCACTAGTTGCTATAATATTTTCCAAGTAGCAGAAGCTATTCACAAATTCTATTTATTCTTCTGGCAACGTTAAATGTTCTGTGCGGGTGTTAGTAGAGTAGATAAAACGTATTGTTAGTGAATTACAAAAAAAATACAAATTTATTAACAAGGCGAATAGTGTTGTTTTAAAGTGAAAGAGTAAAAGAAAATGAGGAAGAGAAGCATGTTAGGTGATTACGTAAATTATTCTACAGTCTAATTTCAACAGTCAAAACGCTTGCGGTTGAAAAAGTTAAATTAGGATTGACTTGACGAAGCATTCTGGTAAATCGGTTCAAATCTACCATATTCAGTATGGTGAAATTAATTTGAATGATCGCAGATGATCCGAAAATTATTCCAATTGGTGCTTTTAACCAGAAAATTTTAAATTTCAGGGGCTAATATGTTATCCAAGAGGATCAACTATTCTGTAATCAATGGCAATGGCAATAAATTTTTCTTACAAACTTAAAGGTATAAAGATGATAAACATCCAAGATCAGATACACTTACCTTTCATAATTGTCAGACAGATCTTTGTCTCATATTTATCACTGGAGAGTGCACTGTCTCTCTACAATCAAAATCTCGCTGTCAGTTTATACTGTGGTACTGTCTAGACTCCAGAATAAGTAAGCAATAATACTTGAAGGTGGTAGTAAAAATGATTTACTCTACTAAATATACAGTTTAGTGGATTTTATGTTTCAACTACAAAATTTTGTAATTTGTAGCTATTTGCAAAAAAAAAATCTTGAACACAACTAACATAGTGTTTTTAAGATTTACATATATAGCTATACCGGATGTTCCAGAGCATGCGTATCAGCTTTTTAAGAGGCTTTTTTAGTTTTTGTCGTAGAATCCGAATTTGCAAAAAAAAAATACCCCTTTCCATTTGAAAATCTCGATTTCGGCCAATTTCGGCGATTTTTGATCTTAAAAGACCCTTTTCCGTTCCTTCCCAGAAGTTGAAAATATCCCCAATCGATAGTGCACCCTCAAATCTGATTTAAAGAAAATGTTTACTTTATTATTACCATACATTTTTCAATTAATCTGCCTTGTGACAAAAGCTTTTTGCACTCTATAAACTCGTACGTATAATTCGAAGGTCATTGAAAGTTAATTTAATTTTTTTGAAATTGGAATTTTCATGTTCGATCACTACTAACAGTATTGATCAGTCCAATAAAAACGACACAAAATCATCGTCGACCAAATATGTCAAATTATGTTTATGATGTCAATATGTCAAATTATGAATAAATGTGTCTAAATGCCCATGTTTATACGAGGCAGAAATCTGCCGCAGAAATCTATCTTTATGTTCATAGTCCATGTTTATACGAGGCAGAAATCTGCCGCAGATCTGCCGCAGAAATCTACCTTTATGTTCATGCGTAAAAAAAAAACTGTCAGATTTCTGCCACTATTCCTGTCAGATTATTGAAATATCAAGATAGCCGGAATTGAAATTATTGGCAAAGAAATAAATAAATAAATTTTTATTATTATTCTACTGTCAATCCAACATTAGGTATTATTTATATAATTTATATTTTTTTATTTGATTAATATTCGATCTCGAAATTACGTTGTCAACAAAAATTTCTTTGTTTTTTGTGTATAAAAAATAATAAAAATATTTTGACACTGACATATTCCCAGGAAAAAAATTTAAACGTCAAAAATCTACCAGAAATTTAAAATTTTGGTAATTTTTGCTTACCCCTTACCGAAATTACCACTCACTAATAAATTTTGGTAGATTTCTACCATTCTACCAGTTTTATACTCGTATAAACATGCATAACGGCACTATAGTAAATAGTACGACACAACAAAGCCGTTGACCAAAAATCTGATCAAAATTCAAAAATTTGCCATTGTTGCACTGCGACACATCATTTTGACAGTTCTAAACCGTTAATATTAAATTTACTGATACATCAAATACAAATTCTACATTCTACATATTTAATTGAAAATATAAAATTTGAAATAATTTATAACATTTTTAGTCGCGACGCAGTCAAACGCGACAAAGACCTGTTGTAAAATGCAAAATAAAAAACAAAAACAACACAAACAAACTCAGAACAAAAATGTTTTAACTTTGTTATTTTTTTTTTATTTTTTTCTATTTCTATTTTCAACATTTGAGACCAAAAGAAAAAAGGATTCACTTGAGACTTGTTACTCGAAATTCAGTTATTATTTTTATACAGTTATAATAATCGTGGATGTAACTGTATTAAATTGGTTTTCTTTTGTTATACAAATATCTTATATTGTTGTTGTTGTTGTTGTTGATATTAAGTTGATTTCGGTGGTTCATGCATAAATAAAAGGATTATTTCAAAGGATATCATTTTTTTTTATTTATTTATTTATTTTGTTTTGACTGATATTGTCCTTTAACCAACTCATATACTATATTTTAAATATTATTTTTCTTTTTTGAATTATTTTTTTTTGTATTGGAAAATTTCTTATTATTTTCCCGGGAATTGGATTATTGTCTGAGAACAAATCATAATATAGGTATAACAACAACATTTTAATCCCAATTGTTTTATTCAAATTTTTGAAGACACATAAATATTGAAAAGTTTTGAGACATAAACAAGTAAATAAAAAAAAAAACAATAGAAAAATATTGAATATGAATAAAGGATATTCTAATGTATACTCGTAGAAGTGAAAGATTTTTATCATTGTATGTTGTTGAACATATGGAGCAAAATGTTATATGATAATGGAATAAATTTAAGATTTGGATTTTATATTATTTGACATTATAACGACCAGTCAAAGAGTCATAGAATTTTTGTTTTATATAATTTCAAGTTTATGGGATGAATACCCTAACTGCTTTTACATAGAGATTTGGCATACACAATTGTGCATTTAATACTTTTTTCTTTGGAATAATGGTTGATAATATTTGATTGCACCAAGCATCATGATAAGTTCGTGAATTGATTTTGCAAAAGATTAAATCAAGTTATTTCAACAATATTAAAAATATTTACCTTTTCACAACTCTGAAGGAATTGAAAATTATCCTTTACAACCGCTATATAAAATCACTATTGGCTTAGGATTTAATTATCTGCCAATCTGCCCTGTTTAAGAATTCAAATCAAAATAAATAGGGTTATGTTGCATGTATTTATTTAATAATAAGTTTACTTGCATAATTATATTTCAGGATCTGTTCCCAAATCGGGATGTGTGCATTTTACCTGGTTTTTATTTTTTATTTATTTTATTCCAATTGAAAGTGGTACTGAACCCATGTCGGAAAAACAATATTGTATTTTAATTTGATCGGAAATCGAACCATGCATCTGGAATAATCAGTATGTGTGCACACAGCTATGTACAAAAATAAGAATTTGTATATCAAAGAATTTTGATGCTGTTTGCAAATGCATTTTCTACTGGCTATGCCAGCCACCAATCAAATATTTTCTAATTGAGTTGTTAATATACGACCAATTACTCCATTTCGGTTCCCTCAATCAACTATAATCATCATTATTGGTATTGCCTTTGATTCAAGAAATATTATACTTCAACCAGCAGCGTGTAGAGGCCGTCAAGGCTATGAGAATAAATAAGTTCAATGCAGATCAGGCAGTCGAATATGTTGAAAGCTTTTCCTGCACCTAATCAATATACTAAAAACACAGAGCAACAGAAACAGATGCCAACAACATACTACGTAGGAATAGACCTGCATTTGCAATTAAGTCCAATATAGAAGAGTAGCCAAGTAACAGACTACGTAAGACTAGACCTCCATTTGAATTACCTCCAATATAGAAGAGTAGTCAAATAACCAGAAAAACCAAGATTAGACTGTTCAAAGCTTGTATTATGTCAATACTTCTGTGTTTCTGTGTACCTTGAATGATGACAATAAATTCAAGCGAAAAATTCAAGTTCAAGCGAAACTTGGATGCCAACAAATTAGATAAATCAAAGGCTTTGAATGGTCATAGAAAAATTTGGGGTTGGGGTCTAATTCCCCAAATCAAAATCCCCAAACACAAAATCCATTTTTAAAAATCCCCAATTTTATTTTTAAACTTGGGTGCTACCGCCCCACAAACTCCAGGTACTCATTTATTGGAACCCTGTTTTTGCCATCGGCAGGTAAGCGCATACGGCACAGTTTTAGTAAAAAATATTTAAAAAAAGACTTATTTTATTTTAAAGGTCGGTTAAGGTTGTAATTTTGCCGATATACATTTTTTGAACATTTTTTTTGGGGATTTTGTTTTTATGGCTTTTTAAAAGCCTAGAGATTTTGTGTCTTAGGGATTTTAATTTTGGGGATTTCGTGTGACTCCCAAAATTTGTAGAGCATTCGGGCGCAACACCATCAATAATAAAGACTTGTGGCAGCTAATAGGTCAAAAATCGACAATGAACAAAATTAAGCACAAAAATTGGAGATGGATAAATCACACGATGAGACAACTTCTATAACCAAATATAACCAGAACGGCGCTAGAATGACACCCCCAAGGTAGTAGGATGAACGGAACACCCAACAACACCTTGCATCGAACAATAACAGCTGCATTAACTAGTTATGGACGAACTTTGGTGTAAATCAATATCACTGCACATAACAGAAGCAATTAGAGAAGCCAAATTGATGCTCTATGCTCCTACGAGGAATTACAGGGAAGAAAAATTACCATTTTAAAGCCGCACTATGCCATTAACACCAATATGCAATAAATTTCATGTCAATTGATTTTTTCAGTTTGTTTTTTAAATTTAAATTGGGCACATCTCTTGTTTGTTCAGTTTTTTTCGGGTGTTTGAGGTGGCTACTATTTATCTCATAATTTTTCGAACTAGGATGGTTTTATAATTGCAGTTAACATACGATTTTGAAATCGTCGTAGAATCTGTAAATTGTAATTACTAGCACTATTCGATAACTTCATATCGGGTTGAATATACCGGGTGTTCCAGAGCATCTATATCAGCTTTTTAAGAGGTGAAAGAGTCGTTATTTTCAAATTTAAAAAAATATAATTAACTAATTCGAGGGTTCTCTATCGATTGGTGGTATTTTCAACTTCCAGAAAGGGACGCAAATCGGTTTTTTAAGACCAAAAAATCGCCGAAACTGGCCGAAATCGAGATTTTCAAATGCGAAGGGGTGCTTTTTAATGGAACTTAAAAATTTCACCAATCGATAGAGCACCCTCGATTTAATTAATAAAATTTTTATTTAATTTTAAAATAACGGCTCCTTCCCCTCTTAAACAGCTGATACGCATGGTCTGGAACACCCGGTCATCAATCAAAAAAATCTGTATTAGTACGCTGCATAATTTTTGCTGTAAACAATAGATACAAGATATTTTAAAAAATCAAAAAAATCTGTATAAGTACGCTGCATAATTTTTTCTGCAAACAGTAGATACCATACCATAATGTAATCTATTTGTTAATGACCCAAGTAGCATTTTTTTTACATTGGCACGTGCCTTGCTGTATATACAAGATATTATAAAAAATCAAAAAAATCTGTATAAGTACGCTGCATAATTTTTTCTGCAAACAGTAGATACCATACCATAATGTAATCTATTTGTTAATGATCCAAGTAGCATTTTTTTTACATTGGCACGTGCCTTGCTGTATATACAAGATATTATAAAAAATCAAAAAAATCTGTATAAGTACGCTGCATAATTTTTGCTGTAAACAATAGATACAAGATATTATAAAAAATCAAAAAAATCTGTATAAGTACGCTGCATAATTTTTTCTGCAAACAGCTGTAGATAGCATACACAAAAATAATGTAATCTATTTGTTAATGCGGGCATTCAATAATATTCAATGAAGTTTTAATCAAAATTATCCGCTGTGAAATGTCCGTAATATAGTTTATTTAAAAAAAAATTACATCTCCATCATTTCACTTATATTTCTATTTATTAAGTCATCCCAGGACTAGGGTTTGACTATATTTAAAAAAAAAAAAATATTTTTAAATATTATAATATGAATAGCTAGTAATTTATAATTCTTTAAAAATAATTTTCATCCCTTCGAAACAAAATATTCAAAAAAAAAAAATATATATATATATAATATATATGTATATATAAAAACGGAAAAATTGAAAAAAATGAATTCTTAAACGACACGTCATTTTTCTTCAAGTATAAATGTTTTTTTTTTTTGCTTGGTATTTTCTTTATGATTTCGTTTTAAAACAATAAAATAGACAAAAAAGCCAAAGAGGAAAGGGAATTCCTTTAGAAAGGACTCTTTTTTTTTCCAAATAATTTTTTTTTTTTTTTCAACATTTTTCCTTATCTGCATAAAACGTATCGCAATTTTTTTTTTTTTTATTGTTTCCCTCGAATAGCAAACAACGATAAAAAAAAAATTTAAAGTCCTAATGTGACATTTCCAATCAATCAGAAAAGGACAATGAGCAGTCATTTAAATTAAGACTGTGATTTTACTGATTTCAAAAGAATAAAAAACGAAAAAAAAAATTCTCAAAAATAATATATAGGATTTGATCTCATTTTTTGAAAAAAAAAAAAACAAAAAAAACAACAACAATAACAACAATATATTTTCATTTCAAATTCTGATTTAATAATGGTCCATTTAAAATAGAGAAGAAATGGGTTCAAAGGTTGAAGTTTTCCTTCAAATCATCATTACTTATTGAGGATTTTGTTCAAAATGGCAAAAAAAAAAAAAATATTTTTTTAAATTTATTTGGAAAATTTATACTGGAATGACTTTGATTTATATTAGGCAAATAATTTTTTAAATAAAAAATATTAGCAACGATTTTAAATTTTATTTCAAATTGAAATCCAAGTAATTATTTAAAAAACAATGAATTAATTTTATATGACATGCGTAAGAGGAGAGTAGTGTTATAATAGAAATGTTAATACGAGGCTTTGGAAGGTTTTTGAAAAATGTTTACTAGTACTATTGATGGCGTAGTGGCATTAGTGATTAGTGTAAAAACATCGTGAGCCAAACCAAACGATATTTTTAAATATTTCAATTTCATTTTCAATTTCAATTATCCTTTATTATTCATCATTATATAATATTAAATTAACAATTAACAATAATTCATTAAGCAATTCAAATACAATGAATACTAAAGTATTAATCGTGACATTTTAATTTTATAAGTAAAAATAGTATCAATATCACGAGTTTTAACCAAATGCTAAAACATTTTAAAAATATAATATATAAACTCAGATATGATTAATTCTGTAATTATTATAGTAAGACAAAATTATGCGTCGGTGTCTTGCAGATTTTTTCTCTGTCACTATGAACAAAAAAACTTGCACAGGCGCGCAGAACATTGTTTAGCAGTCATTCTTGTTCATAGCAGCAGTACATGCACAATTCGTTTATATAGCCATAATATTATATTATTTATAATTATATTATTATATATTTTTATATATATATTTTTTGAATATATTTTATAAATATTTTTTTAAATATATTTTGCTTTAATATTTAATATATTTTGTTATATATTACTTATATATTAAAATATATTAAAACTAGCTTTGTAACCCGTCATAAATGACGGAAGCAAAATAAATCCTACTTTCTTTTTTTCTTTCATTAGATTCTTTATTCCGAAATTACAGTACTTATGTTTATATCACTTTTTATTTATTTTTATTTATGTTTATATTGGCCTAACACTAATCTTTTTTTTTTTATATAACAGAAAAAGAAGTACCATACCAACAAATTTGTATAAAATGTTTGTATTTTTGTATGGTATACTCGTACTCACTTCCATTTAGTTATAATTCGTTAGTTGGGTTCCATTTAGTATAAATTATACCGTATTAGCGTTATTGAGGCCTCCGGGAGAGCAAATTTAAAAATGGGATCTTATTTTCATATAAATTTTGTCTTTTGTATAATGTATAGGGATCTTATTTTGCTATATGAATAAGCTGTTATTATGGTATTGTGTTATTTTTAAAAAAATATTCAAAACTTTGTATCTAAATTGGTAAAATTTACAAAAAATACAAAAACATTTACATCAATAATTTTAAATTTAAAAAAAGCAATGTTTTATTATCCGGCGTAGAAGTAGAGTTAATTATCCTACTCTATTTCTCTCAAGTTCTATTGATTGAACAGTGAACCTGAACAGTGAAGTGAACAGCGAACACTTAACACTGAAAATAAAATAATATTTTTGGAATGGAGCATACAGAACATACAGAATACAGATACAGCAAATAATAAAAAAACAAAAATAAATTTTTTTGAGTGAAGTGAGTTACGCACACAATAATGACAAAAATAAAAGGTAGAAGCAATAAAGTAGTATAATGTATAATATTATACAATACAAATATGCTGATACACATGTATATTATTGTGTATAGTTTTAAGTAATAAGAATAACCTTTGAGTGAATTATGTTTTTTTTGTGTTAAATGCTGTTTGCCTTTTGGTTATTATACCATACTAAACTATTGATTAAATTTCTATTAGTCCTTATTATTATAAATCAAAAAAATTGTTTGTTTTATTTATATTATTATTATTATTTTTTATTTTTCCTTATTATTTGCGAAGAACTCTAACATTAAATTAAAAAAAATATATTTCATGCAATCAATTTTTCCTGCAAAGGTTCAGCGTGGTAGACAGGGGTTAAAAAAAAGCACCAAAGCAATTTATGTATATATGCATTTGTACACATATGCAATTTGTATATGTGTTGGAGCGTTCCGTCGAACTTACAAACATCCAGATAAATGAAGAATAATATATATATAATTATTATATATTTTTTCAATATATTGATTTTATTATATTTATATATTATTATTATAAACATATTAATTTTATTTTAATAATTAATTTTAATTTTTTACCTAAAGATTAAATGTTAAATAACATGCACTTTAAAAATCATTCTAAAGCAGGCGCACTAAAAGATCTGCACAGTCTGCCCGACGCTGACGCGACACCAATTACTATGAACACAAGCGCCTGCTTTTTATCTGCGCAGAATTTTTGATGATATGCAACTACGAACAAAAAATATTTTTTGTTGCGCAGGCGCGACCACTACGAACACGCCTATACTTTGCTAACAAAATATTTTGGAAGACCTACGGAGCTGTGGATTTTTAAATAAACTAATATTTAACATATGGGTTGAGATGAAATGTTTTAATGTTAATAGAAGAATTGCTCACAATCCTATTCTCTATTGACAACGTATTTAGACTAATAATCTAACATTTAACATGGGTTGATATGAAATGTTTTAATGTTAATTTAAGAATTGCTCTATTGAATACGTCTCTATTGACAACGTATTTAGACTAATAAAACCAATCAGGTTTAGATGCATATTATGTATTTCGAAAACGGATACGATTTGATCGAACGCAATGTCAAAATGTAAAATTGGCATTATGTATTTCGATATTGTTCAAAAATTATGAATGTAAAATAATGAAACACTTATAGGATTGTAATTCTGGTTGTAACTCTAATAGGAGTTTGAATCGTATTTACAATCTTAATTTTGAATCTGAAGCATTTCATTTAAAAATTTTTAATTCTTATATTATTTATTTATTTATTTATTCAAATAACCTATAAGATGTATATAATTACAATGTTTTACAATTGAGGCAAACAATAACAAAAAACTTTTAGTGCATGTTAACAATAAATCGAAATTAAGACGAATCCAGTATTGGTTTTTAAGTAAAACCGAATCATGCACTGTTTAAAGTATTTCGAATTATGCACCAAATAAAGTGCACGTCTTAAGGTATTTTACAATATGTTATACTACATTTTTATTGAAGTTATCTTAATTTAAAAATAATAATTAACACAGAGAGGTGATCATACAAAACTGAACTGTAATTATCAAATTACAGTGGTAGTGCACTCTTGTATTTGGAACAAAATATGTTCAATAGGGTGCAATGTTTATTCCGTATTGAATTTAACTGTAACAATAATATTTTGTTTAAATTACATAAATATTGTTGAAATTAAATTGTTTTTAGTTTAATTAAATATTAAGTAGTTCACCCTGTATTTATATTTCTTAACCTTAAAACTAACTCTATATGCTCTCACTTTAATATTAGTTTTTGTTTGCTTATTTTGTTAATACTCTAATGTTATTATATAACTTAGGAAGGATTAGTTCTTGTAATACTCTAATGAAATAAAAACGCGTTGAATAAAACTTGCTGCGTTTTTTTTGCTCAACAAATATCCTGTCACATGTAACGAACAACTGCTATAGACATTAAAAACAACTCAAAAAATAATATTTTAAGAAATAATTCAATTTAAAATTTATTTATACCATCTACAGATAATTCAAATTTTAGATTTGCCAAAATTATACTTATTTTTGTTTTTTATTTATTATATCAAAAAAAAATTCACTAGATACTACCAAATCTTTACCGCCATTGTAATTAATAATTATGTCCATATTATATTGCGGTGGGCACTAAATTTACAAACAAAAAAATATTATAATACACCATTTGACCGAAATGAGCAGTAAGCCATATGAAGAAAATAAAAATTCTATCTAAGGATAGAACATACATATACAATTATTTAAAAAAAAGGACATTTTAATGTTTTTTTTTTTTTTGATATATTATTGTGTTTCTTGAATTCCGTTTTTGTTTTTTATTTTTTTTTTTTTAATAATCATTATTTTAATGTTATACATAAATACAATTAAAAACATTTGCATCGGCATATTTATTCATAATGTAAGCAATGTTTTTTATGTAATTATGTTTTGTTTCTGTTTTGCTTTTTTTTTTTTTTAATTCTTTATCCCACAAAAAAATGGAAAAAAAAATCTTCCTAATAGATAAATATAAAAAAATATAAAAAAAAAATTAAAAAAAAAAAAATATGCATAAAAAATTAGTAACTAGTGCTTAAAAAGTGAATAATAAAAATATGAACAAAAATTTTATCGTTCACTCGATAACAGTATTTATATTAATTATGAAATGGTGATATGTGAACTATAATTACAGCAGTTTTTTAAGGTTTGTAATAAAGTGTGTATAGCAAAACAAAATATAATTTTTGTGTTCGATATAAACTATTGTTCCTCTCTGAAAAACTTATATCTATATAGATTTTATCGAAACCAATATGTGAGTTATTAAACCCAAATCAATTTTTTTAATTTTTAAAGTTATTTTTAGTTTTGTATGCTAAATTTATGAAAATATTTAATAATTTTCTTAAAATTAGTAAAAAACAAAAACAAATAAAAAAAAACAATTTAAATTAACAAAAATAATTTCTTGCTAAATTTAAAGAATTTTATTTTCAAGCCAAAAACGATAAAAAAACAATCAACTTTATTAAATTACTGGTTCAGGCGACTAACGATAGTGATGATATAGAGCTATCTAAGCACATCTAAGACTACATGGTTATAGACAACTACCCAAAAAGAAAATATATAATTACGTATACACCATTTTGTTCCAATAACTGTAATACTTTAAGTTTCATACCAACCAATAGCTCATTATCGCAATGACAAATGTTGAAGAATGGAAATAATGATTTTCATATACGGACAGACTAATTAACATATTTAAAATATAATAAAAATATAATAACATAAAAACTGTGCATTGGAAAAAAAAATTCGCGACAGTCCTTTTACCCTTCTGCACTCCTCAATACTATATTTTTTTTTTTTGGACAAAATAACTGGCTGATAACATATAAAATAATAATTCACATGAAGAGAGAAAAAAACACCTAAGTTTATTTTGAATATATGTATACGTATTAAAAAAAAAGGACATTAAACAAAACAAAACAAAAAAGGATACTACTTAACTTACAATTATGTAAGTTCAAAATTGGAATCAACCAATTTCGATTTATCTTTTTTCTAGACTACAGACAATTCATGTTTAATCAAATTCAAATTTAATCAGGTAGGGAATCTGGGGTTAAATTTGCATATATTTTTTTTAAATCAATAAGGTTTTTAAACAAATTGATGGGTTCTAATAAAAAAATGTGGGTTCTAATAAAAAAATTGGTGGGTTATAATAAAAAAATGGTAGGCTTTACAAAAATAGTGGGCTCTAATAAAAAAATGTGGGTTCCAATAAAAAAAATGGTGGGCTCTAGAAATATGAGTAAGTATGCTTCATATAGGTACACATATTATGTTTTCTGTTAAAACATCTCTAGATTTTAGCGTTTTTATTAAAGATATTTTCGATGTTCTACGAAAGATAGGACACAAAGGACTATAATTGATACAACAATTATTATTGCTAAGTGATGAAAACTATAAAAATTCAACTCAGTTATAAACTCTTTTTTTAAAATACAAAATTGGCTCTATTCAAACTATCTTGGCAATTTGGCATTGCTAAATCATGTACTATTCTTTTTGAAAATAGATTATTTTTTGCAAGCTCGCAAAATATTTAAATTTCAGCTCAACTCAAAGCTCAAAACAAGAATTTAACTCATAAGTTGGTTTACATCAAATGCTGTAACCTCCGAGCTATCTTAACCTCAAATTAAGTTACGTTTTGAGCAAGTTCGAAAATTAAGTTTTTAATGAGAAGTGGCTCAACATTTGAATTGAGCATGAGTTGAAATTCACTCAAATAAGCTCAAAATCAAGATAACATTTTTAAATTGTATATATAGAATTAACAGAGCCATTTGGATACAATGAATAGAAATCATGCACTATTCTGTCTGCAAACAAATTACTTTTCGAAGGGTAGCAAGGTGTTTAAATTTCAATTCAACTGAAATCTCAACTCATAATTTGATTTACTTCCGTAACCTCTGAACTACCTTAAGCTCAAATTAACTTACATTTTGAGCTAGCTGGTAGAATGAGCTTTTGGTGTAACAGTTAACCAGCTCAAAATTTGAGTTAATTAAGCTAAAATCAAAGAAAACATTTTTAAATTATGTAATTAAAATTATTAATTTCTCATTTTTTATAATGAATACACAAAAAATGTTAAAACAAATTTTTAATTGAATTTTGGTGTTGTTGAGCTTGGCTCAAGTCAAGCTCAATTGAAATTTTCATCTATTTAACAATTGAACTAAAACTATCTACGAGATTAATCTACGAGACAGCTCAAAATATGATTTATTTTGCGCGTGAGCTATCCTGGTAGTTACAAAATTTGAGCTAATCCAATCTATAAGTGTGCTCAATTTTTGAGTTAGAATTTCAATTGAACGAAACACGCTAATTTCACAGTTGAAGTAAAAATTATAAGATTAATTCATATCCATATAAAATAAGTTCATAAGCTAAAAGTAGAAAAGATAAACCCATAAGTTAAAAATAGAAATATGAGCAAGCTCAAAATGTGAGTCATTTTGAGCATGACCTATGTCGGTGGTAATAAAATTTGTACTAGCCCAATCTATAATAGTTTGCTCAAGTTCTGAGTTGAGCTTTGAGTTTAACTAAATGCTATAAGTTTAAAATGTAAGCTAACTCAAGATCTGAGTTGAAATTTTATATGGGCTTGGTATTTTATTTAGCTCTTTTACAACCTAAATTTGTTTATCCAGCTTTTATTTATACGAAGGGGTATGAATTCATTTTTACAAAATATTTTTTCTGCAAAATGACTTTCGACAAAATATCCTATATTCATTTTCGAAAAACACACTACATGTACCTTATACTTCAAAATATATTTATAATGTATATAGATATAAATAAAACATATAAAATGTTCATATAACAATAACTAATATGGTGATATTAAAAGAAAGCATCACACAGAATAGGACAAGGAAAAGAATGTAAAAATAGAAAGAAATAAACACAAAAAAAAAAACAGAAAACGCTGATAGCGAACGTGATTTTAATTTTTAAATGATTCCTCTCTATAGATAAAAAAAAAACAAATGTTTTCACAGAACCCAAAGTGTGACAACTCCCATTTTTTTCAGTTGTTTTGTTTGTATTTTTGCCCATCTCTCCCATTTTTAAATAAATTTTTAAAAATTACATGACAAAAATAGGAACAAAAAATGTTTTTTTTTTTTTAAATATTCTAGATAATTTTTTTCCGTTGTTTTATTTGAAATATTAAATATACACATATTATCTCGAAGAGATAGAAAATGACAAAATTGAAAGAATGATAGAAAGAGATAAAAAATGAAGTAAATATAAAAATAAGAAAAAAAAATTTATAGGAAAGTAACAGAAAAAAATTAAAAGGATATTTTTTTATACATATATATTTATATATATGTATATATATATATATATATATATATATATATGTACATATATGTATATAATATATTTAAATTAATGAAAATTACAATGAAAAAAATTAAGTATTTTAGAACCCAAAAACTGAATTAAAAAGAAAAAAAAATTGAATCAGATTGGTTTACATGTCCTGCAGCCATTTTTAGGTTTTAAGTTCTATAAATTATACTTGTTTTGTTTCACTTCTTTTTAATTTTTTAAAACAAAAATATATTATATTATTGTTAAAATATAAAATGCAAAATAATTTTCTTATAACACAATGAATTATTTAAAAATATTTGCGGCGGACAGGAGGTAGATTTTACTCACATTTATACAACAACAAAGCAAAAAACCATAATCATAGTAAACTCTCAACAATCAACATTAACTCTCTTCAATAACGTTCAAAATATTTCTATAAAATTTAATTTATTACTTCGAAAAATAATTTATATAGTACTTGGAACTCCTGGTTGACCCCTCTGTGTAAAATTTTTGTAGTAAATAAGATACAACAGTACTGGGACATCACTGGTTTAATAAATATCCTAATGGGGGATGAGTGAGTATTATTTGATTCAATATCCGTCACATGAGTAAAATTTAAGCAGTACATAAGACACAGCAATAGCAATACTGGGACGTCACTGGTTTTTTAACCAACTTAATAGTAAATTTTACTTCATATAGAATTTTTCTATTTCTGTCACAGAAACAAACAGTTACAATACCATGTCACTGGCCTAAATTTAAATTGAGATTTGTAAGAGAAATGACCCAAGTCAAGAGAAAAATAACATAAATTTATACAAGCCAAGAATTCCATTTAATTTTAAAGAAAGACAGAAAAAAAATATCCTAGTATTGAGTAATAGGCATTCGACCCCATTATATATATATATAATTTTCTGCGTTTATCTGGATGTTTGTTAGGTCGACGGAATACTCCAACACATATACAAATTACAATATACATATAAATTGTAACATCATATAATTGTCATAAATATAGTATCTTCTTTTTATTGCTTAAATATGCCATCTGTCATTTGTCATTTGTCATTTGTCATTTGTCATTTGTCATTTATTATTTTGTCATTTGTCATTTATTATTTTGTCATTTGTGATTTATTATTTTGTCATTTGTCATTTATTATTTTGTCATTTGTCATTTTTCATTTGTCATTTGTCATTAGTCATTTGTCATATGTCATTTGTCATTTGTCATTTGTCATTTGTCATTTGTCATTTCTCAGTTATCATTTGTCATTTGTCATTTGTCATTTGTCATTTGTCATTTGTCATTTGTCATTTGTCATTTGTCATTTGTCATTTGTCATTTGTCATTTGTCATTTGTCATTTGTCAGTTATCATTTGTCATTTGTCATTTGTCATTTGTCATTTGTCATTTGTCATTTGTCATTTGTCATTTGTCATTTGTCATTTGTCATTTGTAATTTGTCATTTGTCATTTGTCATTTGTCATTTGTCATTTGTCATTTGTCATTTGTCATTTGTCATTTCTCAGTTATCATTTGTCATTTGTCATTTGTCATTTGTCATTTGTCATTTGTCATTTGTCATTTGTCATTTGTCATTTGTCATTTGTCATTTGTCATTTGTCATTTGTCATTTGTCATTTGTCATTTGTCATTTGTCAGTTATCATTTGTCATTTGTCATTTGTCATTTGTCATTTGTCATTTGTCATTTGTCATTTGTCATTTGTCATTTGTCATTTGTCATTTGTCATTTCTCAGTTATCATTTGTCATTTGTCATTTGTCATTTGTCATTTGTCATTTGTCATTTGTCATTTGTCATTTGTCATTTGTCATTTGTCATTTGTCATTTGTCATTTGTCATTTGTCATTTGTCATTTGTCATTTGTCATTTGTCATTTGTCATTTGTCATTTGTCATTTGTCATTTGTCAGTTATCATTTGTCATTTGTCATTTGTCATTTGTCATTTGTCATTTGTCATTTGTCATTTGTCATTTGTCATTTGTCATTTGTCATTTGTCATTTGTCATTTGTCATTTGTCATTTGTCATTTGTCATTTGTCATTTGTCATTTGTCATTTGTCATTTGTCATTTGTCATTTGTCATTTGTCATTTGTCATTTGTCATTTGTCATTTTTCATTTGTCATTTGTCATTTGTCATTTGTCATTTGTCATTTGTCATTTGCCATTTGTCATTTGTCATTTGTCATTTGTCATTTGTCATTTGTCATTTGTCATTTGTCATTTGTCATTTGTGATTTGTAATTTGTCATTTGTCATTTGTCATTTGTCATTTGTCATTTGTCATTTGTCATTTGTAATTTGTCATTTGTCATTTGTCATTTGTCATTTGTCATTTGTCATTTGTCATTTGTCATTTGTCATTTGTCATTTGTCATTTGTCATTTGTCATTTGTCATTTGTCATTTGTCACATGTCAGCTGTCATCTGTCATCTGTTATATGTGTCATTTGTCATTTGTCATTTGTCAGCTGTCATCTATTATTTTTGAATAACTTATATAACAATTAATTGAATACAATAGAATGTGTAAGAATATTGATTATTTAGAATTATTAAGGTCTTAGAATAATATATGTTTAAATTTCCAATGATGGCAAATAGGATGTCGTTAAAATGATCGAGTAAATAGCCCTTAGGGAATTGAAAATTTTGCACCTTACTACAAATATTCTGTTTATACGGTAATTAAAAGCATTTTAATAATTCTAATAAAGGTATGATATTGATAATTAGTAAGCAATTATACATATTTTTCTTAAACTTGAGATGAAAACTCTGATGAAGGAAGAAATGCTAGAATTTATTTTACTTCCGTCATTTAAGGCGGGTTACAATGTTTGGGTTTTTTGAGTCGGTGCAAATTATTTTTTTCTTCCCAGTACATGTTTAGTTTCTTTTTTTTGTAAATTGGGAAGTTCTAAGTAGCCGCGAGCTCTTAATATCTATTGTACTTCTCCGTTCATTTCAGAATTGTAGATTTTGTTGTTAAAGTCTATAAATCATTCGTGAGACACAAGTAGGAATACAATTTGCATATATGGACCGGTGCATCACGAATTAATTTCGCAAGTCAAAATTTAAAAGTGTATTATTCACCTTATCGACAATCATAAGGGGACATCCTTCCTTGTACCATTTTTAAAATCGTCGTATTGCCCTTTCCCTATTTAATAGATATCCCGCAGGCTTAGATACTTGTTCAGACAAAATTAAATCCTCATACCACCCCTGAAATATTTTTGCCGACGATATAGAGAGATATCAAGTGGTGCCCACTGGTACACAGTGCAAATTCCTATATGTCTAAAAATTTATTTAGAATTATGTAACTTTTTTAATTTGTAAATTTGTTAAATTTGTAATATACATTTAAGTAAATATTATTTGTAACTGCTTGATTTAAGCTTGAAATAAATAAATAAATTATTAGTCTCTAAACTGGCAAACAAACAAATTTTTCTAATAATAATCCTGAATTGAAGCTGGGCATTCGTGTATAAAGGTATAATTTGAAACATAATGCTTGGATTGATTTACAAAAAATGATTTGAGCTTATATACCTCCAAATTCAAAGTTGTCTGTTGCAAGAGAGAGTAATGTGTCCCAATGTCATGGAATGGACATATATTTGATATGCATAAATAATTTACCAAATATTTTTGATCTTTCTTTCACGATGTAAAGCCAATATCTATAAAGGATATATCCCATCTAAAGTATATAAAAAATAATACCTTAAATAGAGTATAATTTTTATAATATACGGACTGGCACATCCAAAATAGCATCAATAACATTGAAAATCCCACATTATGTCACCGTCCATTGAAGATTTTCCGACGGTAACACTAAATTATGTACTATTAACCTTCCATTAACTTTCCTTAACATGCAACCTTCCGAATTTTTTTCGTTAAGTTATACGAAAACAATATGTTTTAATGTCTAAAACTATGTAAACTAATTACAATATTTCACTTAAAATCAAGACACGTCACTGATTTACAATTTAAAAAAAAAATATTTGATTTTTTTTTTTTTTTTATTTTATTTTAAAATATGAGTACATTTAATTTTTTTTTTTTTTTTTCTTAATGAAATACATATATATTAATTTTATGTCCTTTTACATTATAACGGGATATCTTTCAATTTTTAATTCTCAGCAAAAAAAAAAAAAAATTAAAAAAATTTTCAAACAAAAAAAAAATTGTCCATAATTTTTTTTAAATAATTTATAAAATTCAACCAATCCTATTTCTTTTATGCTATCTGAACAATTTGTTTTCGTTTTTTAATGCAACCGATTTTTTAAATACATTTTTTATCTCCTTCTTTCACTTGCAATTTTCTATAAAAATGTTGAGGCAAAAAAATTATATATTAGCACACAGTTCATAATATTTCCTCATTTAGAAAATGTCCTGATAGGAAAAAGGATTTTTTTTTTTAGCTCTCTACTTGTTTAAAGAAGTGTTCATATACGAAGAAAGAGAAGAAAAAAGGACATCATATTAGTTTATAACAAAAAAAAAATAGAACTTAAATGTCAAATGGGAGGAAGATAAAACAAAACAAAAATAAAAATTGTTCAAATTTCCAAAGGTTGATCATATCTACTGTGAGATGATTTTTGTTAATATTAAATAACAACCTTTAATTAGTTATTTTTTTTGAAGTATGTATTCAGGCCCACATGATCTGTCCATAACCATTTTTATCATCTGTAATTAAATTAAAATTTATAATTTCAAAAAACTGTTATATTGTGTGTGTATGGCATCCAGGTATACAAATTTTAGAAAACAATTATTTGCAAATTATAGATTTTAAGCTTTTCATTAAAATTAAAATTAAATTAAATATCGTTTTGCCCAGGCTAAAAAATTCGTTTCACCAGGCTATTTAATTACTTTGTCAAGAATTAATAATTCTAAAGTGAATATATCCAAGCAGAAGTCCATCTAGGATGAACAGAAAAAAATAATATCAAAATCAGGCTAAACATTTCGTTAAAAATACGAAATTAAGCTGTATATGACAACCTACTAGACAAGTCATAAGCATTGCTATTTAATTAAATTTCCGAAAAATTTCGTTTATGGCCATCTTTACTAAATAAAATGGCTTTCAATAGTATATAAAGGAATTTTTCGGAAATGCATACTGTGCTGAAATTTTTATTTCAAAATCAATACTTTGCGTTGATGTTTTGTGAAATGTTTACGCATACTTTGCAGACTGCTAAATTGACTTTTTAAATTTAAAAAAAAATTAAATTTGCAAGCAAAACTTTAATACTGCATAATTACGTCAAAAATTCCGCAGATTTGATGCGTACATTTACTTTTCGAACATATTGACAATACTGCTTCTGCAGTGATCATTTTTACGGAAACTGCAAATATGCAGACTGCTAAATTGACTTTTTAAATTTAAAAAAAAATTAAATTTGCAAGCAAAACTTTAATACTGCATAATTACGTCAAAAATTCCGCAGATTTGATGCGTACATTTACTGTTCGAACATATTGACAATACTGCTTCTGCAGTGATCATTTTTACGGAAACTGCAAATATGCAGACTGCTAAATTGACTTTTTAAATTTAAAAAAAAATTAAATTTGCAAGCAAAACTTTAATACTGCATAATTGTGTCAAAAATTCTGCAGATTTATGCGTACTTTTACTTTTCGAACATATTGACAATACTGATTCTGCAGTTTTCGGTTTTACGTAAGCTGCAAATATGCAGACTGCTAAATCGATTTTTGAATTTAAAAAAAAGTTAAATTTGCAAGCAAAACTTTAATACTGCATAATTTTTGACGTAATTCTGCAGATTTAATGCGTAATTTTATATTTCGAAGATATTGACAATTCTGCTTCTGCAGTTTTCGTTTTTACGGAAACTGCAAATATGCGGACTGCTAAATTGACTTTTGAAATTTTAAGAAAAAATTAAATTTGCAAGCAAAACTTTAATACTGCATAATTTTTGACGTAATTCTGCAGATTTGATGCGTACATTTACTTTTCGAACATATTGGCAATATTGCTTCTGCAGTTTTCGGTTTTACGGACACTATGATTTTGCCGTTAAACCAGTTTACAAAAACAAACACACTGCATATTAAAAGTAATTTTAAAATGAATTTCCGTAAAATCCCAAATCTAACTGAATTAGTTTTACAAATCAAATAAAATCAACGCTAAGACCTAAAGTGTTTATTTTTAGTATAGAACATATAGCCCGTAAATGAATTTATTTGCAAATAAATTTGAAAAATCAAATATAACACTGTGAACTTCAGATAATATAAGAAAAAGTTAACAGTTAAAATAGTTATACTACTGCTTCTTTTTCATCACCTTGTTGTTATAGTAAGTAGGTAGGATGTGAATATTCAAAGACTTGCCCAAGCTAGTACCAAAGACTTGGGAGATAAATAAAGGGAACCAAATATGCAGTGCAATACATAAGACGGCTAGTCATTTAATTATATGGAGATAAACTACTCGTAGACTAAAATAATTAAAAATAAATTTTAAAGAAAGATCTCTAGCAAATCAGCAGAAGCCAAGCAAGCCATAATGTTTGAGAATAGTTACTTTAGAGACTTTCTGAATAAATTTTTTTATTAATTATTCTTTCCGCAATTGCCTGCTTAAAAGAAAGTGTTCAAAAGAGTTTCAGTCTCCTGTTCTTTATTGCAACGACAACATTGGGGCTAAACGTAATAACTGGCTCTGTAACATAGCTTCTATTATATTACTAAAACCCTGGCTTTTTCCATTTTCTCCATATTGTTAGAATGAAATTAACCTTATTGAATTGTTATTTCAGCACCCTTCTGAATAAAATTATCATAATTATGTGGTGGTGCATTATGCGGTCCGTTAATTTGTATATTCTTTTATTATCACCAAAATGTAGTTTTTGAGACTATTGTCTAAGGCTTGTCTTGGATATTCAATTGATAACTGATCTGAATGTTATACCCTGTATATGGCGTAGGTCATAATAGACCCTCCATATACATATTTATTTTGTTTAGGTAAAGATAAAGGCCCGGACGGCTTTAAATTCTTCTATAAAAGCCTTTAAATAATTAGGTATAAATATATTTTTGTAAATATTTTAAATATAAGTAAGTTAAGATATAAGTAAGAATTGAAATAAAGACAAAAAAAAAAAGTAAACAACCTCATAATAATTTAATAATACCATACTAAAAATCTATTCCATATTTAAAAAATCTAATAAGCTTAAAAAAAAAAAAAACAAACATTTGTAATAAAACAAAACAAAAGAAAAAAAAAAACAGGAAATGGGCTGCCACTAATTTTTATTTTTACTTTAGAGAAAAAATATTAAATGAATTTTGACTCATTTTTTTTTTTTTTTTTTCAAATTTTACTTTTCTTCTCATATGTTCTTATTTTATTACCCATGTCCAAAATGAGTATTTTGTATGGCTCCGCGGTTCCATTTTTTTTTTTTCATCTACTTTTTTTTTTTTTTCAAATTACACATATTTTAATAATAAGTTTGTATATGTGTAGTTAAATGATTACATGTGAAAATGGATTTTATTTCTATCATGTACTTACTACTTATTTAAAAAAAAAAAAAAATAATAATAACAAAAATAGATTTTTTTTTTTTTAAAATAAAAGAAAATTATTTAATTCCCATCGTCCTTTTTTTCTAAAAAAAAAATATATATATATATATTTTTTCAAAACCATTTTCTACTGTATTCGTATATTCACTGTGGTTATTTGAGTTAATTTATGAGCCTGACAAGATTTTTTGGACATGATTTTAATTATTTTAATAAGAAAATGAAAATAATAGGGAAAAAAAAATTATACGTAAAGAATAAAAATTGCAAAATATAATATGACAAGTTGCACACAAAAAAAAAATTGTAAAAGGATAATCCATTTGGATTTCTAAAGAGTACCGTTATTATTTTGACAGTTTGCTTTTGTTTTTTTTTTTTTGTTTTATTTTTTCTTCTAAATTAGAATATTATATTACTTATATTTCATTTGAAAAATCCAATTTTACACATGAAATATCCATAAATATACTTCTAAAAAAATTAAAATACAGTTATGATTACAGTTATATATGTACTTAAAGTATTATAATTTACTTCTTTTAAATAAATATAATTATTTTGATGGTCCTTAAACTATTAGTGAAAATAATATTATTACTTACTATTGATACTACTTTGCATAACATTTTATCGGTTAACGCCGATTTGCAAGCTGTTACTACTAATAATAATTATGTGCTAAAATATAAAATCGCTTAAATCGAGATAAGAAACAAAATTTGTTATTTGCGACATCGTATTTCCAATCGCATATCTAACAATGTCGATGTCAACAATTTGAATGCGAAACATCTTACAAAGTAGAACTTAAAATTGGGAAGATATAGTTTGATACTTTGTAAAAAACGCTTAACTTATTTATGAAATAAAAAAAATATATAATTGTTTTTTATTAAAACTAGTGAATCCCCTGTGCAATTGTATAGAAGTAGTTATTTCATATTTCAATTTTATATAAAAAAAATGTTTATTTTGGTATAATTGTAGTTGTTTTCTGAATCGATTGATAAATAAAAGTATATTACCTAACACTTTATAACGAAATTAATACTAATTTCAATATAACTTAACACAATAATATCCCATTACTCTCAACGTAGTAGATCGATGTATTTTAATTCGTTTATAGTCAAAAACGTTTGTAGTAACAATTCTGTTATTGTCAACAATTTGTTTGAAAGAAAGTAATAAGCTTCATAACTTCATACAATTGATGTCGTTTATAGCCACATTAAAATATAATGCCAATTTTTCCAATAAAACAAATATATAAAGTTAATTATTTTATTAAAAAACTGATTTATATATTGTATTTTTCTGCTCTTTATTACAAATATGTATATTTTGTGATTACATAACAGAATAATTACTATTTATGAATAAAATAAAGTTTAAAATTTTAATACGAAAGATAATTTATTGAATTTGATTTTTATTTATTTATTTTATACTATATAGCTCAAACAGTTTACAATTTAGTATTACATTTCATATATTAATTAATTAATTAATTTTGTTTATAAAGATTCAATTTTTTTTTTGACTACGCCTATAGTCACAAAACGGTTATAGGTAGTCAGCAATATTACTGAAATTTTGCGACTGACTATAACCTTGTTTTACTGTATATATTTTCTTTAATAATAACAGAAGCAAATTAACTAATATTTATTATATAAATTTTGAAGAGTATGCTCTGATCTAATTTTTGTTTTTTCTGTTTTTTTTTTAACTTTTTGTTTGTGTTTTTCAAAACAAACAAAAAAACAATAAAATATGTTAAATAAAAAATATTAAAATGTTAAAAAAACGAAAAAACGAAAAAATGGAATAAAATAGAAAATAATATTTAGTTATAATAACTTCATATAATAAATTAATATGTATAAGAAAAACTAAACTATTGCATTAACTTTATATAGAAACAAAAATTAAAAATGTATTATATAAATAATAATATAGAAAGTGTAATTAGAAAATGAAAAAAAAAATAATGTAAAGATCTGGCCTGAAAAAAGCTATATTGTGTTCAAAAGCCATTTAAATAAAATTATAAAACAAAAAATTATTGATTGTTCCAGTGACTAAAGTCATTTTGAAGGAACTACACAATTTGAATATTGAGACTATACACATCATATTTTTCAAAAATCCGTTTAAAACTTTGAAGATCCATACTGAAAAGCTTACTAAGCAGTTTTATATTCTAGCCACAGAATTATAAGCATTTTAGTACTAGGTTAATAATAGCTTTATAATATAGGATTTGATGTACGTGGGATTCCTTCTACATGTCTAAAAGAGCTTACGCTTCATACACACTGTATCCTCAACACTTTACACCTTACACCAATCGGACATCTAATTACTCGATACTTGTTTTGAAATTAATTTACAAAATATTAAACATTTTTAAAAACAAAATTAAAAACATAAATTTATTTCATCAACTTAACCCTTTTTCGTCAGTTTTATTTTTGTGACATGTATTCCAGTACTTTTTATACAAAAATATACAAAAATATGAAATATAAAAATGTATCCAATTTAAATATATTTTTTTAATTTATTCCATTGAATATTAAAAATTTCCAACTGACCGTTTATAATGAATAAAACTCTAACTTTAATATAAAGTAACACACTGCAAGAAACTATAAAAGATCATTTTTTATATAAACAAATGACAGTACCCAAAATAACAAAATTTAAAAAATATTTCAAAAAAATAATTATTGAAAATAAATAATGTAAATTTCAATTCAATTAATTTCAAATTATACCATTCAATTAATTTCAATTCAATTAATTTATTTAAATGCATATAAAAATTTTTCTAAATTAAATTAAAATCAAATAAGATATTACAGCTATTGTATCAGTTAATAGTTATTACTGCAAGATTATATTTAAAGTCATTAAAGAAATGAAATAAATTAAATTTTCATAGTTTTTATTTGTAAATCAACTTTTTCTATTTTTATTTTAAAAATAATATTAATATAATATAATAGAATCATTTTATCATTCATTAAAATCATTTATTTATTATGAACAGTTTTGGAATTTATTCACAATTTACATTTTAAAATTCTAATTATTAAATTAAAAAAAAAACCGATCTTAGCTTCAATTTTAATATTTTTATTTTTTTACAATAAGACCAGACAGCGAAAGCTTAGGTCACCGAATTTTTAATTTTTAAATTTATATTTTTGTTATTTTGTTTGGATTAGATATTTTAAACCTTTGATTTGAAAAAATATTGAAATAATAAATATACATCGATGGAATGGACTTAATAGTGTATATAATAAGACCAGACAGCGAAAGCTTAGGTCACCGAATTTTTCATATCAATCTGAAATTATATAAACTATATATAAATAAAAAAAAAAAAAAAAATCTGAATTATTCATAGTCTATAAGTATAAACATCAATGTATCATTATTAACTAAATCAGAAATATATGAATTTATAAAGAAAAAAAAAAAAAAATGGAATAAAACAGGCAATAATCCATTTTTGATAGATTGCCTGTTCTTTTTGTTTGTTTATTTATTATGAGATATATGTACATATTATACACATATATAAATGCATATTTATACATGATTGATAAATCAAAATAGACAAAATTAAAAAAATATATTCTTTGCTGAAAATTTATAAATATAGCTACTTACTTTTCAGTATATATTTTCAATATAAATAAAAACCATATAAAGAAATAATGCACGTGCAAAAGTGCATTGAAGATCGGTGTGTTTAAATTTATATTTTTGTTATTTTGTTTGGATTAGATATTTTAAACCTTTGATTTGAAAAAATATTGAAATAATAAATATACATCGATGGAATGGACTTAATAGTGTTGTAACTATTTATTTTATTATTATTTTTTTTTAACAAAATCATAATTACTTATTTTTAATTATCATTTTTGAAAGCTGTTACAATTCCGCTTATAAGAGCTATAGTATTTTAAGATTTAGTTTAGTTAATAGACGTTAGTCACGATTTAGGTTAGGCTTACATTAGGTTTTATATTAGCATAAGATAATTAATTAAAGGATTTTACTTGCGATTTTCTCCTTTGCAAATTAAATTTATTCTAAATATTTAAGTCAGGTTAGTCCAAATAATTACAAATCAAAGGTGCAAATATTCTAGTAATATAGGCTCTTGAAATATAGAATTAAAATATATGAAAATAATATATTGTACAAATACATTAAGGCAATAAATAAAATAATAAATAATATTTATTTATTATGAACAGTTTTGCAATTTATTCACAATTTATTCAAAGTTCTAAGTATTAAATAAAAAAAAAAAAATGCTGATCTTAGCTTATTGTGTTTTGGTCTTAGAATTTCATAAATTGTAATGCACAATATAAAACAAATTAACAAATTAAAAAATAAATTTAATTAAACAACTTGAAATAAAAAAATTTCACATTAAATTAAATTTAAATTTACATTTTAATACTTTTATTAAATCTTTTAAGATTCAATTTAGGTCAAACTTAATTTTAACATATTTTTTTTCGTTATTATTTCAAATGAAATAAATACAAATTTTCTTATAATTATAATCTTATTATAATTATATAATTAATTAATCATTTATAAGATGATGTTCAATTTTATTATTAAATCTATTATTAAATCTAATAGTAACATGGTTTTAAGTATAGAGAATATTTATATTTGATTTAATAAAAAAATAAAAAAGATAAAAGTATAGTTTTAGTGTGTTACTAATCATATTAGCAATTTTTAAATTTTACTAAAATATTTTAAATTTAAGTAATTTTTAAATTTTTAATTAATAATTTTTAAATTTAATTATTAGTTAGTTTTAATTTTTATTAGTTAGTTTTAATTAAAAATTTAATAAAAATAACAATTTGATAAAAATCGAGATTGCAGATGTTTTTACTTTATGTTTTAAATTTGAGAAACATTAAAAATGGGTTTTAAAAATTAATCTGCAAAATTAAAAATAAAATAAAAATTAAATTTAGATTATTATTAAATAACAAATTTTATTTAGCTTGTGGTTCTATAGATCTAACCGGAAATGGCAGCTGCATCTCAAATAACTTTGCAGTGTAACCTAAAACGCAACAAACTAAAATCAATTGTCATTTGAATTGTCAGTTAAGCGAAAATGAAAAAAAAAAAACAATAATCATGTGACAGCAAATCACAAGATCATAAAAACAAAGCAACAATAATATTCCATGTAGCCCGAATCACAGTTTACAGAGCAGTTTGCTGGAAACATGCTGTCAAATTATAAATAAAATCAATAATTCAAATGAAAAGCCACAACCAGATCCAGATAATATAAAGAAGTTTGCAGGTCAAGTTCCTAATTCAAAGCAATTGTGCAGTTTTTAAAAATAGATGCAAAATTTTCGAAAATTAAAAGAAAATTATTTTAAAATAAATAATTTGTTAATTAGTAAATAATAAAATTATTTAGTGAGTACCAAGCTGGAATTAATATTCAAAATAAATTGTGCAAAAGATATTTTATTTTGATATTTTGCATCAATAATTGGATTATTTTCAATTTTTTTTTCTAATAGAATAAGTTTTTTTTATTTTAATTGTCCGCATTTTCAATATTTTTTCAAAAAGAAATTTTTTATTCATTTTAAAGTTTTTTTGAACAACCACCAATCACCAAAATGTCAAAAGCGCTGTAATAAAAGTAAAAACAAGTTTGCTTGCTTTAATCATCAAATACTTTTGCAGATATTGCAGCAATAGTAAAAATAAAAGTCAAATGCTTAAATTTTTTAAAGGCCAATTTTTGACATCAGAGGCTTTTGCATTTGATGTACAATTGACATTTCCGGTTACAGCTTATTACTAGTAACAATTTACAGACTTTTATCATAAAATAAATAATAATAAATAATATCCCAACGACCAATTACCCCTCCCGTGCCGCCCACGCCGCAGTCATTATTCTCATTATTATTATTATTTAGCATATGACTACCCACGTAACATTTTATTGTTATAAAAACAAAATTAGTGCTACAAGATTTCTATATGACACCCGATAAGCACTAAAGGTGTTATAATGATGTTTTTATGGGAATAATGTGATTAATATTGCTATAAGAATGTTCTTATAGCAATTGCGGGAGTTGTTATAATGGTATTTTCCGCAAGTGATACAGCAATGTTTTTATAAATCTAAAAGTGCATAATCCTATATTAAGAGTTAAAGTGTTGTTATAAGAATAGAATAGCTGGAATAGCAGTAGTGATGTTATTATTTACTGTATTCCTATAATGTTACTAATAAACTTACTGTAGCTTTTAGATAAATCTTTTACGACGGCCATTATTTTCTACAAACGTGGTAAACTTTTTTTAAATAAACAAAAACTCAAAAGTTTTATTTTGCATTGTTTTTGCAAAAATATCATTTTTACTTAAAAGAATAATTATTTAAATATCAAATTTGATGTTATGCAAATTAACATACATTATTAAATATTTTAAAAAGATGCTATTTAAAAATATATTTTCTTTTATTTATTTAAAAATTAGTTATTTTTGAAGGGCAATTTATTTTTTCGAGGTATTCTTATAATAAATGTCAATGCAATTTCATTCCCAGCCAAATTTTGCATTTTGGTCACAATAATTATAAATATTAATATAATTATTCTTAACCGCAAAATATTATTTATTAGCAAGACATTTTTTATATTATTAATCATTTACACACAAATATAAAAATATGTAATTACTAACTATCTCCCTTTCTCAGGAAATAAATATAAACTCCATAAAATTATTATTTGAAAATAAAAAATAATACTTTTCTCACTCTCGCATAACATAAATTGCTTCAAATGAATATTATTTCAAAATAAAAACAATATACACTAATATTGTGTATACTAATCCTATAACAATATTACAGCACTTGCTCCGATGCCTTATAGGATTCTCCATTTTAGTGCTATAACGTATTTATAACCTGTCGCAGCAATTGCGGAGCCCTCAAATTAACACTAATACTGCTATAAGAGTGTTTATAATAGTGTTATAAGAGTGCGCAAGAGTCTTATAGCAATAAAATTGTTACGTGGGTAGGAATGACATATACAGGGTCATCACAGTGTTTGGAAGAACAAATCTCTTCTTATTAAAAGTAGTTCATTTATCTTTGATAGAAAGATTTTAATAAATAAATAAAGTAATAACATTCATTAATACAAAAAACATAAATTTAGCTAATAAAAACATATTATACAACATAAAATAAAAATAATAAAAACATTATGTAGTTTCATCAAGTTGAACTTAATTTAATGAAATGTTAATAAATAATGTAACAAATATTAAAAAATTATTCAATTCAAATTTTTATATGCCCTTTGAATGCATTTTCATTTTTCCTATTTTAACCATCTTATATACTTTCTTTCATACATCTATAATATATCTGCTGTAAATAGCTATACATTTCCTTTTACCTATCATCGGTTTACATACATTATTATCCTTAACTAATTATATCACTTAACTCTTTTGTAATTTTTATTTTTTTTTCTTTTTGTTTTGTTTTTCATTATCTTTTCTTGCAGTTCATTTTATCAAGAAAATATTACAAAACACAAACAATAACAACAAATAAAAAATACAAAACAACCAAAATTATATCAAATAAAAAAAAAAACAAAATAAAAAATGTTTTTCCAACAAATAACCATTATTTTTCCACAAAATATGTCAGCGACAAATAAGATGATGGTACCATATTATTATTATTCGAAAATTAAGAAAATAAAAAACAAGAAAAAATAATAACGGTAAAAAAAAAAACAATACAACAAAAATTTCATATATATGAAGATTATTTTGTATTGTGAATTAACTGTATATAGAGTACATATAATATTATAAAATGGTGAAATATTTTATAACGGTAAAAGTACTTACTTATACAACATATTTATAATTATATATATATATATATATATATATATATATATATATATATAACAGTGGTAAATTAATGCGCACAAATTTTAATTATTTTTAATTTATTTGGTAAATTATCGCTGTTTTTCTGTTATTTATTTCTTTTTTTTTTGTTATAATTTTTTTTTTTTTAATTTTTCCATTTTTATAGCATGGCGACAATCCATTAAAGGGTTAAAGATATACGACACAATATAGTATGTACTTATTATAGGAAAATAACAACAATGTTAATAATAATAAAAATAACTGTAAATATGGATATTATATGGGTAGAAAAAGAAGAATAATATTAGGAAGGCGGCCCGTTATATTTACTGATATTTAAGCAATGTATTAAGAAATTTATTTTTATATTTAATATTAGTATTAAAGAAAAGTAGAACAAATTTATAATAATATATAAAGAGAGGGTGAGATTAAGGATATTGGGGATGATGATGATGATGATAATGATATAAAGCGGAGTATATCGTGGTGGTGTTATGTATGGCTTTTTAATTTAAATGGGATGAAATTCTGTTCAAAAAATTATTGTAAGACACATATATACACTCACCTGAATATATTTATGAATGTGTTGAAAGGTTTCTTATAATTTCTTTTATTTTTATTTATTATTTTAAATTTCGAAATGAAAATTAATGTTTTTTTTTTTTTTGTTATGAAAGTGAGAAAGCCAAAAGGAATGTTGTTGTTATTTTTTTATTATTATTATTATTGTTTTTCTTTTTATTTATTTATTATTTAAAATTTTTTGTAAAATTCATCTATATATTGTATTATACCTGTAAAATTTTAATACATAAATTGTTTTAAAGAATAATAATGAATTAATTTTTGTTTTATTTTTTATTCTATTAAGAAAAATAAAATTAAAAAAAAAAAAAAAAAAAATTTACAAGGATATTATAAGGATATTATAATAACATAAGATAAAAATGGAACCATTAACGGATATTGGTTGTTTATTACACACGATAATGATTATAATATATTTACAAATGTATATATAAATATATATATATATATATATGTATGTATACATAAAACTAAAACGAATAATAAATATACGTGAGTCCGCATAAGGTGATAAAAATGGATTTAAATGTTTTTCCTTATTGAATATATATATTTTATATATATATATATATATATATATAATATATAATATTTCTTCGATTTAAAAACATCAAAAATTAATGGGGAATGAAAAATTTTCAAGTATATAAATTAATAAAGGAAATTTGTTCGAAAATATTTATTTAATATCACATATACGATAATATAGGATAATTTTGAAAAACGAACAACAATAAGGACAATAATTTTAAATAAAGGATATATGACTTAGGAATATGTATATTTTCTTATTTATAGAAAAACAAAAAATAGAAAAAAAAAATGTTTTTTTTTTTTTTTTTTATTATATCCTTAAAGGGTTGAATTTTCGAAAGAAAAAAAAAACAGAAGATTGTTTCTTTATTTTTTGTTGTTGTTGTTGTTGTTGTTCTTAATGGCAAATAATAATTTTTACTTATTAATATACAAAAATCCATTAAGAAAGGTGATTATTTATTGCAAAATAAAGCAACGAAAAAAAAAACATTTATACTACTTATATAGTATATATATATATATATATATATATATATATATATATATATATATTGGTGTTTGTTCAAGTGTTGAAAATATACAATATATTAACACCAAAATTACCTTAAAGGAAGAAAATAAATTTTAAAGTGGTTATGAATAGGAGAAATTTTGAAAAAAAAACAAAAAAAAAATTGGATAAATATAGAAGAGAAATTATTTCTCTTAAAGTATAAAAATAAAAAAAAATAAAAAAATGAAAAATAATTTAAAATATTTACAAATTTACGATACTTTTGGGAGTAATAAATTTGAAGGTTTAAGGGGTAGGTATATTATTATTATTATCTATATATAAAATTATTATACATATGTACATCTAAGGATTATTTAGGATGAATAACTAAATATTTTATTATTATAATATATATATATATAAATATATGTATATATATATATATATTAACACCATATTTATGTATTAACACCATTTTATAATATTTCTTCTATTTTATTTGTAATAAAAAAATTGTTTTTTCTAAATTAAAAGTAATTAAAATTTTGTGTTGAAAAGAAAATAAAAAGAAAGGTACGTCATAATATAATGGGTCTAAAGAGAATGAAAATAGAAAAAAAAAACGAAATTTATCTAAAAAAAATATAGATATATTTTAAATATCCTTTTATATACGCTTAATACTAATTATTATTATCGGTTCTTATTATTTTTGTTTTTTTTTTTTTTTATTTTAATTATAATTATATATTATACAATTAACACTTGAGATTATTAGTTGTATTATAGTACTAACAGTGTCCTTGTATTTAAATAATTTTATAATAACAATGTACAATAATATAAATTATATAGTATATATATATATATATGCATAAAACAAAATAGGAAATTTTATAGAGATTTTTATGAACATTAACTTTAATTTTATTATTATCATAATTGATATTATTTAATTATTTATATTTGTTTTATAAATTAAATTTTATAGACAATTATGTTAGGTATTAGATTCTATATACGAATTTAATGTAAGTAAATATGCCGGGAATAGCTAGTAATTTACAATATTGTTTGATCTATCTATAACTATTTTTTTTATATTTTTTATTTAGGTATTTATTTATTTATTATAAATTAATTTTGACCGCTAATAATTTTGAAGAAAACTTTTGTATAAGGCAGCGTTTATACGTTTTTGAATTGTGTTTATAACGTATTGTTCATTAAAGTTTGACATCCGACTTTGTTATAGGATATCCTTTTTTTTTTTTTAAATAATAGTGCTCGACACGCATTTTTGTATTTCGCAAGTTGAAAAAGTGAATTTTGCGAGAAAAGGTATTTATAAAGTCCTAATTGTGTTATGCCAATATATTGAAAGAGATATACATTAAAAAAAAAACAAAAAATGTGTATTAAATATTATTATTATTTATCAATACAAATACTTAGAATAATTGATTTACTATTTAAATATTTATATTTCATATATGTTCTGAAATTACACTGTATATTTATATTTGTTTATAAGTATTTATTATTAGTACTCGTAACGCATATTCGTATCTTCGTATTTTGCAAGTTTAGAAAGTGGATTTTACATGAAGAAATATAGTATTACTTTGCAGCTATATTTGTTTATCTTTGAGATACTTTTGAAATAAAATTTGATGTAATTGCAATAAAATTTGTAAATGTAATAAAAATAAGTAAAACAAAACTTTCATGAAATAAAATCTGATGTCTAAACGCTCCCTAACAAATACTATTAATAGAGACGTACATTTCAACAAAATGTGGCGAACAGAGATGTCGCTGGCAGTACAGATATGAAATTAAATGCATTTAAACTAAACCACACTCACATTAAAAACACATTAAAATAGTCATAGACACGTTTTTTGTGTTTTTTTTTTTTATTGTCATAATAGCCCTAACTATTTCAAAACTCAAAATAAAAAAACAAAAACATTTATTTATAGAATTTATATTTTTATTTCACTTCTTTTAAATTTTGGTTTTGACGTTTTGGTATGATTAGATATGACCATTATAGTGAAGGTTATGATATGGTTATGGCTTTGTTAAATCATATCGAATCTATAGGCCATTTATTATTGTATATTTAGGGGTAAAGCCAATAATTATGCTTTTTTTCTTATTGTTCAGTTTTTATTGACGCCTTATGACTATTATAGTTAGGGGTAAAGCCAATAATAATTATGCTTTCTCTCTTATTCTTCTGTTTTTATTGTTATATTGCTGTCCCGCTAGGGTCTCTGATGTAGGTAAGGGTAGTCTGTGATTTTTCTTTTTAAAGTTTTTTTAATTTTTATGTGTACTAAATTAGCTGTGTATTGAATTGGGACTTGATAATAATGTTATAACATATTTTGTTTTTATTGTTCTTAGCAGATCGTAAATTTCGGTTTATGATTCTCCATGTACAATATTATATTTACTCAATGCTATTGCGCATTTGAATTTACACTTTTGAATTATTTGTTAATAAAATAAATAAATTTCAACTATTGGAATTTCTGAACATGGTTGAGGAAAACAATATATTTTCTAAATTTACTATTTGTTTTACCGGTAAGTTTTTTTTCTGTAATATCGTAGTATCTTAATTTTTTAACAAAACTATTTTATCGATATATTAATTATATTCTGATAATTCGGTTTTTGTCTTTGCTACATTGTTTTTTGTTTTAAAATTAATCCATATAATCAGATATAATCAATGCTATTGCTCAATAGGTGAATTGTTTTTAGGTTAATTTTAATTTGTTTTTGGTTTTATTTGGTTTTATTGTTTTGAGGTTTATGTCTTTAAATTAAATTTTGCACATTATCGTAATTCGTAATAGTTCTAATAAAGTTGTCTAATCTAGTTGAAAAAAGCTTTGTGTTTTAAAAGCGTTGTGTGAAAAGTTTAACAGACGTTTAAGCGTATTAATATATAAGATACTTAATATGAGTAGAAAGTGCACTTTAGGTAATAGTCTGAAAATTATCCATAAAAATAAAAATATGAATAAAAAATTATACACGATTAATCGTATGTTCTATCATATGCTACCAAAAGTAGCTGGACGACGGATACAGAAATATAATTTTTTCTAATTTGTATCCGTCGCACAGCTACAGTATCCGCAATTGTGCTTATGTGCATATATAAAATGTATAGGGCTATTTTTTTTTTTTTTTTGACAAAAGTTGTAGCTGTATCGTATAGACAACTATCGATATTGAAAAATACTAGTGCTAGTGCTAAACTTCATTAAAATAACGTTCACTTTTACGTTTTCATGATATCGTCGCATGAGAATAATTTTATCCCATACGCCATTTAGTACATTTTGAGTAAACCGATTTTGAATGTTCAGGTTGAAAATACTAAAAAACCAGCCGATAAATATTTAAATTTTTTTCATTGTTAATTTAAATTGAACAATTTTGCATTTAAATTTAAATTTTGAAGATAATTAGTAAATTTTAAAAAAAGTTATAGTTATTTTAATTATTGAAAGTAAATTATTAACTTTATACCACCTCATACATAGATTTTCTTATTTATTCTGATGTATGACATAGTACAAAGTTTTTTGGGTATGTGACAATATAAAAAGTAAGAAGTAATTTTTTTAAAATAATGGTTAAGAAGTGATATGGAATAAAATAATTTTATATGGATTTTTAATACAACCTTTTTTGATAATGATTAATGAATAAGTCAAAATAAGTCGGGAAAATTTATTAAATAAAATGATCAATTAAAATGGTAGTTCTATAATAAAAAATATAAATTGCAGAAGTTTTTCCTAGAAGTAAAATATAAGTTCTTCAAAAAAAGTCCAGTATTTATAATCAAAGTAATTTTAAAATTAATCATTAATGTTCATATAATTTTTATTTAAAAAAATTATTGTCATTTATAAAAAATATTTTAATTATAATTGTTCAGTCTGTTTTTAGTATAAAAGTATTAATATTGCTTAAATATTACATAAAGCTTTTAAATACTGCTTGTCATTTTCTGGCAGATATGGCAAGAGATCTCTTAAATTCGATGACTTTTTCTTTGAAATCGTTTTCCGATTTTCTAATATAGGGTATATTTTTATGAAATAGTGTTTTGGGAGTATAGGCAAACATTTATTAGTTCTTTTTTTAATTAGGTTTATTATTTTATAATCAGTTATTTGGAAAAATGTTTTATATTTTATTGTAAACGTTTCATCTTTTTCATATAAAACTATTTTTATTTTACTGAATGGTACTTTTTGAAAGTTTAATTGCGCTGCTACAGATAAAAAAGATTTAAAGTCACCAAGCATACACAAAGCATAATTTTAAGTTTCAGTTTTTTGCATTAAATTTTTTTTAGCAATTGCCTTAGATGAAATGCACTATAGATTTCAACTCCTTTTAAAAATTTGTCTATGACTGAATGAACACAATCAACATTTTTTATAAGTAAGTGCCCCGGTTCTGAATATTTATGAACAATTTGTTTTATATTTGGGTTATTTTTTAGGAATAATTTTAATGCAACAGTATTTATTTGGTTTTTGTTCTGAAGAACACAGGAGGCACCACAAAGCGTGATAATTTTAGTGTCTGGAAAATCTTTAATTAATTGACTGAAAATTTTCGTAAGAGCATTTGATATCTCATTACCTGATCTACCGCTGGTATAGCCTCACTCCATACAGTACAATATGTTATTTTTATTGTATCACAAATTACAGCAGTTGCCGTAAGATTTGTATGTATTTAGTGGTCGTTTGTAATAGAATATTGATGATGCTGCTTTCGGTAGGCTAAAAACACTTTGCAAATCGTATGATAAGATACAGTGATTTTTGTCTATATTTGAACAATCTGCATCCCGTTTCTCTTTTGCCATATTCTTTTTCTTTTTTATGCAATGAAAATTTTAGCAATTGAGTTCTAGTTAGATCTTTATTCATTTTTTGTAGATAACATTTGTTACATTGATCTTTTTTTGGTTTAAAAAAAAAAAAATTGCATACACTTTTCTATACCTTTAAATTGTTCCGCAACCTTTTTTTAAATTAATTTATACATTTTGGGTAAACTTAATTCACTTTCGAGATATTTTCTTTGCGAATTTGCACGACAATAATGTGAATCTATAATAGGAAATGATTGAATACGTTCGCGAATTTCATTCAATTTCACTGGTGAAGTTAAAATCTTAGCATGTTTCCCTTATTTTGTTTGTGTAGGTATACCACAGTTTTTATCCAAACAATGTTTAAAGCAATAGTAAATTCAGGTCTGAGCTATCGATTGAGAATTTAGAAAAAACGTTCTACAAACTTTATGGGTTCGCTCTTCCACTTGTAAATAAACCATAAAAGAATTTTATTTTACATCAGAGTCAGTTCGGCGTCATTTTGTATTTATTTGCCTAACAAATTTAAAATAAAATTTTACTTTTTCTTCATCTTGTAAATTCCAAAACTGATTAAATATTTTCAAATCAACATTATTTTGTTCCATATCCATATAATTAAAGTTTCTTGTGTGTATGGGACAAAATGATATTAAACTTTTTTTGGTTATTATTTCATTCCAAATCCATGGGCAATGGAGGTAGGTGAAAATAGCACTAACAAAATAAATTTGCTTTTTAAATTGCATATAGGATAAATATGACATTTTATGGCGTATGGGACAAAAGTTCGTTACATACATGTAAAATTAAGTGGATATGGGACAATATCAATACTCATTATCTCAGAAACTAAATAAGATATATCAAAACGGACTACAAACTCTGAAAGATTAGACTTCAAAAACTATAGATTAATCGTTACGTCAATTTACCCAAAATTGGCGTATGGGATAAAATAACACTCATGCGACGATATATCAAAAATCTCAACAAAAATTACCAAGAAAATACAAATTTTAACCAAAATATGCCTGTAGTTGCATTTTATAAATTGTCTTAGAACAATATTTGAACCAATATCAGGAAACGAATAGCTGATAACATATTTTCCATTTGTTTAAAATCAGGGTAACATTGATGTAGGTATAAAGAAAAGAAATAAAAAAATAATAATTTTAGAGAAAACAATTTTTTTTCTATCAAAAATTCAATTTTAAATGCGATTTCAAAACTAGCATGATTAAAAATTGCAAAAGTTAATAATTGATAGCTATTCACTACCCACACACATTCAACTGAAAAAAGATAGCTGCAAGTAGCTCTAGGTAGCTGAATAAAAATAAAAAAAAATAGGCCTGAATTCACAACTCAACACAACAAATTTCGTCAGGAATATTATAATGGACAGTAACAGTTTTAATGTCTCATATCATGTTAAAATGCACCTAATCGCAATTATAGCTACTGGGTCTATTAAATGTGGTATTAAAAAAAATTTAAGATGATCATTAATTAAAATTAGTTAAATAATTTATGTTAATTCCATGAAGTTATGTTTAAAATATTTTTAATTAAATAAATCTGATAATATGTTATAAATTTTTTAAAAAATTTTCATTTTTCTTTTTATCACAATTTTATTTTTTGTTTTAAAATTTAGAAAAAAACCTAGGTAATGGATAACTTTCTAAATGAATGGATTCGATTTTAATGGCAGTTATTGTATTGTTCATTGTTGTTCACAAAGTATGAATGCTGCTGAAGTATAATTCTTGATACCTTTGACTGTACAATTTGCTAATGCAATCTATAATTATAATTGACAAGAATTTAAGGACCTGCGTAGTAGATATCTTTTCAATTTATCTCGCTTCTCCTTAATGAACTCAATGCAATGAACCTAATGCAATATTTTATATAAATTACAACAAAATATTTCCTGATTAGTTGAAACAAGTAAAAACTATCATACTATACCTACTTTAGCATTGCCGTATAAATGAGAAAGAAAGAGAACACAGCATATGCTTGCCTAAATTTGTATATACAAATTTTTATTGGGCTGACAAAAGATTTGAAAACGCTTATGAAATTTTTATATGCGGGATTATGTATTAAGTACATAGTGAGAAAAAAAGTTTGGACAATAATTAAAGATTTTATATTGAAATTTTAAACAAAGACAACAAAAAGTATATTCCCACAGACAACAAAAAGTAAATGTTTTTTATGTTAAAATTTAACTTTTAATAGATAGCACGATAAATAGTTTCATTTTAATACGAAAAAATTTTTTTTTTACACACATTCTATTTGAATTTTATCTTATTAATTTCGCTACACCTCTTTGTTTCCTATATTTCACTTCATTCGTGAACATACAATTCTTATTACCGTCTATTTCTAAAAATTTGTTTTTTAAATGTATGGATATGTTAGCAAAAATACATACCCGAGTTTGACTTCTTATTGTTTAGAAATTCTTTGCTTTGCAATAAGCCTATTTAATACGTCAAATAAAAACAAAAAAAAATAAGTTTATCTAAAATAAAAAAATATAAAAACAACAAAAACAAAAATAGCCATGCATTTAAGGACATGCGCAGTAAGCACCTTCTCATTTTATCTCGCTTCTTCTTAATGAACTCTTAATATGTAAATAAGTTGTATATATGGCCGAAATGCGCATACAGCTTAAACAAATTTCTATTTGGTTTTATAATATTCAAATTTTTAAGTAAAATAGAGCCATTTTGTGTCATTCAACATCTTATTATTTTTATACTATTCTGTATAATGTTATTATTATGTTCTGTTAAAAATTTTAAGTTTGTCTTCAACTTAAATTATAACTACAAAACAGGGGCCCCTAGTTTATTTTTTAATTCATAATCAAATTTTATACAATTTTATTATTAACTTTTGAATTTATTTTAACGAGGAAACGAAATAACATTCAGATTAGCTATGTTTTTTTTACAACAAACTAGATTCAACAAATAGATTAGATTTAAGTGGCAGCTTAATATATGCACGAATGGTTAAAGTAAAAATGTTTTTTTTTTTCAATTTTTGTTTCTCTACCCTATATTTTTTATCATAGTAATATGGCACAAAATGATGCAGCAAACGAACTCTAGCTAAGTCTGGTTTTAATATCTATGGCGTTACACTCTGTTTCAAATTTTATTTTTTTCCCGTGTATTTATTTATTTATTTATTTATTAGTATATACATATGAATATATACAACTAATTTTAGAGCCCTTTACCCTTATCACTCTAATTAAGTTGACCCTTTGCTCTCTGTTAAATTTGTATAAGTTGGCTGTTGAGGCATTTGGATAATATACTTTCCTAAAGACGTTTGTCTGACCATAAATAGTGTCTGTTTCCGTTTGAATATTAGCTCTACAATTAATATTTTTCCCATTGAATAAGCATCTGGAATGATTGTTTTGAGTAGACTACGTGTAGTTATTTTAGACTGTCTATCATCTGTCTCGTTGCCTACTATTCCGACGTGTCCTGGTATCCATATTAACTTATTTATTTATTTTATTTAATTTTTTATTTTTTTATTTATATTTGGTCTTTCTCAAAAGAGCATCATTGCTCGTACAGAGTGTATACATTTATATATTTACTTATATTTACATATTTTTTATTTTATTTACTTTTTTTTTTTTTTATAAATTCAAAGTTAATTTTAATATAAAATTTTAATATAATTATATATATATATATATATATATATATATTTCGTATGTCTTTTTCCCCGTAATAGTTTTATGATATTTTTCTAATTTTAAGAACCTCTCAAATATATCAAACCTCTCTCAAAACAAATAATCGATTCTTTATCTAAATAAATATCGAAAAATCTTGCCATTGCATTGATTTTTCAATTTAGCATGTAATTTAGCACAATTTATATTTATTGGTTAAGTAATCATTTTAGCAAAAAAAAATTTAATATCAAATTAAATATTATTGTTTTATATATTTTTTATTATATTTTTTATATACTATATTTTTATACATATTTATATGTTTTTTATTTTAATAGTTTTTGTAATGTTCGCAGCGGCGGAGCTCAAAAAATAAATATACAATTAGACTGATTGTACGACATCCATAAACCTTTGACAAGAAAATTACAATACAATCAGCATCTTAAAACAAATGTGATGACAATTAACCATATAAATAAGAATTACAAGACCAGTTCGACATCCTAAAAGCCTTTGGCGGGAAGATTACATATATACCTCAATGCAGTAGCTTAAAAAAATGTCTTTATAGTAGTCAAGACAAAACAAATAAAATTAATGCTCATAATATAAAGTATTCAATCAATATAGAATAGACCTTATTAACTATCTAGATTTTAAAATTTTAATACACCAATTGTGTACACTAGTTATTGCTAAATTCTAAATTATTGTCAATATTGTTTAGAAAGATAAATAATAAATACATCAAAACAAAAAATAATAATTTTAATTATAATTAAATCTCTCTCTTAAATAATCGTAGCTGCCAATTTAAAATCAAAAGTACATAACTATATACTTATATACAAAAATATAAATAAAGTTTTTTTTAATCGAAAATAAAATTATTATACTTAATAATGCAAACATTCTAAATATTCATACATATTATACATATATACTATAATGTACACTTTTGTACATTGTATATAAATATAAAAATTCTTGCCATAATTTCAAATTTCCGTCAATTTATTCATATTTTTATACTTATTTTTATTATTATTGATTTAAATTTTTAAATATAAAAAATTATATACGACGATTTTTGGTTTTTTTTTATTTTATTTGTAAACACAATTCTTACGAAATCGAATCCATAAATCGAAATGAATCAACCATTATTCTATCGTATAGAATTTATTTCCATATAAATTTGAATGTACATTAGAATAAAAGCTATAACACTTAATACATATAAATAATATGTATATAATATATATGTAAAAAGCTTCTAATATAAATATAATAGAAATTAAATTGGATTTAAGTACATTTATCTAAAATTTATTTGATTTAAACTATTTGATCATACAAGTCGTAATTGTGAGAGGACTTAAAACACAGTAAAGTATAGAGTCAAATTGTAATTGAAATTCGACAGGTTATGAAGAGATGAGTGTTAAAAAGTTGTGAAATATTGCTTCTCCAATAATAATTGAATAAACTATTCAGTTTTTTACACTTAAACATTCTGTCATAATATGCCAATTCTGCTATAATATTTCAATCCTGCCATAATATGCATATTCTGCAATAATTCGACCATTCTACCATAATATGCAAATTCCGCCTATATAGCAAAGCACAAATTCTGCCATAATATGCCGATTATGCCATAATATACAAATTTGCCACAATATGCCGATACTGCCATAATATGATAATTCTGCTATAATATGCCGATGCTGCCATAATATACAAATTTGCCCATAATATGCTGATACTGCCATAATATGATTATTCTGCAATAATATTCCGATTCTCCCATAATATGAAAATTCTGCCATAATGTGCCGATTCTGCCATAATATGATTAATTCTGCTATAATATGCCGATTCTGTCATAATATACAAATTTGCCACAATATGCCGATACTGCCATAATATGATAATTCTGCAATAATATGCTGATTCTCCCAAAATATGCAAATTCTGCCATAATTTGCCAATCCTGCCATAATATGATAATTCTGCAATATTATTCCAATTCTCCCATAATATGCAAATTCTGCAATAATTTGCCAATCCTGCCTTAATATGGTAATTCTGCAATGATATGCCGATTCTCCCATAATATGCAAATTCTGCCATAATTTGCCGATTCTGTCATAATATTATAATTCTGCCATAATATGCCGATTCTGCCATAATATGATAATTCTGCCATGATATGATAATTCTGCCGTAAGATGCCGATTTTGCCATAATATTCCAATTCTGCCATGATATGCCAATTCCGCCCTATATAGCAATAGTTCTGCCATAATATGCCAATTCTGCTATAATATTCCAATCTTGCCATAATATTCCAATTCTGTTATAATATTCCAATCCTGCTATAATACGCCGATTCTGCCATAATATACCAATTCCACCCTATATTGCAATAATTCTGTCATAATATGCCGATTCTACTATAACATGATAATTCTGCGATAGTATAAGAGCCTGCATATTATGGCTGAACCGGCATTATTCTATGTATTTTTGACATATTCTGACGCTCACAACAATTATTTAATAAAACATACATTTAGAGAAAAACTATACATTCATAAAATTTCATATTGGCATAACAGTCTATATTTGTCTTTTATATCCTTTCAATATTCTGCAACCCCCAAGTATAGGTCATTAGGGCAGTCATCAATTTAATTCTTTTAATAACCCATAATTATCATACTTTGATGACAATGACTTGTAGACTAATTTTTTGATAATTCTTAACAAATCGATATTACGAAATTCGATAATATATTCAATTTACTTGAAATTTAAGAACACGATTATCATACTAACAACATTATAGTTATCTATCAACCTATACCCATATTTAAATTTAAAAATTTAACGAATAATAATTTAGATAACAATAATAATAATATTAATTTTCTAATTCAAAAGAAACTAGAAAAATAAAATATATTTTTGACCAGAGTCGGAAAATTTGTTTTAAGAAGGTGTGAATCATCCAGACATCCAAAAATTGATAGGTAACACAAGAAGAAGAAGTACAGACATTTTAAAACTGATAGGTAACACAAGAAGAAGTACAGACATTCAAAAATTGATAGGTAACACAAGAAGAAGAAGTGTTCCCTATAACATTTTTGGATGTCAGCGGTCATATGATATTGGCAATAATGTCCTGATAGATGTTTCTATCCGTTGCTGAATGGTAACCAATCGCCAATGTTTTTGATGCCTGTCCAGTCTCTAAATGCTAATTGTTTTCTTCCCATACCTCTTTTTCTTTAAATTTTTCCTAGTATTTATTTCAACGCATAATACGCCCAAAGTAGGAGGGTTTTTATTTCTTCAGCCTAGTAGTACTTCTCTTTTTTTGTTCGTTCTACGTAAAACTTATTCGTTTGTAATCTGATCTGTCTACGATGTTTTTAGCGTTTTTCTGAGTCAAGCTATATAGACATTATTATAACTGTAAAGACAAAAATTAAAATAAACTGTGTTATTTAATTGATATTTTTAAATGTGTTTCTGAGTTCATAGCATTTCGTATACTGAATACTCGATAATCATACTAAATCTATTCTGTAAAACTCTGAATAATTTCTAGTACATTCGAAAACTCAATTGCCCGCAATCAATTAGCAATTCGATACGCCCATTTGATTATATGTCAAATTTTTAGTGTATTTTTAACTATAATCAGTGTAATTTATTTCAGTATTCTATAATTAAGCTTTTTTTTGTCTAAATAAATTTGGCGTAAAATACTATAAAAATAAAATTAAGCCGAAATAATACCAAAGATTATATAATACTATAGGATGTCGCATTTCATATAAGAAATTGTCACAATAAAATCAATTTTAGCAAAAATTAATTATGAGCCACCCTGTACGATTGAGAAGGTCAATCAATTTACATTTTTTTCATCATTCCTATATAAACAACATTATTTAGTTTATTAGCAGAGAAGAAGATCTAATCATATTTAATCTGCAAGTTGAAAAATGTACGATATAAATCGGTTGTGAAATCTGAACAATTTCACAACCGATTTTCATTATTTTTCTTTTATATGAAAGATATTTAAAAAAAAGAGACATAGCGAAATCAAATATTTTTTCAAAATTCAATTGGAAATTTCAATTTAAAAATTCACCTCATGTATAATGTATACCGCTAGAATTAAGCTTAATTATTTTTTTTTAATAATGAATTATTACATATTATGCGGTTGTTGTCTATGATAAATCAATAAATTCAAATAACATAGTGCATCAAATTTCACCCCATGTATAAGTATACCGCCAGAATTAAATTTAATTACATATTTTTTTTAATAATGAATTATTCCATATTATGTGGTTGTTGTCTATGATAAATCAATACATTTAAATTACATAGTGCATAAAATTTCACCTCATGTATACATAAGTATACCGCTAGAATTAAATTTAATTATATATTTTTTTTAATAATGAATTATTCCATATTATGTGGTTGTTGTCTATGATAAATCAATAAATTTAAATTACATATAATGCCAAGAATAAAAATAATTGAAAACTATAATAAAATTTTTGCGAATAGTAGTAGCACATTAAATGAGATGTGATATTTTAATGCCTCATTTTGATGATCTAATAAATTTCTAATCGACTATATCCAACTCTGACTTGAACCAATTTACAAATATAAATAATAATATTGAATTCTCTAGTTTTTTATTGAATAATTCAACAACAAAAAATTTATAATGTAAAATGAAGCAATATTCTTTTATTCAATATTCAATTTACATTCAATGAATTGAAATACATATGTATACATCATAAGTACATAATATAATTTAAATGTAGTGACTATATAGTCATCTATAATACATTTACATAGTATTTGGTATTAGTTTTTGCATATTGAGCAAAGAACAGATTAAATAATTTGAATAATAATAATCCATTATTGTTGATTGTTGATTTGTTTACTTGTCTCATATAAAATATATATATTATATATAATATAATATAGATACAAATATTATATCCCTAATAATAATTGAATTGAATTTGATTATTATTTACTGCAATAATGATAATAATAATAATAATAATAATAATAATAACAAAAACAGTAGCACCAATCATACTTACATTATGATTGATAATGTGACCGATTGCTTGATTCCATTGTCAATTTTGATGATGTAGAAAATGATGATTTTATAATGGTGATGATGATGATGTTGATAATAAAATAAATATATAATAAGTATGTAATCATAAAAAAATAAATCGTTGATTTGTTAAATTGATTACTTCCTTGTTTAGGTTTTTTTGCTGTTTTTTCTTCATATTTTTTTTCGTTCCATTTCTATTTTTTAATATTAAATTGTAACAAAAAACAAAATTAATGAAATTCCCTTATATATGTATTTTTTTAAGATATTAATTCATTGTTTATTTTATAAATTGTTCTATTGATATAAAATTATATTAAATAGAATGGAATTTTAATTCTTTTTTATTCATTCAAAATAGAAAAAATATCAACAAAATAATTGTGTGGTTAGAAAACCAAAACCGCTAAAGTCGATATAATTAAGATAATGAGTTTTTGTACTAATGTAATTTTTATATGTAGATCTGAAGAATGTGTTTGTAATATTCAGTTAGTAATTAAATAAAGTTAATTTGAAAAAATTGAAAAATTGGAATTTTCTGAGTTTTTTTGCCATATCTGACATTTTAAGAGAAATTTAAAAATTAAAAAAATACCCTAAATGTGTGATGCAGTACTACGAGACCTGGTATGACAAGTTTGTGGTACTAAACAGTTGTCAAAATATACATTATGTTTAATATACCTGTCAACAAGTAAAAATTAAAGTTGAAATACTTTGCAGCACATGACTTTCAGGTTATCAAAAGTTATAATACGTTTATAGCTCGGCATTAAAGTCCCATTTTTTTCAATGTTAGCATTTTAACAAAATACATAGATAATGAATTATTTTATAAATTAAATAAAGCAAATCTAGGTTTTTTATATTTTTGTATTCTGCTAGTAAAAATCTGAAAAACAATACTTTTAGTCTTTTACATAACCTGCATAGCCGATCTGCTCGCGATGTAGAAACAATTTGCCGCCGTAGAAACAAGTTGGCTATATGTAAGTTATGTCATCTGACTACTAATCAGAAGGTACCGAGTTCGGTTCCAGATTACAAAATTGATATTTAATTAAATTTGATATTTGATGAAATGCATATGGCATATTTTATAAGCGGGTGATATAGTTGTAATAGGTGCAGTGCAATTTGCAGTCACAATATTAATTCAATGGTGAAACACTTTGGAAAATATTTCAATTGTTAGTCATTATTTTTTATAATTCCAACACATTTTCGGCTCAATTTTTAAAAAAGTTCCTTATTTTTTAACGTAGAGTCCGAATTTGCATAAAAAGTACCCATTTCCATTTGAAAATATCGATTTCGGCCAATTTCGACGTTTTTTGGTCTTAAAAAACCGATTTGCGGTGCTTCCGGAAGTTGAATATATCACCAATCGATAGAGCACCCTCGATTTAGTTAATAAATTTTTATTGTAATTTTAAAATAACAGCTTCTTCCCCTCTTAAAAAGCTGATACCATGCTCTAGCTAGAACAGCCGGTATATAAATTATAATGAAATTGTAGATTTTCAATTTCATGCACTCCCCTGAAAATGTAGTTATAATAAAATATTTTGTAAAACTACAAAGACTAAGGTGCGATCAAACTGGATGGTATATAGAATGCCATAAAACGAACATATTTAACACAAGATCACATCTAAAAGCACTATATAAAAAAAAATCAACATTATTGTCAGTAATTTAGGTAGTTATTACTATTAACAGGACATATAGGCTTTCTTCTGACATTTTAAGATAGTAAATATCCTTTTAAAGCAGCTTGGCTATCTGAAATTATATATATATGTTGACACCTCTCCGGGGCCCCCTTTTACTGCACTGTAATGCCAATACCTCGATTGTATAGGTTTCACCTTGAAAGACAGTGGGATATGTGCCAAATGCTGCGCTAAACATGAACCTTGGTCAAAATACCCCAGCACCGGTTTTCTCTCCGACTTTTGAGCTATCAGTATACCATACTGAAACTCCTGGAAATAAGGTTCTTATCAAACCTTCGACTTCTTCTCTTTTGGGTATTAGTACAGTGAAGTTCCTGTGACAATCAATTGCTTTTGTCATAAAGTCTGACATTGCAATTGCTTCGGTTCCCAGTTTAGTTTTCTGCAGAATGATGCTATGTCCTGGTCGTTTGTTTTAGAAATTGTTTGTTAGATGCAGCCTTGTTGTTGTCATTCCTGCCGTCTTCATCAAGTATAGATGAATTGGTGGGAGATTCAGAATTTTTTCCAGAGCTAAAGTAGGGCACGTTTTGAGTGCCTCAGTAGCCCCGAGGCATGCTATTCTTTGTATTTTTGTAAGCTTAGCACATGCTTTCGTCTGTTCAATTTTTGGCCACCATACAAATGTCGCGTAAGATATTAGAGGTCTTATTATAGACTTGTAGAGCCATACAGTCATCTGAGATAATCCCCATGTTTTTCCAAACATATTTTGATATGCAAAAAATACCCTGTTAGCTTTTTTGTTTATGTAATCTATGTGAGGATTCCATGACAGTTTACTGTTACTGACCAATGATGATGCAATTCAACGATTTATTCCAAACAAACTTCCACAATTTTACTGATGGTAGTACCCTGATGGCATTCTTCGAATTTCTCCGGTAAATTTAATGTCATACAATTACCAAAGTTAGCAATAGAAGTGAAAAATGGTTAATATGATTAGCTATGATTTGACTAAAATTGCTAACTGCGGCAAACAAAACAAAATTGAATTTAAATCGTTAAAAACTCGAAACTGTATTTTTTCAAGCAAACTCCCAGGATTTGAACCTAATTATAATTATATAATTTTCTTTATAAATACACTCTGTAAAGAAGCTGCCAAATTGGCTATCTAAGCCGATGTGAAACTGTATTATCATCATAATATTTCGGGTGGCCTTGGTAGCCGAGTGGTAAAGCACTCGAGTGCAGTAATATTACGAACGAAGGAGTACGGTTTCAAACCCCGTGAGAACCGAAAAAAATTTTCAAATAGTGAAAATTACTGAAATTGTAATTTTTAATACAACCACATCGGCTCAAATATAATTTAATAATTAATAAAGATATAATATAACTAATAAAAAAATAATATAAATATATAATATACAAAAATATATACCAAATAATTAATATGGTTTAATAAAAAGGCCCATATTTCGAAAGGGAAAAGAACCTATTAAGTTGGCCTACAGATTTATCTGTAGGATCAACTGTTAAAATAAATAAACAAATCTTAATATCTTCTTAATACTTTTAAATCATTTCCCATTAGGTCGCAAGATGGAATATAATCACACATTTGGGTTGGCGATTTCCTATTACAGTCTTAGGCTACTTTTACCGTGCTCCAAATTGCGATATTCGTGTTGTTGGCCTGCTAAATGTAACTTCCCTTTCTCAAATGTAAGTCCGTAACTGCTCTTTGATATCGACGTTTAGTTGGAGTACTTTCCCTGTTTTATAAATACTCCATGGGTGTGAATACAATATGCTCAGCAGAAATTGAAGCAATGTTCCCTTCTCTTAAACAATTCAATACTGTGCAAATGACAAGAGGTCATAGAACGCTGCGTGGTGCAAGTAGCTAGAGTATCTACCTTTCAACCGAAATGTCCCAGGTTCAATTCCCGATGAAGAAAGAAAATGCTTTATTGGTCTTTCGACCTGGTTTAGTACACTTTCTCAGCCATTATCGAAATCGACATTAATTAATAATTCCAGCAATATTTTATGTTCTACATTCCTATAACTTCTTTTATAATATAAGAACACATATATAACACATACACACAATCCTGAACTTTTAATAACATTTTTCAAATAAATTACAAACATTAAAGGACTTTCAAAAATTTATCCTATTCAATGCATTCAATATTTTAGAGATAATTCAACTTTAATTTAATTTCGGCACATTTAAAATAATTATTAGTAATTTAAAAAACAAAAATAAAAAGCAATAAACAAAAATGCTTTCTGGTAAGCAAAATCAAATCCTTGAAAGTATCTAGCTATTAAAAATGTTTTTTTTAATATTTTTATTTTTAATTTCCCTATGCAATAAAAATTCTGAATTTTTCATGATTTTTGGAAAAAAAAATTTCACAATAAAAACAACAAAATAAAAATTTATGTCTTTGAAAATTTTTTGAGAAATATTTTCTACTTGATAAAGCATAAACCAATTTTATAATATCTTTTCTGAATTGAATCGTCCTCATCCTCCCTCATTGTCTCTCATTCATACTCTAACTGTGTTACCAATGGATTTAATTCTTAAGATCTGCATTTTAAAGGCGCGTATTATCGCTATTAACCGCACTAAAATTTTATTTAATAAAATTCATCAGAATAAATAATTTCTCTCTACACTTTATACTCCTCTATTTCTATACGCTGAAGCAAATCTCTGAGAGACAGTAGTATTGTATAGATTTGTCTATTAACACAAAATAATATAGATAGTAACGATAAATGAAATAATAATAATAAAAACCATCTTTGATTTTATTGCAATTTTTCGGTTAATGATTTTTAAAAATTAAATCATTGAAAATAATTACTTTTTTCCGTTCATCAAAATTTTGGATAGAAAAATCTGGGGATACAAAGGGGATGGAATGAAATAGAAATAAAAATCAAAGTAAAAATTTTTAAACAACCTCTTAGGCAACCATTTCTAATATTTTGTTTTTTTTTATTTTGTTAATTTTTATTATTGAATTTCTTAAGTTTTATTTTAAAACAAAATGAGGGAAGGGAGAGGGGGGTTAATATTGCAGAATGGGTTGGAATATTGAAATAATTTTCAAATAGAGAACTAAAAAACTGTCATTTATTTTATTTTCATCATTCCAAAGGAAATCATTTAAAAGGATTTTTTTTTTTTTGGATTGTGGTTTGCTTTTTTTTTTGTCTTCAGTCAATTGATTGCCATTGCCAACAAACCACTTAAAAATTCGATCTCAATTGTAATTTTTGTGAAAACGTAATGGAAAAATTATTAAAACTAAATTAAAGAAAGAAAATCAGTGGTGGTTTAGAAATGGTTTTGAATAAATTCGTCAATTAAGTATGCTTTAGGTTTAAAGTTAAACTAGTCTCTAGAGAGTAGTAACGCAATGGCTCGAAAATGAACTGCGGAGCAGGTCTAATTAATCTAATCTTATCAAAGTTTAATTAATGATTACCCTAATTATGCTAGTGTCTTTTAAGCAGAGTTACTTACAATTCGGGAAGCCCTTAAGACCCTTAGTCATAGGCCTTCATGCTTCACATTGTATCAAGTGCTTGTGCGACATTCAAAAATGCAGCGGAACATAATTTTTTTCTTTTCTATGCCACTGCTTATCTCTTGTACTACTCTGTATGTTTCCTGAATGGCTCTGCCGAAATCCAAACTGATGTTGTGATATTAATCCTTTATCTGACAGAATAGAGTTTAGTCTAGTCGATATTAACTTTTCGAATACTTCAGATAAAATTGGCAACAAGCTTATTGGCCTGTATGCATTCACCGAGGTATGATCATATACGACCCAAATAAAAGTCAACAATCTTCACGGATAGTCAAGCCGCTATCAAAGCTTTGGACACTATCTGATTTAAGCTGGTGCAACAATGTTGAAATGAAATTGAAAGCGTTTACAGGCGTTTTTCAATCTGTCCACTGTGGGTTCCTAGTCACAGTAATATAAATGGGAATGAGAGATTAGATGAACTGGCCAGAGAGAAAAGTTCAAATATTGGGAACCCTATTGAGGAGGCTATTCATTTTCCAATGAGAGTCGTCAAATAGCGTATCCATTTATATTTTCTGAGCAGAGCGAATGAAAGATGTCATAGACTAAATATCTTTAAGGCAAGGAAAGCATCGGATACACCCATCATTGAACATCTGCTTTGTGAATGCGAAGGACTCACGCGCAGCACTCACCTGTGCAGAATATGCGAAATAGAGGATGGATCTATTGGACATCTGCTCTGTAAATCCGAAGGGCTGATTCGCAGTAGACTCTGCCACTTGGGAACAGCGTTTCCCGTCGATGGGAGCTACCCAGCATACTATTGAAGAACATCCTGAGTGTTATCACAAAATCAAGTATCCTTAATTACTCAAACACTAGTTACAATAACTAATAAACATGGGTTATCACAGTAAGCCCATTTGCGGCTGCGGTGATATAGGGGACAAATCCCCTCCCGGAAATGCTTAAATCTAATCTAATCTAAATACGTGTAAGACGTTACGACCAAAACATGGATCTCGCATAACATCAATAAAATTAAACAACTCTTGGCCAGGTCCAGTAATAATATATGAAGAGTAGTAGCCCTCAGTATGGTTCATTGACCGATAGGGAACCACCCTGTCAAGCTAGGTATTCCGTTCAATCCCCATTGTCGCAGCTGCAAAGATGATAATGAAACAAAATTAGCTAGAGTCATATTCTAACTGAGGCTTTCCCCAGCAATATAAGATTTATTGACGTGATAAGCAAAATAGGATATCTGATTAACATTCTCAATCACACAGAGTGGCTGGGGAGAGTAAAAATGAGAGAATAATCCCCTATAATAACAAAAAAAAAAATAGGTCATTCCTGGTATCAAAAAGGCACAATTAAGTGCTAATTTGTTTTTCAAAAGAAACTGGAATGGCCACTTCTACCTAACTATACCTAGTAGCGCAAAATTTAGAAATTCAGTCCAATGATGTGTCAAGCTTTCAGTGCTCAAATTCAGTGTGACATAAAATTTGTGTCGCGAACCTATATGTTCAAGTGATGAAATTTGTAAAATAATGCTTTTGGAAGACTTAACGATACAAAATAAAATTAAATGTGTGAAAGAATTATAAAATATGCAATATTATCTCCATTTTTATCTTACTTCAGACTCAACACTATTATGGATAAGAATTTCCAACTTAATTGTTTGTATAAAAACTATACCAAACTACTCCACTGTTTTTGCTCAAAGTCAATTGAAATGGAGTGAAATCCCAATTTACTTACCTAGTAGAAAATAGATGTACAAAGTAATAAGGAAAATAAAACGGTCAAATTTGACAATAATATGGTTAAAATTTAATGTTAGTTGATAAACAACAGTTTTACGATACAAATTCATTCATTATAACAACTCAGGTTTGTCACAATCTCGTGTAACACTTCAATAGCTGAAAAAAACAAAAATTATTTTTAAATAATTTGAATCAGACTATCAATAAATGCACTGGTTCAATACGCTGATGTCCAGAGCTACACCAATCTTCTGCCTATTTTTCTTCTTTGATTCAGAATCCAATCTTCGGGGATTTTACAAACCTGCACTATTTTCTGAATGCAATCTACGGCTTTGTCCTCATCTTTTTTTTTTCAATGATACTCATATATTCAACAACTAATTGCGTTTCTGTCACACACCATTATTAAGGGTTGATTTGATTTGTAAAATTAGTCGTTCAATATTCTGCCAAATACGTCTGAAGTTGAACTTTATAATTGTTTTCATCTTAAGTTTTGGATAATTTTTGTTAATAGGGTTTTGTAATTAATTTTGGTTAATAGGTTCATAATAAAGGACCCAAAACATATTTTATTACACCAAATATATTTCAGGGCCGATATTTAAATAGCTTAATATACTCACAATGACATGAAGACGTACAAATTAACTGCCAAATAATATACAAACAATTAAAGAAAATATTTGTAATCATTATGATTTAATTCGAATTCATTTGATTGAATCAATTACAAATACTGCATTATGTAGCTTACGACAATTACAATTACAACTTTTCTATCAAATTAGAAATAGAATTTTCAAATACAATTACTATACATACATGTAGTTTATAACACTAAAAATTACGATTTTTACAATTTTACAATAAAAATACCATATTTCTGTACTATAGTGTACGGTAATTGTAATTGTAAAATACTGTGTTTATGTAGTTTACGAGAATTAAAATTACGACAGTTACGACAGATTACGACAGTTTTACTATCAAATTACATTTATAATTTTACAATACAATACTGTGCATATGTAGTGTACAACATACTGTATTTAAGTAGTTTACGACAATTAAAATTACAGTCTTACTATAAAATTACAGTTTTACTATCATATTACGTTTATAATTTTACAATACAATACTATTCATATGTAGTGTACAACAGTAAGAATTATAATTACAATTTTTCTATAACAGCTTTACTGTCAAATTACAATTGCAATTCAATTCAATTTATAGTTTATGACATTAAAAATTACAATTATAATTTTACTGTCAAATTAAAATTTCAATTCAATAGGTACAATAATACTATACATGTCTAATTTACGACAGTAAAAATTACAATTACAAATACTATACTTATGTTGCTTACGACAATTAAAATTACAAGTGTACTATCAAATTACAATTACAGTTATTTTATAATATCATGCGTGTGAAGTTAACGACAGTTTAAATTACAATTACAATTATTTTATATTTACCATATATGTGAAGCTAACGACAGTTAAATTTACAACTATATTATCAAGTTACAATTACAATTTTACAATAGGTACAAATACTATACATATCCAATTTACGACAGTAAAAATTACAATAAGAATTACAATTACAATTACAAAAACTATACTTATGTAGGTTACGACAATTACAAGTGTACTATCAAATTACAATTACAGTTATTATGTGAAGTGAACAACAGTTAAAATTACAACTATGTTATCAAATTACAATTACAATTTTACAATAGGTATGAATACCATACATATCTAATTTATGACAGTAAAAATCACAATTACAAATTACTATACTTATGTTGCTTACGACAATTAAAATTACAAGTGTACTATCAAATTACAATTACAATTATTTTATAATATCATGCATATGAAGTTAACACCAGTTAAAATTACAACTATATTATCAAGTTACAATTACTATTTTACAATAGGTATAAATAATATACATATCTAATTGACGACAGTAAATTTAGAACTTTAGTGTCAAATTACAATTACAATTTTTTGGCTTTAAGACATGTAGGTGATTTTAGACCAAAGCTAAATAAATATACAATATACTAGCCAAAATAAATAATTCATAATTTCAAAAATTCACAATTCAACCAATACAAATCGATTGGTAGCGATTTCATTAAACACCACTGCTAATAATTATACCACTATGCAGATAAATGTGTACAAGTAAATCAGTTTAACTCATAATTTTATTTTCTGAAAAAAAAATTGTTTCTATTGTTTTTATTTTTTTTTTTGTGGCAATAAACGCCACAAATTAAATTTTAATATTTCTGATGACTGAATCTTTGTATTTTCTTCTTCAATGTCTGACCCACAAAGATGGATAACTCAATGAATTAATAAATGAATAAAAAAAAAATGAAGAGACTCTGTTAAAGATATTCTATAAATTTACATGTAGAATGTGGACAGTATAAAAAAAAACAAAAACAACCAAAAATCGAAGAAAATAAAAAAAAAAAATAAACAAAAACGGGGGTTGCAATTTCCGTTGTTATAATTGAAAGCGGGGGTATTAATGACAGACATCAGACGAAATTAGTAAATTGATTGAAGAATTATGATGATGGTAATTGGATTAAATGGAATTTTGTTTTTTTTTTTTTTTTTATTATTTTCCCAAAGAATTTATTTAATTAGGATAAATTTTTATGATTTTTATTTATTTTTATTTCATCTCTTTTGAAACTAAGTAAATTAGTAATTATTATTGTTCAACTGATGAAATTGATTTGAAATTTTGCAGAAGATTACAAACATACCGTTAAAAGATTATTGCACCACTGATGTCGGATGAATTGGTGTAATAGAATGTTTTACTTTGTTTTTGTGGAATTTTGTGAATGTTATCCGCCTAGAAGAAATACCAGTTGGTACTTACATAAAACAAAAATAAGAGATTCATAATTACTGTTATCATTTATGTTTTGATTTTGTTTTAATGTCTTCTTCTTCTATAACTAAAAATGTTATAAATTGTATTAAGTTACTCCAACTTCATCATATTTCAATCTTGTAACAATAACGTCCATTAGGTGATCTAGCTTTTCGGTTTTTTTTCTTGAAATGTGACTTGTATTTGGTCAGACATTCGTATTCATCTTCAACCAATCTTCACAAATTCAAATATGATCTCACATTGTATTTTCGGTTTTTTATCTAGTGCGAATAATTTTGAGGGATGCTGGAAAACGTTATTTACTTCAGTTCGATTCGTAATTCAAAATCGCCAAACCCAGAAATCGCAAGACAAAATGTACAAAGTCAAAATTTTTAACGACAAAATAACCAAAGAAAAATTTTACCCATCCTGAAAATGCGTGTAAAAATAAATGATTCTATGGAACTTGACAAAATCCAGGAAAAAATTCCCAAAATCAAGTATACCCAACGAATACCCAACGCCGAAATATCCAAAGCCACATTTCCACGTTCCCGAAAATGCATGTAAAAATAAATTATTCCATTGAACTTGACAAAATCCAGAACAAAATTCCCAAAATCAAAATCCCAACGACGAAATATCCAAAGCCATATTTCCACGTTCCCGAAAATGAATGTAAAAAAACTATTCCATTGAACTTAAAACAAAATCCAGAACAAAATTCCCAAACTCAAAATCCGCAACGGCGAAATATCCAAAGCCACATTTGCACGTTCCCGAAAATGAATGTAAAAACACTATTCCATTGAACTTAAAACAGAACAAAATTCCCAAACTCAAAATCCCCAACGGCGAAATATCCAAAGCCATATTTCCATGTTCCCGAAAATGCATATAAAAAAAATAATTCCATTGACATTAAAACAAAATTCTGTACAAAATTAATTTTTCGATCTTCTACCAACAAAATGAATATAGCAAAAATGTTACCTAACTCAGCGGATAACAAACATGAAGAAAGAGAATATTAAAAGAATAAAACAAACGGAACAAATGAAAATTGGACTACAGAGTTTTATGCTCCTTTGCTGTAATTATAATAATACGTTCTTTTCCGATAATTATGTTTTCTTACTGTCAATTTCAGGGGTTAAAAAATTAGGTCAATATTTTGTAAAAAGTGACGTTCGAAATAATTGATCAATTCAAGCAAATTGAAAGCAAAATTCAAATGTAAGCGGAAAAATTTTTAAATTACAAATATTGTCACTCAGTACACAAAATTACAATTACACTTTAATATTCAAGGATATTCGAAAGTTTAACATTATTCATGATAAAAATAAAATTCTACTATCTTTCTTTATTAAAATTATTTTGGTATGAGTATATAAAGGCAGATATACAAATATACATACAATACAATGTACATTTCCAATTCTGAATTTAATCAAATATAAATTCAGTCCACCATTTTAATAAAGGTTACGGACCAATTAATTTCCGGGCATATAAATAAGTAGTGATGAAAATATATTATATTAAATAAACCAACAAAAAAACGAAAAAAAAAAACAAAATTAATAAAAAAAAAAAATAACTCTTAACAAGTATAGTCCAAATATAATAATAATGTAATTATTATCTAAAAATATGAATACGAACCAGTTATTATTACAGAGAAACATAACACAAAAATAAAAACAAGAACAAAAAAAAAATAATTTTCAAAAATATCCTTTAGAAAAGAAACAGAATTAAAAAAAAAAAAAAAGTATTTCTTAAATAATCCTTTTTTTCGGCAGATACCAAATATTATCAATTGATATTTAAATATGAAAGAAAGTATAGCAATTTTTTATGAAATGAGAGGATATTAATGACATGATGGGGTTGAACGGGGTATATGATGATAAATAATTACAACGGTTAAAATTTGGTATTTCTTATACCGTTTTATATTTATCTGAACTTATTTTGAGAGTTGAAATGGACTGTTATGAGAAATTTTGAATGAGAATGATTGGTAGAAAACTAATACCACTATACTATTACTGCTCCCATCATCAGTAACGATAATAGATATAAAAATTAACAGGATATTCTATTTAAAAATCATGAATGTATATATGTACATAAGTATGTATATATGTAAATATATTATTGACACTGAAATTTTTCATATTAAGTCGTTTTTTAGTCGTAATTTTGAATGAACATGAGATAATGATTAACAAAATTATTTTAATCATTATGATAATCATCATCATCATCATCATCAATGGAAAATAATCATTATAAGAGGTTAATCAACATAATTATTATTTTTAGAATATTACTTATTTTATGTTTTCAGCGTTATTTTTTTTTGTTTTGTTGTTGTTGTTAGTATTTATATAATATATTTTTTTACATTATTATATTATTAGTAATGTAATGACTTAAATACAATTTTAGTTCAAAAATACATATACATATGCATTATATAATTATAGGTATATTGTAATATATATTAAAAAATAAATTTATATTTATTATTGTTGTGTATTAGTACAGAGTGATTTAAGAATATTTTTCAACTGGAAATTGTAAATGAATGAAATTCAGAAATTAAGTGAATTTGAATTTTTAAAGCTTATATGACTGATAGAAATGTAATATCGATCATAGACATTGTAATATCGATCATAGACATGTAATATCGATCTGTCATAATACACTTGATAATTTATGATATATAGAATATATTGATATCATAATATCAATATTACCATGTCTGTCAGTCGTATTATTTACTCTCAAATATTTAATTTTGTTAAACAATTGTTGCAGTACAACAATCACAATTAAATGTAACAGTAAATAGTATCAGTTTTAAGTGTATTTTTGTAGTTTTTACTTTAAGTACAACTAAGTATAAGTATATTATGTTTTGAACAACAAATCACAATTAAATGCAACACAAATTAATATCAGTGAATTTGAATTTTTAAAGCTTATATGACTGACAGACATGTAATATCGATCACAGACCTGTAATATCGATCATAGACATGTAATATTTATCTGTCATAGTACACTTGATAATTTATGATGTAGAGAATATATTTTTGATATCATAATATCGATATTACATATCTGTCAGTAACATTATCTGCTCTCAAATACTTAATTTTGTTAAACAATTATTGCAGTACAACTAAGTATAAGTACATATATTATGTTTTGATCAGCAAATCACAATTAAATGTAATACAAATTAATATCAGTTTTAAGTGTATTTTTGTATTTTGTATTTTAAAGGATTCTTGTTGCAAAATAAAACCGTTATAAGTAAGCGGCTCATTAAAGATCAAAATGTACATATGTATCAGGCACGAAGCGTCCATATATTGAGTTGAATCAGTGCTTCCCCAAATGAAATATTATTTTATTATTTTTTACAACTTAATATAAAATATATATTTAATTTAATATAAAAATTACTTAACTACGAAAATTCAAATCGAATGAAAAAAAATTTGAAGCAAAAATTATATACATAGATATTAACTACATTATGTTTAGAAAATAATGCGTATATAAACATCATTATTTTCTATTATTCTTTCAATCATACAAGCCAACAAGAGATATTCAACAACCATAAATTTAAAAAATTTGAAAATAATGCCTATTAAAAATCATTATTCTCTTATCAATATAACTATAATAATTATACATTGCATAAAAATATAATGATAAGTTAAATATCATTCTCCTCATTTACAATATACATACACTCAAACACATTGTCTCTTTTCCTAGCAACAGCAACAAAATAATAAATGAAGCGACAATAAAATAAAATCTTACAAGGAAAAAAAATTGAATCGCTTATATTCATTCCAAATCTACCTGATATAATTAGAAAATATCTGATAGAAAATAGATTATCAAGGGAAACAGCAACAAAATATCGCATGACACAAATTTACTAATCAAAAAAAGTAGCAAGGAATGAATTAATTTTGTGCATTATTGTGGTTGTTGACTTAAATGAGAATTAATATCTATAAAAATAATGTATGTAGTTTTGGGTTTTTTTTAAAGAGAGTGGTATTGATATGTGTTAAGTAATTCTGTACATTTTTGTTATTGAATGCTACATTGTTTATTTTCAGCTATAATTTTGTTTTATGCAGTTCTCAAATAATTTGTTAACAAATGTAAAAATTTAAAATGTTTTTTTTTTTATTATTTATAAATAATTAAAATAGATAATTGTAATTGTTTTATTGAAAGCTTAAGAAAAAATCATTTTCTGCTAGAAGTGTTGAAGAAAAATTATTAATTGTTAAAGATGATTGCTCTACTAATAACAACAACAACAATAAAACGGTGTAATCAGCATTTTTCAGTAAAATCTTATAATTCGTATACGTGGTATTTGCCAACATAAATATAGAAAGTTCATATTCACACTTTTTTTACATTGCTTTCTTAAGGTCAGAGCTTAAATTAAAGTTATATTTTCAGATGGAAATTTTAATAACAAAAATAGTATTTCCTAAATATTAACATTTTTAATTGAAACAGAATTAAAGAATTATTTTAATAAATATTCTCAACTTTGTAAATTTATAATAACACTTTATAATAACTACTTCAGTTGAGCGATCGTTTTTCTGCCTAAACAGAATTAAAACTACTACTTTGAGAAGTAGATGTGAACAATTTTAACTGTCGAAGTTAGCAAAAATTTCAATAGAAAAAGAAAAGCCAAAGTAAACTGATGCTTCTTTTTATAGTGCTTCCCCAGTTGAAAATTCCACGCCCCGTCACTGATATGTATATATTTTATATATATATATATATATTTCAATACCTAAGAACTACAGATACATATAAAGTGGAGAAATAGGCTTTACCAGTAATTGCAATACTTATTACAGGTTCGATAATAATAATAGTTGGGTTAGACGATTTAGATAATATACCCCTTTACTCTATCAATTTTGGATTTATTGTATTTGCGATATTTGATTTGTTTTAGGTCTACCAACAATTAATTGTTTTTCAAATCCCAGGGAAATTAAAAAAATAAATAAATAAATAAAAAATCCTGTTTAATTGAATTTTTATACGCTCACAATAATCAAGACATTTTTTGAAATTAAAATATCTTTTTTTCAGCCAGTTCAATTGAACCATTTTTTCTTTTAAAATAAAAAAAAAGATCAAACAAAAATATTACTGGTTGCAATACAAGTATTTATTAACAATAATTAAATAGAATATAATTTTAATATAATTTTAATTTGTTTTAATTAAATGTAATTAATTTTGCTATTTTAAAAATTATAATACGAAAATCTATTAATAGAAAAATAAAGCCGAAAGCCATGGTAGTGCTTGCAAGTTATTATTGTATATAATTTTAAATTGTATCCAATAAAAATAATAATTATAATAATAAAATACATTTAATTTTTATTTCAAATGTTTTACTCATGAATATTAACAATACGAGAGTGGATTGGTTCAATTTGGCACTATATTATAATACAGTTGACCAGCACATTCCAAAGCTGATTTTTTGTTAAATCAATTATTACTTGTTAACAAAATTACCTTCACTTTGATCCATTACTTGTGAACTATATAACTTTGCAGAAGACATTTCTGTCACTTGCAATCCCATAACAAATTTCAGTTCCCAGTTTTCATGACGAAAAATATTATTTAAGTGCTCGCACTTGATTAATATTGAAATGATTTGAATATAAAATAAAATAAATAAATAAATATATTTTATGTATACTAATTTTGTTTTTGTCTGAAGCCTTATAACAACAACAATAATTAATAATGAAAAAAACAGTTCTTTAATTATGAAAGACAGAATGAGAATTGAGAGAATACATTAATTTTATGTATTATGGAAGTAGGTGTGGGTAGAAGTATAATATAGTGACAAAATAATATTAATGTATTACAGTTGAGTCCACTTAAAAGCATCTCGCTTAAAAACACAAACCCTTTTAAGTGCACATTATTTCGAATGCAATTTTTTTGCTTTATTTTTAAATCAATTCGTTTAAAAGCAAATCGTTTAAAAGCAAAATATCTTTAAATGAATAAATTTCTGTATAATATTTTATAAACTTACATACTTTTCGCGTTGTTTAATAGTGCATGATGCACAATTTTATTAATGTGTTGAGACAACACAAAAATATAATGCGGCCAAGCTTTAGAATTAATAAAAATACAGAGTTTAGTAATTTTTGCAATGTTGGATGTCACACATACTATGTACAAATACATAGCTACATATTAAAATTCTTCTTTATTTACAACATAGCACCTACATAATTAAAATTGAGCTAAAAAAAATATTTTAGGACTTATCTGTTTAAAAGCACAACTTGCTTAAGTGCACAAATTTGCGTGTTATCTTCGATGTGGTGCTCAAGTGAGTTCGACTGTATGATGAAAAATGATACATATTCACTTTGTTGTTGGTGTTTTGAGATGTAATGTGCATATTTTTATAAACTACACCCAAACTTTACTAGTATTATTCTAGTTAGTATATACATATATATTAAATGATATTAAGTAAATGGTTGTTATATCATTCTGTTATGATTTTAGGAATAATGTTCATCAATTCATCTCCCAGTTTGCTCTAATTTCTAGTTAAGCTGGTTCGGATTCATATATCTAGATTCTAGTCCATTCTTGTTTATTTTTATATTAAAATTTCTTTTTTTTTTTTTTACTAATGTCCGTTGAACCATCTCCTAGTAAACTTGATTAATAACTGCTTAGTTACTAATTCAATATTTCCATAAATAATTTCACTTTAAATCACCCTGTAAACTTTTAATAACTTTGAATATGTTTTTGAAATTTTTAAAACCACCACAATTGACATAAAATTTATGAAATGCAAAACAACAATTTTTTGTTATATTTTTTTTTCTTGTTTTTTTGATTTCTTTTCTTTGTGTTTTTTTTTTGTTTTTTTTTCGAATTTTAAAAGATTCTTGTTGTTAAATAAAACCGTTATAACTAAGCGGCTCATTAAAGATCAAAATGTACATATATATTTGATATTTTATATATTTCAATAGTATAAAAATAAATAAAAATTTTGTTATAAATTCTAAAACAAAATCCAAAAAAAAAAAAAAAAAACACAACAACAACAAAAGGATATGAAAAGGATAAAACCAAATCATCATTATTTGTTTTTTTGTATTTTTGTTTTTGATATTTTTTGGTGTTCTGGCAACTTATTTTTTTTAATTTTTATTTTTTTGTTTTGTTTGTTATATTTTTAAGTTTAAAAGGCTGTTTCATACCACATTAACACCCACTTATAATACTAAATAGGTTGGTGGTGGTGGTGGTGATGGTGATATTTAGAAAGAATATAATAATATAGAGAGTAAAAAATTATTAAAACAGAACACAAGGTATGCATGTTTTCAAATAATTTAGAATGAGATATCTGTTTATTTTGTTACCATCTTATTAGTATATTATCAGAATATCCTTTATTATATCCTTGTTAAATAATATATATGTATAGTATATATATATTGACAATATCATTCGAAATATAAAATTTTTACTAAAATTTCATTTTTTTTTTTTTGTGTATTTTATCCGTTTATTTTTGAATATTTATTGAGCAAGGGTTAAACACGAGATTATTATTAAGAATTGAAATGGATTATTATTAGCAGGAAGTCGGAGCAATATATATAGTATAAAAACAGAATAAAAACAAATATACCACCAAAAAGGACTTCATCATTACATCACTTTTAATAATATTCCCAAAATATTATGTATATACATATATGTATGTATACATTATATTATTATGTATAAAGATGGAAATAGAATTTAAAATATTTTTGGAAATTTAGTACTGTTAATTTTTTAACTGAAGTGCAAAATATTACCGTTATATATAATAATATACATATATTAATAAGTGCTCAAAAATAAACAAACAAAATACAAATACATATTAATATATTATAAAAATTTTCATCAAAGATAGAAATTATGTTAAGCAATGATAATGGATTGTAATAAAGTAAAATAAAAAAAAAAAAAACAAAAATAACAAAAATATAAAATTTATCCAAAAATATGTGAAAATTAAGGTATATAACATCCGTTTATGATTTTGGAGGCTGTTGTTGTTTTTTTTTTTGTTTATTCGAAATTTTAAGGTATTTGTTTACTTACTTATTACCTATTAATATGAAAAAAAAAAATAAAAGAAAATGGAAATTCACTTTAATAATTCAAAAATATATACGCAAGGGAAATTGGGAAAATTTCAAATCAAAAAAAATTTTTTGTATCATTCTAAAATAGGTATGTATGGGTTAAAAAGAAATTTCTTCTTTCTTTTGTATTGTCTCTTGTTCTCTTTAAACAAAAATAATTAAACTGAAAGGGGTAGTAGGTACATTATTTGAAATTACTACCATATTGTAATAAGTAAGTATATGTATTGAAGAGTAATAGAGTGTAGATAAATTCAAAATATAATTTAGAAATAATATGAAAATGAAAAACATTTGGCATTTTTGGTTTTTTTCTGTTTTTTTTTTGTAATATATTTTAATTTTGGTTTTTTCTGTTTTTTGGAAACAAATTTTTTTTTTTTTTTAATACCCTTTAGGCTATTAAAATATGACAATGTTTCGTTTGAGTGCTCATCATATGAAAAATAAAAACAAAAAAAAAACTCAAAAATAATTCATAGCCACAGCCTTCAAAAAAATATTATCTATATTTTTTCGGTTTGATTGTCTTGATACAAAAATAAAAAACAAAAAAAACAAAAAATTTTATTTAAATTTTCATAATTATGTTATGGAGGTGGTGGTAGGAGTTTTCAATAAAAAAAATAAAATACAAGGCAAAAAAGGAGTATACATTTTGCTCTTTATTGCATTAAGAAATATTATGATTAAATAAGATCATCATCATCTCATCATGATCATCATTATTGTGATCTGGATTAATAATAATATTTATATTTTTTTATAATAATTATTATTTTTTATGATTGCTGTAAACTTTTGTTTTTTTTTTTTTTTTTTTCGTATTTTAATTGTTATTGTTATTGGTTGTTAGCTGTTATTATGTTAATATATTTTATAATTATATTAAAATTTTTCAGAGATAGATTATTATTTAATTATATTTAAAATGTATATATGTATATAGAATAATTAAATATTTTAATGGTAATATTTTTATAATAAAACAAAACAAGAAAGGGAAATGGACCTATAAAGTTGGCCTATAGATTTATCTGTAGGATCAACTGTTAAAATAAAATAAAATAAAATACAAAATCAGAAAAAAATATGAAAATGGATCGGGTTCGAAATTAAAATGTCAAAATGTCGTTTGAATACAATCTTAATTTTCAAAATATCATTTTTTGTTTAACTTAAAAATCTTGACTTTTTTTAAATTATATAAAAATTCTGGAAAAAGAAGATTAGCCGTTGTAAATATTCTGGAAAAAAAACAGATATACTCCTTCATGTATCCAAGCGATTACGAATATTCTGGAAATAAAACGATATTTTGAAAAAACGATATTATGAAAAAACGATATTTTCAAAAAATGATATTTTGAAAATACGATATGTTGGAAAAACGATATTTTGAAAATACAATATGTTGAAAAGACGATATTTTGAAAAAAAAAAACAATATTTTGAAAAAGCGATATTTTGCAAAGACGATATTTTAAAAAAACGATTTTGAAAACACAATATTTTGAAAAAAAACGATATTTTGAAAAAACGATATTTAGAAGAAACGATATGTTGAAAAAGCGATATTTTGAAAAAACTATATTTTGAAAATACGATATTTTGAAAATACGATAAAAACTTGCAAATCGATAAATACTTTGCAAATCGATATTAGAGCTTTTTCTATATTTGGAATAGACGATATTTTGAAGAAAAAAAAACGATATTTTGAAAAGGCGATATTTTGAAAAACGATATGTTGAAAAAGAGATATTTTGAAAAGACGATATTTTGAAAAAAGATATTTTGAAAAGACGATATTTTTGAAAAACAAAATTTAGAAGAAACGATATTTAGAAGAAACGATATTTAGAAGACGCGATATTTAAAAAAAAACGATATTTTGAAAAGGGAGATTTTAAGAGATATTATGAAAAACGATATTATGAAAAAACCATATTTTGAAAAAACGATATGTTGAAGAAGTGATATTTTGAAAAAACGATATTTTGGGAAAACGATATTTTGAAAATATTAGAGTTATAAAGAGTGGTATAAAATATTTAGAAGAAGCGATATTTAAAAAAAATTATATTTTGAAAAAAACGATATGTTGAAAAAGCAATATTTTAAAAAAACTATATTTTGAAAACGGAGATTTTAAGAGATATTATGATAAACGACATTATGAAAAAACCATATTTTGAAAAAACGGTATGTTGAAGAACTGATATTTTGAAAAAACGATATTTTGAAAATATTAGAGTTATAAAGAGTGGTATAAAATATTTAGAAGAAGCGATATTTCAAAAAAATTATATTTAAAAAAAAACGATATCTTGAAAAAGCAATATTTTAAAAAAACTATATTTTTAAAAAAAGATATTTTGAAGAAAAAAACGATATGTTGAAAAAGCGATATTTTGAAAAAAAAACTATATTTTGGAAAAGGAGATTTTAAGAGACGGGATTTCGAGATTAAACAAATACCATACCCTACATTTGGCTCTTTTCGATGTTCTTTTAAATTCTGATTGTCAATTAAGTTAATGACATCGATATTAACATTTTAGGTATTTGTAAGTAAAATTAAAATTTCACAAAATAAATAATTGTATTATGGGAAAAATCAAAAAACAAACGATAGCCTATATAGTAGTAGTAGTATTAGTGTAGTACTAACTTTATTAGTATTAATATACCTTGAATATACAATTAATATATTATAAATTCATTACAAAGATCTACTTTTAATATCTGTAATACAATATTTTTTAAATAATTTAAAATTTATTTCTAATTAACTATTGTCGAGGAAGATCATTAAATCTTTAAAATCCTTTGTAAACTAATGTGTTCTGCCCCCTTGTTGTTAGATATTGTTTCAACCGAAAATTAACATCTGCATTCCTTAACGCATATGCGTTTTGCAACGAGCTAATTTTTTTCCTTAAATATTTTGGAAGGCCATCTGCTCTGGAATTAAATGTAAGTATTATTAACATTTAATTTTAACCGTTCATTTACTTTCACCCATCTTAGGCAGTTTAACATTAATCTTAACGACGTGAACTTCCTACATTTTCGTATAATCTTTATTGCTTGATTTTCGAGTTTTTCTAGACGCTCCAATATTGTTTTTTGAACACAAGTACATAAATAATTGTTGAAAAATATTCAAAATATGGCTTACACAATAAAATTACACACATTTATTGCTCATATACAGACAGTAGACAAATTATTATTTCTAATTCTTCTAAAAAATATTTCAAGAAAAATTATTCAAGTAGTCTAATTTAAAATGTTCAAATGTTTGGGTAGATTGTTAAATATATAAGTGGGCTATTGCATTGACTTCTTCAGAGACAATTACCACTAAATTGCACATTTTTGACGGCTTGAATCAAGTTCCACATCTTGTTATGGTTTGTTTTAAAATAATCTTCGATAAAGATCGGTTCTACAGCCAACCAACACAGTTAAAAATGATTAATGACTGATCGCAGGTTTAACATTTTAATTATTTGTAATAAAAGTTAATATAGCTGACATGAAAATTTTATTATTTCATAAATTTTAATTTAATCTACAATTCTATACTTTAATTATAAACGTTAAATTGAAAAATTTAATACATTACAACATTTTCTATATAGCTATTTCGTAAGATAAAATAACAAATAAAAAAAAAATGATATTTTTTAACCCCAATCATTTTTAAAAGATATTCAAAGGGTGGGTAGGCAATAATTAATCTAATCTTAAGCGTGTGTGATAATTTTAATTTATAAGAAAAAAAAATTATTCATAAACACATATATAAATAAAATAAGGATATAAAAATATATGAGGTTTTGTATTATGGATGAATGGCAGCGGAAAAATATTATTTATCATAGAATAAGAAAAAAAAATCAAAAAAAGATTTTATACAAGCGTTCATCAAGCATTCATTTGTATTCCAATGTTCGTATAGTTTTTTTTTTTTTTTTATTTAATTTTATATTTTTTATGATAAACTTTTGTTAAGCTAATTATTAGCGTTTTAAAAAATTGTAACAAAATAAAATAGAAGTCAGGTTAAAAAAGAGAGAAAGTGAATATTTTTTTTTTATTTTTATGACCTTTTTGTATTTTTTTTTTTTTTTTTTAATTATAAGAAAAATTTATATTATCGTATAAAAATAAATTTTGTTATATACATAATATTATGAAATGTGAATATTTTTTTACATAACATATAATAATAATCTTAAATAAAAAATAACTAATCTAAAATTATATCTGAGTTGATCTGTACTACTATAGGAAATTGAATATAAACATTTTTATTAACCTTATTATTTATTCACCTGTTTTGAAGGACTGCAATATGATTTTAGTTTGCAAGTATGATTTTAGTGGTGCAATACGATTGTGAAAGGGTGCAAGATGCTTGCAAGACGGTGCAACACAATTGCAAGAGGTTGCAACACAATTGCAAGAGGTTACAATACCATTTTAGTTTTTCAGTTCAATCATTTTATTACTATAAAACAACTTAAAAATCAATACCTATCGTCTTGTAAGGTTTAATCGGAAATGTCAAACTAATAAATCTGCAATTTAATTAATTAAGTAGTTTGATTTAAGTTATTAAGTAATTAAATCGTAGATGTTTAGTGAGGCAAAAATCATCCAATAAAAAAATTTTTCTGTACAAGTCATTAAAAAAAAATGTTGAAATGCATGAAATTCAGTTTTTGGATAAAATTGAAAAATGGGTTATCTGAATCATGTAATATAAATATACGATATAAGACAGAGATTATAAAATTTAGCTTCAAATAAGTGATGTTTTTAATCACTGTTTTTAATCAATTGTGACAAAATGTCAAATGCAAGAATCAAAATAATTGCAACAAGTAGCAATTTAGTCAAAAGTCATATTCAATAATCATGATGGCATCTACAATGTAGCATATAAGTACTACAATGAATCACCTAAGTATATAAAAAATATGAATGGATTTAATGGGTTTAACAAAAAAAAATTAATGAATAATATTTGTCATTAATATAGTTAGATTTAATGTAGGTTAATAATTATTGAGTTAAAAAAAAAAAAAAAAATGGTCACTAATACAGTTCAGGCTTACTTTAAATTGTAGATTAATAAATTAAAATAAAAAAAAAAAATTTTGTTGTTATTAAATATTTTTAAATTTTTAAATTTGCTTATAGAACTCACCACGACTGTACTACATACTACTTTTATTATCTATAATTATAATTGACAAGCATTTAATGACCTGCGCAGTAGACACCTTTATACACCATGTTATCTCTCTTCTCCATATGAACTTAATATATGATAAGTATATATAATAATAAGTAAGTTGTAAATAAAACAATAATGGGCACACAGTTGAAAATTTTTCAATCATATGGTTTTATTATTCACCAAATACATTAAAAAATAGGCAGAAGCGAAACAGAAAATGAGAAGTAAGGTATTTATATTTTTTAACGAAAACATACTAATTTCAAAGCTTTTCATTAAAACATGAGTGTTTTCTGCTTTGTAATAAAAAGTCTATATCAGTCCATGCAAATCCCTGTTCTTTTAAAAACTTTAAATTTGACTTTAACTTGAATTATAATTATTCAACAGGGGCCCCTAGTATTGTTATATTGTTAAATTAATTATGTATATGTATTTGTTTGCACATACACTCTGTACTCTTTACTCTTGTTTGCATTATACACTCTATACGAACGAATTTGAGCTCATTTGAGAAAAAGAAAATAATAAAAAAAAAAAAAAAAAGTACTTACAATGCCATTGCAACAAGAAAATGGTTGTCAACTGTATGTTGCACCAGATCTATAAATATTTTGCTTTTGATCTTAGTTTGACATTTACGATCACAGCTTTATAATTAAAATTTACTGCAATAAAATAAAAGTAACTGTCATGAAATCTTCATATAGATTACATAAACCGAAAAAAACTGGCAGGGCGTTTTTGCATGTCAAAATGTTTACTAAACAATGATTACCTCTGCAGATTACTGTACTGATCTACAAGTTTATAATTAGACCTATAATATTTTATGCGACATTTGTATATGTTAGCCAAAAATAGATCAGACCAAAGCTCACTAAAATTGGGCTACTGGAGCATTTAAAACTAGTATACATAATGATAGTAGATAATAAACGAAGTACAATAGATCTAAAGAAGAGGTCGGGTTTACGTATAGAAAAAAAAATTTAAATTTTATGGAAATAAAAGTAAACAAACTAAAATTAAATTTCAAGGTATTAGAGGAAGTCATAAAGGTGATTTTTTTTATATTTTAATTTCTTATACCTGCGAAGGGCTTAAGAATATTAAGTCTAATACAATTTTTGTTTGCTTTGATAGGGTCAATTACTTTATTACTGTTGTAAAAAATAGTATTCTTAACCCTTCTTTTTCTATTCTATAATCTGAAATTGTTTGTTTAAAACAAATTTACCTGTTCTTAGGTGGTTTTGTGAATAATTGTTATTGTCTTTACATTTTGTTTGTTTGTTTTTATTATAATTTACAAATTTTAATTTACTACTTGATTCATTGTTTTTCTATCTTTTTTTTTATTTTTTTTATTTTTTTCTTATTAATTATGTTAAAATTATATTTTTAAAAAACTTGTAATTTGTTTGATTTAAACGAAGTAAATAAATAAATAAATAAATATTGATGTTATTAATAATTGTTAATAAATCTTATTGTCCTCGAATGCATTTCGTCAGCTGATTCAATTATTGTCGTATGTTAAGTGCTGGTTACTTTTAGGAAAATGGAATTTAAAGATCAAATTGCAAAAACTCTTATGTCCTACGGTAGTTTTCCTCGAAACTTTGACAGAATGTAATGGCTGTTATTCAGTATAAGAATTAATTCTTTAAATTACCTAAAAGAAGTGTCAAGTTATGAATATTTATTAAAATATTTAGTAAAATTTATCGTATGTTAGGATTTTGAACAAAATTATTCTCAACCTTTGGACACACGACAAAAATCGAATACATACGGCAAAATGCTACTAAAATATCTTTATTGTAAGTAAGTTGAAGCAATCATAAAACTATTTTATTTCAATTTCATTTGGCTCATAATTTAAGACCAATCAAAAAATAAAATATACCAACGTAATTTTTTTGAAAATGTTTATTAGAATAAAATAAACTCATTTATTTTTTTTATAAATTTCTTGTATTACACAAGGCACATTTTTATCATTTTACGTTAGTATATAATAACTAGCTTTGTAACCCGTCATAAATGACGGAAGCAAAATAAATCCTAGTTTTTTTTTTTCTTTCATTAGATTCTTTATTCCGAAATTACAGTACTTTTGTTTATATCACTTTTTATTTATTTTTATTTATGTTTGTATTGGCCTAACACTAATCTTTTTTTTTTTTTATATAACAGAAAAAGAAGTACCATACCAATAAATTTGTATAAAATGTTTGTATTTTTGTATGGTCTACTCGTACTCACTTCCATTTAGTTATAATTCGTTAGTTGGGTTCCATTTAGTATAAATTTTACCGTATTAGCGTTATTGTGGCCTCTGGGAGAGCAAATTTAAAAATGGGATCTTATTTTCATATAAATTTTGTCTTTTGTATCCTGTATAGGGATCTTATTTTGCTATATGAATAAACTGTTATTATGGTATTGTGTTATTTTTAAAAAAATATTCAAAATTTTGTATCTAAATTGGTAAAATTTACAAAAAATACAAAAACATTTTCATCAACAATTTTCAATTTGAACACTTAACACTGAAAATAAAATAATATTTTTGGAATGGAGCATGCAGAACATACAGAATACAGATATAGCAAATAATAAAAAAAAAAACCAAAAAAAAACAAAAATAATTTTTTTTGATTGAAGTGAGTTACGCACACAATAATGACAAAAATAAAAGGTAGAAGCAATAAAGTAGTATAATGTATAATATTATACAATACAAATATGCTGATACACATGTATATTATTGTGTATAATTTTAAGTAATAAGAATAATCTTTGAGTGAATTATGTTTTTTTTTGTGTCAAATGCTGTTTGCCTTTTGGTTATTATACCATATTAAACTATTTATTAAATTTCTATTAGTCCTTATTATTATAAATCAAAAAAATTGTTTGTTTTATTTATATTATTATTATTATTTATTATTTTTCCTTATTATTTGCGAAGAAGACTAACATTAAATTAAAAAAATATAGTTCATGCAATCAATTTTTCCTGCAAAGGTTCAGCATGGTAGACAGGGGTTAAAAAAAAGCACCAAAGCAATTTGTATATATATGCATTTGTATACATTTGCAATTTGTATATGTGTTTGAGCGTTCCGTCGAACTTACAAACATCCAGATAAATGCAGAATAATATATATATATAATATTATAATAATAATTAAAATTTAAAAAATATTGTCTGAAAATTAAAAATTTTCTATTTTAAATTATTTTTAGAGTCATCAACTATCTATGTATGTTAGAGTTATAACAACATCATATAATATGGCAATCTTTATTTATTTTTTTTTTGTAATACAAAATTAATTTCTTAAATATAAAATTAAAACATTTAGAAACCACTATAAATTCATTTTTGCTTCAATATTTTTGTACCAATATTAAAGAAGAATAATATCTTAAAATTAAGATTTAGATAAATATTTTTGAACGTTAATTATTAAATTATTTAAACGATAAAGAAAATAAATTTGTACTCTTTTATTGCAAACACCATCACAATATTTTTATTTTTGCAACATAAAACTAATTTTACTTCATTTTTTCTCAAATTAAAAAAAAAAGTAAATCAACATTTAGGAAATTTCTCATCAATATTTTACCTTAAATTCAGTTTTTACAATATACCTTCAGTTTTTACAATACCTATGTCTTAGATTAGGCTTTATCGGCTTCATCAAAATATGGTATCATGCTTTTCAAATCATTTGTCTTATCTAATGACAAGTTTTTTTGGGGCTATAACTGTTAACTGAACTTTAAAAGGATCTTTCACGAATCGACCGGGTTTTTGCAAATTACCGGTTTTAAAATTAATTTACCGCGCTGAAGTTTTAATACTGTCAGATTTATACTTAGAGCAAGCACATCAGACGTCTATTACTAGACGAAAGCTTGCTTTATTTAATTGTGCAATAACTCATCATCCAGTAGGGTTAGTAAAACACCGCCACCTTTGATTAAAAAATTTAAAAATAAACTAAACCAGGTACATGCTGTTAGTAGAAGGGTAAAAAGTCATAAATTAATACCTATGTTAATAGTTATACATTTACTAGAAATACTTCCAAAAGTTAGGCCGAAATTATCAAAAAGAACAGCAGATGTTTGTTAGTCTCAGTTGAACGTACATTAAGACGTAATCGTTTTTTAATTGTTAAAACACTTAGTTGACGATCAAAAGAACTAGAGTTAGAATTTACTTCACGGAGCATTCTAGTGATTGGCTCGAATCTACCATATTCGGTAGGGTGGATGGGAATGTGGAACAACTCAACGGTTCTGAGATTATTCCGATTGGATCTTGCAACCAAATAATTTGAAATTTCAGGAGCTAGCGTTCCACCCGAAAGGATCTGGTGAATAAAAGAGATATCTGCAATTATTCGACGATCAGACAACGACTGTAAGTCAATGAGTTTAAGACGGTGGTAATAAGGTGGAAGCCGCAATGGATCATTCCACGAAAAGTTACTCAAAGCGAAACGTAAGAACTTTCGTTGAACCGATTCAATTCGGTTAATGTCAGTCAAGTAATATGGAGACCACACTTGACTGGCATATTCAAGGGTAGGCCTTACATAAGTATCATAAAGATGTTTCGTGAGGTAGGGGTCAGAAAATTCTTTACACCAACGTTTAATGAAACCTAAAGAAGAATTTGCTTTGCTCACTATCTTATCATAATGTAGCTTAAAGCTCAGTTTAGTGTCAAGCGTTAACCCGAGGTCTATAATAGAATTCGCTCTTGAAAGCTGACAGCCATTTAGTTGGTAGCTGAACCAAATTGTCCGAATGGAATTTTTCCTAGAAAAGGTAATGACTTGGCATTTAGAAGTGTTCAATTCAAGTCCATTTTTTGAACACCAAGAAGCGAAATTGTTAAAATCGTTTTGTAACTTTAAGCAATCCGATGAGGAAGATATAGGAGTAAAAAGCTTTGAGTCATCAACAAAACTAAGAAGTTTAGAAAAAGTTATCACTTTAGGAGCATCAATTGTTGAAACTATAAAACTAAGGGGTCCAATATGACTACCTTGAGGAACACCAGAAGACGCTGAATATTGGTCAGAAATCGCAGTTTTAAATAAAACTGAGTATTCCCGAGAAGAGAGGTAAATATAAGTATTTATTTTATATAAGTATTTTTTGACAATAATTCAAAAACTTAACTTTTGAAAATGTAATTTGATTAAATTTGAATTCTTCTGCCAATTTTCCATATTATGATTTAAAATCTTGTGGTAACATTTGAAATATTTTTTCATGAATCTTTGGATAATTCATCTTCTTCAAATTTTTTATCAACGACAGTGAACTCCCAATCTCAACATTCTTAAGAAATTTTTCTATCGCACTGTGCACACACCGTCAACATTTTGAATTAATGAGTGGCCAGCCTCAGAAAACTTTTGTTCTACTTTTCTGATTTTTTGATTTTCACTCAAAAACCTTTAAATAGCAAAAGATGTAAGTTGATCTATTTTGAGAAATACCTGAGTTGCTCCACAAGATTATATGATCCATTTGATTGTTATCTTTCACAATGGCAGAGAGAATTTTTGAAAGGGCAGTGCTAATGTCCGTTCCGGCTCGCCCATCAACAGCTTCAGACCATGAAGCGCAATAAATAATTTTTTCAACTTAAAAGAAATTTAAAAAATCTTAATTTTATCTGTTGCTTTCTATGAATTTCATAATTTAATTTTTCTTCTACTGATCTATCTATTCTATACATCTATCTTTTTTCGGAACTTCTTTTTTTAGTGTATTATTGTCATGTATTAATGCAAAATATTAACATACGACATGTATTTACAATGATCATAAAAATCAATACTTGTTGTACTCCATATACGATAAAAAGACATTTTCGCCAATTTATATGAGTAATTTATCTTATGTTCGTTTGTGATAACATACGAAAAAAGTTTTTGTTTTACTGTGGACATACGATAAAAGAGATTCTCAATATCTTGAGAACTAAAAGAAATTTTGCGAAATTGATTAGCGCATTTTAAATATCGAAAAATCCATAAATCTCTTTATATCTGAAAACTGCCAAAAACTAACATACGACAAGTATTGAATCAGCTGACGATTTATATTTCCTGTGACTGATGACAGCTCGCTGAATACACCACAGTCATAACATAAGACCAAGGCTTGCATATTAACACAAAATATTCTGTGGAACTCAAATTGCGTTATTACCTGTTCTTAATTGATCTTGTTATAAGTGTAATTGTCCTCAAATGCATTTATAATTCCTGTGACTGATGACAGCTCGCTGAATACACCACAATCATAACATAAGATCAAGGCGTGCATATTAACCCAAAATATTCTGTACAACCTAAAGTACGTTATGTTCATTATATTTATAATACCTTTTAATTACTTGAACTATATTCCATCATATGAATACAAAAATCGTACTTAAAACGATGCCAAATAGCATAATAATTTTTTGTTAGTACTTTTTTTTGTTTTTTTTTTTTGCCATATAAATTTTAACGATAATTTTTTTTCCGCATGTATTAAAATTCTAAAAACATTTTTCTTAAAAATGTTTTAAAAAAAATAATTAGCTATAATAAACAAAAAAAAAAAAAAAAAAATTGAAATACGCATCAAATTGCAAAGAAATATTTCGAAAAAAATTATTTTTTCACAAAATTTTCAAAAATAAGAAAAAAAACAACCACGAATAATCAAGTCAGTTAAAATTTACATAGATCCTTAATTATAAAAAATAAATTTTTTTGTTTATTATTTTTTATACGGTGAGGTTTTTCTTATTCACATCCCATACTCATTCAATTTAATAGAGAGTGAGGTGGATGGTGGATGGATGGGGCGCTGTAGATTTTACAATTGATATTCTAGTAATATGTTCTATTTTTTTTTATTTTTTTTTTTTTTATAAATTCCAGAATCTCTGTTTTTTTTTTTCCTAATATCCTGATAAAATTTAATTTCTTACTTGTAAATTCTGTTAATGTGTTCATTTTTATCTTTTCATATATGATTAGGTTCATAATTTTCTTAATGTTTTTTTTTTTATATTTTTTTCTTTTTTTATGTTTTTAATTATTTAATTATTAGAAATTTTATATATAAAGCCTTTTTTATTTTAATTTATTTTTACTTGTTTTTTTTTTTTTTTTGTAATAAATATTTCACATTTTTTAAATGAATTAAGTAAGGCATTTTATTTTTGGAATAAGTAGTAATAATTTTTATCTATTCAAATTTAAGGGCACAAACGAACCAAAAAAAAATTATTCCATGTACCATAGCTTTATTTATATTACTGTCTTAATGTAATCTTAAAAGAATATAAGATTAAGAATGTCATGATAAATTTTAATTTTGAACAATTCAAAATTTATAAATTCCAGATTTAAAAATGGGAACATTTAAAATTCTATATTTTTAAATATCTGCTGATAAGAATTCAATTTTTCAGTTACTAAAAAACACTAATTTTTTGAATACATATAGGTGACTATATCCGTCTATATTTGATCACAGTACTAATCATTTAGATATAAATCCACTTACCTTTCAGTTACATTGAGCCGAAATTGAACAACAAATTTAAAATACTTAACACGCTGGATAGCGCAGTCATTATCTCACAGTCAGTAACATTGAGCCAGAATTGAAAAAAAAATTTAAAATACTTAACATGCTGGATGGAGCAACCATTATCTCACAGTCAGTCACATTGAGCCGAAATTGAAAATGAAAATTTAAAATACTTAACACGCTGGATGACGCATTCATTATCTCACAGTCAGTAACATTGAGCCAGAATTGAAAAAAAAATTTAAAATACTTAACATGCTGGATGGAGCAACCATTATCTCACAGTCAGTCACATTGAGCCGAAATTGAAAATGAAAATTTAAAATACTTAACACTCTGGGTAACGCAGTCATTATCTCACCGTCAGTAACATTGAGCCGGAATTGAAAAAAAAATTTAAAATGCTTAACACGCTGAGTGACGCAGTCATTATCTTACACACAGTCGCCTTGAACCGGAATTGAAATAAAAATTTAAAATACTTAAAATGCTGGGTGACGCACTCATTATCTCACAGTCAGTCACATTGAGCCGGAATTGAAATAAAAATTTGAAATACTTAACACGTTTGGGTGTCATTATCTCACAGCCAGTCAGATTGAGCCGAAATTGAACAAAAAATTTAAAATACTTAACACGCTGGATAGCGCAGTCATTATTTCGCAGTCAGTCACATTGAGCCGGAATTGAAAAAAAAATTTAAAACACTTAACACGCTGGGTGACGCACTCATTATCTCACAGTCAATCATATTGAGCCGAAATTGAACAAAAAATTTAAAATACTTAACACCCTGGGTGACGTAGTCATTATCTCACATCCAGTCACATTGAGCCTGAATTGAAAAATAAAAATTTTAAATATTTAACATGCTGGATGACGCAGTCATTATCTCACAGTCAGTCACATTGAGCCGGAATTGAAAAAAAATTTTTAAAATACTTAACATGCTGGGTGGCGCAGGTTCAATTCCCGAAATGAAGTAAAAATAAAATGTTTTATAGGTTTTTCGATCTGATGCAGTATACCCTTTGTTATTGGCATAAAATGATTGAGAGTATAATTTTATAACAACTTAAAAAAAATGGAACTAAGCTATTTACGAAGTCTCAGTTCCTGACAATAGCAGTAGTTTTGCACATTTAATGAATTGATAAACCAGAAATATTACAAAATAAACACTCGGAACAACATTGCATTTATTTTATTTATTTATTTGAGAGTTCTCAAATGAGCTCAATTGCTCGTACAGAACCAAATTTGAAGTAACAAAATGGCAGTACGCTACTTAATTAAGCGCGAAAAAATAATTCTAGCAAAGTTACTGTCAAGAACATAAAAAATGTATTTATATATCATCATTATCATCTTATAACGCTTCATTATCAATTGGGTGGGCTTTGGTCTACATCACAATACCCTTTCAAAACATCTTGAGCCCCATTTCTTCAATTTGGTGTTCATAGCGCTTGGGTATCATTTTAAACATTGTCTTACTATATTCTCTTTGGTCTTTCCTTACCACGATTACTCAATGCTTTCTATTTAATACCCATGCCTGTTTTATGTATTCTAAGTCTTTTTGGGCCTTTGCAAGCCTTAAAATGTCTTCATTCTTAATTATATTAATTAAATTATTAATCTCGCTCTTATTTCTAATTGTATATTCTACGTTCTCTAATGAGCCTAATATTTTGGTTTCAAATATAAGTAGGCTTATCCTCGGCTACATTTATGATCAATACCTTGCATTCATACGTCATTCACGTGGTCAATTAAAACTTTGCATTTATGGTCAATACCTTGCATTCATGTGTCGTCTACGTATTAGAATTTTATATATCTTTCAGCTTAATAACAATTAAATATTCATGGCTTAAATATAATATTTAATGATCAAGATGTCCAGATTTAATAACTCAGATGCCATTCGTTAAGCACGTCGACGCTTTGAATCGATTTCATTCAAACTCAGTACCTTTGCTTTTCTTGATATATATTTTGATTGCAGCAAATTTCTGATTTCATAGTAATATCTTTTTCCGGACTGAATTCTGTTATTAATGCAGTACTATTATCATCTAAAATTGTACTCTACGATCGTTATATTCTGATAACTTCTGTAATGTCTTCTAATGTGCTCTTTTCTTGACATTTTTAAATATTTTCTTTTGACTTTGGCTAATTTTTAATTCTACTTTTTTTTGTCTCGATTTGTAGTTGCACAAATACTTCTGCCATATATCGGTTGTTGTATCCCATTATTACTATATCATCCGCATATTACACTACCAAAGTCATATCGAAGATACTATCATTATTTTCTAATTTGCCTATGACGTAATGATGAGCTAAGTTGAATAATAATGCGGATCGCGTGCATCTTCTTGTCATACTACCATTTGTATTGTAAATTCACGGGTTATTTGATCTTGTATTATGACTTTAGTTTTTGGTTCATATGCATTATCATTATGGCTAATAATGCAATAAATAAAATTATGTGACTGTTTGGCTTGTACTAAAGGCTTGTTTGAAGTCTATGAAAGGCATGTGATAGATATATATATCTATCTATATATATATATATATATATACACATTTATTTATTTATTTAAGAATTCTCAAATGAGCCCAATTGCTCATACAGAGTGTTTACTATAATCTAATAAAATAGAATTAGTGTAAGCCCAAATTCAAAATATACAAAATACTAATATAAGTCAATGTAAATTAAATATATATATATATATATATATATATTATATATAAATATATATTTGTACATAAAATAAATATCTGTTCAATAGTTAAATTATTCTTATTATTTTTATTAAATTAGTCACTATTTAAATTATGGCCTATTATTAATAACTAATTGCAGAAACCTTCAGGCTAATAACAATTAATTATTATTATATAAATAAATATTATTATATATAATATTTAATGACCAAGATGTCCAGATTTAGTGACTCAGATGCCATTCGTTAAACACGTCGATGCTTTGAATGGATTTTATTCAAACTCTGACTTCTTTTATCTATTTCCGATTCTGATTTTCATAAGAAAAACTATTTTAAGATTATCAATTTTTATTCCGGAAACATGTTTAAAATTTATAATACTAACAAATTATTTTAGCTCCACTCTCTTCTAATATGACAGCAACTAAATCTAAAAAAAATTAAAAATCCATTCGTATTTATTCATGAAATATGAATTTCTAATAAATTGTTAAACAATGCTAACTCATAAAACCGATAAATTTTTTTTTTTTTTATTTAAATTTTAAATTAAAAAATTCAACGGAAAAAAAAAACAAAAAATAAACCAAAACAATTCTTAATTATCACTTCCTTTTATTTATAACACTCAGTGATTGCAAAAATAAATTGAAAAACTAAAATATTAAATAAAAAATTGTGGACCATCAAAAAATCAATTCAATTTCCTGTCAATTGTATTTGTCGAAATGAAATCACAAAAAAAAATGAGTTGTTCCAGTTAACTATAGGATTAAACTGGAACTATAATAATATTAAAAATTTAACATATTAAATATTTTTCGTATTACATGGTACTAATTAATTTAGAATCGGCTTTACGATCCGAACACACATTTCATACGATGCTCAAATACGATCGCTCAATTACGATCGCTCAATTTCGATCTCAAATGCGCACATTTTTGCGATGCGTTTTTGTTACATCGTAGCAGTTATATTTGTTTGCGAAATAATATTTGATTCGAACCATAACCTTCACTAACGAACAAATGCTTTTTTTTTGTATTAATTATCAGTATAAATTATCTAATGAAATAAATAAAACAATTCGAAACCAATAAAACAGCGACACTATACTCTTAGCATTTAAATCAATTTGCAAATTATATCCTTTCGTTATAATAACAACGATAAAATGATAATAAAAATGCATATAAGTCATATTTATTCAATCAAACTTACATTAAAAATAAAACTATCTACATAAAAATAATGTAATATAACAGTTTTCTTTGGATGTAAATTGAGTATCTTTTTAGTTTTACAAATGATATAATGTACATAACATCTTATTCCACAACATAAAAAAAAAAAACATCATAACGAAACCAATAAATTAAAATTAATAATAATAATAATAAACAATAATATGAATATCGTTTGTTTCTTATAGGCATATAATGACAATACAACAATAAAATTCATGTAAAATAATAACAAAAACAAAAACAATAAAAAAAAAAAAACAAATACCAAATAATAATATGATGATAACAGCGGATGTTGTCACTTAAAAGTCATTTTGATTGTTTTAAAATTCTTATTTCTTATTCTTTTTATTGTTTTTTTTTTATTTTTTTTATTTTTAAAATTCATTTAATTTTACCATCACAACAACAACAACAACAGAACAACCAACGAAAACCAATTGTATGTGGGTGGAATTGAGATTGAATGCTAAAATTTCTCGTATGTGATAACTTATTTATTTCCATTTGTATGATATTAAATTGGTTTAAAAGTAAAAAAAAATATATATATATACAACATATGTATATATATTTTGTTGATTTCTTATTATTTTGATTGTTAATAAATTTAAATTTGATAAAAACCTCGAAAAATCTAAAAAAAAAAATTTTTAAAAAAATAAATAAAATATTATCGAATAGGTTCTATTAAATTTAAATAGGAAATTAATTTTTTATTTTTATGTTTTTATTTTTGTTCATTTCATGTTATACTTAGAAATAAATTGTAGTTGTGTGAGTGTATGACATGTCAATATTTTGTTATTTTTTATTTTAAAATTATTGGGTAGTTATTTATAATAAAGTTTATAATGTATAAAAAATTAAATGCATTCAGTATTGTAATATTCATACCTAACTAGTGTATCCCTTGTGCAATAGCACACACTAATAATTTTATTTATATGTCAATATTTTGTCATTTATATATTTTGAAATTATTCGGTAGTTATTTAAAATTAAGTTAATAATGTTTACTAGAAAAAAGTACATTCAGTATTGTAATATTAATGCCTAACTAGTGTATCCCTTGTGCTATCGCACACAATATACCGATTTTATTAATATGTCAATATTTTGTTATTTTATTTTGAAATTAAGTTCACAATGTTTACTAGAAAAAAGTACATTCAGTATTGTAATATTAATGCCTAACTAGTGTATCCCTTGTGCTATCGCACACAATATACCGATTTTATTAATATGTCAATATTTTGTTATTTTATTTTGAAATCATTTGGTAGTTATTTAAAATAAAGTTTATAATGTATAAAAAATTTAACGCATTCAGTATTGTAATATTAATTCCTAACTAGTGTATCCCTTGTGCAATCGCACACAACACTGATTTTATTTATATGTCAATATTTTGTAATTTTATTTTGAAATTAAGTTCATAATGTTTACTAGAAAAAAGTACATTCAGTATTGTAATATTAATGCCTAACTAGTGTATCCCTTGTGCTATCGCACACAATATACCGATTTTATTAATATGTCAATATTTTGTTATTTTATTTTGAAATCATTTGGTAGTTATTTAAAATAAAGTTTATAATGTATAAAAAATTTAATGCATTCAGTATTGTAATATTAATTCCTAACTAGTGTATCCCTTGTGCAATCGCACACAATAGTGATTTTATTTATATGTCAATATTTTGTTATTTTTTTTATTTTGAAATTATTCGGTAGTTATTTATAATTAAGTTTATAATGTATAAAAAATTAAATGCATTCAGTGTTATAATAATAATGCCTAACTAGTGTATACCTTGTGCAATCGCACACAATACCTATTATATTTATATGTCAATATTTTGTTATTTTATTTTGAAATTATTCGGTAGTTATTTATAATTAAGTTTATAATGTATAAGAAATTAAATGCATTTAGAATTGTAATATTATTAATGCGTAACTAGTGTATCCCTTGTGCAATCGCACACAATATACCGATTTTATTTATATGTCAATATTTTGTTATTTTATTTTGAAATCATTCGGTAGTTATTTAAAATAAAGTTTATAATGTATAAAAAATTAAATGCATTTAGAATTGTAATATTATTAATGCCTAACTAGTGTATCCCTTGTGCAATCGCACACAATATACCGATTTTATTTATATGTCAATATTTTGTTAGTTTTTATTTTGAAGTTATTGGATAGTTATTTAAAATGAAGTTTGAGATGTTTACTATGGGTATTACAAGTGTTTTTATTTAAAAATATAATTACAAACAAGTTAACATTTAATTGCTTTAGGTTTAGGATATATTAACATGTGATTGATTTCTCTACAAATACAAAGTCTTTTTTCGTTATTTCACATTTGATTCTATGAGAAAAAAATATTTGATATAATATTGTTGTTTCTTACTGTATAATATCATTTGATTCAAGAATATTCTTTAATGTATACTTAAATGAATACAAATGATTTTACATTTTAAATTAAATGAATTGAACAAAAACTGATTACGAAAAGTTTGTAATTAAAATTAACTTAAAAAAAAAATGTTTTTGGAAAAATTTCTTGTGTCAAAATAAACGAGCTGCATTAATAACATTTTTATGGTTTGTAAAATATACAATATGCTGTGGAACTGCCCGATCTATAATTGACAACATAATAGAAATTTGGTGCATTTTCTGGGTATTGTAAAATTTGTCATAACTACTGATCTGGTCGAAGAATATATAATAGTCCAGTCATCATGCAGTGGTCATATGTTGCCCAGTGGTCATATGTTGCCTTGAAAATTGTCATAGCTACTATCAAAGCCCTGAAAATTGTCATAGCTACTGGTCTGGTCGAAGAATATATAATAATCCAGTCTGTGTTCATATCTAACCTTAGTATATACGGAGTGCTTTAAACTTTCGAACTATTTTACAGAAATCCAGCAATTAAAATTTCAGCTTCTAATCAGGTTGTTAAAAAAGACATGTAGTACTGCATTTACCTTGAAAATACCATATATTATATAGATACATTGATATATTTAATCTAACAAATTTAAAAAAAATAATGCATCCAATTTTGTATGCTTGCGTGATTCTGCATTCAATTTAATTTAAATATTTGTTTAATGTAATGTGGCTTATAATTGCTGTTTATGATACTCTGTTTGAAGTTTTAATATTTCGTAATGACAACTGCTTTCTACTCAAGTCAAATTTTTCTTCTATCTTATCCGGTCCGTAAATTTAGCCCCTAAAACAGTTAGACCCGTAAATTATGTGGCCTTACTATGACATTTTTTCTTCGACTCTCTGTAATACCTCTTGAATTAAAATATGTTCGATAGAGGACATTTTTAAAATCCTTCTGTTGAATAAACCTCAACTATTGATCTTACAAAATTAATACAAGTATAACATGCAATTTTTTAATGTTAATAATCAATTCGAAAAATAACATATTTATATATCCTATAATATTCCGACATCATTTATTCGATTTTCATATGTGACATTTTTTTTTTGGTTTTTCTGTTTTTTTTTTAAAGATATCTGCAAAAATGGTAATTTAAGTATGTGTTAAGAAATAATTACGCATATTAATGTGTTATAATTTAATTTTATGTTTTTTTTTTTGTTTTTTTTTTTTTTTTTATAAAAAATTATTGTGAATAGCGATATTGAATTATCGAACTTAAAATAATATCACTATGTACAAAAATACATACATTGTTAGTATACGAAGAAAAATTAATAGGAAATTGTATTTTTACTTATCGTATTTTTTTTTTTTTTTTAATATACTCAAAGCAGAACTAAGTGAAAAAAAAAATATTTTTTTTTTTGTTTTAAAGAAACCATTTCCTGTCAATTTTAATATTGTTGGTTTTGTTTAACCGATAAAAATTAAATTAAATAAAAATAGTTATATATATATATGCTATAACGAATTATACTCGATAATATTATTATTTAGAAGATAATATTAATACACTAGATATTTAAATTTTGTGGTTTGAATTGTTTTCAATGAATTGACTAATTAGAAATTGTATAATAATTATACTGATATTATAAAAGTGCTTAATTATGTACGATATTTTAATTATTTTAAAATGGTTTAACTAAAATTAAAAATAATTGAAAATTAATTTATGTTACAGACAAGCTATGTTATCGTAAGTTATTGTCGTAATATCTATGCTTGAAACCCGTAATATCGTAATATTACAAAAATACTTACATCTTATTGGTATCAATCAGAAACACTTTGTTGATATAAGTAATTAATATCACCAAGTATGGCCAGATTCTAATAATGTAAGTAATTCAGATTCAGATGTTAATATAAGTAATTAATATTACCAAGTATTGCCAGATTATAGTACCTACTTCAAAATATAAGTAGTACCTACTTTGATATTCGCTTGATTTCAACTGTATAAATTGATCGATTTAATGAGATTAGTTCATCTCAAATAATAAAATACGACTTCCACCTTAACTCACCTTCAACTGATTAACCTAGATTCATTATCCGATCGTCTAATTATTGATATCAGATATATTTTTTATTTACTAGCCTTTTTCGGCAAAAATTTTAAGTATTATAGGCCCTGAAATTTTAAAATTATTTGATTGAAAGAACAAATCGATATAATCCCAGAACCGTTATATTATTTTACATTATTTTCCGACCTACTGAATATTGCAGATTGCATTCAATAACTAAAATACTTCATAAAGTAAATTTGAATTCAAGTCCAGTATGGAAAACAACCTGAAGTAACTAATCAAATATGTGGTGCAAGTAAGATTGATTATTAATGTATGCAAAACAAAACTAATGCGACTTAACAAAAAAACCTCAATAAAACCAAACAAATCTTAGCCAAGTCCCGTACTGATATATCAAAATAGTAGGCATCAGTACACGTCATTGGCCGATACGAAGCCACGCTGTCAAGATAGGTATTCCGTTCAATTCCCATTCTCGCAGCTGTAAAGATGAAAATGAAACAGAAGCTCTTGAACAATTCCTCTGCAGTTGCCTAGCATTAGCAGACTCCGAATTTTGGTTGAGACTTTCCCCAGAAATATCCTAGCTAATTTCCCAGTTTAAATTTTTTAAATCTAACGTTCTTTCAGTTCTTTTATATATATATATATTTTTTTTTTGTTATACATAGCCAAAGCATTAGATGGGGACCTCTTATACCGATTAGTACGTTTGGCTAGGGTGGGAAAGAAAAGAGGAGGAAAGGAGGAAAGTGACAAAAGGGAAGGAGGAGAATTACGAACGAAAGTGTTAATGTTCGTCTTGAATTTATTTAGGTCATAAATATAGAATTTGTCATGTTTTGGGAGCACATAAGATGAAATTTGGCTCCACATTCATGTATACGAAACATGGAAACAACAGAATGAATTGTCTCGAATTGTCTCAACGTGTTAGCAATAATGAAATCGACATAAAAAAATAATACATTGATACACCGTTAATATTTTGATACCTAATCGTCTACTACTTACGAATTTCTTCAGTGCTGCTTTGTACTCGACTGTTTAATTTGTTTAATTTCAAATCAAATATCAAAGAATATAATTTTAGAATATTTTATTGTTCTTCTTTCTCTTCCCTTTTCCGCACAGTTCTTAATACACGCGTGATTGAAGCCAAATAGTTCATAATGGTTGCTAAAGCTATGCTTACTGTATAACTGTACTTATTGAAGATTTCTAAATGAAAATGGCATTATTTTATAACAATGGTGACCTTAACGGTATATTCACATCTTACAATATAAAAAGTTGGCAGGTCTAGTTCATTCAATTGACACTTCATATTTGATTATTCATTCCAATTTACTGCATTACATGACTGGTTATTGAAATTTGTTGTAGATCTCTCGCCAAAGAGTTAGAGTGGTGGACCAATCTAGTTCTATATTAGTTTTTACGTTTTTAAAGTTCTTCTGTAACGTTATATAGATTAATATTATTAAAGTACAAATGAATAAAGGTTATGGTATGTAAAATTTTTGATTGCATCCATTGAATTGTTTCGATGTTACTGTTAGAAGCAGGTCTTCATAACTGTCATCCATAGGGCCAGATTGGTTTTAGTATGGCTGTATATAGCAAAACTTTGTGTTCTAGATCTAGTATAGAATTTTTCTTAATAAGCCAATAAATGCTGTCCGTCTTGAGTTTTGGGATGTGCTTCTTCCAAGTTAGTCTTTTCTCTAGGTGTACTTGTGAGTATATTAAATTTATTAGCTCACGCAATAATTATCCCATTTATAGCAATTGGTGAGTTGAATCTCTTCTTTAACAAGATAGTTACATGTATACTGCTATTCTCATTGACTACTTTACATTCTACTTATAGAACCATTTCTGTATCTGCTGCAAATGTGTATGCAAATTTGTAGATTTTGTATGTGAATTTGGATGTCAGCTTAAAATTGCAGGATCGTCTGCGAAGGTGGATTTTAATGTATTCCTGTTTTCCAATAGATTAGACGTATACACTAGGTATAAAAATTACTTTAGAACACTACTTTGTGGTACGCCAGCATTGATTTAATTATATAATGGTATATTTAACATTTAATTTAAAATTTAAGAACTAAAAATCACTCTGAATGACCTAACGCTCTTTTTGAGAATAGAACGAATTAATAAAAAAAAAAAAATAGTGTTCTTCTGTTAAATAGGATTTGAATCTAATTATAAAACGTCTATTGGTTATATAAAAATTGCGTAATATATGAGACTCAATTGATAGCTTTTGTTGTATTTTAAAAATTAATCCAACGTTCCACACTCTGTTAAATGCCTGACTGACATCCAAAAACACTGCAGAACAGAATTTTCATTCTTCAAATCCTTGTTTATATTTGGGCAGCTATTCTATGTATCTGTTCAATTGTGGTATGTTCAGCTTGAAAACCAAATTGGTATAAGGTAATCACTATATAACTATTTTTTATTTGCAGTATCATTTTATGTACTACAATTTTTTTAAATACTTTTGACAGCATAAGAAATAGACTGATGGGTCTATATGTCACCCAAGTCAAATTTGAAGTTACAACAAAAGAAAGTGAAGTAAAGTAAAAGACCCTAGATAGTGTAAAATATTTTTACAATACCAATAAAACGAATCCCTACTTCATTAGTTGTCTGAATTAGACCTAAAAGATAATATTTGTACATTAGCACAAAAACAACTCATGAAATCAACATGTCAAAATTTAATTAAACTTATTAAAAGTACCAAAAATCAATATTTCTCTATATTCAATTCAGGCTAAAAATTAAAAATCTTTATTTTTAATACAAAACAAAATTTTTTAATATAATTAAATCCAATTTGATAAATTTTTCTATTTAAAAATTAAAAATTATATAAAGTAGAAACAAAAAAACGTGTCAAATTAACTAGAATTTGAATTAAATGAAATCGAATTTATAATATAATTTTGTTTTTATAAAATATATATATATATTTTTTTTACAAATAATTTCCATTTATTCTATTTGAAAACAAATAAATTTCCATGACATTTACTAATTTTTCATTTTCTTATTATATATATCTACTCTCTTAATATAAAATAAATAAATAAATACAATTTCTAATCAAATATAATATGCCAATTTAATTTATCTTTAAATATACAAATGTGAACATTATATATATCTAATATATATATACATATCTCATTCATTTAGAAATTAACAAATTACTTTAATTTTACAAGTCATTTATTGATTGATTCCATCATTCTGTCATGTTTATTTCTTATTTTTATTCTATAATTAAACAATGACTTGCCATGTTTAGCATACCTAAATATGTATATATATGTATATATAAAAAAATTAAATATTAAATTGTTGCTTGAAATTTTCTACAGCACTCCTTCTATTTAATGATTTCTGCTTTAAAAATAAGCCATTGCAATATATATATATATATATATATATATATATATATATATATATATATATACCTACCTACTTATATAAAACAATCTCGTAATCTCTTAATATCAGTTATCCACTGTTTCATATAGGAATAGAAAATCTTGTTATCCTTTTTCAATATACTATATAGATATATTGTATCCTTTTACTTAACTTATTTTATATAGATTTACGCATATTTATTTTTATATTGTTTTTTTTTTGTTGTTGTTTTCCCAATTTCAAACTTTTTCTTTATAATTTTTCTATATAGGTTTAGGTACTAGAATTTATTCTAGTTTACTCTTTGATTCTGAAAATCATATCAATTTCTATGAATATATTTTTTTTTTTATGTCCTTTTTGATTTGAGAATATAAAAACAATAAAAGAGAAAGCAAAAAAAAAAAAAATGAATTGGAACTTAAAAATCCTTTTTCACTTTTCAAATCTTGACATCGAAACAAATTGATACGACATACAAACATGTCTCTCTTTTCAACTCTTGAATTTGATCAATTACTCTTAACAAGATGAGAAAATATAAGATTTGACGTGCCATTCTTTATCAATTTCCTCTGTAGTGTATACATATATCTATTTATATATATATATATATATATATATAAATGAGTAATATAGTTGCTGAATTTCAATAGGAGGGTATATATACACATCGTGTATTTAAAAGGGTGAATAAATATCTTAATATACATATATAGATATATATATATATATATATATATATATTATTGCTAAGAAATCAGTGTAGCACACTTTTATTATAAAAAAAAAAATCTCTTAAATTCTTTTCAAGAATGTTTTTTTTTTTAATAAAAACCATCATTTCCAATTTTTTCCCACCCGCATTATCCTTTCCACCCCCTACAACAACTACACTATATGTCATGTCAAATGAATCATTAGAAATTTTCTTACAAATAATGAATATAAAATAATGTACATGTACCATACAAAATACAACCACCTTGAAAAATTTCATTTGATTTAACTCATTTATATATTAGGTAATAATAATAAGAACAAATAAATAATATAAGACTATACAATCTTATAGGCTTGAATATTTTCAAAAATAACAAAAAAAAATAAATAAAATCTTTACACATAACCAATTCATTTCCAATTCATTCAAACCACCACCACCACCATCACCCACCCAATACCCAAAGCATCATTTATTTTCACCCATTCATACTCATTAATTTTTCTATCTTTATATTTTATTATCTATCTATATTTTTAACCCATCATGATTTTAATTTTTGTAAAATAAAAATAAAAACAAAAAAAAAAAACAACAAAAATAAGGTAATTTAAAGATTTTCAAAAATCTTCTATCAACCCATCCCATCCATTCCATCTTGGCTTGATATAAGTTTATTGATATTTGAATTTTAGAAAAAGGATTTGAATAAAATCGTAAAATCGTAAAAGGATGTTTTTTTAAAGATAAAAATGATTTTTGTCAATTTCTTATTGATTAATTAATGAAAAAAGAAGCAAAAACAATAAAAAATAAAACAAAAAAAAAAGTTTTCAAGAATTTAGAGAAATTCTAAAGATTTAGTTTTGTGGGGGAAAGTTATATTACATACATATATATACATACTGTTGGTATATAAAAATATAAAATTAAATTTTTTTTTTTTTTGTTTTAATTGAAGTTTTCATAATTTAAAATGTAAAAAATAGAATTATTTTTGAAAAAATACGAAGGTCTATTTAAAAGTTTTAAAACTAAAAAAAAATCTTCTTGAATTTGTTTTATTCGATTTCGAAAAAAAAATTATATATAATCCTATAGACCAATTTCACTGCTGCCTATAATGTCAAAACTGTTCGAAAAAATTTATCTAAGAAGATTGAAACCTATTGTTGAAAGAAAGAATATAATCCCGGATCACCAATTCGGTTTTGCTACAATAGACCAGGTACACAGAATAACAAAAACTATTGAAAAAGCTCTAGAGGAGAAGAAGGTCTGTTCAGCAATCTTTTTGGATGTGGCTCAGGCATTCGATAAGGTGTGGCATAAAGGGTTGAATTGTAAAATGAAAACAATCCTTCCAAAAGAATATTCGGAAATCATAACAAGCTACTTATCAGAGAGATACTTCTACATAAAACAGGAAGGAGCATATTCCGATCTTAAAGAAATTAATGCCGGAGTTCCTCAAGGAAGTGTACTTGGTCCGGTACTGTACCTGCTGTACACTTGTGATTTTCCTGCACTAGAAAATAATATTATTGCGAAGTTTGCAGATGATACAGCGATTCTGGCTGTTGGGGAAAATAACAAAGAATCCATCGAAAAGCTGCAGAGAGCTATAACAAAAATCCAAGATTATACAAAAAGATGGAGGCTAAAATTAAATGAAGCTAAGTCAATACATGTGGATTTCACAAATAAAAAAATTTACCATAAACCAGTATATATAAATGGTCAAGAAATATCCCATTCAAATACTGCCAAATATCTTGGTATGACGTTAGATGCGAAACTTCGCTGGAAAGCTCACATAAAAAACAAGAAAGAAGAACTACAAATCCGCTATAGAAAAATGAACTGGCTCATAGGTAAGAATTCTACCTTAACAATACAAAACAAACTTCTGGTCTATAAACAAATACTGAAACCAGTATGGTCATATGGCATCCAGCTATGAGGATGCAGCAAAAAAAGTAATAGAAATATTATTCAGAGGTTCCAGAATAAAGTCCTAAGAAACATTGTGAACGCGCCCTGGTTCATAAGAAACTATGACCTACATAGAGATTTGCAAATGGAATCCGTCGATAAGGAAATACAGAAATTTGCAAGAAGTCACGAAAAAAGGCTTCAGCACCATGTAAATGTGGAGGTAGATCGGAGGTTGACCCGCTCCCACGTTTAGATAGATTTGTTTTTACGGGATTGGTGAAAAATATCGTTATGTTGACTGCCAACGAAACGAGGTTTTTCATAAGTCTTACATAATTATAAATTCGTTCGGAGAGCTGGTTGGTTGGCTTTTCGTCACTGATGCGATGGGTCTTCAAGGTTATGGATAAATACGCCAAAGAAAAGTTAGATAGACATCGCTGGATGTAGTCTACATTGAAAAATAAAATAAAGTCAAGAAAAAATTGCTCATTAGTCCTGTAGGACTAGATCGCGATATAGGAAGGGTGTGGTTTAGTGGGTAAGAATCCCACACACAATGTTAAGCTACGGGGCTTATTGTGTCTTTTAAAGATTCCCACCAGCCTGCGTATAAAAAAAAAAAAAAAAAAAAAAAAAAAAAAATATATAAATAGATTGTTTAGGATGCAAATAGACTATTTTGATGATTTTATCAATTATCTAGCGTAAGCATTCCCCTCGATACGTAAAAGAAGTTAATGATGATATGATCACGCTATAAGGCTCGCACTATAGAGCATTGGTTTTTTATATGGGATTTTTGTCATCATAATTTAACAACAAAAATAGTTTTTCATTCTGTTTTATTAAAAAATTATTATATTTACAGAGATAGAAAATTTGTATTCATGAAGTAAAATTTACATGGTAAGGTATAAAACAATCTGTACCCTGTACAAAGACTAACCTTACACTTTACACATCGTCGGCTGCATTCCTATGTATCCAACGGGCATTTTTTCTGAAATTGATTTTTCAATGTACTATACCATTTTCGCTCTATCCGAATTTGCAGTCAAAATAAACGTATCTCTTATAGTTTACGAAATATTTTTTTCTGATTTATCCAAACAATCCATATTTTGCTGCTTTTTAGACCTTCAAGTTGTGCCTATTTATCCAAACTACAGTTTATGTACTGAGAAGTGATACAAATTTGTATTCCTAAATACCTAACAGACCATTTTTATTCCCAAATGTCCAAACATATATAAAACTTTACACTATACATAATAATATTTTTTTAAATACATTATTTTGATATTTCAAAATATTAAAATTATAAAACCATGTATGTTAGATGTTAAAAAATTAGGTGCTCAAATTTTTATAAAATTCAAATTTTGCTTGATTATTTTTAAATTTTTCCAGTCAAAATTTCCGTCAAATTTAAAAATTCACTTTTCTCAACAATTTGCTTTTGGTCGATTAGATATATAGGAATGCAGCCGACGACATTCAGTTTATATGTTGGAAAGGCACAACGAATTTTATTTTATCTTCGAACAAAATTTTCCTTTCCATCATATTTGTTTAGATTAGATTAGATTTTCGGAAGAGATTCAGTCCCTATGTCACAGCAGCCGAAAATAGGCTTAATGTGCTTCTTGTTAATAATTTGAGTCCTTAAGTATACCTAATTTTATGATCACACTCAGGATATTTTTCAACGGTATGCTGGATAGCTCCCATTGTTCGGGGAACGTTATTCCCAAGTGGCAAAGTATGCTACGGATGAGCCTTTCGCATTCACAGAGCAGATGTTCAATAGATTCTTCCTTTATTTCAAATATTCTGCATAAGTTGTTTTCGATTAGACCCATTTTATTAAGGTGTTTCTTTATTAGGCATTGGCCTATTCAAGAGAAGAGTTGTAGAACAGTTTGGGTTTACTTGAGCGACCGTTTAGGCATGCAAATTTTTGCTTGACGATTTCCAGGAACGTTGGCCCAGAAATCCTCAACTTTTGCTCTACCCAAGCTTTGACACCTTATTTGTTTTTGCCAGGGTTTTGAGTATTTCTAAACAATTCCATACTAGCTTTCTATCATACCGAAGAGTATTCTGAACTGCTGAGTAAGAATTTTGTCTTGTATACAAGGTTGGGGCTTCTGGTCTTTTACTTTTTGTACCATGCTTTTTGCAAATAGTAGATTTCAATCTGACGACGGAACTGAATTTGAATCAACTGATTTTGTTATTTTCTATGGCACTGCCAAGCATTTTGAACACATGCATGGTTGGTAACCATGTGTAAATACAACTCCAACATTTTTTGTATATATTTGAATGCAATGCTATAAAAAGACACCATTTTGATCAAAACGGTTCCACACCACACATAATATTTGTTGTATTCGGTGATACTACATGGGCGAAAAATATAATTAATATTTAGTTTTGGATGCTGTCGTATTACATAATGCATTTAACTTTGGTGAAACACCGAAACAGGTTGATGCAGCACAAACATTAGAATTTACGACCCACTTTACTAAATTTATATTTGCTTTTTTTACTTGTATTGTTTCACAAAAACCTCTTGACTTTTTTATTTGATTTTTGTGTTCGCTTGGACAACTTGTAGGAATTCAATTTTCACGAATTGTGCCTATTGCATTGTAGCCACGAGATTTAAAATAAATCAATAGAAGTAGAATTGCAAACTATTCGGGAAATCGTTGACCATATTTACTAATGGTGTTGCCCATTTGGCAAATCACTCTTCATAACGCTATTTGAACTCGGATCTCTCCACTCTCTCACCTATGACATAGCCATCAAATTGTTGAATTTTGATATAAACAGTCTGTGACAAGTCAATTTAGGTATCTGCAACTTCAGGCAATTCATAAAGGTAATCAAGAACTTTTGTCATATCCGTCAAAATCACAAAAAAAACTATAATAACCATCAAAAACCATATGGCAAAATCAAATGGATAAAAGAAAAAAATACAGGAGCCTAACAGTCCAATCACACCTTAAAAATCATGCAATTAAAATATCGAAGCAATTATTTTTCTTTGCGAAACAATATTTATCCATAAAGTTTGAATTCTTTTAGCTTTCATTTCCATGTTTATTTGATTTTTTATGATAAAAATTAAATAAGTTATAATACTATTTACTTTTTCATGTACTTCATAATTCAAATTTTTTAACTTTGAAAATTAACACACAACTTTGACCGGTTATAAAACCAAAATTACAAAAGTAACAGTATTCATATCTTACACAAATAAAAACAGACAAAATTCATAAAATCAAAAAATATATTCTTTGCTGAAAATTTATAAATATACCTAGCTATTTTTTAGTATAATTTTCAATACAAATAAAAATCAATATAAACAAGTAATGTATTGGAGCGTTCCGTCTACTTTACAGATATATGACAAAAGTTATTAATAAAAGATTATAAGTTAAGAAAACAAAAACAGTATAAAACAAAAAAAAAAATTAAATAACAAAAGATATAAATTATACAATGACAATGATAGAATTGATATGCACACATGTACTTAATTTTTAATTGATATCAAAACATCAGTTAAAAATTAATAAATAAAAAAGGAAAATCAATATAATATAATTTGAGCTACAATAACATAATAATGTTATCTATAACAATATACTTAGATCAAGGGATATCACAAGATGCATGTTCATTGACACAAATATAAATTACATTTTAAAGATTGTTTTGGATTTGCTTGATAACAAAACTAAACAAAACAAAGAATACAAAATGTTATTCATTTATACTTACACCTAAGTTTCACCCGTAATTTAGATTTTTAAAGAATGAAAAAAAAAAATGTTTCATCCTGTTTCCAATAGTTATGATCGATATTTTATTTTGATTATGAAGGATGTCACCGCGCGTAGTATCGCCGTCGGCTTCGGCAGCTAATCATACCAATTTACCTACCTTAAACGATTAAATGATCAATGTTTGTAATCAAATAAAATGTGATTTTATGCAATACCAGATTTCATTCGTATCAACTACTACTGAAATTTAGGTTTATGATTTAGTAATATCTTCGCTTTTAGTTTTGTCTATTATACACTGAAAAAATTCAATTACACTTTAAAATAACTATTCGTGCATTTTATTCGTATATGACTAACATTTATATTTTCTATAGATTATTTAAGACTTTTTTACCTATTCTAAAAAAGAGGTCTTAATATTCAAATTGGTAGATGAATGGGTTTTTTTTATCTTCCAAATAGCCAACACGAGTCTGATACATTTTAAATTAATATTAGCGAATATTTAAATTCCATATTTGAATTTAAGTCTCCACCTTACTTCATTACCTACCTTACTTTATTAATCGATTAATTAAGTCCTTTTTTTAAAATTAATTTTCTAATATTATAATGCTGTAAAAATTAAAATTTTGGAAAAATCAAATATCACAAACTTATCAATACCCCTTCGTCAAATAATAATTATTTATTATATAGGTATAGAAAATTGAACTAAATTTTAATATCTTTAAAATAAAATAAAATAAAAAAAATATTAGAAAATTTTTATTTTTATTTAAAATATCCTTTTTTACCAAAATCACAAAAAAAAAAAAGAAAAAACAAAAATTTTTGAATAAAACCAATACATTCATACATCTTTAAATTAAGTTTAACCCCATCAAGTAAATTTCTACAGATATTTCCGAATAAAGAATTTAAAGGTATATAAAATATATATATATATATATATATTTATACATAATATGTATTTTCATGTACCTATCTAATATTTTAAGTAAAACTGTCAAAGGATGTAATTAATTTAATTAATTTATTTTCGAAGGTTTTTTTTCATCTAATTTGTTGTTGTTCTCTCTTTCTATCTCATACATTTTATACCATATTTGTACCAATGTTTCATTTATTACTCGTCAAGTGATTTTCTACTTTAGAACTAAATTGAAGTTAACTTTTACGTAGATTTTTCATTAAATAATAAATGACTTTTCAATGTTTAGACGTGTTTAAATAGCTAGAAAATGATTTCTTGGCATGAGGTCCATTCATTCATTTTCAATTTTAGTTACGTTTTAATTTTTTTAACATTTTATTTTATTATTATTTTTGTTTTATTCTTTTGATGTATTTTACTGCATATATATATATACATATAATCTATAGAAAACAGAAAATACGACAAGAATTAAAAGTACCCTTAAAAAAATTTATATTCTAAGATTGTTATTGAAATCTCTCAAAATTAAATATACTTAAAGAAATATACTGAATAAAAGTGTTCAATATTATGAAATCAAAGAGAGAAAAAATTGTAAATAATTAATAAAACAAAATAACAGTATGTCCTTTATTAAGCTTAACCAAAAAAAAATAACAACAAAGACTTAAACCCTTTTGTAATTTTTTTTTATAATCAATATTCAGGATAGCAAGGAATAGATTTATAAACTATTATACAATGTTTTCTACCAACAGAATCAATAACATTGAAGATTTGGGTTTTATGAAACATAAAAATCAAATTATCAGATTGAAAATATTTGAATATATATATATATAAAACTTATACTTAATTATTTAAATACTTAATTTAAATTAAATTAAATAGATTCTCTCAGGGGAAACAAAATTATATGTAGTGGTCAATATAATGTAACAAAATTTTGTTTTTTGGTTAATTAAAATTACAACAAAAGAAAAATTAAAAGGTCTGTTAGGGGGGAGTTATCAAGTCTTTTCAATTTTAATTTTGATTCGTTTCGTTCACCAAAACTACTGGACTTCATCATAGGGGTATTGTACTGTTCAACTATCTAGTCTAGTCTATTATTAGTTATAATTTGTTTAACTTCATAACTAGTTAAGCTATATAGACTTAAAATAAATTTGTATATGTGAGTTATAAAAATTAAACAAAATTGTATAATAGTAAAAATAGTTGAGTACAAAACACTGAAGAAGTCTTCAATTAGTAGACGAAATACGCGTATCTGTATGATAAGCATATCAGTCAAATTAAGAAAAAATATTCGACTATTTTCACTATTATACAAATATTTTACTCTAACACTAGAAAACAAGTTTTTATAAAAAAAAAAAAAAAAAATTGACATTTGGTATTTTTTTTTTTTCAATTTTATTTGCATTAAATTTTATTTTTATTATTAATTTGATTTAATTTTTTTTAATCAAATTTTCATTAATTTTTAAATTTTACTCGGTCCTGCAGACCATGTAAATTTTATGCTTGATCTAAACAAGACATATTTGAATTCATATCTCGAAGTGAGTTATCTTCAACTGGAGATTAGCCTACCGTGTGACCGACAAAAATGAATGATGATGATGAATCAAGTTTAGGACTTATCTATTGGCTGGATCTATTGGCCATATGAGTAAGTGAATAACGGAATTATTTTTAGTATTCCGACCGGTCTATGTGGACTAAACAGTTTTTGTACCATTATTTTTTATCTATTTATATCTGTGAATTAAATTTTATCAGTGTAGCTTGTTTTTTTTTTTATACTAAAATGTCAGATTTTGGTAAGTAGGTACTAGTTTTTCCAGTTAATTTTATTTAACGTGGCATCATAGTAATATCCGAAACTATGTTGAAACAGTAAATAGATTTAGAGTAGATTTCAATTGATTTAATTATAATTAAATTATTGTAGTTAGATTATCGTTCAAACATCGCAATCAATCGTCGAGTAAAAAACACAAATTTCAAAATTTAACGGGATTATATACTTAAGCTTATTAAATTGTTAATTATATTTACACTGTTTTATGTGCTTTTTTCTTCTTCCATAGATTATATTAGGCAAAATATATTACTCTCATATGCTAGTTCGACATAACCAAATACTATAAAACAACCTTAGGTGCATTAAATTGCACATTAGACTTATAAATGCACCATGTTTTAATTTGGTGATGTCGAACTGAACAATCAAATTGATATAACAGAATAGGATTAAATTTCGCCCTATGCCGAACTGATGGAGTTTACAGAAAAATAATAATAAGTAAATCCGCAATCCAATTGTTTTCGATTTTGCAGAACTACTCTCATATTTTTTATCAAATATAATTTTTAGTTTTAATAATTATTTATTATTATTATTGGTTTTTAACCCTTTACTTCACAGCAAGTCATTTATGAATTTTGGAAATAATTTTCGAATTTTAATTTGTTATAATGACATAGCAAAACTTGACGAAGATGAATATAAGCCATAATGGAGCCATAATTGGCTTAGTATGATGTAACCATAAGAAGAATCCATAAATGGCTTAGTATGAAATAAAGGGTTAATGGTAAATATAATATAATTAATTATAAATAATGTTTTGAATAAATAAAGAAAACAAAAATAATTATTTTAATATAAATAAATAGCAAAAAATATAGTAGGTAGTCCTACATCACGACAGGGATATATGTTAATATGCATGTAAACTGATATTTTAATATCTGAAATCGTTGGTGCATATCTTCGTGTTTCAAGATCTCGAAAACTAACTGAACCCAATGTTGCCATATTTTCAACATGTATTACAGGCATTGTAACTTAACATATAGGCTGCTTTTTTCTATAGGTGGCGCTGGGGTGGCGTTATTTTGAAAAATCGTATTTATTGGACAAATGGGCTGAAATTTGGAGCATATATTTAGATTATTATAATTATTTTATTTAATATGTATTTGTACAATATGTTATTTTCATATATTTTGTATTTTTCAATATGTTATATTCATATACTAGAATATTTACACCTTTGATTTGTAATTATTTACTAGACTATTTACTATAGACTAACCTGACTTAAATATTTAGAGTAAATTTAATTAATAAAAGGACAAAATGGCAAATAAAAACCGTTGATTAATTATTTTATGTTAATATAAAACCTAAATATATTTAAATGATAAACTAAAATGCTTTGTGAAAATTTGGACCAGATGAGATGCGTACAAAAGTTGATATATTTAAAAAAAAAAATGGTATTTTTAATATCTTTTTTTAATTAAATTTTTTAATTAAATCAAATTAGGATTAATTTACATTAAATCTAAAGATGCTGAAAGTTTTTAAAAAAAATAAAATATAAATATTAAAATTATAAAATACAAAAATAATATTGAAAAGTAAAATTACAAAAGTATAATGCAACATGAAGTATAAATGCAACAACAACAAAAACAACAACAACAAGAAACAAAAGCAGGAAGAATACGAATAATAATAAATTATATTCAAGATAAGGTGAAGAGGCTAAGACACAGAGCTAAATGAATATAATATAGAAGAAATGAAAATAGAAAACCATTAAGTGATAAAAATAGAAATTTAAATCAATTAAATAATAGAACATGAAGATCATTAGCATTGTCATATATTAACCATATTGCATTTGATTATGATCATGCAATTGATGACTATGCTATACTCATTCAAAAATCAATATTGGAACAATTGACAAATAATATGAGTGTTGTCATGCATTACAATTTAAAAATTGGGATTTAAAATTAAATTTCATTCTACTGGTTGTATTCGTTTAAATTATGCTTCTCATTGCAATTGTCATGTTGGTTCATATTTAAATAGTTTGTGCTCAGTAGGTTATTTTAAAATTGAATCTATTGAAAAGCATATGTAGCTACTTGGGAATAATTATTGATAAAAATTTAAATTATCTAGATAAATAATATAAATATATGTTGATATGTGTTGTAAAATTCAATATATGAAGACGATATTGTTCAAAAAAGCTTTTATTAAATATTTATTATGCTCTGGTTCACTCTAAAATAAAGTATGGTATAACTAGTTGGGATGGCTCATATTTCAATACAATTGAACCATTACTAAAAGCTCAAAAATGTATTCTCCGTGTCATGTACTTTAAAAATAGAACCATCAGTTGTTGGCCTCTATTCCAAGAAGTAAATATACTGCCTGTCAGACACCTCTTTGCCCATTACTCATTAATTAAATTTTACAAGGACAAACATCATTTGAGACTTCGCAATTCAAACTCGTATAACTTAAGAATAAATTATAGAATGATAGTCAATATACCTTTCTGTAATCAATATGAGAAGTTTAACTTTACTATGGCATCAAAATACTTTAATAATCTTCCATTGAATATAAAAAATTCAAATTGTTTAAATAAATTTGTTAAACTTTGTAAAACATGGCTTTTAAATATAAATTATTACGAGATTGAACTACTGAGGTAAATTACGTCATTTAGATAATTTATTCTAGTTTCAAACTGCACTGGAACTATTAGAAGTCGCTTTTCATCTAAATTTTGTGAAATCTATTCTTATAAATGGTTTATCAGTAATATGCATCTGACCTGAAGTACATTGCTTAGAATTCTCTTCTTCTGCTCTAGCGTGTATTAAAGACGTTAAATTTTACCTAGATTGCGAATACAATTATTATATAGAAGTATGTGATAAAATTATGTTCAAAGAAATTTTAAATTACTTATGGCTCTATTTATCCACTTATGTTCTTGCAATAAATAAATTTTATTATTAGAAAAAAAAAAAAAAAAAATTACTTAATTTCTATTGTATTTCATTAGGTTAAAAATTATTATTAAATTAGTATTAATCTTTTGTTGAACCCCCACAATTAATTTCTGGAAAAAGTAAATTTAAGTAAAATTAAGAATGATTTAAATGACTATGCATCACTAGTGTGAATATATATAAGAAAATAAAAATAACTATAAAAAAAAAAAAAAAAAAAAAAGCTGCAATGTGCTGTTACTAAAATACATGTGTTCAAAAATTAAATGTAATTTTTTATTTTTATTTTATTTTGAAATGATTTAAATTTTAAAAACTATACTTCATTCATTCACATTCAGCATAATTTTCTTTACCATTTTGAATTTCAGTTACATTTTTGGTCAATCGTACATGACTTTTGTGTGCCTTATGCTTTTCTGTGACCAATTGAAATTTGTTTAAAACTATTATTATTGCTTTGTTTTTTTTTTTAATTTATTTATTTGTAATTAATACTATTTTAAAGCTTTAAATCTATTTACCTTCAAATTACATAAAATAAAATTAATTTAGTATGACTATTACACAATATTAAAAAAATTTATAAACAATAATTTACCAAAATAATTAATAAAAAATTTAAACTCCAAATATTAATAATTAGAAAATTCAAAATGCAGAATCAAAATATAATAAGATAAAAATTTATGAATATTCAATAGACAACATACAAATTTCATAATTCTTTATACCATAATTTTAACTATGAAAAAAAAATTGTAGGGGCAAAAACACGTTTACCGGGTCGGTTAGGAATTTTTAAATATAAATTTTTGAGCTTTTCTAAATTGCAATAATACATTTACAAATTTCATTTCCGCTGTGGCGTAACAACGTTCGCCCGGATCCGCTAGTATATAAATATAAATATTTATTTTGTTGAGTTATAGAACGTCAAACTTATTTCAAATTAATTTTGAAATTTGTCTAATTAAAAAATTGTCGTACGATTTTGAAATATGTTAAAATATTTAAATATTAAACTACATACATGTATACATATATATATAACCATACACATCAAAATATTAACTAGACATATTTTTTATTAATCCACAATAAACATCAAAATGAATTAGTATTAACAAAAAATGTTACTTAACAATTTCAACACGTGTCTATCATTCCATACAGGTATTTCATAATCGATGACATCCAATGTAATATCAATTTTCTATATGCTTCAAATGATTCAACTGTCAAATCAATTATACTTATAACAGAAATATCATTAAATTACAAATTTGTATTAAATCTAATTATGTCAATATATTCTAAAACATATAAAATTTTCCAGAATGGCAATTAAATTTTAAGATTATTTAAAAAATAAAAATTAATTAAGTCATCATCATCATCGTCATATTAAAAAAAAAAAATTGAATGACATAATTAAAATTAAATTGAAATAAATAAATAATGTACAAGAGTGTACAATTTTAGTTGTACAATAAAATCAAAATTAGTAATAAGATTTTCTCAATAACAGTTCAATACACCTTAAAAAAGTCTAATCTTCATTAAAAATAAATTTTGTTTAAAAAAAAAAACAAAAAATGGCAAAAAACTTCAAAAAGAAAATTTTTATATTTTAATTTTCAAAATTATTTGATGAAGCCGCCAAATAATAATCCTTGAAAAATATCTTTGATCTTTTTAAGCTAAATTTATTTATTATTATTTTACATATTATATGTAATACATGAGACATATAATATTATTGAGTTTTTGCTATTATTATCATTATTATTACAATTTTTTTTTTTTAATTCACAAAATGAAAATTTCAATTTTGAAATTTTATTTACTTTCTATTTTGCTTTTGTTTACTTTTTTACTAAATTCCATATTTTTTGCAATTTTATATCAACCCTATTTCGCTTTCAAATTTATTTTCAATAATTTTGTAATTACAATAAAATTCCGAGAAGCACACGTCACAACACTACGACGCTTCATACAACACCTTGAAGTGGTTTTTTGTTTTTTTTTTGTTTTTATTTTTTTTGTTTTGGCTCTATTTTATTGATTGCATGCTATACAACGTACACATAATAATAAATTATTGTATATTTTTTTTTTGTTAATGAGCCCAATATAAGAAATAAGATTCATATATCCTTTAAAAATCAATACATTGATTATGATGTAGCGTATGCAAAAGGTATATATATATATATAAAATATTCGAATTTGAATTATTTGCATACTTGAAAAAAAAACAATAAAAAAAAAAAAAAAAAAAAAATGAAAAACTTTGCGAAACACAAAAATCTATTCTTAATGAAAAACAGTGAATTTTATTTGTTATTTTTGTTTTTATATTGAGGTTTTTTTTTTTTATTGAATCCTTTATTTGAAATGTTAAATAAAAATAAAATAAAATTAAATGAAAATAAAAAAAATAAAAACAAACAAAAAAGTCGCGTGCTTGTCGTCAAGACATTTTCTTTTGTCCTTTTTTTTTTTTTTTTTTGTAAATTTTTGTATTTATAGTTCGTACATGTGAAATAAATACAGTGAGTGACTAAAATTTACAAACACTACTACTTTTTAATCGATTATAAACTTTTTTATTATTTTTCTTTGGTTTTTTCTTATTTTTGTGTTTTTTTCTGATTTAAATATATTTAATATTTTATGTTTTACCGTTGTTAACCAGTTTTTTAAAGTTACATTTTTTCTCTATATTGAATTAATATAAATTTTTGCACTGATAAATATATATTTTTTTAAATTTCTTAAATTATTTATTATGTACACTCTACACGAGCTTGTTAGCTCTTTTTGAGATAAATTGAAATAAATAAATAAAATAAATAATCTATATCTAACGTCTTACTAATCGCAATGTTTTTATAAATTCTGTTATGGCTCGATATTTTAAAAGTTAGTCAACATTTTGAACAGTTGACTTTTAGTACAATCGAAATATTTGGAGGAAAAAAAACGTCGACATTTTATCAATTGACTTAATGGTTAGTTTATATAAAGTCAGGATCCCGTTATTAACACATTAGATACCAATGTGTCATCAATGAGCATCCCTATTTTCATTCTTAGGTACCATGAATACTAGTGGAAGCAAAATTTTCCTTCTCTCAGATATAATCTCTAATATTGAAACTATCAAGGGTGATAAAATGGGACTGATAACTGTTGATATATAGTATGAGGAAGAAGAAAATTTTGCGTATCACTCTGAGCAAAAAATATGGATGGCTTAACTATGAAATTACAACATTAATTATATTTGGTTAGTGTTTGTTTTACTAAGACTTGTTCCAGACACGGTTTAATTATTTAAATAAATTTTATACCAATATTTAATATTATGTCTTGACTTAGCTATAACAGCTCTCTATCGTCAAAGAAATAATTGATTTATCAAAGAGAATAAAGAGATATAAGATTGCGGAGTAATGGGCTGTATTCACATTAAATTGCAATTGTAGTCAACAAAATCTATTGAAAAAGCCAGCTCTCTGTGTTTAAATTATGTCATAAATTGCAATTGCCTTTTCATAGGTGTTCGTAAATCATATCATTTCGCTACGTCTCCTTTTAAATTAATAATGATAAATTAATATATTTGGCTTGAAAATGTTTTTTACCTTTTACTTTAAATTTATTAATTTATTCTTTTTATATTAAAATTTTAATTTTTACTTATTTTTAAGTAATTAATTTTAGTAACAGTAAAAGCTAATAGAAGTTATTATTTTCTATCTTATGTTTTCAAAACATATGCTTTATATCAAGCTCATTAGCTAGTTTAATAATTTATCTTATCCAATTGTAACTAGTGGATTAATTGTGAAGTAAAGGAAGTAAAAAACTGTCCTACAATTACGAAGGATGCTTCTACTGGTCGGGATCCAATTCATGTTAGTAGAAGAACTGTAATTATTATAGTTCAAAATATAATTTGATTTAAGGGGTAAACTTGAAAATGGCTCAAATATTTGTACCGTACCTTTTTCAATTTACAGATTAAATATATTGATAGTACGGTTAGAAATTATAGTTGTATTAATCATATTACACGATAATATAACCATTGCTTTAATAAAGAACTAAAAATTTGCCATTATAGTAACCTTTTCTCCAGTTTAATATAAAGTACTTTATTGTCTATCGAAATCTAGAGAACAATTTAGTAATTGGTCTTAAAAGCATGTGGAAAAATGTATACAAATACTAGCCAACTTATATCCATCAGCTAAGAATTTTTATATAACGGTTAAATTTTCAAACAAGTTTTAACTAAAAGCAAAGAACAACAGAATACTGAAAATTAAATTGACTTTTTATTTTTGAAGCATTTTATTTTGAAGTTTGTTATAATATGATTGCTATGATTATAATTCGATTGTCACTCACTACTTTAATTTGTTGTTAAAATAACTACAATATTATGATTAATTTAATTATAATATCGTCATGATTACGTCAAACTATAATATAATTACTTCAAACTGAAGTATAATTACATCAAACATTATGAGATGATTACTTCAAACAATACCACGATTATATCAAACAGATGAGATAAATACCTCAAACTATAGTAATCATATTACAAACATAATATCATTACTTTAACCATATAAATTGATTACTTATCAAACAATAATATGATTACTACAACTATATCAGATTCTTACGTCCAACTATAATATGATTACTTCAACTATATGAGATGATTACTTCAAACATAATATCATTACTTTAACCACATAATATGATTGCTTCATCCATATAAATTGATTACGTCAAACTATAGTATGATTACTTCAAACTATAGTATAATTACATCAAACAGATGAGATGATTATCTCAAACTATAATATGATTACTTCAAACATAATATCATTACTTTAACCATATAAGGTTATTACTTCAACCATATAAATTGATTACTTCAAATTATAATATGATTACTTCAACTGTATGAGATGATTACTTCAAACACTGATATGATTACTTCAACCATATAATATGATTGCTTCAAACTATAGTATAATTTTATCAAAAGCATATGAGATTATTACTTCAAACAATAATATGATTACTTCAAACATAATATCATTCCTTTAACCACATAATATGATTGCTTCATCCATATAAATTGATTACGTCAAACTATAGTATGATTGCTTCAAACTATAGTATAATTACATCAAACAGATGAGATGATTATCTCAAACTACAATATGATAACTTCAAACATAGTATCATTACTTTAACAATATAAATTGATTACTTATCAAACAATAATATGATTACTACCTATAACAGATTTTTACGCCAAACTATAATATGATTACTTCAAACATAATATCATTACTTTAACTGTATGAGATGATTACTTCAACCATATAAATTGATTACTTCAAATTATAATATGATTACTTCAACTGTATGAGAACATTACTTCAAACACTAATATGATTACTTCAACCATATAATATGATTGCTTCAAACTATAGTATAATTTTATCAAAAGCATATGAGATTATTACTTCAAACAATAATATGATTACTTCAAACATAATACCATTACTTTAACCATATGAGATGATAACTTCAACCATATAAATTGATTACTTCAAACTATAATATGATTACTTCAACTATATGAGATGATTACTTCAAACTATAATATTATTGCTTCAAACTATAGTATAGTTACATCAAACATATGAGATAATTACTTTAAACAATAATACGATTACATCAAACAGATGAGATGATTACCTCAAACTACAATATGATAACTTCAAACATAGTATCATTACTTTAACAATATAAATTGATTACTTATCAAACAATAATATGATTACTACCTATAACAGATTTTTACGCCAAACTATAATATGATTACTTCAAACATAATATCATTACTTTAACTGTATGAGATGATTACTTCAACCATATAAATTGATTACTTCAAACAGTAATATGATTACTTCAACTATATGAGATGATTACGTCAAACTGTAATATGATTACTTCAACCATATAATATGATTGCTTCAAACTATAGTATAATTACATGAAACATATGAGATGATTACTTCAACCATATGGATTGATTACTTTAAACTACAATATGATTACTTCAACCATATGATATTATTACTCCAAACTACAATATGATTACTTCGACCATATGAGATGATTACTTCAACCATAATATCATTACTTTAACTGTATGAGATGTTTACTTCAACCATATAAATTGATTACTTCAAACAGTGATATGATTACTTCAACCATATAAATTGATTACTTCAAACAGTAATATGATTACTTCAACTATATGAGATGATTGCTTCAAACTAGAGTATGATTACATCAAACATATGAGATGATTACTTCAATCATATGCAATGATTACTTGAAACCATAATATGATTACTTAAATCATAAGGTAACACTATAATATGATTACTTGGATTATAATATAATTAGTATTACAACTTCATCTGTTTGACATATATACACACATATTTGACATATAGATAAATTATGTTTGACATATATGACACAGTAAATGACATATTCAAATAAACTGATTATTAATCACGTCAGTAATGTATCTAACAGAACATGGGTTGATTACACTCCTCTTAGTGAATAATGCTAACGTAATCCCATGGTTAAATAAGACAAAACAACAAAAATTTTAAATTTATACAATATTGAACTCAATTTTTTGTCACTCACTGTTCAGATATTAATCATAATATATCATATTCTCTTGCTCTTTCTCTCTCTGTTTCACTCGTCTTTGATTTTTTATTATTTTTTTTATTTTTCTTCAATATCCCTTGCAAAATTATCCTTTATGTGTCACAAGAATATTTTTTTTTTCTACTTTATTCATATTTTATTCGTATTTTCTGAAATATACTAAACTTCTTTGACATTTTTGTACGATATTTTCCATAGAAATTTATAGACCCGCACATTCTATACAAATATTCTCTTACATATGTACCTAACCATTAAATAAATGTACGATTTTTAATTCTTATAGAAAAAAAAAAAAAATAATAAAAAAAAAACAAACAGAAAGAAAATAAGATTCAAAGGACATCATAATAATCATTGTAGGATATAGAAAATATAATATATAGAGAGATTGGGTATAAAATTTTAATCGCCAAAGGGTAAAAAAATTTATAATTACTTTCAATACAAAAAAAAACAAAATCATAAAAACAACAAAAATAAAACATAAGAGTAAAATACAGAGATCGAAGAAGGGATATAATATTCAAATGATTTTCTTTTGGTTTGTGTCAGGATATTTCAGGATATCGTTTTGTATTTTAATAGTCCATTTTTTTTTATAATACATTTTGTTGTTGCTATTTTTCTATATATAGATATTATACAATAATAAACATGAAAGTCGTCATTATTGTTGTCGTCTTGATTTCAAATGAAATTTTTTTTACTCTTTGTCTAACTTTGAGCTTTTGTTTTGTTGTTGTAATAAAATTTCATGTTGTTCGATATTGAATTCGATGAGAATATAATAAACCCTTTTTATTGTAAATATCTGAAAAATAGAAGAAATAAAAATATAAAATAAATAATTTTCTTATTTAAGTATATAGCATAAATATTGATTATATAAAAACAATGCAAATTATTTTTTTAAATAATAAAAAATTGAACAAAAAAGGGATATTTATTTATTTTTTTTTTATACATACATTCAAACGCACACTTAGATACGTGCATGAGAATGAATTAAATGATGAGATGACGTATACAAAATAAATACCTACGTCATGTATAAGAATATCGAGTGCAAATTAATTTTTTTTTTTTACTGTTTTGCCTGTTATTAAAAAAGGATATTTTTGTTGGTCGGATACGAATTTATTTGTATATATATTATGTGGTTTCTTTGAATCAACTAATTAATGTTAACAAAGATGCAAAGAAATACGTCATGTACATTTGTTTGATCTTCTTTGTCTTGTTTTATGTTTTTTTGTTATTGTTTTTTGATAAATTTTGATACGTGAAGTTGTGACTAAGGTTTTGTATATGTCGTACAGTTTCAATATGGGATTAATGAGATGAAAATGAAAACTGACTCGAAAACGTATGATAACTAGATCAGATTGCTCCAGTTTTCATATCTGCAAAGATGTAGTAAATATTTTTTAAGCATCATTTTTTCAATCCGTTTTTGTTTAACCTACTTCCTATAGTCCAGATCAAATCTAAATTCAGTCAATATCCATAACGATTTTTCTCCTAAAATACTTCAAGGAATATTACTCTTTAAAAATGTTTGACTTCGGAGCGTACCATTCTTTATATATGACTAATAGTAAAAATTAAAAGTCTTTTTTTGATACCCATACACAAATCATGCGTTTTTAAAGCCGGATCTAAAAACGTAATTAAAACCGGATCAAGTGATTAAAATAAAAAACTAATGGCAGTGGCGAAATCAGTAACCAACATCAGATTTAAACCTGCTTTTACGGACTTCCTAAAATTCACAAACCAGGTAATGATATGAGAGAAATTGTGACAGCCAAATATGTCCCCAACATATAAAATAGTCAAATGGCTAGTGAAACAGTTTCGAAATATAGGTAAGCAGTTCAAAAACCAATCAAAGAAAAAACTGACTCGAAAACGGTTAGTCTGTTACTTACATCCCATTGCTTCTGCTTTCATATCTTCGGAGATGTAGTGAATATTTGTTAAACATCGTTTTGTCAAACCGATTTTCTTTAACCTACTTTATATAATAGTCCAGGTTAAATATAAAGATAGACTCCGTCAACATCTTTATCAATTTTTTACTCCAAGGAATATCAATTTTTAAAAAATGTCTACTGCGGCACGTACTATCCTGTACATTTGACAAATTTGTATATATTTAATTTATCATTTTACACAAAACTACTAGGAACCTAGGAGCCTAACCACAAAATTAGGATGTTCGAGTAACTAAAACCGGATCAGACCAACCGGCTAAACCAATTTCAGACTTAAATTTAGCTAATATTTATTTTTCTTCTAAGCAAGAATCTTAAGACCTAAAAACTTAAAACCTAGTATTAAAAAAATTTTTATTTAGAATTTAATAAAAAAATAAATTTTTATTTTATTTAAATTTACTTTGGATTTGAGTTTAATTTGAATCCTGGTCGATATAAAAATATAAAAACGGACTTCCTAAAATTCATACAACCATGTAATGAGATGAGTGCAATTGTGATAGCAGATATGTCCAAAACATATAAAATTGTCAAATGGTTAATTTTTTTTTTTTTTTTTTTTTTTTTGCGTGGATTGGTGGGAATCTTCATAGACATAATGAGCCTTGTAGCTTCCATTGTGTGCCAGTTTTTTACTGACTAAACCACACCCCTCCCATTAATACTAGTCCAACCGATTAACCATTAATTTATTGCTCTTTTGATTTTCTTAAAGAAAAAGTTTACGAAATTCTATCGTATTAGATCTAGTGGCTTAGTTCCTTTAAGCCTTCTGACATCATTTTGATTATCTAGCAGTTGAGTGGCCTCAACGTTAACATGACCCTCTAGACGAGCTATGTGCTTTGTTGCATATCTTTTTATTTCATTTTCTATGCAAGGAATTTCTGTATATTCTATGCAAGGAATCTCTGTGCAAATCACTGTTGCGAAGGGGGCATTTACCATGTTGCGCAAGACTTTATTTTGGAATTTTTGTATACAAAGTACATGTTTTTGTTTGGCACATCCCCATATTTGTATGCCGTACAACCATATCGGTTTGAGTATCTGATTATATAACAAAATCTTGTTATGTATAGGTAATTTAGAATTACGACCTAAGAGCCAGTACATTTCTCTATACTTATTTTCAAGCTCAAATTTTTTCTTTTTAACGTGCTCTTTCCATCTAAGTTTGACATCTAATGTCATTCCTAGGTATTTAGCATTGTTTTCTTGGGGTATATTGACCCCATTCAGATTTACCAATGGTGGTTGATTTTCTAATTTTTTATTTGTAAAATTTACATGTACTGATTTTAACTCATTGAGTTTAATTTTCCATTTCTTTGTCCAGAGGTATAGCTTGTCGCTTGCTCTTTGCAATTTAATTGTAGCCTCATCAAATATTTGATCCTACTGCCATCAACGCAGTATCGTCAGCAAATGTAGCTACAGTTATATTTTCCATTTCTGGTAAATCATTGGTGTAGAGCAAATACAGTATGGGACCCAGAATACTACCTTGAGGTACACCCGTTTTAATATCTCTAATAGTAGAATACTCTTCGTCTTGTTTTATTCTGAACGTCAAATGGTTAATGGAGCAGTTTCGAAATATGGATAGGCAGTTCGAAACCCAATCTGTGAAAAACTCCTAAGAACTGGCTCAAGAATAACAAACGATTAAAGGACTTGGCAAAGCCGAATTGATTGCCTATATTGACGTAGAAGACCCTTTTCCCATTATCTCAATCAAAAAGGCTTCTATTCTAATAGAAGAATTGTAGGTAGGTAGTAGTGGATGCCGACAGTACGCCAACACACACATACCATAGAGAAATGGTAACTACAAAAGCAAAAAATTACCACAAATCTGCCTTTGCATGGAATAAAATTATTTTACCCTTAGAGGGTATTCAATATACAAGCAATTGCAATCTACAAGCAATTGAAGAGAACTCCGATTGGAAGCCCCCTCTCTCCATTCATCTGAATTTTTCATTTTCAAATTAGAGCTAGATTTAGCACCACAATTGATTATCAAGATTTTGGGGAAGCGACACGTGGATGATATTTTTTCTGTAATAAGAAAAAGGGACTTAGACTCAACACTGACAATATTCTTAACGGACTTAAGTTATATAACATGTATATAACAGTAGAATATACAGTTTACTATCGCGGTAAAGAAAGTCAAAGCAAAAGAAGATCAACTACGGTTCTCAGATTTATTCATAACCAGAACAAGAACATCTGTAGAACTAGAGATCTACAGAAACCCTACGGATACTGAAAGGATCATTCCTAATTCCTCTACTTAACATGGCCTCTTTCAATCACATAATTTATCGAATGTTAATCCTTCCCATCACCCAGAAAGGTTTAGTAAAGGTGACTAAACACATATTTGAGATTGCGAGAGTAAACAGATATCCAGAAAAAACTGGCACTAACTTACTCAGAACGGAATTAACCTTACTAATCTACTCACTGATCAACAACCAAAAAAAGGAGTAGCATTGGGATTTAATGAGAATTCTCTCCCAATCAGAGCAAAATTCAAAATGGACGGGTTAAACATGGCTTATAAAGCAACAGAACCGAACACCTCAACACTATTCTAAAATTACCTAACGGCGAAATTGATCAAATAAAAAAATCAGAAATTTATAAAATAACTTGCAATCATTGCAACAAAGTTTATATTGGACAAACTAGGATGGACATGGAAACAGAAGACTCAAGGAATACTTGAAAGAGCAGAACTATAGCTAAAAAGAAAAATTTAATCGAATTCAGATCGAAAGCAGCAGAATGCATCATTCAAGACAGTTATATTATTTAAAAATAAGACATAGTAATGGTAAATTACATCAGCTGAAAGCATCGAAATTTATTAAACTAAGAATGAGTAACTCCTTGGTCTTTAGACCAAGACAATATGGATATTCTTCATTGTTTTAAATTTTTTGGTTAAATGTAATAGAATCAATAAAATCACCTCTATCTGTCACTCTAAGGTTGTAAATTATATTATTTAAATAATAACAATAATATAATAAAATAAACAGCCAACCAACTGCCAAAAAGTCCAATTTCTATTTGTTTAATAAAAATAAATCGAGTACAAAACACTGAAAAAGTCTGCAAGTAATAAACAAAATACGCGTATCCGAATGATTTAGAATAGATTAGATTATGTAATTTCGGGAGGGAATCACTGTCCCCTATATTACCGCAACTGCAAATGGGCTTATTGTGATTACCCGCTTAAATCCGCTTATAAAAAAAAAATATTCGAAATGTTATTGTAGAATTCTATACTGAAACACACTTGAGCTTATGACATTCAACTATGGAGAGTTACAGACAAAAATCAATCTACAAATCATCCGACGATTTCAGAATAATTTTGTAAGATCTATGGCAAATTCTGAATGGTTAGTGCCACATCAAAGTAATCGAAAATGATTTACCCATTCCCTCCGCTCACAATAAATTAATAAAATACACTAACAAGCTTCAACAATAGATTAGAGCTGCATTAAAATATTTTAACCAACATGATGTTGAACATATGATGATTTATCGAACTAAGGCGTCTTCTCGTTCATATTATAATCCTTTGCGGGCCTTTGTTTTCATTGAAGGATTGTTTAAAAATAATAATTGAATATTTTGCATTGCTGTACTTTCATTCAATAATGAATCCCAAATACAAATAGTTTGAAATGACTCCATCTTAGACATTTGAATATAATTTGACTTTAAATTCATATAATGTGATATATAATATAATATTCAAGCACTAACACTGATATGTGTATTAATTATTATTAAAAAATATTCATAAATTTTATTTTATTCTCAAGAGAAAACTCTTTAAAGTCCTCTTTCTTTCATCTCGCTCTTTGACCATTTCATTTAACCTGTACAAAAAATAATAATAATAATACAGTATTGAACATTATTTATAAAAAAAAAAAAAAAACAGAAAAATAAAAAATTACAACATAAAAACCCAAAAATTTTCAAATCCTTAATATAAATTATTATTTGTCCACTATACTTATACACATTTACATTTACAATAATTTGAATAATAACAATAAAATAGTAATAATAAAAAAAAAAAGGATACCCTCTTAATATTTTTGACTTTTCACCATTTTTTGTTTTAAAATTTTCGTTACAAAAATATTAAAAATATTTTAATTTTTTATTTCTTTTGTTTTTTTTTTTATTATTTAAATTTTTAGAAATCGATAATTTATAATACACATTATATACACACTTACATGTAAATATGAAAATCGTATAAAATATAAGTTGTTACCCATCATAATTCTATCCCTCTAAAATAATTTTTGATAAAATAAATTTCACAAAAAAAAAAAAAAAAAAAAAAAACAAAAAGGATTTGAGTTAAGAACTTTTTTTTGACCATATGTAATTACATTTATGTTTCCTTTTTTATTGAAATGAAAAGTCAAGAATGGAAATGTAATCATATCACCAAGTAGAAACTGACCAACAGAGATCTCGAGAAGTAGTAAAAATTATTGATAGAACTGATTTACAAAAAAAAAAAAAAAAATAATAATAATATAAAACCAAAAAATTGTAAATGTTCACTTGTATATGAAATTCTAATGGTTATGTGTTTGTTATAAATTTATTCGTGTTCATCAGGGATACACAAATAAATAATAAAAAAAAAAGACTAAACAGAGTTGAAAAACAAAATAAAAAAGGATTCTTAACTTTTTGTTCATCAATAACTTTTGCTTTGTATTAATATTTCTCTACCCAATTTATAGAATATTAAAAAAAAACACTTAAAATCTAAGGTGGTAAGTCGAAAATTCGAAATATTGAATTTTCATTTTATTATAATGTAGTTTGTTTCTCACTATCACTAATATTTAGCCATTTATCATTCCCAGCATTGGCCACGTAGTAATTAAGAAAAGGCAGAAGTTTTCGCAGAGCATCTTAAGCAAGTATTCAAACCATTCCCATCAGAAAGCACAAACGTGGATTCAAAAATACATAATTTCCTAACCATTCCACTTCAAATGGATTTAACAATCAAGAATTTTACTATGGGCGAAATAACCTCAATAATTAAAAATAATATCAAAACAAAAAAAGCCCCAGGTTAGGATCTAATTAGTGGTAAAATATTAAAAGAATTACCGGAAGACGGTTATAAAATATTGATGTATATTATGAATACTGTTCTAAGATATGGCTACTTCCCATACCAGTGATAATTGCTGAAATAATACTTATACCAAAACCAGGAAGCCAAGTGAAGAAATTTTATCCTACAGAACGATTAGCCTACTACCATGCTTATCAAAACTATTTGAAAAAGTATTTTTGGAACGATTAAAACCAATTTTAGAAAAAAGCCAAATTGTTCCAGAACATCAATTCGGGTTCAGAAACGACTGTAAATGCAACTATCGAGCAAATACATAGAATAGCAGATGTAATTAAGCCTAGAGTAAAACAAAGTACTGTTCAGCGATATTTCTAGATATTAGTCAAGCATTTGATAAAGTCTGGCATGAAGGATTGCTGTATACAAACTTAAAAAAATTTTACCGCAGAACTATTATTTATTGCTGTGGTCATATCTTATCGAAAGACACTTTTTGATGAAGCATCAAGGTGCCTATACACCAACTAATGAAATTATGTCAGGTGTACCACAGGTCAGCGTCTTAGGTCTTGTCTTATATCTCATTTACACTGCAGACTTATCAACAGTAAATGAAACAATCACCGCTATTTTCGCTGATGATACGATCATACTAGGCTCACATAGTAACCCAGTTCATGCTTCAGAGATTCTACAACACAGCATAAACAAAGTGAATTATCTAACTGGATCAAAACAATTGCTGCGTTCGATGATATACAATAAAATTTTCGATATACTGATGAATGACAAAAACCGCAATAGATCAAAATTATACACAAAAAACGGTAAATCAGGATTAAAATCAAAATCAATGGTAAAAATATTAAAATTTGTCATTTCTGTTGGTACGTTATAAATTTTGAATGTAATGAACACAAAAATATCGTAGAAAGCAATGCAAATCTGAATAAGCCAAGTCGATAATCTAAATCGAGATATATTTTTAACTCAAAGCCGTTAGTAGCGTTATGTAAAATGCCTCTGCACACTGATATTTTAACTATTTGTTTACAATATCGACTTAAATGATAGATTTGTCTTATAACTTTGTTTAGGTATTGTTTAAAATACAATGCTGTAATCATTCCAAATGAGTTTTGCGTCTAGATATATGCCTAAATATTTAAAATTATCTACGGTATCTGTCAAGAAGCATTTGTCTGAGCATACATTGGATTAGCAGTAATCCTATTAGGATTGTGCAAGTAACTACATGTTAAAGGAAAACTATTACAAAACGGTGAATGGTACTGAATAACTAATAACTAATTTATGAGCTTTAAACCATCTTCTTAAAATATAAATATCATGGTTAACATCAGCAAGTAAAAATATAGAAAGTTTGTTTCCATATGACAGGGTCGTCAACGAAAGTAGTTAATTTCCCTTTAAAAGATTGCTGGAAAATAGAATTCATGTAAATCAAAAACAAAAGAGGTCCTAGAACAGTGCCTTGATGTACTCTAATATTTAAAACTTCCGATGAGCTTAGGCTACTCTTGATTTTTACTTTCTGCGTTCAGTCTCTGAGGTAAGAAGCACACCAATTAAGAATGAATCCTCTAAAACCGATATTATGTTAATTTGTTCAGAAGCATGTTATGATTAACCATGTCGAATGCCTTCGTAATATCAATAAACAGGGCCATTAAATTAGGCCACTAATACATAAAGTAAATATGTACATATAAGTAAAAACTGCTGAGAATACCAACAATTTTGTGACACTCTAAAACTAACAAACAAGTTCTTATTTCAAAAAAAACTATTAGTTAGATCGAAATATGTGTGAGGGAAGGGATAGGAAAAGGTAACAGGCAGTGAAAATACAAATGTACAGAGGCCCATTAATGTGTATAATTGTTTCCACAGCATAACACAAAAATAATCACACATTTAATTTTAAACTTTCGAAGTTTTTATTTTCGAAATTATTATTTATTTCATATCCTTAAAAACCAATACACCTTTTTTTGTCTTTTAATCCTCCGACTTTTTTAAAAATTAAAATTTTCTAACCCTTTTTTACTTTTAATTTTCGATCCCAATAATTTTTTCTAATACAAAAGCAAAAAATTATTAAAAATATGAAATTATACCTCATGCCCATCAAGTTATTACCAAAAACCAAAATAAAGGACTAAAAAAGGAACAAAAACAAAAATAACAAAAAAAAAAAAAAACACGTATGAGTTTGATTCGCTCTTGACTTGTAACACAATTCAAATGGAAAAAAATTACTATAAATTATTTTCGAATAAATAATACAAAGCACAGTTTTACATTAGACCCAAAATGTTCATCCTGAATTCAAAAAAAATACTTACAAACATAATAGATACACCATTATAATAGATTTCGCAATATAAAATAACAGCTTGTGACCGAATCGTCTTGAAGGATATTCTACTGATTTTTATTTTATAGTTAAACAACCTTCATAGTAAATCACATTTTCAATAGCTCTAAAAAACCCTTCAGTATCACCACAGTTTCAATAAAAGATCATTTATACATGTTATAAATAATGTTGGAGAAAAACCTGAGCCCTGAACGACACCAGCATTGATAGTGAATTTTTGATATATAAAAATATATTTAGGACTATAGTTTTGGCTTTACTGTATTTTTCTGCCATTTTTCCGTCATAACGGTCAAAAGATCACCAGTTGACCTTTTCGACCTAAAGCCATATTGGCAGTCATTTATAAGACTGTTAGGACTCTCTAGATATTTTTTGATTCAAAAGTTAATTTAATTTAATTTAAAATTTATTACACGACCCGACGGCCAGAACAAATCCGAACCGCCAATATTTAGGCCCGCTGGCATTTAGGCGAATAAAAGTTAATTATCGTTTTCAACACTCTTTTAATAATACTGAAATAGAGGGATTGTTTAGGGCATTTTTTTTTTTGGTTTTGCTGGACGTAAGCTATTTTCCATGAAGATGGGTAATAAATAGCAGAAATGTATTATGTATGGAAAAGTTTAGTCAGTGGCTTAGCTAGGGTGCTTGCACGGTTTTTAATTACTATAGGGGGATGTGGCAATACCGGTTCTTGTTGCTTCTAGTTTTTTCAATAATAAAGCATGAAGTAGCACGCGATCAAAACTTTGGAAATATTTAAGTGTATAGTTTTGGCTTCACTGTATTTTTCTGCCATTTTTCCGTCATAACGGTCAAAAGATCGCCAGTTGACCTTTTCGACTTAAAGCCATATTGAAAATCATTTATAAGACTGTTAGAACTCTCTAGATATTTTTTTTAATTTAAAAGTTAATTTAATTTAATTTAAAATTGATTACACGACCGGAATAAATCCGAACCGCCAATATTTAGGCCCCCTGGCATTTGAATCAATAAAAGTTAATAATCGTTTTCAACACTTCTAATAATACTGAAATAGAAGGATTGTTTGGAGCACTCTTTTTTGGGATTGGCTGACGTAAGTTATTTTCAATGAAGATGGGTAATAAATAGCAGAAATGTATGATGTATGGAAAAGTTTAGTCAGTGGCTTAGCTATAAGGGGATTTGGTGGGATATTGTCTGTACCGGTAGATTTGTTCGAAACAAACACTGGTCACACTCCTCCACAAAATTAGTTTGTAGGTTTGTAGGTAATTAGTAATATTTTCTGATGCTACAATGCCATTATGCATCGCTAACTGTGTCAACTTCGTTAGGTAATTTGACATTTACAAACGTAGTTCTATGTAATTATAGTTAGCGCATAACAACTTGTAGAAATTCACAACTGCTGTGAATCTTGATCTAGCTTTCGGACTTGATTATTATTGGTGTAAAAATCAAAGTCTAAGCTATATTCCACGAAGAGTGCTAACGCGCCATGGTTAACATACTTTTCATAACCCTTCGCCCACAAGCTAATTTTGAAAAATGGATTATTGTGAACAAAGGGGTATGAAATGTATGTTAACCATGGCGCGTTAGCACTCTTCGTGCAATATAGCACAATAAATTCTCAATAATAAAAACAATTCCTATATCCCACTGATCGCAAAACAGTGATGACAATTTGTTTGACTAAATAATCAATCTATAGACATTATCGCATGTCCTGGCATTAGAACTACAACCTCATTATTATTATGTCATATATTTTGTTAGTTAAATTTTTCTTATTCATAAAAGTAAAAAAAAATTGTATGTTGTTATTGATACGCCCTGAAGATGACGAATAGAACGAAGTGATAGAGGAGGAAAGAGAGAGGTAGAGAGGCAGAAATCAAATTGCCAACCCATTCGACTATGAATTGCTTCCAAAATATTGATAGATATATCTTCAAAGTTCAATTTTACAATAATATACACATATCAGATATATATATACACATAATATACATATACGCATGTAGTTTTTCATTGTATGTAAGTATTTTCTGTTGTTTTTTAATTTATCTGACATTTTCATATCTCTAGTAAGTAATCAATTTTTCCGTTCGTTATTATTTACAATATCCTATCTTCTCTTGTTACACTTTTTTAATATTTTGTTATTTTTTGTTTTTATTTTTTTTTTTTTTTTTTTTATTTTTTGGGTTAATTTTGAATTAACGAAAGGGTGGAGATTTCTTTTCTGTATCTACACATATCAGTCAGTTTTTTTTTTTTTTGTTATTTTTATTATTATTATTATTTTTTTGGGATTTTCAACAATCGACATATACAACAAACGATCAAAACAACAACAAAATAAAGAAAAAAGGGTGAAAATTTTTAAGGTTTTTTATCATTTTTTTTTTATTTATTGTTTTTTTTCTTCTTTTTTTTCTCCTGTCATTTTTTCTGTTTTATTTAATCTAACTAATTATTTATTTAAAATTTATAAAACACATGGCTACATCACTATACAATACTGCTAATTTTTGATTCTATTATTTATTTTTTATTAAATATATACATAGATATATTATCTATATATAGGCCTATATACATTAGTATACAATATGAGGTATGATGATTATTTAAATGTATATATGAAGGGATGCTGCTGTGGTATTTTTAAATAATCATAATAATGGTGGGTGGTAATGATTGCTTATAAAAAAAAAAATTCTAAAACACAAAAATTTTATGATAATAGTTGTAGTGGTGGTGATGGTGGTGGTGGTTATAATAATATAATAATAGTAATGGTGGAATCAATATATATATATAAATATATAAATATAATAAGTTATAAAATCAAGTAAAATAAAAACTAGTTTAATTGTATTTATTAAACTGTAAATATTTTGTTATAATAAGTTTTACTTTGAATTTTTTTCGTTCATTTTTTATAACTCACATATGTTTTTATAACATTTTGTAATAAGTTAAAAAATCAATTAAAATGAAAACTAGTTTGATCTTATTTATTAAACTGTAAATATTTTGTTATAATAGGTTTTACTCTGAATTCTTTTTCGTTCATTTTTTATAACTCACAGATTTTATTTGTAATAAGTTATAAAATCAATTAAAATAAAAACTAATAGTTTCATAGGTAGTTTAATACTATCAAATACTTACTGGTAAGTAAAGGACGATTACTTTCATATCTTTTTTTATTAAATTTTTTTTAATACAAAAAACTATACATTAATTTTTTATGCAATTTAAAACAAAAATTGTAAAAATTGGGTTTTTCAATTCTACCTTCCAAATACGTAAATAATTTATATTTATTCTTTGTTTAATTGTATTAAGATATACAAAAAATAAAACGCAATATACATATACATATGCATTTAAGGACATTTTTTTCACAAGTATAAATATTATCAAATACATTATTATAAAAGTGATGAGTTCGATCTTTTATTATCATTATTATTTACGCAAATCATATATTCTCAAAATTGAAAAGGGGGATGAGATAACAAAATATTTTACATACACCAAAACAAATATTAAAAAAAAAAACAACAAAAAAGTTAATAATAAAATCAAAAATGTTATTTTCGGTAGAATTTTTTTTGGGAAAAATTCATATATGTGGGTTGAAAAACCGTTATAATTTACATTTTGTCAAATAAAATAGCAAACAAAAAGGGTTGGGGAGTGGACTTATTATCAGAAACAAAAAATAAATAATTATATATACAATATATACGTATTGTATATTTACATATATGTATATGCACATTATTATTAAATAAAATAAATTAGAAAATTTTCTTTGTTTTTCCACACAAATACGCCGTCATACACACATTCATAATAAACAACAATCGTATATGAATTAAAAATATAACATTGATATATTATTATTATTTGTATATAAGTATATATTTTGGAGAAAAAGGTACAGGCATTCATATACAAAAAAAAAATATATATATATATATATCACAAAACAAAAATTAAGAAAAAGGATAACATACATCAAGGACTAATCAAATATATATATATATATAATTTATAATATGTATATATAAATTATTTGAATATTTTAAATTTCTATATAGGTAAAAATAATTCAAAAGTATTAAAATGGGGTTTCTTTATTTTTCTAATTTTTCTCTTTTTTTTTTGTTGTTTTATTTTGTTTTTCCTAAAAGGATAATATAATAGGATATACGATACATCATCACAATAATTTCATCTTTTTGTTTTTCTTATTTTTGGTTTTGGAAAAAAAAATGTATTTTATTTAAAATAAAAATTCTAACGGTTATATTTTACATTTGTTAGATATACATGTATGTTGTACAACAATGTATAGAATAAATGTAGAACAGAGTGTTTCAGCAAAATATTTTCTAATGTCATACAGTTTATGTCAAACGCTTTGTTAATAATTGGTAAAAAACAAAACAAAATTCTATGGCTTCAAAGTTAAACTACTTAAGTCAAAAATCGTAATATATATATATATATATATATATATATACAGGGTGTACCGTACTATGTGTATCGGCTTTTTAAGAGGGAAAGGAGCCGTTATTTTAAAATTTGAAAAAAAGTTTGTTAACTATCGATTGGTGGTATTTTCAAATTCCGGAAAGGACCGTAAATCGTTTTTTTAAGACCAAAAATCGCCGAAACTAGCCGAAATCGAGATTATCAAGTGGGAAGGGTTTCATCCAGCTGACCACTTGATCAGTTATTTCTAATTTACTTAGTTTTCTTGTTATAGTATATTATGGTCAGCACGGTCGAATGCTTTACTGAAATCAGTATAAATAGCGTCAATCTTCTCTGTAATGGCATAATTTTCTTTTGTTTTAAAATTAATGGAGACCTCTACGTAAGCGCGACTTCTTAAGATCAATTGTACTTCCCCGTTGATTATCTTAGAATTTTATGTCCTTGATGAACGCTCTATTAATGCTTTGATGTCAATTTCAGAATCAGATGTCCTTCTTGGTATAATTCAAATGTATATATGGCATAAAATATCTGATGTAAATACCAGAATGAGATATGTAGATGTTCAACTACGTTTTCTGAAACAGTGTTTTTCGTCGTTAAGTAATGGGTTAATAATAAAGGTTATTTTGTTGTAGATAATAGAACAGCAACGAATTGTCAACGGAATTTCTATTAACATTCTTATATGTCGGTCTTAGAAAAAAGTATTTTCATGCAGTAGAAAATATTCCAGATGAAAGCGATTTGTTAAAATTAAGTTAAGGGGCATAATTAAGTAACAAAGACAATTAAATATAAAACTGAGTATAATTATATCATGACCAGGTCATTTTTGTATACCCATCTGGCTTACGATATGTTCATTAGAATAGATACAATAGAATACAGTTGCGGCTGGTATTAACATTGTCGGCTTACTCACATCAGCTTCTAAAGAATAAAATTTTATAAAATTGATCGTTTGAAGATATTTGTACTCAGCAAAACACCCGTCAATTGGTTTGGTTGTAGAAGTAACATTTTATGGGCTACTTATTGAACACAAATTATCAGCAAAAGTAAAGCCTAAAGACAAAAAAAAAAATAAAAATAAGATAATGAGAAATAATATGATCCTTCTAAAAAAATATATAATAAGAAAATCAATAATGTATAACATAACAAGAAAAATAATCAATCGTAAAAACAGAAAATTTAAAATTTCCGCAGAAAATTTGTATTCCAGAACGATAATTATACAAAAACATAAAAAAACACAATAATACATATAAACACATATTGATTTGAACAAGTGTATTTGCATATAGATATTTGAGATGCAGACAATAGTAGATATGGCAACAACAAAAATAAAAAGCAATAATAAAAAAATATATTCTTAATAGAATAAAGTGGGATGGGTGGTAAAAAAAATAAACCAAATTCACAACATATAATGGGATCAGTATTTGTTATGATGTGATGTTATATAAAAATAATAATATGTATGTTACTATACTATCCTTAGATACATACATATCTATTCAAATGCGTACAACAACATCAAAATTAATGATGAATCCCAAAAAACAAAAAACTTTCAAAAAAATTTTTTTTTTTTTTTAAAATGCTTCAATGAGCTAATTGTAATCCTTTTTTCAAATATTAGACAAAAAATTATTTTTTCTGATGAATAAAAGTGAACTTTTCCCAAAAAGAAATTAACAAAAACAGATCCTTAGATTTTAATTTTTTATTTTTGTTTTTTTTTTTGTTTTTTTTTTCGTTTACTTGTATTGACAAAATATTTGTAGTATTTGAAATAATTAGTATATATATATAATATGTTCACATACCTTTATTAGGCATATACGAATTATAATGATAATGATTATTAATGATTAACACATGATTTCAATGATGCTGATGATGATGATGATGATTAGAATGATGATATTGATGATTTTTGAAAAATAAAAATAAGGATGATAATAATTTTAAATGTAAATTATTACATACTTGTACACATGCTTTATATTGATGTACTACACATATTGATGCGCGTACACAAAATATCCTTATTTTACATCCTTAAAATCCTTAAAATAAAATGATAATTATTATTGATTCAGTATTTATTTGAAGTTTAAATGAGGGTGTATCAAATTTTTAGAAGTACAAAGTAGATAGGTAAGTGGTTTATATTTAAATAAATAAAAACAAAAATAATTTATTTTAAAAAATTAAAAAAAATTAAAAAAAAAAAGAAGAAGAACATTAAATTAAATATTTAAACAACAAAATTTTTAATTATAAAAAAATAAAAAAAAAAAAAAAATGAATGATTTGGATTATTTTATGTAATGTAAGTTTGATTAGCATGTACGTATTTAGGCTAAATAGATTTAAGAATATATACAAATATTTTACCACACCAAGTATAATGGAGTAAAATTTGGTGGTAGAATGACCCACTCAGTAGTTGCACGTGATGAATGTATTTTTTATCACTTCCAGACCCACTTAAAATTGAATTTATTTGTTTTAACTGATACGCATTCACGTAGACTTTGGCCTAAGGGCCCCTTTTCTAAGGGTTGTGGATCATGATCCACTTATAAGAGGATTGTGGTCCTAATAACAATAAGATTTGTTAATTTTAAGATGAATTCTAGTTCTTCGAAAACCTGATTTGCCATTTTCAGTGAAGTAAATATATTTCTGGAAGTTAAGTTAATATATTCTGGATACTAACCGACGAAGAACCCATAGAACAACAAACACACGAAACAAATTAGAAGAAGGAAATGGAGATGGATAAGCCACACTCTCAGAAAGCTATCAAACAACATCGCGCGGATGAGCTTAGAATGGAACCAACAAGCCACAAGAAGACCCGGTCGTCCAAAGAACACCTGGCGTAGGATGATAAAACAAGAGCTTGAAAAAACAAACATAACGTGGGAACAAGCGAAAATAGCAGCTGGAAATTGAGTACGATGGAAATGTCAAGTGGAAGCCCTATGCTCCCAAGAGGAGTAAGGAACAAAAATATATATATTTCTGGGGTAAGATAAACTGCTGATATCACTTATTGCAATTGAAATTTAAGCTACTGTTTTTGATGGGACTCTAATATGTCCGAAGTATATTTATGTGTAAAGTTTATAGGACACCTTTAATTCTGTTTTTTTTTTTTTTTTGTTTCTCGTTCTCATTGTTATTTATTTATAATAGTACTTATTTATTTATTAATTTTTTTTTTTATTATTATTATTATTTTGTTTATTGCCTTAATGTAATTTACTGTCCCTTTTCGGGATTTGCCCTATTATTTTTTTGTTACTCATTTTACCAAAATGACGAAGTGTATGTACTGGACCAGGTCGAAAAATCAATAAAACATTTCATTCTTATTTATCAAATTACTAGCAAAGTCACCCGATGTTGTCCGGGTCCAACACAAAATGTATATAGAATATATTTCAATGAAGTTTGATTTATGAATTGAATTGAAAATAAATTGGCTTATCAACAATATTCATAATTTTTTTTCACTACGATAACCAAATCAACAATACTATAACCCTCTACAACTCAAACTATACTTATATTAAAAATATATTTATTTGTAAACAATATTTCGAGCTTTTTCTGATGGTGCATAAATAAATTGTTATTGTTACTGCTACCAGTGAATACCAGTGTTATTGCTATTATACATATAGTTGTCCATGATAGAAACTTTCAAACAATCTTCATTGTCGACGTTTTAGAGTTTGTTTGTGCGATTTGTTAATGAATATGGCAAGACTTAATCGTACTGTGTTAATCGCACAAATTGAAAGCGTTTAAGCTCAAATGGTATTTCTAATGATATTAGCGGTATTCTATATCGGTATCTAGCGGTATAAAGATATGTTCGCCTTTTCCACAATCAATTTGAATTTATGCTTCAATGAAATGAGAATGTAAGGCTCTTATTATTAATCTAGTATCATAGTAGAAGCCATACAGATATTTCGTAGAAGCAATATTCGAGCTGCTACTTTTAATTTCAATTGGTGAGAAGGAAACCATGTCAAATTATAGGTTTTCCACCACATAGCCTTAATTGTCTTGAGTCTTACCTCTCTTCTCGGGAATACTCAGTTTGACTTAAAACTGAAATTTCTGGCCAATACTCAGCGTCTTCTGGTGTTTCTCAAGGTACTCATATTGGACCCCTTAGTTTCATAGTTTCAACAATTGGTGCTCCTAAAGTGATAAACTTTTTCTAAACTTCTTAGTTTTGAGTGAAAATTTTTTTACTCCTATTTCTTCCTCATCTGATTGCTTAAAGCTACAAAATGATGAATTTTCCTTCTTGGTGTCACAAAATGGACTTGAATTGAACACTTCTAAATGCCAAGTCATTACCTTTTTTAGAAGAAATTCCGCTCGGACAGTTTGTTAACTACCAACTAAATGGCTGTTTGCGAATAACGTTATAGACCTCGGATTAACACTTGACCCTAAACTGAGCTTTTTAGCTAGATATTATGATAAAATAGTGAGCAAAGCAAATTCTTCTTTAAGTTTCATTAAACGATGGTCTAAAAAAATTTCTGATCTCTACCTCACGAAACATCTTTATTTTACATATGTAAGGCCTACCCTTGAATATGTCAGTCAAGTGTGGTCTCCATATTACTTGACTGACATCGAATTGAATCGGTTCAACGAAAATCTTTACGTATCGCTTTGAATAACTTTTTGTGGAATGATCCATTGCGACTTTCACATAATTCCCACCATCTTAAACTCATTGACTTACAGTCGTTGTCTGATCGTCGGATAATTGCAGATTTCTCTTTTATTCACCAGATCCTTTCCGGTATGGCGCTAACCCCGAAATTTCAAATTATTTGGTTGAAAGATCCAATCGGAATAATCTCAGAACCGTTGAGTTGTTCCATATTCCCTTCCACTCTACTGAATATGGTAGATTGGAGCCAATCACTATAGAATGCTCCGTGAATTAAATTCTAACTTTAGTTCTTTTAATCGACAACTAAGTGTTTTAAACATTAAAAAACGATTACGTTTTAATGTAAGTTCAACTGAGACTAACTAACATCTGCTGTTCTTTTTGATAATTTCGGCCTAACTTTTGGAAGTATTTCTAGTAAATGTATAACTATTAACATAGGTATTAACTTATGAATTTTACCCTTCTACTAACAGCATGTATCTGGTTTAGTTTATTTTTAGATTTTTCTAATCAAATGTGGCGGTGATTTACTAACCCTACTGGATGATGAGTTATTGCACAATTAAATGAAGCAAGCCTTCGTCTAGTAATAGACGTCTGATGTGCTTGCTCTAAGCATAAATCTGACAGTATAAAAAATCCAACGAATAAAGTAACTCTGATCGGGAGTTAACAGCTTGCTTCATTTTCATTGGTAACGTTTGGTATCTATCTATTTGTATATTCTATGGACATGAACCCATGGAATATTCTGAAGTATTTTCTGATCAATAAAACAAATTGTCACATTTTTTGTAGCTAATTCACATAGCCATTTCTCAAAGCCATGTAATAAATTTTATACTCATTTCTAAAATTCGGAAATACTGTTTTAGTCCATTTTTCAATACTTTGTATGGTTGTACTGATCGTTGTATACCCAATCCTGCTATACTTTTATGAAATGTTTTAACTAGCAATTTTTTTTTTTTTGGCTTTTAAACACATTATGGGGAAATCTCGTACGTAATTGTGTTTTGTCTTATTGGTTTTATTATTTCTCTTATACGGGTTATTCGTTTGTACTTAATTCATGAGAGAACAACGTCTTTCGATATTACAATTTAGTTTTAATTAATAGCTAGTTGCTAGTTCTAATATAAATTATTTATTTTTACTAGTCTTACTGCTGATTTACTCGCCGTACTTGTTTTTACTGGTCGTACTTATTTTGACTGGTGCACACAGTACCATAATTTTTAATAGTACTTACTGTTAATATCTGTACTGGAACTGGTACTAGAAAATATTTCAAAAAAATAAAAAAAATTTGTTACTGCTACTGGTACTGGTGTGTGAAATACCTGAATATGAACAACTCTGCTTATACCGAATAAATTTTGGTACGTTAAAGTACGGTACTGTACCGGAGTAGAAAAATTATTGTTTTACAATAATTATTATTCTATTTCCAATTTTCTTGTACTAAAGCCTAGTTCCAGCCTTCTTCAATAGCATAGTTCCATTTTTATGGTTTATAAAATTTCATTGAAAATGATGATTCGAACCCTATAGTTTGCAGTTATTTTTCAAAAACAAATATTTAAGCCTTAAGCCTACCATATAGTTTGAGAGGTGACTTATCCAATTATTAATTAGTCATATTTTTTCTTACTCAGTTCTGATACAGTCTAATACAGTCGAGAATAAAATTATATGTGAGTGGATATTTGAGAATTAAATGAGATTATTAACAAGTATTATTAAAAGCAGCAATTCAAAACCTCTAGGTCTGACGGTGTTCATATTATTATATAATTAAATCTTATTCTACGTTTTTATGAAAATAAAATTTAAATTGTAAATCTATTATTTAAATACAAAAAAAAAAAAACTGTTCTTCCTTTCTTATTTTAAAATTTCATCGCCTGCAAATTAAAATCTCTATCTCTCTCTCTTTCCACCAACTTATGTGTATATTTTCTATTTAAGTCATTAGTTAAATCGTTTTATTTATTTATACGTTTACAATGGTGTCATTTTTTCACACTTCGAATATTATTTTTTGCTGTTTCTATTAATTTTCTATTTTTCTATTTTTTTTTTTTTTTTGTACTGTGCACTGTCTTTTCAAGCCATCATCAGGTATTTTTATTTTTTCTATTTAATTTTTTTTTATCAAGCTGCCATTCACAACACTAGATATTCATAGTTAATTTTTTTTTTTGTTTTTTTTTGTATATATCTATTAAATTTTCATACCACATGCACATAATATTGACGTTACTTCGTCCTTTGGAATGGTAATTTTTTTGTTTTGTTTTGTTTTTCTATTAAGTTCACACGGCGTTCATTTAGCGCAACCTTCGTCAAATGATGTGTTTGCATATCGAAATGCTTTTATTATTATTTATTTTTTTGTTTTAAATTTTGTTTTTTTTTTTTTTTATTTTTTTTTTCAATTCATTCAAAATATCACCTTCCTTGCATACACAAGAAAAGAATAGAAGAAAATAAAAATGAAAATGAAAAAAAAAAATAAATGAAAAAATAACAGAAGCAACAAGAGAAGTCAAGGATTCAATATAGTATTGAGAGAATAATAATAATAAAAATAGAAATAGAAAAAATAAAAATAAAAAAAAGAATAGAAAACAAAAACTGAAAAATTGCACAATAAAACTAAGAAAGAATTGTAGTTGTTCCTGTCTATTTTAAGGTATTAAAATCATGTTTTGAGGTTTATTGATGAATTATTTAGATATATACGAAAAATATATATACACAAAATTTTGACAGTAAATAGTTTTAAGAACACAAATGTGCAAAAGGGTTACTATCATATGCCTGTATTTCATTTGACTGCATTTCATTTGCTTGAAATTTCATTTGCCTGTATTTTCATTTGTCTGCTTTTCATTTGGCTGCATTTTATTTAGTTTTAGTTTAATTAAGTTTCGACCCCGAATCCTGGGACCCGGACCTATTGTCTTCATCACATTCAAAGGCAGTTGTACTGATGCCAAAATAAAAAAAAATTTCAAAGTCTTCGGTCCCGACTTCCGGACCTCTTGTTGGTATCGTACCAACTAACGCCATTGTATACTAAAGAAAAGTTATTAAAAAAAAACTGCGAAGGCTTTGTGAAACGTAACCCGGACCTAATTTGTGCTAGAGGCGGCTCAATTTCCTGAATTTGGCACTTTCCACCAGTCACAACCTAGAAAATGTAGTTCTGGTATCCGTTGATTGATAAAGGCTTGCTACATGAAATTTTTATTATGAATATTTATCATATCCAGGCAAATGAAAACTAGGCAAATAAAATGCAGGCAAATGAAAAAACAGGGAAATGATAAAACAGGCAAATTGCAAAAAAGCAGGCAAATGAAATACAGGCATATGACACGCTCCCTGTGCAAAAGTATGTTAAATTATATTGACACATTCGCAACGATAGAATGGTCTTGGGGCTGAAACAGATTTTTTAAAACTATACAAATTCAATTCAATTCTAAACGTGTAATTGTTTTGATTGATCTTATAATTTATTTATTGATGTTATTAATACATCTGTGAGTTATAAGAATCGATTAAAATTTTAATTGTTATATTTTTCTAATGGTAAAGACTGTATATATTACATATGGTTACTATGTCAGTGTTTATCAAATAATTTCAATCATTTCTGTAATGAGAATAATAAAAATCTCTACTATTAGTGGAGCATTTGCCTTTCATGGCAAGTAAAATCCATCTCTTTTACATGTTCAAATACAAATTTTACTAAACTGGGATTAGTGATTCAATGGCTCGAACAAATTGTTATACGGTTATGCTATCAAAGCTATCATTTGCAATTGAAAATATGGTAAGATTGATGAAAAACAAGTGTGATATTAATAAAAATCTCTACTATTAGAGTTGAGTGGAACATTTCCCTTTCATAGCAAGACACGTTCATCTCTTTTGCATGTTCTAATACAAATTCTACTAAACTGGCATTAGTGATTTTGCAATGGCTCGAACAAATTGCTATACTGTTATGCTATCAAAGCTATCATTTGTAATTAAAAATATGGTAAGATTGATGAGAAATACAGTGTTATATTAGCTATAAGTAAAACCCCATGTCCGAATCACAATTTCAGCTACCAAGGTATTAAAATATTTAGTATTGTTTAGCAAATTGTTATTACGCCTAATAATATAGTAAAAACAACTAAACTTAAACCGAAAAACAAATTCAGAAGCTTTAAAATCATCCAATATTAATAGAACAGTGGTAATTTCGCAATAATATTTAATTTCACCATAATATTTTATTTCACCATAATATTTTATTTCGCCATACTATCCATATTGCTGATATTGATTATTTTCTTTTCAATTAAATATTGAAAATTATGATTAGACTATAATTATTAAGATTTTTTAGTAATAAAATAATTCATCATCATCATTGTCCTGCAACCCCATCTGGGGGGCATAGGGCGAAACAATAAAATAATTAATAAAACGATGTTTTTAGAATATTTATTATAATTTTTGTCAGTTATTTTTTAGATGTGTGTGCTTCAAATATGTTTTAGTTAGAGAAAGAGAGAGACAGAGCTTTAAGTTGTACCTTTTATATATCAATCAATGGCAGAACACGCAATCGGATGTAATTACTTGACAATGTAGTACTATGTGGATCAATGAAGCTCCACGTAACACCATGACTACTAACACGATTCACTGATTGCATATAGCTATATACTTCTGATTATGATTAACTAAACATTGAATATTATGAAAGTGGGTAATGAAAGCTTAAGCATAAAAATTTGTATACTCCCAAAGCATTAATCTTATATATTAATACGCCTAAACGTCTGTTAAACTTTTCACAAAGCTTTTACAACACAAAGCTTTTTTCAACTAGATTAGACAACTTTATTAGAACTATTACGAATTACGATAGTGTGCAAAATTTAATTTAAAGACATAAACCACAAAACAATAAAACCAAATAAAAGCAAATACAAATTAAAATTAACCTAAAAAACAATTCACCTATTGAGCAATAGCTTTGATTATATCTGATTATATGGATTAATTTTAAAAAAAAAAACAATGTAGCAAAGACAAAAACCGAATTATCAGAATATAATTAATATATCGATAAAATAGTTTTGTTAAAAAATTAAGATACTACTATATTACAGAAAAAAAACTTACCGGTAAAACAAATGGTAAATTTAGAAAATATATTTTATACCTCACCCAGACCATGTTCACAAATTTCACAAATTGAAATTTATTAATTTTATTAACAAATAATTCAAAAGTATAAATTCAAATGCGCAGTAGCATTGAGTAAATATTATATTGTGCATGGTGAATCATAAACCGAAATTTACGATCTGCTAAGAACAATAAAAACAAAATATGTTATGACATTATTATCAAGTCCCAATTCAATACACGGCTAATTTAGTACACATAAAAATTTAAAAAAACTTTAAAAAGAAAAATCACAGACTACCCTTACCTACATCAGAGACCCTAGCGGGATAACAATATAACAATAAAAACTGAAGAATAAGAGAAAAAGCATAATTATTATTGGCTTTACCCCTAACTATAATAGTCATAAGGCTTCAATAAAAACTGAACAATAAGAAAAAAAGCATAATTATTGGCTTTACCCCTAAATATACAATAATAAATAGCCTATAGATTCGATATGATTTAACAAAGCCATAACCAATCATAACCTTCACTATAATGGTCATATCTAATCATACCAAAACGTCAAAACCAAAATTTAAAAGAAGTTAAATAAAAATATAAATTCTATAAATAAATGTTTTTGTTTTTTTATTTTGAGTTTTGAAATAGTTAGGGCTATTATGATAATAAAAAAAAAAAACACAAAAATCGTGTCTATGACTATTTTAATGTGTTTTTAATGTGAGTGTGGTTTAGTTTAAATGCATTTAATTTCATATCTATACTGCCAGCGACATTTCTGTTCGCCACATTTTGTTGAAATGTACGTCTCTATTAATAGTATTTGTTAGGGAGCGTTTAGACATCAGATTTTATTTCAGGAAAGTTTTGTTTTACTTATTTTTATTAAATTTACAAATTTTATTGCAATTACATCAAATTTTATTTCAAAAGTTTTAATTACATATCTCAAAGATAAACAAATATAGATGCAAAGTATATATTTCTTCATGCAAAATCCACTTTCTAAACTCTCAAAATACGAAGATACGAATATGCGTGACGAGTACTAATAATAAATACTTATAAACAAATATAAATATAAAGTGTAATTTCAGAACATTTATGAAATATAAATATTTAAATAGTAAATCAATTATTCTAAGTATTTATATTGATAAATAATACTAATATTTAATGCACATTTTTTGTTTTTTTTAATGTATAGCTTTCCATATATTGGCATAACACAATATTAGAAGTTTATAAATACCTTTTCTCGCAAAATTCACTTTTTCAACTTGCGAAATACAAAAATGCGTGTCGAGCACTATTATTTAAAACAAAAAAAAAATAATTATATTCTATAACAAAGTCGGATGACAAACTTTAATGAACATTTATACGTTATAAACACAATTCAAAAACGTATAAACGCTGCCTTATATAAAAGTTTTCTTTAAAACTATTAGCGGTCAAAATTAATTTATAATGAATAAATAAATACCTAAAATATAAAAAAATATAAAATAGTTATAGATAGATCAAACAATATTGTAAATTTCTAGCTATTCCCGGCGTAACATTCGCCGGTCTCGCATTAGCATTATAAATGAAACAATTTATTTTATTTGTTTATTTTCTTTATTTATTATGTAATAAAAAAATATGTAAATCATTGATTTTTTTTAAGAAAATAAATAAATAAAATAAATTGTTTCATTTATAATGCTAATGCTAGACAGACGAATGTTACGCCGGGAATAGCTAGTTATTAATTAATTTACTTATTTATAGAAATTAATCTATCTTATAGTAGTCATTTTAACACTATAAATCTTAATAAAGCTAAATTAATTAAGCTTTTCAATTGAAATGACCACCAATTAATAAAATCAACTATATTTCAATGCAATAATTCAATTTTGTATGTAATTAACGCAATTACAATCACTATATACCACCTATCCTATAGCATTCAAACATCAACAACAATAACATAAAAAAAAAAAACAACAAATCATTGCTAAAGGCTATAAAAACAGTGTATGTGATTTCTATAAAATTCAATAGGGAAAGTGTTTGGATTCAATTAAATGGAAAATTGTTTGCAATTGCCAGTGGAGATTTTTTATTTTGATTTTTTTGTTTTTTTTTTTGTTATTTCAATTTTTTTATTATTGCTTCTACTCCTATTTTTTGTATTGAATTGAATGCGATTGTGAAATGATATGATATTGAAAAAGCCACAAAATGAAAAGGCATCACACATATCATACAATTAAAACGAGATATGTTTAAATATGAAAAAAAAAAAAAAAAAAATAAAAACAACAAAAAAAAATAGTAGCATTCAGAATACAATTAGATAGAAAAGATTTTATCAGCAGTATCCAGGACTATTTATTAAAAACAAAAACACAAAAACCAACAAAACAAAAACATTTTTAGAGTTTGAGTGCACAGTGTTGATCTACTTTATTGTATATCTGTATACATACATATAGTGTTAATGGTGTTTGATCGCTTGTGTGTTCTAATTTTTTTTTTTTTTTACCTTTTTCTATACTATGCCATACTATTTTTGTTGCTCTAATTCATATTCAGCAGCATTGTATTTTGTGGTGTTAAAAAAAAAGGATATTTTCTGTATAAGACATTAATAAATGCATTTTTTTTTTTATTTCGTATTGTTTTGAGATTTTTTGCTATATATATATATATATATAAGATATATATACATCCTGTATTGTATACCAATGTATGAAAATATTTAAAACTTTGTTTAAAAAAAAAAAAAATAGTGGCTTTTGTGGTATCGGCTATATTAATGGTTATTGACATGAATTGCAAAAATACAAAAACAAAAAAAAATACTAGAGGCACTGAAGGACTAAAGAGAATTAATGCAAAAAAAAAATCACCACATAAGAGATGGAAAATCATAATAATAGATATTTTTTTTTGTTTTGTATTTTCTATCCTGTGTTATCCAAGGAAAATTTTCAATTGAAATATTGAAATTGTAATCCATGGATGTTATTATTACAGGATTATTATCTTAGATAATCTAAGAGGAGAAAATGTGTTAATAATTGTTTTTGTTTTTGTTTTTTTTTTTTCGTCTTTCAAATGAATTGTTTTTTCTTTTTTGAAAAAAAAGCTTATTAAGTAGAGTGGTTTGATACCGCATATACCCAATATAGAAAATAATTAAATTTGAAATTGAATAGAAATTCAATTAAGTGTGGTTGGTTTTCAATGTTGCCTTTAATAAAACATTGAAAGGGCAAGAAATAATTAAATTTATATTCAATCGATTATAATGGATATGATGTATAGTTTAAAGTGGTTGGTTGAGGAGTATAGTGTTTCATTTCCTCGCATTTTTTCTATTATTAAAATAATTATACTAAAGTTCTTCTTTTTTTATACTTTTTTTTTATTTTAAAAGACCTATCAACCATTAGACATTTTATCTGGCTTAAACGGGTAATCAGGCTTTTTCTTCTTCTTCTTGTTATTCTACTTTTTTTTATATAATTCCAAGTCTATGAGATGAACACCCTAACTGCATTTACACACAGATGTGGAATACACTATCACCCACAATAGGCTTTTCTGTAGAGCTTTTATGGTATATCTACTAATTTTAAAATGTGGAAAACTATATCTACTGTAGAGTACTTTGCCTGCATAATAGCATAGTTCCATTTTATTTTAAGTGATAAACCAACACGCTCAACTATTTATCATTTATTTTATCCAAATAATAAAGGGTACTGGACCAGGTCGAAAAATCCAGAAAGCATTTTTTTGTTTTTTTGTCTTCGTCGGGAATCGAACCTGGGACCTTTCGGTTGAAAAGCTGGCACTCTACCTACTGCGCCACCCAGCGTTGTTGCTAATTCACTAGTAAATGTTAAGCTATCACTCAATCTATCACTGTAAGCACTTGCTATGATAATAGCACACTCTTCTATACATCTTGCGCTGTGAACCAGTACTATATAACGGTTCTGATACCTGTCCAATTTCGAATTTTTCTAAGTCATGACATTTGTTTTACTTTCGATATTCCTCTTGTCTTCCATCTTGTCTTGTATAAACAATTGAAGTAGTTCGTATATACTACAGACCTCCTATCATGGGACCAAATTGCTTACCTTTCTTCGTTTGACATTTAGAAAAAATTTTCTGTCTATTTTTAACCCTTAAATGCATGATTTTTCGTTTTCCATTGAAAAAAAAAACATTTTAGAGTAGATTCAAACTTCCTGAACCCCAAAAGGTATTTAAAAATCAAATTGAACCTTTTCTCTATGAAGGCTCTGAAGCTAAAAAAAAAATTTGATGCAAATCTTCTACAGTATGCATTTAAGGGTTAATCTTCTAAGAGCTGCAAAGTCGCATACCTACTTTCTGTCGTTGTAAGGGATATTCAGCATTCTACGATAACACTAAATATTACGAAAGCTTCTAATTTGTTTAGTGTAGCCACTTTCAAGCTTCAATGTCCATGTTTCTACTCCGTATAAGAGTATAGCAGACCAGATATTTAAGTACCGTAATCTAAGTTTGATGTTTATTTCTCCTTTACAATTTTATATTTTACATAGAAGCTTTTTGCCATTTCAATTCTACATTTTACTGCCTTTATGTGATGTCCAGCTTTCATGCTGATAACAACCCAGATATTAAAAGCTAGAAAGGCTTCGATGGGTTCATTGTTGGCTCTAATGACACCATTATTGTTTGCGTTGTTTCGTTTACTGACTAAATCATAAACGTTATTTTTTGGATGTTCATACAAAGGCCGTAATAATTGCTATGCTAATTGACTTTGTCAACTAGATATTGAAAATAATCCAAATTATCAGTTATTTTGGCACATTTCTATTTCTATATAAAATTATTATTTATTTAAAAATAGTTATTATATAAATCTATAGTAAAAGGGACGGAATACAACTGTTTCAAAAGTTACTTGTCGGAAAGAATGCAGTACACAGAATGTGATGGGTTGAAAAGTGAAGCTGTAAAAGTTGAATATGGTGTAATACAGGGAAATCCACTCGGACCTACGCTATTTTCTTGTTACATAAATGGCTTAGTATGCACAAAACTGAATGGTAAGCCATTTATGTTCGCTGATGACCTGGCCATAATCTATGAAGAAAAAACAAGCAAAGAATTGGAAGAATTAATCAACATGGACATGAGTGAAGTTCACCAATGGATGGAGCGACATAAGCTGACAATAAATACAGATAAAACAAAATATATGTTATTTAAAAGAAAGACAATTGAAGGTGCTTAAATATTTACTATAACAAATGTAAACAGTTACAAATATTTGGAAATATTATTAGATGAGAACTTAACGTGCGAACAGCATATAAAAGAACTAATAAAAAAAGGAAGAAAAATTGCAGGACAATTCAAACTAATAAATAAAAGAGTACCACTAAAAAATAATAGATCAATTTATTACAGCTTATTTCATAGCGCAATTATGTCCGTCCTCGAGTTGTTGCAAAAGTTCTAAAGGATCTAAATTCCAACAAATCTACCGGGCCTGACAACATCCCTCCATTAGTACTAAAAAATTGTGCAAACACCCTACCCAGACCGCTGACCAAACTTTTCCACAAATCATATGTTTCTGGTATTTACCCATCCTCATGGAAAATAGCTCATGTCCAGCCAATCCCAAAAAAGGGTGACTTTAGAAATCCCTCAAACTACCGGCCAATTACTTTAACATCAGTAATATCAAAGGTCATGGAGACTATAATTAACTTCCAGTTAAAAACATATCTAGAAAGCAATCACCTTCTAAGCGATTGCCAATATGGTTTTAGGTCAAAAAGGTCAACTGGTGATCTTTTGACCTTTTTGACTGAAAAATGGCACCAATGCATAGAAAAATACGGTGAAGCTAAAGTTGTCGCTCTAGATATCTTCAAAGCTTTTGTACGCGTTTGGCACGCAGCATTACTAAAAAAACTAGAAGCAATTGGTCTAGGAAACTTACTCAATACGTGGATTGTGAAGTCCGAAACTCTGGTTCCGAAAGTCCGAAACTGTGGATTGTGAAACAGTCCGACAGTTGTGAAACAGTGCGAAACTGTGGATTGTGAAATCCGAAACTGGATTATGATCCGAAACCTTAAGAATTCTTGGAATGGAGATAAACAACAAACTTTCGTGGCAGTACCATATTTTTGCAATTGTAAAAGATGCCACGAAATGTTTGGGATTCTTAAGCAGAAGTAAAAAATATTTTACACCATCCAACCTTCTTCTAATATATAAGACATACATTCGACCACGACTTGAGTATAACTCACATATTTGGGGCGGTGCACTCAACAGTACCCTCCAGTACTTAGATAAAGTACAAAAGCGAGCCATCAAAATTATTAATGATGGAGATGTTATACAGCACCTAACATCGCTGAGTCACCGTCGAAATGTAGGAGCAGGCACTCTATTTTATAAATATCTATTGGGTAATTGTTCTGACGAAATTAAAAGTATTATGCCAAAAATAAAACCATTCCAACGAAATACTCGCAGAGCAGCCCTTTCCCACAAATTTGTAGTCGACCCACTTCGAACCACTTCTTATTTTCCGTATATGTTATTTATTTATTTCCTTTATACTTTCATCTATTCTATTGCTATACTAACTGATTAAAATTCTGCGAAAGCAGCTAGGGTGTTTATCTCATTATTTTGGCCATTAAAAAAAAAAAAAATTTACGGAATTCAAATATGGGGAAACACTGTGAATAAAAATTTAAACACATTACAGAAATTGTAAAATAAAGCGATAAAGAATACTGTTTGGATATAAAAGGCAAACTTCAACACAGAAAATTCATAGAAAGCATAAAATATTACAATTTAATCATGCTATAAAATGCAAACATACCACACAAATACATCTCATACTTCTTACTAAGAATATTAATACAAATATTGTGCCGATGATGAATAATGAAGTTCATACATACTCAACTACTAGAAATTCAGCTCAAATGAGCAGCTCAAACATCTTCAACAAAAAGATTTAACAAACATGCCACAATATACAATACAGCATACAAAACGTATAATGAATTACCAGTTGCGATCAAAGAAATTGCTCAAATATCTAAATTCAAAAATAAAATTAGTGATTATTTTCATCAATTAAATAATAGTAATAATACTTAATATTATATTATATAAAAAAATCAAATTTAAATATCTTCTAAAAAATAATAAAAAATTTCCTTTGTTAAAATTAAGATTGCACTGAATTAAGACTTAATTAGTTATAAGTAAAATTGTAAAAAACTAAAAACAGTCTGTACGTGCAATTGAGCTCATTTGAGTAAATAAATAAATGAATAAAATGAATGAATTAATTTTTACTGGAACAAATTTCCTACACATTTGTATATTAACTATAATTTGCCTTTAATTCTATATTTTTCTGTAACACTCTACTTTATTGAGCACATCCTGAGCATTGTATTGTTTCAGATTTTACAGTATAAGTATATATATTCTTATACTTTAATTCCTCATTTTATTATTACCCTTAGTATCTACTCTTATTTTAACTTCTTTGACATAAGTAAAATGCTCGTATATATAAAACAAACATTTTTTTAATAGTAATTATATCTTAATATTAATTCTTAAATTATTTTAAAACATCATACAAATTAAATTTGCTATAGGTCAGTTACTACAATAATAATACTTTCATTTGAATTTAATAAACCCCAAAGTACTTGAATTAAATAGCAAAAAATTTAATACAAAAAAAAAAAATTACACAATATTAAAAAGTTTTTCCTTTACATTATTTTCCCTGAAATAAACTTTTTTTCTGAAATACATCAAATCATACAAGTCTATCATACCAAAATTTTCTTTTAATACATGCCACTAAAAATGACAGCAAACAACATTCAAATACAAAATATTTGGAAAAAATATAAATATAGGTATGGATATAGAAAAATACCAGAAATAGGAGAAAATATTTTTTTTATATATATATATATATGTATATAATGTATATATAATGTATAATAAATATTGAAAATCGGAACCGCGCAAGTTAATTTTTTTTTGTTGTATTACAAAAACAAAAATAATGAAAAATTAATAAAAGTGAGGAAAATTTTTTCAAGAAAATATGATAATTTCAACATTACCGGGGAGGGACTCTTATATACTCAATTTTCTTTTAATAGTAATATTTTTCTATACTTTCCAAAACTACTATTATATGTTAGTATGTATGTATGTTTCTATGTATAAATTGTATGTGCATATAAAAGCTTAATAAAAAAAAATTTCTTCGATTTTTTTTTTTTTTTTTTTTAATAATTTTTTACAGACATCAGCCAAATAACTACAAAAAAAAAACAAGAAAAAAACAAAAAAAAAAACTAAAATATAACTTTACGAATATATAATGTCTGGAGTTGATTTCTTATTGTTTTTTTTGTTTTTTTATTAATTCATTATTTTTATCTAATTTCAAATGAAATACTCCTATATATAATAACTACGTAATATGTATATATGATATACCTATCTGAACATTATTGTACATGTATATATATATATATATATATATATATATACATTATTATGTATTAAAAAGGAAAAATATTCATCAATTTTCCATCATCATTTTACTTTTATATATATAAATTGAGGGAGGCTTTAGGAGAATAAAGAAAAATGATGATGAGTTCCTATGAAAAAAAAAAATACAACTGTATATAAATTTAGTAAATAACGGTATTTTTTTATAAACTTGAAAATTTTTTAGTGAAAATTTAAATATTAAAAATTTATTCATACTAAATTTTTTTACTAAAATTTAAACTTTAACTTTAATACTGATTCTAGATAGGATAGTAGTATAAAATACAGTTAGTTATATTTATTCTGAATTGTTTAAGGCAGGCAGGGATATTAAAGTGAAAATGTAATGTAGGTAGGTAAAAGCTTTTTTCAATGAAATGAAAGTTTTCCGTGTTATTTGAATATTATTGTAAGTAAATGCGGTTTTTAATATTAAAGTTAGAGAAAAAAATATTTACATCAGAGTGTTGTAAGTTAATTAGAGGCAAAAATAAAAATTTGTTTGTGTTAAAACTTTAAATTGGTACAGAACAGTGTTTTAATATTATACAGACATTTTATAATTAAAATAATTTCATATTAATTTAATATTATTATTTATTTATTAAAATTTCGAATGATAAGTCAACAATGAGGAATTTTATCTATTTCAATTTATTCAAATTCAATATACATGAGACAAGTAATCTCTACGAGTTGTGTAGACCTGAAAGTTTGATAAACATTGTAAATCAATTAATAATAATTAATAATTGGATAGATTTGAAAGTTTGATAAACATTATTTGAAAATGTGACATAAAAATACTGAAAATATTATCATTGTAAATTAATTAATAGTTCAAATTCTAAATCAATTCATAGCTCAAATTGTCACTCAATTAATAGTCCAAATTATATCAATTGGCTCCAATGAGCCAGCATTTATATTGGAATATATTAAAAATCAATAATAAGGATATTTTGAATGTATGATAAACATATTTAGATTGTGATAAGCAGATTTAGTAAAATTAAACCAAAAAAATATTTCAATTGTATTTTCAACAACTATACAAACATTTTTTTCTAACACTAAAAAGCACGATTTTATATAAACTATAACAATCAATATTATATATAAAAAATTCAATAAAATTTAAAAATTAAAATTGTAAAAAGCATTTTAACATTATTACAAATTTACTGAAATATTATTTTTTACTTACTGAACAAAATTAAAATTAAAAAGAACTATACTTTTGATTTATTTTTGATTTAATTGCGCAAAATGTTAGATACTTACAATGTTTTAGTATATTAGTATGATTTTTAATATATAGGTATACCTACTAAATATTTTTTTTTACTATTTAATTACTATACCTACATTTTTAGCCTATATAGGTTAAAAATTAAATAAAAACACAGATTTTATTAAATCATTTATCAACTTTTAAAAATACAAATATTTTGCTAATATAATGTTGAAGCTGTAGGTGTCTGTTAACATGGTTTTTTATGGTAATTACATTACAAATTTAAATTACCCTAACAAATTAACAAATGAAATGTTGTGAAGTCAATTGAATAACAGAATGACCTCAGAAATATCTCACTGACATTTAAATTATTTTCTTTGTACATTTTCATAATTAAAACTATTTTATAAATTATTAACTCTGTACAGCTCTACCTAGCACTTTTTAAGATATATTTGAATAAATAAATAAATAAAATAAAAACAGGAATACAAATGAACTAATCACAGTTTTAAAAATCCACAAGATCAAAATAAATTTAAACCGGAATCGAAAATACCACCCATCAAAATAACTGATTAGAATGTAACGTAAATTTAATATCGTAGGTAAATCAAAATATGGTAAAATAGACATAGAAGATTTTGTCATAGTCTACAAATGCTATAACAATAAAAACAAAAAAAATATTTTATAAATAAAAATATTAAATAAATCTTTATTTACTTAATTTATGAAATACATTAATAAATTTATTACTCAGTATAACCAAATATTCACACATTGAAAGTAGGTTTGTTGCTGAAGGATCAAAAACAATAATCCGAAATGTCTAAGTGCGTAGAATAAATTACTCTTTTTTTTTAAATTACGTTTTAGACCAACCCAAAAAGGTTTACAACATAATCCATTGTTGTATGTGTATATAATTTGTATTAAATAAATTATATTGTTAATTAAATACTATACTATACTGATCAATATAAGGGTGTAGCTAGTTGGGTTAAATTTAATTATCATATTTAATTGTTTTAACATATTTTATTCTACTTTCATTTTAATTTAGATTGTCAATAAAAATATTTCGTCCTGTATAGGCATACTTTTAACTTATTCCTATAGCTCAAGACATCAGGCGGAATTTAAATCAATTATTAAACCTCATTGTACCATTATTACATTGGGCTGTCATAATCATCATTACAGTTTGAATTCAAATCAATTATTAAAAATCATATTGGCATTACACTGAGTTGTCATAATCATTATTGTAAGATAAATATGCATATACACTACAGATTGTATTAATATATTTAAAATTAAAATCATTCCAATCCAATAATCCAGTTTAATGCAGTTGGGATCGTATACTGTCAAAGTATGTACAATTTTGCTAACTGCAAGTTGAAGAACAATCATCATGGATATAGCGGATATTTAAATACAGTTACTGTTTCACATGATGATTCATCATGTACATTTGGTGGAGGCAAAGATTCCAAAGCTTTGTTATGGGATATAAATTAATTTGTACACATTAGATCATAATCACATCATCAATGCATTATGCTTTTCACCAAATCGTGACTAGTTGTGTGTAGCTTATGGCCCAATAATTAAAATACGGGATTTACCATGTAAGAAAAAATGTTAACGAATTCGTCCAAAAGTTGGGTTTACAACTGCTAAAACTGATCCACCACAATGTATTTCATTAGCATGGTCTACTCATGGACAAACTTTGTTTTTTGGTTATTCAAACAATGCCATTCGAGTATAACAAATTTCACTCTTTCGTTAAAAATATATCGTAATTTTCTGTCATTGAAAATAATATAATAAAAAATATAAAAATCACAAATTAATTCATTATTAATGCTTTAAGCTCAAAAATATTATCAGATATATAAAAATATAATTTGTAATGAAAATAAATTTGAATCGTATTTAAATATATTTTATTTTATATATTTTTCAAATTAACAAAATCAAACATCAATTATAATAAAGTCCTTAAATTAAATTCTAAAAATTTTAATATTAAAATTTAAAGTCCTTACAACCCTCTGAAAAAATTATGAAAATTTTTTTTACTCTAATTCAACAATTATACTTGTATAATACAAATTGAAAGGACCTTGAATTTGAATAACTTTATTATAATAACTAATTTTATTTTATAATTCAAATAAAAATTATATATTATAAAAATCAATAATATTAAATTATCTTAAAAATTAAATTAAACTACATTAAAAATGAATATACAATATTCGCCCTAACAAAATTTATATACACATAAAATATTGACAAATAAAGATTTCTAAATACATCCTATAAATCTTATAATTTCTCCTATATAAATCCATACAGCCACATTCTCTCTAATAAAAATATTAAATGAATTTCCAATCAAAAATTATATTTCGATCACGCCCGTATCAATATACCAATATTTTATACCAATGACATTTCAATAAAATAGTCAATATTTTCCCCTACATTTTCCATCCATATACACATATAATGTATATATATACATATTATACAATTTATATGAATACCCAATATTCAATACTATACCAATACCAATAATACTTAAAATCAATACCCTAACTTTTTATTATATTTAAATATATATATATATATATATATGAGATATATATATCAATAATATTGAAGAATACAGAATCCTTGATCCTTAATACACATGCCTGTACCCTCAATAAAATCAAAATAATAAAAATAAAAATTTTCTCCCTATGTACATGCATCTTACTTATTCTTACTCACTGTCATCTCGCTCCCTCTTTTATTCTTTTTAAATAAATATTTTTTATATATAGATAAAAAATAATGAAAAATTAAAAAAAAAAAAAATATATATATATATATATTTTCACCTATTATAAGCTACCCCTCTCGAATTCTCATCCATTTTTTTTTTTTTTTTTTTTTTTTTTTACATTTTTCTTTCATATAGAAAACATCAATAAAAATATAAAAAATAAAAATTTACCGATACACATTCGAAGCGATCAGCTCCGCCCCATTAAATTATTGAAAATATTTTTTTTCCATTATTATTATATTGTATATATATATATATATATATATGTAATATTATATTTTTTCTATATTGATGACATTAAACCTGTATATTAAACTTATAAACATATACATGCTATATATATTTAGGGGTCAAACGGTATGTACTAACGAACAATGAATGGGGGCTAAAGAGTAACGGTGAAAAGCTTTTTTTTTCTCAATATACAATTTTTTTTCCAATTTTTTTTTTTATACATATTTTTAAATTTTTTTTTTTTTACATTTTCTTTTTTTTTCTGATTTTTCCTTAATTTTCCAAAGCTTATATACATACTCATACATAAGCATTTAGATAACAAAATTTGTTATAAAAAGAAATTTTTTTTGTTTTCATACAACAAGTATGAATATACATATATGTTGGTATATATATATATATATATATCATAGAAAAGTAATAAAGAAACAGGAAAAGTTCAAAATTTGTTATAGAACATAAAAGAAGAAGAAGAAGAAGAAGAAGAAATACAAGAAGAAGTAGAGGAAGAAAGAAGAGAAGAATAAAAATAAAAAAAAAAAAATATTATTTCAATTTAAATTTTTCTTTATTTTTGGTTTTTTGTTGTAAAAAAAATTAATGAAATTTTGTATGTTAAATTGGTGGAAAGAAAAATGTGTCCAAGAACAAAATATTAAAGCTTAAAGCGAATATCGATTTCAACTGGTTGCTTTCAAATAAATATTTTTAACTTTATTAAATTAAAGTTAAAGACGAGATAGCTCTGACAGCTAGTGCTTGTAAATATAATTTCAGATATATTCAATAAAAAAAATAAAATAATAATAAATTAAAGTTTTGTTCATCTTTTGATGGAAAGCTTATTGTGGTCATTTGAATATGCTTTAGTATATGTTCTATATAGTTCTTAGTCCAGAACTAGATTATTGTTCATGATTTAATGTGAGATTTATTTTTGCTGAAACAGGACATGTAATTCATTACAAAATACTGTGCACAATAATTTTAGAAGAGCTTATAGATTTCCTCTTTGTATTCATTTATGTCAGTTGTAGTAGGTATACATTATTTGTAGTATATTATAGTTTTACATTATCATGGATAATTGGTATACAAGTATGTAATATATTTATTTTAAATAAAAATCATATCTGAAGTATACTTGTGTTATACTATATATATATATATGTAATACATACCAGCCTAATAGTATCTCCAAATACAAGTCCGATAAAATTTGTGTATATACAAGAACTCTAATTGACTGGTATGAAGAAAATTTTTTGCACAAAGTTAATTTATTTGCAATATATAAATTATCTAGAGAATAATACAGATTCTAATGCTTTGGTGATTTTTCTTTTGTATCCCAATATTCCAGCACATAATTCCAATAAGGCATCTTCTATTGACATACCAGTTCTGACAGTCCAAAATGATTTTTATCAAATAACTTAATAATAATATAATAACAACAAATGTCATCCCATACAAATTTTGAAAATATTATATTTATATAGTGTGGGTCTCCATATTACAACCCACTCTCTTATTTTATCCTCAAAGCAATTTGCTGTTATGAAAGAGTTACTCTTATTCAGAAATTAAGAAATCTATGTTTAATCGCTTTGTTAAATATTTTGTGAAAACAGATAATAGATAGATACTAGATAGATAGATAGATAGATAGAAATTTTTTTCACTTTGTTTTCCGCTTTCATCAGAATCATCAAAAGACAATGCCCTCTTATTTTACCGCAAGGCTAATTTAATGTACTCTCGATTTTTATTCTAGTTGTCTTTTTTTTTCTTTCGTTTTGTTTAAATCTGTTAATTTCTTAGAATTTTTCTAATAACTCCATAAAAAAAATAAATAAAAAAACATAAATTAGAAGGAAAAAGCATGAGCGGTTGAACACCAACCAACAAAACACTATAAAGTTAATTGTTGGTTTCAACGATCGGTGCGATCATTTTTCATTTTTACAGGTTATGATCTTTATAAATATGCTATCTACCTACCTGTGATTATTATAAAGTTTAACGACTGTTTATAAAAAATTTTCGTTGATAAAAAAGTAGATATCTCTGAATTGTAAATCTAAACAAAATAATGTTTGTTGTGTCCATGTGCATACTGAATCATTTCAAATTTATATAAAGGCTTCATATAAAGCACTGAATGCTATATACATTTCTTAAATTGTATTTCTAGATGGTTGGATATTGAACATAATATTAATATTGACATACCAGATCTGACAGTCCATAATAATTATTATCAAAGAACATAATAATAAAATAACAAGAAGTCTCATCCCATACAAATTTTTAAAATATTATATTTATATAGTGTGGGTCTCCATATTACAACCCTTCCTCTAATTTTATCCTTAAAACAATTTGCTATTATGAAAGAGTTACTCTTATTCAGAACTTAAAATATGTTAAATCGCTTTTTTAAATAACTTTGTGAAAACAGATAATAGATCGCTAGATAGATTTTTTCGATAAAAATTTCGGCTTTTTTCAATTGTTGTGGAAAAATGTTACAAACAACACTAAAACTGATTAAATATGTTACAAAATCAACAATATTAAATGTTATTTTTTAAAAAAAAAAAAACTATTGTATATACATACAATTAGAAGTAACACAATTCGAATTTTATCATCAAAATGACAGGAATACCACTGAGTATAGCAAACCCATGCATATAAAAAATCATCACAACGTGATAAAAAATATTGCAAGAATCAAATTTAATTACAAATCAACTTTTTTTAATTACAATATATTATTTGAATCGTATGACATTATTTTTTTTTTTTTATAAATTAAAACAACAATATATGCAATAATAAATGTATACAAAGTAGATAATCTAGCTATATATATATACATACATACATAAATAATTAAAAAATATATAAATATTGGCCAAGAAAAATAATTGAAAATTTAAAAAATTTATAATTTTAAATACCGTGTGTCAAAATAGAAACAAATAAAAGATATAAATCCGATATGTTTCAATAAATTTTATGTCATAGTATTTTAATTTTTTTTTCTTTAATGATCCATAAAATAATAAAATTGTTACAATAATGTACGATATACATACTAAATGTCGACAAAAAAAAAATACTACATAATGTACTGCTTTGTTTTTCAAATAACAGGAAATTACATACATTGTGCTACATCATGAATAAATTTACAATGTATGTATATTATAGTATACATGAAGTTTACAACACCTAATTAGATTATTTTTTTTTTTTTTTTCAAATAAATTAAACAATATTAAACGCATAAAAATATTTGGTGGCAACATTAAGTAATATAGCCATTAGAAATTTTTTCAAGATTAATCATTGGTCACGATAATAATTATAATGATGAACAACAACAAATATATTCATAAGTTCAAATCTATCTGAAAAATTGTACAGTTTCATCTTTCAGAGCACAGTAAAGTAACGTACAAAAATTTTAAATATTACTTATACACTATCATAGATGATATAGGGTCAGCTACCTAACCGCGTATTGCTACTTTCGCAATATTATTTTTGCATTTTCACATTACGTACTACGTATTGCAAAATTAGCACCGATGTAATGCAAAAATCATTTAAATTATATATTAATGGATTTTATACTACGTATTTCAGTTTGTGTATCGCTTTTGTTACGCCCTACAGATACTATATTCGCATGTGCTATAATGATTTTAAATTTTGATGCGATTAGGCCCCCAATATCCTACTAGTTATACATATACATATATTTATCTATATATTTTCATGACTTTTCAGTTGGCTATAACTTACAATAAGATTTCAGTATAACTAAATTTTTAATTTCAAATACAATGATTAAAGATGGCCTTGGATGCAAAGCTAAAATGAAATTATAGAATGGCAAAATTAAAAAACAAGAACATTAGTTGAAATAAAGAGATATATTATATCGGCCGATTGGATGAAATTCTATTATCAAAGAACATAAATAATATAATAACAAGAAGTCTCATCCCATACAAATTTTTAAAATATTTTATTTATATAGCGGGTCTCCAAATTACAACCCACCCTCTTAGTTTATCCTCAAAAGAATTTTCTATTATGAAATATGTACTCTTATTAAGAAATTGAGAATTCTATGGTCCTATAAAAGACTTTTAATCGACGTATAATCAAATATTGAGGTCAGTCTGGTACTAAGTAAATATTAAAATTAGATATTACGTAATAAGATAAACACTAAGAACTCTATTTCAAATATAGAAAGATATATTGGTCGATTAAACCGAATTTTATGGTATCTATTTACAACAAAGTTGTGATGTATAGTCAAATAATGAGGTCAGTCTGGTACTACGCAAATTTTAAAATTAGGTACTACGTAATAAGATAAATACTAAGACCTATACTTCAATTATAGAGAGATATATTGGTCGATTACACCGAATTCTATAATCTCTATTTACAACAAAGTTTTGATGTATAGTCAAATATTGAAGCCTAGTACTACGTAAATATTAAAATACGATACACAAAACATTGTAAATGCTCCGGGATATGATCGCAATGCCGATAAGCGAAATTCGAAGATCTAATTTATAAAAGGTGAAATAATGAAATGCGATGTACGGTATAAAACTCCTGTAAATATATTGAATATGTCAATTTCAAATTTATAAAAAAAACAAAAAAAAATATAATAAAATTCTTACATCTGTATAAAATTATTATAGAGAGGACAGTGCCAAAATGGCTGAACATTTTTACTGCATCTTGCAAATACTGCCCATTAAATATGTCCCAGTTTTTTCCATAATTCCATATTTTTGAAATAATTTACTACTGCGGCTAAGAAATAGTAAAAATGTAAGAAAAAATTATTACTTAATAAAGTGATAGGTGAATTTGCTTCCAATTTAGAACAAAAATTGTAATTTTTCGGTTCTACAATTTATTTTCATAGTTCATCTTGCTATTGCAGAAATGTATAGACTTATTAATGAAGCTGAATATATTATAACTCTTCTACAATCTCTAGTATGTGCTCATCCCTACACCGTAGAAATTCGTGAATGGCAGAAGACAAGTTATGGAAATTCGTTTATAACCTAAATATCGCGAAAATGGAACAAAATTCCAAAAACATGATTGCCATTATGGCCTACGTAAATGCAAGACGAACATTAACACTTGCATTGTCCTTCCTTCCCTTCTACCTTTCCTAATTTTTCTTTCCCAAAATAGCCAAACGTACCAATCGGTATAAAAGGTGTTATATAAATAAATATATAAATTTTATATAACCAAGTTTTTAGTACAGTAATATATACTTTCATTTCAATTTGATTAGAATTTATATTTAAAGATCATTTCCATAACTTGCGTATCTCTAAAAAAATATTTTCTATCTATTTTATTGGTATAGATTAATTCGTATTGGCAAAGATAAATATTTTTGTTTAACATTTTTCAAATAAATGTTCATAAATCAAGAACAATAGAGTATAAATGGTTAATTTAATTGTATTAAAAAAAATATATATATGTATATAAAATAATTATAAAAAAAAAAATTATTATTAAAAAAATGCAAATTTCTGTGATTTTTATACCAAGAAACTGAATTGAAAATGACTTAAAAATAATAAAGTAAAAAAATTGCACCGCTATTGGACTTGCATATAATAATTTAAATTTCATAATTTAACTTAATGGACGTATTACGAAGTATAGCTTTAATTTAATTATTTGTAAATATTATTTCTAATATTATTTTATCAGTGTAAGTCCACAAATCCACAAAAAAAATCCACAAAAAAAATGCACCAAAAAAATTAACAAAAAACGATCCTGGTTATTGCTTTTATTTGCATTTGCGGTACTGCAAGTTTTTACTACATATTTTTACTACAATGGTTATTTTTGGGAGCACAACTGGACCGTATCGAAATCTCGTCAGTCGGAACCGCAGCGGGGTTTTAGCATTCTAAATGCTTTAGGTAAAATATAAATATTTAGGTATTCATTTTAAATATTTTTCCAGAATATTTAGCTAAACCATTTTTATGCGTAGCCGCTCTGTTAGATACAAAACAGAGAATATCTACTTTGTCCAGGATTAATCTTGCCACAATTTTATAGAATTTTTTTTTTGGATTTGGGTTTGTGGATTAGATCACTAATTCTTTTATCAAACCTTTAAACATTATTTAAATCATTAATAAGTTTTAACGTAACTGTACAAAAGAAAGTCAAGCAATTTATGAAGTATAGGTATATTGCAGATATACTTTCATATATGAGTTTAAAATAAATCTATTAAATTCAATAATAATAAAAAAAACCGCACAAAAATAATTGCATACCCATTCAAGAAACGAGCTTAAATTAAAAACAAACAGCAAAAAGCAATGAGTCGCAACCGCATACTTTTAAAAGGACAAATTAATGTTAACTATATCTTTCCGGAATATAACTGGCTATTAGTTAACTGAAATATTCAATTCGACCTAAATATTGAAATATATTAAACAAAGTTTAATAATATATTGTGTATTCAAGATTCTATAGACATAAAGATTGATATAGTATCTTTAAGCTATATCAATCTAAAATATATTAAAGGTTTAACAATATTTCTTTGCGTAATAAATAAATTTACCAAATAGAAATTTAGAAATATTTTTGCAGCCATCTTTTTTTTTTTATGTACAAATTTTTAGAGTAAAAAAATATATTTTTACACTTAAAATGTGTACCAGCCTAAACCCACCTTAATAGTGAATTTATAATATAATTAATAGTCAAATAATATTTTGTCCCACGACCCAATACTTCAAATAAGGTCAAAATGAATAAAATAAATAAGTAAATAAATAAGTTTCAATTAATTTTAAGAAATTTAGTGAGAGAAGTTGTTTTGACTACGTAATAACAGGATTCTTAATGACAGGATGCAGACAGTTATACGAATTTCATCAATTAAGTATACCACAGAAAGATATAATATTGATAGAAATGATATAATATTGATATTCTGACTATGAAATTTAAACCGAAATAAGCCAGACAACTACAAACTCTCAGAAGAATTCAATCCCCCACACAGCAAGCAATCAAACACGATGAATAATTTACCAATATAGAAGAAAATTGGCAAAAAATCTGCAATAAAATACACCATAAACTTGAAGTAGAAATCGGACGACATTTTAAAGAAACTCTAACTGATTGTCTTAGGTCTGGCCATATCCATTTCCTTAGATGTTAAATCACTAAGAAAATATAGTATAGTTTTAAGAAATAGATCAAAATATAAATATTAATATTTATTTATTTATTTATTTAATAATGCTCAAATGAGCCCAATTACATAGTGTATAATATTATAATGTAATCAAATAGATATAATAAAATATATATTAATAAAATATATTAGACACATGCTTTGCAGATCTATAATACTTCCCCGTTTGGTCATTTAAAATTGGCAAATTTTATTTTTGTATTAATATCAATTTCTGAACTAGGCTCTGTTTGTACCTGCAAATATATATGTCTTTTAGCGAGCTATGCATTCAAATAGAAGATAAGAGGAGGATATTGATTGTCATAAACAGTATCTACATCTATCTGTGATGGGCTTACCAATAAATACCAATTTTAACAGATATATTTATTGAATGAATCGTGTTCTGTGATAAGCCATTTCAGTATTCTTGAGATTGAATTATTTTTCACTGATCGTTGTTTATATTGAAATTTTGTAAATGTAAATTTGTAAATTTAGATTATATTTGATTTAATTAGTTAATATTAAATTTATAAGATTTTGGACTACAATGGTAGTTGATAAAATTCACATATGGATTTATTCGGTTATGATTGAATTTGGAGAAGGTTTTAGACTACAATAGTCCAAGGGCAAGTACCATACATATGGATTAATTCAGTAAAGATTGAAGTTAAAGAATATTTTGGACTACAATAGCCCTTAAAAGCGCTATCCCATATGACAATTGTTGTTTTAATTGTGTAAACTATATATCCATGGCTACTGAGATTACTGAGATCGCAAAACATGGTGCAAAACATGCTGCAAACCATATTGCAAAATATGTTGCAAAATATGTTGCAAAATATGTTGCAAAACATGTTGCAAAACATGTTGCATACTCAATATCATGGAACTAATTACGTTAGAAATAAACTGATTTCAAGTGTTTCCTAAATGCTTTTCTAGCTCTTATAGCTGATAATAAAATGTCTTTTTATTAAATAGAACTCAACTTAAAGCTCTATCGTTATATAGTGTTAATTATGTTATTGAATACTTTTATTTGACCCCTTACAAAATTCGTTATCAAAGATATATTGTTACCGGACCTAGATAGAAATTGTGAGTATACTTTTAGACAATCAAAAATCAGCTTAACTCATTTTTTAGCTTAAGTCGACCTAACCCTTAAATGCAGGATTTTTCATTGTCAAATGAAAAAAAAAAAACAAATTTGAGTAGATTTAGACTCTCTGAACTCCAAAAGGGATTTAAAAAATCAAATTGAGTCTTTGGAAAGGCTCTGAAATTGAAAAAAAGATATGCTTCAGATCTGCTACAGTATGTGTTCAAGGTTTAAGATGTTTATGCATTTTGGAGAGAGATATAGTTGTTGTTTTTTTTTTTGTATTTACTAATTGTGTAAGAAATAGTATTGCAGAGTTTACTTTGTTGACAAAAAAAATAAATAAAATATGGGTAGGTATGCATTTAAGCGTGTAAGCGTGAAATATTTGGTTCTAGTCTTTAGAATTGACTCATAGCGCCTGTTTTTGCAATGTTAGCTTCCAAAGTACCTTATATTCGTTCATGTCCTACTAAAATATTAAAAAAAAAACTAAAGTTATTATGAATCAATAAAAAAAAATTATTTTATAAAATCTGGTAGGACAAACAACTGAAAAATAAACAAAAATAATGCAATCAATTATTTTCATTCGCAAAAATTATAAGTAAAAACATAAAATATCGCAAATGTACCGTTAGATTATAATTTCGAAAATACAAATCTCATTTCTTGTTTTTTTTTTTATTATAAATAAAATTATTATAAATTTTATTTACAATGTTTTCCGATTTGTATAGATACAATTTAAAAAACAAATTTTTTTTTTTTTTATCAAAATGAGTAAAACTCTATGGCACTCATACCAACATAGAGAAAATAAGTGAAGAGAGAAAAAATATATTAAAATTTTTTCGTCTGGTTTTTATGCAAAATTAATTATATTCGAGCCAAGAAAATTATAAATTTTTGATTGGCGACTGGTAATTTATTTTATTTCTAGGTATTAATTATTTGAATTCAGTGGTACACTGACAACTAATCATCTCCAATGACTGAAGTCATAAGTTTAAAAATATTTTTTTTTTTTCAAATTTAATATCTTATAGATACATTATAATAATTATTTAAAGGCACCTAAAAACAATGTTCTATAAAATATTTTGTATTTTGATCGAATGGAGGTAAAAATTTGATTGGAGCTCTTGTAAAAGCATTTTTATGCACACCACGTACATATTTACGTGTAAATAGACAATAACATTTATGAATTACCAAATGATCAATAAAGAATTTTGGCAAATAGTTTAAAAAAAAAAAATAAATTGTTTTTTTTATTGTTTTTTTTTTTTCAGCGTGTTTATTATTTTAAGATTGCTACTAAGGGCGTTGTTGCTGTTGTTGTTATTACGTCTCAAGATAATCATTGGTGCATTTCGTAGCATTACAGAATTTCATTTCATTTGTTATTTTACAGAAATATGAATTAAAATAATTGGAAATTTAATTGAACTGATTTATCTACTAATATTAAATTTTTTTTGAAATTAATTTAAATTAAAAAAAAAAATTTATTAAAAAATTGAATTTGTTAAATTTGGAAATAAAAATGACAAAAATTTATGTAAATTTTCAGTAGAATTTAAATAAATGATAAAAATTAATGAATTTTATTTAAATCAAATTTAGTTTTATTGTAGCTAGTTATTGTATAAACAAAATTAGAATGTAATTAGTATATAGCTATATTGCATTGAATTAAATAGATAAATTACTGTACGACCTCTGCTAGCTCTTTCGAGTATGTATATATAAATAAATAAAATAAAATAATGTATTTAGACTGATAAATGTTGTAATGCGACATTTATAAATTTTTAAACAAATTACAAAAACAAATATTACAGTTATGTGTGGGTTAATAAATACAGTTTGAATCCCTTTATTGGATACTTTCAATGGCACTATACGACCTCTTCTATATACGTTTTGTCTATCTGACACCTATACTCTTCAATATTTGATATTGAGCATTGTAAAGGCATATTTTTGTTTTTTTATTTAATTGAAGTCAAAATAATAGAATAAGCAGCCTTCGCCGTATATAAGCCATTTAAAAGAATAAAAAGGAAGGATAATAAAGAAATAATAAACAAAATAATTATAAAAGATCTAGTATAATGAGCCAATTACAACTCAAAAGAGCAACAACAATATAAAGTAAATATGTATCATCTCTCATCATAATGCATTAAAATTTCTGAATACATTTTCTCTTTTAACTTCTACCTACACCTACTTCGACAATACATTAAGCAAAATTGATTTATTCTCTCAATTCTAATTCTTTCATTCATTTCATAATGAAATGTTTTTTCATAATTATTGTTGTTGTTATAAAAAGCTTCAGACAAAAACTGAATAGTATAGAATAGTATATAATATAATAGAATAGAACGAAATAGAATAAAATAGAACGGAATAGGCCTGAATAGAATAGAATAGACTAAGATAGAATAAACAGAATAGAATAGGCTTGAATAGAATAGATAGAATAAAATAGAATAGAATTTAATAAAATAGTTCACCTGTGACCGCAACAAATAATTTCAATCTTGGTCGTTCAGTTGGTCTATTTACTAAACAGAACCTTCCGGACAATTTGTTACTCAGAGCGTCCACTCCTATCATAATCAGTTGATACTTTTATACATCGATAATTCTGTTCCCTTTTATATAATTGATACAGTTCGTGATTGTTTCAATCATGTTTCAATGACCCTATTCTCAAACCATTGTTTTCAATAATCGGACCAGCTTATACCGGACACTTAAAATTATTATTTCATAACCGTTTACCTTTTTGTATATTGCTTGGATTATCGCTCAATTTTCACTGCTATAGTTTTGTACTTGGACTCAGATAAGCATTGTATACAGGTTGAATTTAAATATTTCCTATGCAAACATCTTGATTTAATTTTTTTTTTTATGTCTTCTTCAAATCAGACTCCTTCCGTATAAAATTAAATGCACAAAAATTTAGTAATAATCCGAAGGAGAGCAAATTCTAATTCCATCGCCGATCCCAAAGAATTTATTTTAAAAATAATACTACTAATAGTTACTATGGTGATAGTACTACTTTTTTCAGATAAATATAGAGGAGATCGTGTACTGAACAATATTTGTTCTAATGTTTTAATTGTTATTGATTGATTTAAATATTTCAATGAATATACCGGGTTGTCCAGAGCATGCGTATATGAGCTTTTTAAGAGGGGAAGGAGCCGTTATTTTAAAATTAAATAAAAAATGTCTGAAAAAGGGTTTTTTAAGACCAAAAATCGCCGAAATTGGCCGAAATTGGCCGAAATTGAGATTTTTAAATGGGAAGGGATACTTTTTATGACAATTCGGATTATACGTCAAAAAATAATAAACTTTTTTGTAAAATAAATTGTTTTTTTTTTTGTGTAGTCTATACTTTGTAGGTACCCATAACTGAGACAAAAAATATGCTAACAAATTTATTTATAAAAATGATCATTATTGATTTTGGTTTATTTTAAAGAAAAATAATAAGAAAACAAAAAAAAACTCATTTAACATGAGTTTCTTATTTTTTGTCGTAGAATCCTCTTCCTATTTGAAAATATCGATTTCGGCCAATTTCGGCAAATTTTGGTCTTAAAAAACCGATTTTCGGTCCTTCCCGAGAGTTAAAAATCTCACCAATTAAATGGAGCACCCTTAATTTAGTTAATAAAATTTTTTTTTAAATTTTGAAATAACGAGTCTTTCCCTTCTTAAAAAGCTGATACGCATGCTCTGGAACAGCCGGTATAAATTGACTAAAAATACAATGCATTTACTAATAGCTTTGATTTGAAAACTCTTAAGAAACTCTAACTTTTTTAAATCATTGTAAGGGCTGCCTAGTTTCTACTGAAAATTATTTAACGGTTATTTATTGGATTATATTAGGAAAAACAATTTCTAAACCCCATCGATTTTTAAATTTAATTTGGGGGTGATAGAGGGTTATATAAAATCGAATTATATAAATAAAGTGTAACAAATATAGTTAACTACTGCAGCTCCGTAGATGTTAAGCCTAGATCAATATCTTTTAGAACTTTTTTTCAAATTACCTAATAAATCGTACTTTTTGACTGGGCCTTATCGTTTTTGAATAATATAAGTGTACCGAGTGTTCCAGAGCATGCGTATCAGCTTTCAAAGATGGGAATCAGCTTAAAATTTAAAAAAACAATTTTATTAACTAAATCGAGGGTGCTTTATAGATTGGTAATATTTTCAACTTCCGAGAAGGACCGGAATATGGTTTTTTAAGACCAAAAATCGCCGAAATTGGCCGAAATCGAGATTTTCAAATGTGAAGGGGTATTTTTTTTATGCAAATTTGGATTCCTAGATTCGGATAATAACGGTTCCTACCCCTATTAAAAAACTAATAAACATGCTCTGGAACACCCGATATATCGACATAAATCTGTATAATTAATATAAATGTGTAATCACCACTATAATAAATGTATTAAAACTTAGAAGTATGTTTTTATAAACTGATATGTATTCTTCCAACAAACACTTATCATGTAGGAAAAGCTTGCTATATATTTTTCATTAATTTAATTAATTGCATTTACATTCCAAATATTTGTAAAGAAATTTAACCCTGTATATCAAATTGAATTTTAACCAAACATTAGGGACATGCAATAGTTACTAATATCAAAAAACTTTTCTAATCTAACAAGCTTTAGTTTTTAAACCAAATTCGATTAGTTAAAAAACAATTTAAAACCGTTGTGAACTGTAAATTTTTAATATTACAAATTCATATTTTTTTGATAGATAATTGATTCAAGTGCTTGCTGTAATTATTAAAATTTTGTCATTAAAATATAAAATCCTAACGATTAGCAATTCTAAACAATACTCAAAGTTTAGTATTTCAACACCACTTATTAAATACCCCTCCCTCCCCCAATACAACACCTTTGATAAAATTTCCCTACATACACACACAATAAATCACTGTCACATAACAAATACAAATTCCATACTTTAATACCACCCCATCAATCTCTAATTCACCCATAAATACACCAAACAAAATTTGCCTCCCTTACAAAATTTTTCAATTGTTTCGCAAAAAAAAAAAAACAATAATTCCCCAATCTTTAAAAATTAATAAAACAAAACTGAAAACTAGAACTAAGCATTCCCATTAACTTACTAACCTAAAAAAAAAATTTTTTTTTTTGTTATTTTGTTTACACATAAAAAAAAAACCAAACCATACAAAAATGCGTCGGTTACCATTAAATGTGCCAAATTCATTGTTTATCATCCATCTCTTTCCCTAAAAATTCATAATTCAAAACTAGGGTTAGTCTGTTTCAACAAAAAATTGTTTGTTTTTTTTCTACTACTACCACTAGTACAACTCAAATTCGCCACATATTTTTAATCCAACCTTATAATTATACAAAATGTATTCAAAAAGCTTAAATAACAACAAATTGTAAATTTAACAAACAAAATATGAGTTCTAACTTTTGATAGAAATAAAAAAATTATTTAAAAAAACATAAAACAGAAAATTTAAAAGTTAAAAAAAAAAATAAAATATAGAATGAAAATGTAAACCCTTTGATAATGAAATCCACCCTCGATTTTTAAAATATTTATGTTCGTACATACTATTGTAAAAATGTACGCATATATAGGGGTATATATATATGTATAGTAGAGTATAGTAAGGATCTTAAAAAATTAAAAAAAAAAATGTTTTCGCAAATATTCTTCCTCACCAAGGTGGTGTACACTCAAACAAAAACACATCATATGAAAATTTCAATCTGAAAATTTCATTGTTGATTTTTTGACATTTTTATTGTATTTTTATTGTTTTTTTTTTTTTTTTGCTTTTTGTAAAATATAACTAAAATTTTAATTTTATAAACATTTATGTACATATATATATATATATATGATTATTGTGTCCATATTTATTTACACAACCCCACCTTATATACGCGCAATATCATTTTGTATTTCTATTATATATACCTATATACCTATATTTTCTATCTCAACAAATTATGTATCTTGTGGTATGCAATTTTCTAAATAAGCAACAGCTGGACTAAATTTTAAAGTATGTTTTGTGTCTCTAAACAAAATTTATTCTGTTATATTTTTTTTTTTTATTTTATTCTTTGCCTATTTAATAATCGAAAGTGCATTCATTTTATATAGTTAAATATGTATATATGAATCTACATAATACAGTTTAGATACAAATATAAAATAATAATAATAAAAAAAAATATTTTTTATCTATAGATGAGAAAATACATATGATAAATACTTATTATTGCGTGTATCAAAATTTTTCACCAACACACATATTTATATATACATACTTAACTGTACATTCAAACATACATACATATAATATTATTATGTACATCATAATATGGGTTTAATTCATACAGTCTAGCTAGATACCTAGAATTATTGTGCAAAAATCTCTTCATACATATTTCTATAATATAAACGTTCATGCATATACATATATGTACAAATATACATATATATAACATTGTATGAAAAATCTATAGATACGCGTATTTAGTAAATTTTTTTGACCCCGAAATATTATTTGTTACTCTCGTCAGAGTTTATTTTTATGGAATGAAATTGCATGGCATGCTTTTAAATATAAGCACGTGGTACCAATGATTTGTTTTTTTTTTTTTTATTTTTCCTTTTGATTATTTTGTTGTTTTTTTTTTTTTTTTTTTTTTTGCCAACAATTACGAGAAGACTAGACAGACACACTTATGGGCTATATTATGAAAAAACAAAAATATATATACATAGTAGAAAAACTGTATGGTAAAATTCGAATGTATAAAATTGTGGATAATAACGAAAAAGTTTGTATGTTTTTTGATGCGTTTATTGTGCAAAAAAAAAACATTAGAAATAAAAAAAAAAATAATATTTTGCGATAGTAAAAAACAAAAAATATAGAAAATATTCAAATATTATGGGTGTAATGAAATTTAATTCAATGAAATAATGTATAAATTTGTTTTTGTATCAAAACAAATTTAACGTGAATTTTCTATGACTAGATAAATGTACTGAACATGTTAAATATTATACAATGTTTGGCAACAATAAAATACAGTTTGATGGCTAAAGACAGATCATTTCATTAAGAGAGAAGATCGGTGACATCGTAAATGTCTTAAAAAAAACTTCAACCTGGTACATAATAAAAAAAAACTAAATTGTCAATTTTATCCAAAAATAAGTCGGCAACATTGTGTAATAAGAGCTTTCTGAGACATTGTGTTCTGATCATACAAAATGAACATACATTTTTTATTAACACTGTACAACATTGGGTTTTTAAAAACTTTTCGAGATCCAAATACCTGTCGAACCGGTCGCGGGGCATCGTCAACCACAATTGTGATCATGTAGACAATGTCTCAAGCTTTTGTGAGCTTTTATATACATTTAAGATCATGTGGACGTTGTATTCAACTTTGTGTTGAGACATTTACGATGTCAAGGGGTATTTGAATCAAATTCTGAACCCAAAATAATTGTTAAATTGCAAACATGTAATTTTTTGTTTTCCAACTATTGAAACCAACACTTCTAACTTTTGTTTTTCAGCACATTTGTAATAGCACATTCGGGTTCCTTTAGTTTATATGACACATAAAGCCAGTTGCAGGTTTTCCCGATTTCATGTACAACCTAATAGAATACAAAAGTTTGTAAAGAATCTTGCTGGAATATTATTAATGATAAACTATCCTGTCTATAACACAATTTGTTTTTGAAATATTTCTGAGACGTGCTAGGAGTCATTCGGCAGCTATCCGAACCAGTCCAAATTTTTTAAATCGGTAGAAGTCGTATTTATTTATTTGTGAAAGAGTATCTAAGTGTAAATTTTCATGCCTGTAACACAATTGGTTACTGAAATATGCCTTAGATGTGCTAGGAGTTGTTCGGCAGCAACCCGAACCAGACCAAATTTTTGAAATCGGTAGAAGTCGTATTTCTTTATTTGTAAAAGAGTATCTAAGTGTAACTGCTCATACCTGTAACACAATTGGTTCTTGAAATATGCCTTAGATGTGCTAGGAGTTGTTCGACAGCAACCCGAATCAGTCCAAATTTTTGAAATCGGTAAAAGTCGTATTTCTTTGTTTGTAACAGAGTATCTAAGTGTAAATTTTCATGCCTGTAACACAATTGGTTCTTGAAATATGCCTTAGATGTGCTAGGAGTTGTTCGACAGCAACCCGAATCAGTCCAAGTTTTTGAAATCGGTAAAAGTCGTATTTCTTTATTTGTGAAAGAGTATCTAAGTGTAAATTTTCATGTCTGTAACACAATTGGTTTTGGAAATATGTCTGAGATGTGCCTGGGCTTGTTCGGCAGCAACCCGAACTAGTTGAAATTTTTGAAATCGGTAGAAGTCGTATTTCTTTATTTGTAAAAGAGTATCTAAGTGTAAATTTCCATGCCTGTAACACAATTGGTTCTTGAAATATACCTTAGATGTGCTAGGAGTTGTTCGGCAGCAACCCGAACCAGTCCAAATTTTTGAAATCGGTAGAAGTCGTATTTCTTTATTTGTGAAAGAGTATCTAAGTGTAAATTTTCATGTCTGTAACACAATTGGTTTTTGAAATATTCATGAGACGTGCTAGAAGTTGTACGGCAGCTACCCGAACCAATCCAAATTTTTGGAATCGGTAGAAGTCGTATTTCTTTATTTGTAAAAGAGTATCTAAATGTGAATTTTCATGCCTGTAACACAATTGGTTCTTGAAATATACCTTAGATGTGCTAGGAGTTGTTCGGCAGCAACCCGAACCAGTCCAAATTTTTGAAATCGGTAGAAGTCGTATCTCTTTATTTGTGAAAGAGTATCTAAGTGTAAATTTTCTTGTCTGTAACACAATTGGTTTTGGAAATATGTCTGAGATGTGCCTGGGCTTGTTCGGCAGCAACCCGAACTAGTTGAAATTTTTGAAATCGGTAGAAGTCGTATTTCTTTATTTGTAAAAGAGTATCTAAGTGTAAATTTCCATGCCTGTAACACAATTGGTTCTTGAAATATACCTTAGATGTGCTAGGAGTTGTTCGGCAGCAACCCGAACCAGTCCAAATTTTTGAAATCGGTAGAAGTCGTATCTCTTTATTTGTGAAAGAGTATCTAAGTGTAAATTTTCTTGTCTGTAACACAATTGGTTTTGGAAATATGTCTGAGATGTGCCTGGGCTTGTTCGGCAGCAACCCGAACTAGTCCAAATTTTTTAAATCGGTAGAAGTCGTATTTATTTATTTGTGAAAGAGTATCTAAGTGTAAATTTTCATGCCTGTAACACAATTGGTTACTGAAATATGCCTTAGATGTGCTAGGACTTGTTCGGCAGCAACCCGAACCAGTCCAAATTTTTGAAATCGGTAGAAGTCGTATTTCTTTGTTTGTAACAGAGTATCTAAGTGTAAATTTTCATGCCTGTAACACAATTGGTTCTTGAAATATGCCTTAGATGTGCTAGGAGTTGTTCGACAGCAACCCGAATCAGTCCAAGTTTTTGAAATCGGTAAAAGTCGTATTTCTTTAATTGTGAAAGAGTATCTAAGTATAAACGTTCATGCCTGTAACACAATTGGTTTTTGAAATATGCCTGAGACGTGCTAGGAGTTGTACCCGAACCTGTCATTTAATACCTTTATAAAGTACCGCGCCCGGTTTCTTTTTTCATCATAAGTAACTGTGCAAAATTTCAGAACTCTATCTTTAAATTTTTTAAACAAAATTATATTTTTTCTTTTTGCGTTTGGTTTTAATATTAACAAAAAAATTCCAACCTACCACGTTGAAACCTATAAACATATAAAAAAATAAATGGACACTGGAAAGTTAATATGAAAGTATATAAAATTGTGTATCTGCGCCCAGTCTAATTCATCATCATATTTCCATACAAAGTTCGTCCCACTATCAAAATATGAAAAAAGATATTAACACCCAGAAAACAGAACATAGCATTATCGTGAGATCAAAGTAACTGTACATTTAAGTATTGATTGAATAACGCTGAGTATATCATCATTAAAACATACAAAATATATATATTTTGACACCGAGAAGTTCTTGCATAACATGAAAATCATAATAGTTAGGTATTCAGAAGCCGCAATTTATTAAATTGGAATAATATAAAAATTGTGACTCTGTATCAAGGTATTACATACTTTCTATATAATTACACACGGTATTCATTAACATTCAACGTTATTCATAAATTTGACAGATCAGTACATACTGTAATGATTTGACTTTTATTTTAATTGCTTTTATCCAAACCTGTAAAATGCTGAGTAAATAGAAAGACTGTGAGAAAAGTACTCATTCTAAAAGTATAATCATTAATAGTGGTACTAGTACTTCAAATTTACAGTAATTCTGATTTTATTTTATAGATGTTATTTCCTATTACATAAATCTAATCATCTCTAGAAGGCAACTAATAAATACCGGATTTCCCTGGATCATAATAAAAATATTAAAAGCCCAATTTCAAGTTAAATTTGAAATCAGTTTAAAGTACACAACGTTTTTAATTGAATTACCAGTTTTTTTTAAACAGTTTTAATTTTTACAATACAAACTCCTCTAAATAAATAAAATAAATATACATAAATTAATATATTAGAAATTCAAATTATTAATCGGAATTAATTCACTCTATACTCTCAACAACGGCTCAGATATCTAGAACGGGTTGGATGGAAATATTGCACTCAAAACAATCTTCGAATCCAGACCCGAAAATGCACGACGTCCTGCCAAACCAAATGTTTGTGGAGTAGACGAAATATCGCCAGACAATTCCGTATCTTCAACTGGAGAGAAGCGCTGGCCGTGCTCGACAATAACGAAAGACGATGATGAGTCAATCTCAGAATGCGGATTACATGCGGTCTGTTGCCCGAAATATCAAAACAATATTGCAGTTGCAAAACAATATCAAAGATTTTTCCGAACTACCCCAAAAATAATATTGACTATAGCATAACATACTGCAGCGTTAATTTGTATATACAATCAAAATTTCATGATACAATTGGATTTAATGACGGTAAGTAGTTGAAGTAAGTCCTATGTTCGTTTTTTTTTTTTTTTTTTTTATATTAAGCAAAAAATAAAGGGATTAGCACCCTAACTGCCCTCGCAGAAATTAAGCCCTATTAAGAAGAAGAAAAAATAAGGATAGGAAAGAGTAATAAATTTGAAAATAATTAAGATAGAATAGAATAGAATAGTTAGTACAGAATGTACGGATAGGTTAACAGATATTTATTCACCCGTTAAATATAGTTGTAGAAGTTGTAGTTGTATAGAAATCTTACGCTCCATCAGGTCATGTCTCCAGAGTGTCTTACAGTGTTTTGAAAGATTTTAAAAATATAAAACTAACAATATCGTAATCATTAATTGCATTCATGGTTGAAATCGTTATTTTTTTGTTGTCATTTTAGAACCAATTAACTCGGTTGGAATACAATAAACGAAAAATGAAATACGGAAAAAATAGATTTGAATCGCATACAATTTTACTGTCAATTTTTAAAATTTTTCATTTTCTATTTTTTTATTTGTATTTATTTCTAAAATTAAAAAATTTGTATTCATTTTGCATTATATTTGTGCCAACTTCAATCGAACCGCTAATGTCGAAAAATTGTATATCAAATAGCAACCATATTCAGAATTTACGACCGTATTTTGGTCGACAATTTTTTGTTTGATTCTGACAACTGTAAGTTACATTTTAGTTAAGGCACATAATCGCTTATGTAAACCTAAGAGAAGATCGAGATAAAATCTGTGGTCGAAATCAATAACCGCTTATGTCGAGATAAGAAATTTACACATAAAATAAAAGCGTAAAATGACTTAAGAATTATAATACAGACTTTTTTTATTATACAATTTAAGTTCATATCGACCTAAGTTGTTACTACATATCGCTTATAATAACATACATTCACCATATATATGAACTTCAACAAAAACTTATTTCGAATTAAGCGTTTATTGCTTTTCGAAAATAATATTTTATGAAAAATTATTTAGAGTTAAGCACTTATTGTATTTTAAAAGTACTGCCTTTTGGAAACTTATGTCAAAAAAAGCTAATGTCAAAATTATGTCAAAATAAGCTAATAAACTCAATTTAATACTGAGAAAACGATATTATTACACAATGTACAAAGACTTATGTATATCGACTTTAGAATTTTAAATAAAATTTTGTTGTTTTTTTATAACCGCTTATAGCCTTTTTTCTTTAATAACTTCTTTAATATTATTCCTATTATAAACTTATTTAACTTTAAAAAACCTTTCTTTTGATAAAAGTCTTTATTTAATAACTGTCCAAATTTTTTTTTAGAAGCATGTTTAAATTTTGCAAATTTTTCAAATTGCAATTACACGAAACAGTGATTTTTGACCTAAGCGGTTATTGATGTTGACCACAGAAATAACCACCATACTCAGAATTTTTGATAATATTAACTGTCTTTTATTGTAAATAATATAATATAATAATTATATATAAATTTAGTTTGATTCTGCCAACTATAAGTGATGATATATAATCGCTCATTTGACCTGATATTGACATATTACCTAAAAATATTTTTTAACTTGAAATATTTCAAATATATTTCTCCAATTAGCCTTAAGAACTTGTAATAAGCGTTTTTTATAAATTTGAATTGTCATTTTCAAGTTTACCTAATGTAGCGAAACGGTAAATAAATTGTACTCAAGCGGTTTTTACAAAATAAAATAACAAAAACCGGTACAGTCCCATTACTAATTTGTCAAATTTTAAAATTAATTTTACTCAAAACATCAATTCCAGACATGAGCGGTTATGACTTGTTACCACTGATATTATAATTTGGCTCTAAATTTATATGCATTTATTTCATATTTCTATATTTTTTATTTTTTTTACAATTTTCTGATTTTATTATTTTTTTTTTTATTACTAGGTTTTCCAACTTTCATTTTTCTATGTCGTTTCTCTATATATACACGAGTACATAATAAGTACATATTTATTTGTTTATCTAATTTTAAGTAGGTATTTTGTTATTTTTAAAAATGCACTTTTCAAATGTGAAAATATGATGACTTTTATGGAGCACTTCAAAAAGAAGACGGAGAATGGGGTGTGAAGAAGAATCAATTTTATTCTTGTTTTGTGTATTTTTTTTTTTTTTTTTTTTATGATATTTGGCAATTTTTCAAAAATAATTTTTAATTTTTTTTTACATACTTTTTTTATTTGCTTTTTTTAAATAATAATTTTGGTTCTATAGAAAGTGTGTTTGTCTGGAATTGCTGTTTTTTTGTTTATTGAATATTTAAGTGTTATATTCTTTAAAATAGGTTATAAAATTTATCATCCAAATTTGGATGATAACAATTTTTTTAATTTTTTGGAAAATAGTGAATATTTGATCGAATATTTTTTTTAAATTTAAATTTTTTTCTTTATATTAGTTTAGAGTATAATTTTATGGCGATATTATCATTATGGCTATTTATTTATTTTTTTTTATTTAGTTTAGCTCAAACTTCATTACAATCATTTTTTTTTTTTTTTTTTTACAGTACAACATAACACATTCAATTTACAAATTAAAATTATATCTAGCTTAGAACTAGTTAAATACATTGAAATAAATTGCACACATATTTTAATTACTACAGATTACTTATATAATTTAAGTTTTTGAGTCTGTTTCGACAGTGTGAAGTCAATATAGTTTATGTGTTTATTACCAATTAGTAACATTCTATGAATTGGCTCATAGTTGCCATAATTGGTCCTATGGAAACTTAATGTAAAGAAGTTTGTATTTCGTAAGCGATTATTTGTATTAATGCTATGATGGCAGTTTGAAGGTGGGCTGTGTACAAAACAATACAAACTCTAATTATATCATAATCAGATTTTGGTATTATGAATAGTACCTAACTTAGTCAAGCTGTTAATGGTTGTCTGTCAAAACAGTTACTTTTTCTACTTACATTAAAAATCGACTTTAAAGTCGGCTTTAAAGTTAACCTTAAAACAACAAATTTAAAAAAAAACAACAGATTGACTGTAATTTTTTTCTTTATTTACACTTTATTTCTAATATTCAAAAAAATATATTAATTCAAAAGTGTAAATAAAAAAAATAAATTAAAATATTGATTAAATATTTAAAAAATTCAAAATAAGCGGATTTGTTACATCTCGTTTCTCATTACCATCGAAATTATATTATACATCCACCAATTACATACCTATATAGCCTTATACATTATATATACATTATATTTTACTTCTAAATATTTATATATATATATATATATATATATATATGTGGATTGCATACAATTAAGAATCCTGATTGTTTCAATTCATACAAAAACACAAATCTTTAAATGTTTCTCTAACACGCAAAATAATCTTTAAGCAACTTACGCGTACTTATAGATATAATATACAGTGCTGTTCGAAATGTTTTGTATATATTAAATTGAAATTTAATTAAAAAAATACAAAAATGACATCATCGTCAGATTACAACGAGCGATCAACCAGGTTTTTACCTAGAAGATTGAGGAAAAAGTAGAACAAATGGATCTCAAAGTAAATGAGGAATAAATTAATTAAGTATGGTACTGCAATTTTACACTACAACATCCACAATATTTCGATTTTGTCGTCAACATCTACAATATTTCGACATTTATTTAACAAATTACTGGCTCTACTCATCAAACAAATAAAAAGGACTCTCAACATGATACTGGTCCAAATATCACCGTCGGCACATCAAATTTCTATATAAAGTTGATAAATTTATCTATTTATCACAAACAACAACAATGTACATATAGCTACGGTGACAAATAAGCCTAGCAAACCGTTACTGTTCTCAGGTCAAAACTGCTATCCAGAAACACCAAAATTTAAATCTACAAATAGCTCAAATTTCTGGGTCTGTTGTTCTAGTTATCAGAATCATGTGCACTGCCCAAAACAAGTGAGCATGCACTTGGTGCCTTCGGGAATAAAATTATCATCCTGAAAATGACGTTGGGGTCTTTAGGAGAAGATTAAATATAGTTCAAAACTCTATGTTCTAAGTTGTATAATGAAGTGAACGTAGTAAAGACTTTAACTACACTGAAAAAAAACACTAGGTAATATTGATAAAAATCTAAGTTAAAATGACAAAAACTAGGTAAATATAGCGTCAACAAAAATGATGAGTCAAAATGACAAAAACAATTTTTTTCGTTCTTTAAATAATATGACCAACAGTTGTATTTATAACAATTTAAATTTGTAGAAATGACAAAACTAAATTTCTTAATATGACGAAATGAATTTTCATTATGCTAAAATTTTATATAAATTTCTTGTAATAAAATAATATGTTGAAATGAAAATAATATTTTGTTGATTGGAGAAAAAAATATATCAATTTAAATAAAGTTTTTATTAAATCAACAATTTTGTTTTGTCAAAATAACCTCTATTCAGTTGTTGAATTAACCGAAACATTTTGTCAATAGAATATATGGCTAGTAATAGATCAACAATATTTTTTTGTTAAAATAACATCTATTTAGTTGTCGAAATAGAATTATTATGAATTATTTTATAAATAACAGCATTATTTTGTTAACAGGGTATTGTATGCTATGCTATAAGTACTGGTAAGAAATGCAATGAAATAAATTAATTGTAAATTAACAAGACTATTATTGTTTTATTTCTAACTGTAATAATATCATGCATTTATTTTTCACACGCACATAATATATTATATAGTGTTTATAATAGCTACCTTTCTTTGCTAATATAAGATATGGTTCCACCTTTAACTTGTAGGGTACTGTATGCATATACAAATAAATAACTTATATATTAGTTTATCATAAAAAAAATGTTAAAACCTAAATAGGAGCTACTCTACAGAACATTTCTAACTTAAAAACAACTTGTTTGATATTTTATTATAATATTTGTTACTGCTAAAGTGCTAACAAATTATAGCTATTCTATTTTCAAAAAAGCGTTATATAGACTATCACTTACTTTTGTTTTAACATTTTTTGATGATAAACTAATATGTAAGTTATTTATTTGTATATGCATACAGTGCCCTACAAGTTAAAGGTGGAACCATATATTATTAGCATATCAAAACAGCCCTCATAAACACTATATAATATATGTGCGTCTGAAAAGTAAATGCATGATATTATTACAGTTACAAATAAAACAATAATAGATTTGTTAATTAACAATTAATTTATTTGATAGCATTTCTATTATTTGAAAACAAAAAAAAATTAAATTCATTATTATACATTTAAAAAATTTAAAATAAAGTTATTTTTATTACACTACATTTTTCAAAACTATACAAATAAAGTTGAAAATATTTAAAAAATGTTTGGATTTCAGATTCTGATTGTTTCAGCTCTTTGTTGGTTTATACTGTTTCTTCAAATTATTTATTTAATAAAATAGTAAAAATAATTTTTTTATTTCTTCAAATTATTTACTATTTTTTCTATTTTTAATAAATGTTTTATAGTTTCAAGATTCAAATAAAACTAACCAAATTCATTAACAACGCAAATTAAATAATTCACTAGTGTTCTATTAAAATACATAAGTAAATAAATTTTAGCTTTAAATATTTCATTTTATTCAGTTTTTTAACTTAATTCTAATATCTTTTTTTAATTTAATTATTCAAAATAACTATTTTTAATTCATTTTTAATTTTTTTTTTTTTTTTTAATTTATAATCATCTTTTTTTAATTTAACTTTTCAAATATCTTTTTTTATTTAATTACTCTTCACTTTTTTTTAATTGTTTTTAGGTTAGAAATGCTCTGTAGAGTAGCTCCCATTTTGGTTTTAATTTTTCAAATGTCTTGTTTTATTTAACTCTTCACTTTTTTTATTTAACTCTTCACTTTTTTTTTAAATTCAAAAACGCAACTTCACATAAAACCGCCACTTTACCTTTATATTTTCAACTAAAATAGAAAAAAAATTGTTGTATGAATAAAAATTGTTTGTCACCTGTCTACAAAATTCTATTGTTAATCTGACGACTGTGACAGCAACAAAAATTATAATAATAATTTTCTTATTGACAAAATAGATTTTGTAGAACTAACAAAAATTTATTAATTGCAATGGACTGCATAGTAAAAATTTTTGTCAAATTAAGTTAAATTTTGTCAAATTTACAAATACTGATTTAAAACAATATTTTGTCAGGACAACAAAATTTCATTCAGTTAGATAAAAATTATTAGTTTTTTTGTCAATTTTACAAATTTAATTTTCCATTTTACAAAAATTATAAATTTTAAAAAAATTATAAAAAAATATTCACAAATTAACAAAAAATTATTGAGCAAACAAACATTTTTGATAAAATAGAACAAAAATTGTTGTATGAACAAAAAATGTTTGTCAACAAAATTATTTTGTCAATCTTACTAAGAAAATTTTTTTTAGTGTAAAGTCAATTAAATCGGATGAACAAAAATGCTCCAGCCAAAAGAATCTTTGAATCCAAACGCGAAGGTACTAGATGTCGGGGCAGCCTAAACCTTCATTTTAGAGACGAAGTATCGACAGATATAAAACAATTTCATATCTTCATATGGAAAGAAGCCGCCCGTGACCGATGGAGGACGTTGATGAGTGACGTTGATAGACGACGAGGACATTCATGGACGACTTTGATTACGGACGAGATGAATCAGGTCCAGGACCTCCATAGTCTGCTGTCCACCTAAGTAATTAAATTATATAAATTTAAAATAATTTGTAGTTCAACATTTTAAAGAAAACACTGTTTTAATATTTAAACAATAAATAAACCTACCTATCATGTACGTATGTAAAATATGTATTCAATAACAGTGCTTGAAATGAAAGATACTTAAAGGATATAATAAAATTGAAAAGGAAACTGAATATATTCTATTCCTATATAAAAATCAAAATCCTGATCAGCTGACAAAATTCAATTTCATGATTATATTATATATATATACTACATATATATATACAAATTTTTATATACATATATATATTTAAGAATGAAAATAATTAAAAGACAAGAAAAGGGTGTTTTTACATCCCCACATCAAATAAAAAAATAATTAAAGAATATCGTATCGAATATCTATCCATCCATACCATTCCATATACACATACACATATCTACATATTATTATTATATACTTAAAGAATTGAAATTAAAGATTTTTTAAGCAACATTAGGTATTATTTTTCTAAAATAGCTTATAAAATTACATTATAAAAATAAAATTTATGTAGTTAAGAAAATCCTTTTTTTTCTTGTACAATACAACAACATTGAAATTATTCTCATTTAATTTTCAATACAATATAATATATTTATTTATATACATATATACAATATAGGTAAAATATTCATCGAATTTATAGATATTAGAATTTTGTTGATTTTTGAAACTATATTTTAAAATTAAGAATGCCGACAGCAGTCATCATGATCAATAAAATCATTATTATCATTATATAATATTACTGTCTTCGTTTTTATATTATTAAAGTATAGGAGAGTATAGTATAAATGTATAATGAATAAAATGGAATGGGGGGATATGATGATGATGAAAATGGAGATAAATAAAAAAATAAAACAATACAAAATAATATTTAAAAAATTTTAAGTGATGCGTAAAACTGTAATTTGTTATATATATACATACGTATACCATAAGAACATACAATTTTATAACATAATTTGTATTAGTATTTGAATACACGTTTTTCATTCTTATAGATAGAAAATAAAGGGTTTTCATTTTTAATTTCACCCTGTTAATTATGTATGCAAAACTACCATTGGAGGGCACATAGAGTGTTGTATATTTATTTACAATTGATTTAACTTTTCAATTTAATATGATAGGTATTTGATATGTATAGTTATTATACAATAAGTCCTGTTTCTTGAGAAGATTTTATTTTATTTTATATATCAAATAATATAAAGAACTAGTTCCTTAAAACTTGAAATTGTATTCAGATGTTAAATTACTCATAAGAATATATGTAATATAATTTGTCTGAACACATTACGCATACACAGGTAACACACTATAATTATATGTTCGTTATATGTCAGAAATTTTCAGCTGTGGAATAAACTCTAAATTATTTATTTCACTTATAACACGCTGGATGGCGCAGTAGGTAGAGGGCATGCCTTTCAACCGAAAGGTCCCAGGTTCGATTCCCTATGAAGCAAAAAAAAAAAAAATGCTTTATGGATTTTTCGACCTGGTCCAGTACCCTTTGTGATTGGGATCAAATAAATGGCAAAAAATAATTGAGAGTATAATCTGGTAATAACTTAAAATAAAATGGAACTATTCTATTTAAGAAGGCTCAGTTCCTGACAATAGCAGTAGTTTTCCACATTTAATGAGTTGATAAGCCAGTAATTTGTTAAATAAATACTCGAAATATTGTAGATTGTAGTAAAATTGCAGTACCGTACTTAATTAAGCTCGAAAAGGTGACTCTACCTACTGTAGAGTGTAAAAAAAAAAAAAAAAAAAAAATGTATTCATCAATGAATTATAATGATATTTCAAAACTGAATATTAATTTCAATTCAGTAGTGTTTTTATTAATTTCATTTTAGTAGGAATATTTAATTTGAAAATTATGGGTTTTTCAACATATTTTTGTGCCATTCGTCATTGGGGCAAATTAAAATGATAAAAAAATAATTTAGAGTATAATATGGATATAACTAAAATAAAATAGAACTCCTAGTGACTGTAACAGCAATTTTCCACATCTAAAGAGTTGATATGCTGTAAAATTGATAAATAAATGCTCGAAAAACATTAAACTTAAAACAAAATGTAGTAAAAATTTCAATCCACACTGAATTCACAAATAAATGATTAATTCTACCTAAGCTACCGAATCAAGAATGTATTAAAAGTAAATTCAGATATTTCTAAGTGTATTTTAACTATATACTGTGACTTTCGAAACGTCATAAAATACGATTGTGAGACGGGTTGTTAAACTTTTATTATCACAATACAAAAATCGTATGTTTGATTTGTAATGTCTATACAATGTATTATTTGACATTAATAAACACTTCTTGCAATTTTACGATCATTTGTTTTTTTAATGTCATTAGACGAAAAAATGAATAATAATATACCAAACATATTAATTAATATTATATTTTTATTGTTATATTTTATATTAATATCATATTGTTTTGAATTTAAAAAAGAAAATTTTAGCATGAATTTAGCGGGATCTTGCGTTTATTTCTTTTCCCTATTAAAAATGTCTGTCACGAAAACAAAAAAAATTTTTTTTTTATTTATATTTTTTATTTATTTTTTTGATTGATTAAAACAAATTGATTATTTCCTGCCACATTTAAATTTTCCAAATTATTATCAACGTCAAACAAATGTCTTTGATGATTCTACATACCTTCTTTGCACATTCGAGGCGTCGTGAATACATAATTTAGGCGTTTATAAACTCAACATATTGTGTTACAATTTTGATTCGACGAATGTAAACACAAGACATCGTGTTTCAACTTGTTTTAGACGTTTCGAAAGTCAAGGATATACATAAATATAATATGCTATTATTATGCCATCTAGTAAAATTTTTAGATTTTTAATTCATTTATTCATATTATAGTAAAATACAATACTTAAAAATATACATTTACTAAATAAAAATAATAAGAATAAATATAGGATCATTCGGATATTCATTAGAATATGTGATGAATGAAACTGCAAGCAAAAATACAAGCATTGAAAATATAAAATATTGTTGGGTACATACATAGTAAAGTAGAAAATTAAAGCTAAATATGAAAAAACTAAAATATCTTAAAATTAAAATTATATAATGAAAAAAATAAAATTTAAAATAAAATTTCATAAAATTTAAAGCAAAATTTAAATAATAAACGAGAGTAAGCAGAATTAAATACAAAATTATAACAAGAATAAAAAGTAAATTAATAACTAGAAGACTGAAAGAAAATTAAAAAAATTATAGTTAGAAAAAAAACTAAATTAAAGTTAAAACTAAATAGTATTAAAAACAGATTCAATTTGAAGGTGATCCAGTTCAAAAAGCCAAAATCGAAGATTTTTGCAAAATGAAACAGGTGATCTGTCCGATCTTAAAGAATAATTGCCATAAAAGTGGCAAAAATGAGAGGTACGGGCTCTTGGAACATTTACAAGGTATAAATTATTAATTCTAAGATGATATCTAGTAACAAATCGGTGAGCGAGATAGCCCGACCTATTGAAAAAAATTTTCAATGTTTTAAACAGATATAAATGTCTAAGTGGTAGAATATCCAACTTTTTAAATAAAGGAAAACTAGGCAATAGTCTATTTTTTTTAAAATTATCCTTGTACAGTGTTTTTGAGCGATGAGAAGAAGTTGAATTTTATTAAAATAAGAACCACCCCAGCAACTAATTCCATATTGCAGCTTAGAACTGAATAGAGCAAAATACACCATTAGCATAACTTTTAAAGAACAATACAGATTTAAGTGGTAAATGTTTCGCAAAACATTCTTAAAATAATTATTTAAATAGGAAGTATGTGCAGACCAATTCAGTTTATTATCAAGTAAAACACCCAAGTACCTAAACGTATCTACACTTTCAATGTTAAAACAAGAAATACTACAAGGCGAAGAGAAGACAAAAGAGTTTAGAGACTGTATAGGAAATAAAGGAAATTTAGGACAATCAGGAGAATGATACCAAATACTAAGATTCTCGAGGAGACAATTATTAGGCCTAAATTGCATAATTTTAGTTTTATTACTTATAACTAATTTATGAACATAAAACCATTTTCGAATTAGGTCCAAGTCAAAATTTACTGACATCCGGAATACCAATAATATCAACACACTTTCTCTTTTTTTGTTGCTCTAAATTGTTAACTTTTTTTTCAAGAGAGAATACTCTATTTAGCAAAATATCTCTCTCATCAAGAAGAGATTTAATTTGAATATTATTTTCAGCAATCATTTGCTTCATCTCTAGATTAAGCGAAAAGAGAGATTGCAAAGTAATGTTGTTCGTGTTTGTGTTTTCCGAAGAATCTGTTTGTTGACTCAATTGAGAGCTTACAGGTGTAATTTTATTAATACTACTAATATTTCCAATACTTGTAGCCGTAGGAGTAGTTAATTGTGGGCTGAGGAAATTATGCTGAGAAACATGCTGAGATGATTTTCTCCTCATTCCAACACAGCATACACATCTATAGTTCTGCTTACTCTTTTCAAAGTATTCTATATCTTTCTTTTCCAAATTGGCGCATTTTGCATGGAAAAAATTTTTGCAATCTATACAGATGATTTTTAAATCAAATCTATCAACCTTTTGGTTACAAATATTGCACTTCATAATTATTTATTGTAAAGTTTTTTTTTTTTTTATATTTAAACAAGAAAAAAAATTGATTTTGAAATTACTTAAGAGGTTAAAATAATAAAATTTAAAAGTAAAAAACTTTCTCTACACTTGTATACCCAACAATAGTTTGTGTGAGAATTTGGACGTAGTTTAAAAAAGTATGTAAATCTCAAAACACCAACAACAATATTATAATGTAAATATGTATCATCTCTCATAATGCATTAATATCGTTTTCTTACTACATTTTACTTCTACCTATACACCTAGACCTACTTCCATAATTATATTAAAAAAAATATTGATTTGTCATTCTTTCATTCATAATGAACTGTTTTTTTTTTTTAATTATTATTGTTATTGTTAGAAAAGGCTTCAGACAAAAATAAAATTAGTATATATAAGATACAGGATTTGCTTTATATATTTATAACAAACTTGACTTCGGTAGATAGCTTGGATAGCATTTCAATAAATACCATTAGCCATTATCTATTCGTTTCCATTATTCGTTTTCTTCGTTAGTATCTTTTAAGTATTTTTTTTTCTTTCAGGCTACTATTATTTTATTGTAATAATATTTTTGTTATATTTTTTATTTCGCATATTAATTTTTCTATTTCTCTGTTTTATTTTTCTTTCTTTTTTTAATTAATTAGTTATTTCTAACAAAATATTTTGATGTTAATTAGCTGTATAAGTTTTTATATTTTATTTTATATTTAATGAAATTGGTTTATATTATTTTTATTTATTTAATTTTAAATTTTTTGTGATACATTTTGTTTTACTCTATTTCTTTAATATTGTTTTTTTTTTTTTATTATTTTTGTATTCTTGTAATTGTATTATTTATACCTTTAAAATACCAACTTATAATATTGTTTAATTTTATTGTTTCTACTCTGTTATTTCATTTATATTCTTTTATTTCTGCTTTGGTATTTATTACCATTACTGGTTTGCACAAAAATATGACAATGAACTAATAAAATATGTACATAATATACATATAACATATTAAATAATGTATACATGTACACAAACATATTAAAAAATATATTGTATATTAAATAAATGAATTTAAAAAACTTAACTAAACTTAGCGGCATAGATAGACTCTGCTCCGAATCTTTCAAGAGTAAATAAACATTATAAGCAGTAATTTTGTTTTTAACATAATAAATTTATATTTTTATGTTTTCAAATTATTCATTTTTATTTTTAATTTACATTTTGTAAATATATTTTTTTATTTATTTAAATTTTATTTTGTACCTACTCCATATCTTCTACAGACTACATGTGTATATAATCTGATAATTGTGATATAAGATCTACTGATAAAGTAAATCGTATTTTTTTATTTTAAAACTAATTAAGAGTGTTTCGAATATAGAGTAGAACTATGGATAAAGAAATAATTATAAAAATATGATTAATGTAAATTAATAATCATTTAAAATAGAATTAGAACAAAAGTACAGTAAAAACGGAGACAAAAGTGTACTTCATACTTCAACAACATTTTGTGCCATGATGTCGCACTAAATATTATTAAATTATTAACTGTATGCTAGGAATTAACGAATAAATGATTAATTTTTCTCTACTAATTAATCTACATCTCTCTAGTTTTCTACTTTACCTTTGCTTTCTCTATTCTAACCCCATGATAAAATTCCGCTTTTCAAAATTAAAATTTTTGTTAATATTTCTTTAACAGAACGTAATGTTAAAAACTTTCCTATTTTAGATTGGGACACGTATGAGGGGATATTGAACATTTCGCGAAAAATTTCTGCTTGAAATCTTTCTAGTATCTAAATGTTAGAGTTAGCTGGCTGTTAACACATATAACTTAAATCCATATGTCAATATGAGCACTAGAATTACTTTATATACCATCATGCTACCAAGAAATACTCGTGCGTCCCATGAGCGAATGCACTTTCCTGAGCTTAGTTCTTAGCTAGTTGTTTTTTGTTTTGAATATTTTTTTCACATTAGTGTGCAATCATCAATGATGCTACTGGTAGACATGTGCTTCTTTTGTTGGTTATACATATGCTATATATATAAATTTATATTAGTTAAATTTTATTTTCCAAATTTTTAGTTGAATTTTGTTTAATCCCAATTGAAGGTGTTGCGAGACAATCTCTGAATCTTTATTTAACGACTATATTACAATATTATTTGTAAATGTGATCAACATTATATCTTCATCTCACACGGAAATTAGCAAATGTACATAATAAATACAATATCGAAGCAATTAGGCTGCCTTTTGGTACCTGTAAGATTAAATTTTTTCGGTAGAGTATATTAAATTAAGTACTTTCGACAGAGGATCTGGCACTTATAAAACTGCAGCCACAAATGGGGTTATTGTGATTTGATGATGCTTCTCCATGCTACGCCATAAAAAACACAATCAAAAAAGAATTCCAACTTTCTAAATTGAATTAATTACACAAACTTGAAAATTAAAATAATAAAATTGAAATAATAAATTAAACCAAGCTATGAGTCAAATCTCGTAAATGTTAAGTGTGCTAATGTTCTAAAATTTTGTTTTTATGTTAGAAGTATTGTCAATATACTGATTTCACGTATAACACTGATTTTGTATACATAATATAAGTTAGTATATATACATAGTTAATATAGTAAAAAGTTCTTTAAAATTTTTACCACGTTCACTTGCACTGTTGCATATTGTACCGATGTGGTGCAGAGTACTCGCGGCGGTACGCACATACAACTCCAATTGATAAAAATACACATGCATCATGCAGCGGATATTTTTTAAACTTACCGTTTCAAAATATTTCACATATATTATTAATAGTTGATTAAAGAACCACTTGGGACTTGGGACCACTTTGAAGTCAGAAACAGCTTAATTTTATTAAAGTCGTTTACAAAAGCTGCAAAAAGTACAAAATTTTACATTTGTAAGAAATGACAAAGCTGGGAGCGGTCCTGTTCGCAAAATCAACATATCAAATTTCCATTTCGCATAATTTGTTATTTCACAAATCTCATTTCAATTAAGGTAAATATTGCCACATATCTTTTTGCGAAGTGTCTCATCATGCCAAACAGCCATTTGTAAAATGGTCAAATATGTCAAATGGAAGGTTGCGAAATTTTTTGTTTTATTTTTTTTTCCAGATAGAAGAAAATCATCAAATGAGTCTTCATTTATCGCTCTAATTTCCGGGGGGGGGGGGGGGGGGGATATATGGGAACGAAGTGAAGGACTGTGTCGACTTCAACGCACTAAAAACTATTATCCTTTTGTTTATATTAAAACTAGAATCTTAGACTAACCATTAATACAGTTTTCGCTCTATTACATCAGATATCTTTGATCAATCAAAATCCCATTAGGAATTATTGAGAGATAAAAGATTTTTTCCTAACACAGTTCAAACGGTTTCGTCCGTTTAAGACATCTAACAAAGTTTTGACTGTCAGCTATGCATAAAACTTCAGTATTAACATGTTGAGAAAGACGAATTTTGTGGCGTATTATCAGTTTTTTGATTTCGTCCTTTATGTTAGGGATCTTAAGATCTCTATAAATGTTTCGCAACACTTTGTTTTGGAACGTTTGGATAGTTTGAATATGAAGTTGTTTAGCACAACCCCATATTTGAATACCGTATGCCCAGACTGGCTTTAATATTTGATTGTAAATCAAAATTTTGTGATATGTTGAAAGCGAAGATTTCCGCCCAATTAACCAATGCAGCGGGTTGTATTTCAGTTTTAACTCTTGTCTTTTTTTCTTGATATGTTCTTTCCATCTGAGCTTTGCATCAAGTGTCTGACCAAGATATTTTGCTGAATTTTGATGTGCTTTGACGACATTGTTTATTGTGACCGCTATGGGCGACTCTATTATTTTGTTTGTAAAATTGCACCATAAGGAGATTTTGTTGTTTGCTTGTTGCAATTTATTAGTTGCTTCGTTTATATTATTACCAACCGCTAATAACCGCTAATAACCGCTAATTATCATCTGCAAAAGTTGCCATTGTTGCATCTTCTAGTTCTGGTATATCACTGGTGTAGAGTAAATATAAAATGGGACCCAGAATGCTCTCTTGTGGTACTCCTGCATGTATATTGTTTAGCGTAGCGTAGTAATCTTTTCCTTGCTTAATATGAAATACTCTATTTGCTAAGAAAGATGCTATTACCTCGACATAGGCTTTGGGTAGAATACGGTGCAGCTTGAAAATAAGTCCCTCATGCCATACCTTATCAAAGGCTTGTTGTGAAGTTGCAAAATGTTTTTTTTTTTTTGTTAAAAGATATCAGGCGAATTGGCGTTTTGCAATTCAATATTCGGCTACTTTTAGATGAATTATGACATATCACTTAACATTTGAAAATGAAGTCGCAATTTTATAAATCCTAAAATTGTTATGACTTGTGACATTTTTTTTACAAGATTTGACATTTATGAGATTTGACGTAAAGCTATAAAATAATCAAATACATATCATATTTTCTATAATTCAATAAACTAAGATAATCTTTATTATTTCCGTCAACGATGTAATTTCGGTCCTTAAAAACAGTAAAGTCATCATTTATGCGGATGATATGAAGATATTTAAAGAAATTAGCACAACTAAAGACTCGGCCCTGCTTCAAAACTACTTGAATACCTTCTTAACGTGGTGTACAATTAACAACCTATTACTGAACGTTGACAAATGCAATGTCATTTCTTTTACCCGCCGATGCGCACCATTCACTGCTGATTATACTTTGGACAACAAAGTTGTCAAACGAGTGACGCAATTCAAGGACCTGGGAGTGATTTTTGATGGTAAATTGTCATTCGTCCAACACATAAATTCTATTGTGAATAAAGCACACTCTATGTTGGGGTTTATTAAGAGATGGTGCAAAGAATTTAACGATCCATACATTTTTAAATCCCTTTACATGCCCCTCGTAAGACCAAACCTGGAATATGCTAGTCCTGTCTGGTGTCCTTATTACACTACTCATAAAAATAGAATTGAGGCAGTTCAAAAGAAATTTCTTCGTTACGCTCTCTGCCACTTACATTGGTCGAATCCGCTTGTACTACCACCATACACTCATCGCCTTAAGCTTCTACAATTAAATACCTTAGAAACGAGAAGAATTACTGATGATATCCTTTTTATTTTTCAAGTTTTTAATAATCTAATTGATTCCAACAATATCAAAACAAAAGTCAATTTGCACTGAAAACTCCAGTACCCGTTTTCGCTCAAATAATATTTTTATCCCATCCTTCCATAGAACCAATTACGGCAAATCAGAACCACTAACCAGAATGTTCGCTACCATCAATAAATACAAAAACTTTATTGATTTTTCCCTGACCATTCATCAGGTCAGGAATACTCTTGTATCCCAGTTGCCATAGCTTTTGCGATCTTTCTAGTTTTTAACACGAAGTAGTTTGTAGTCTTAGTTATTCTTATTTTCTTTCTTTTTATTTTTATAATATCATATTTTTTTTTTGTTGTAATTTTAATTGTAAAATTATTAAACCAAAATGTAAATTTAAACTTAGAATAAGAACTCATTGTATTGTGTTTGAGCTAAACATGAATAAATAAATAAATAAATAAATAAATAATAAATAATAGAACAGAGTAAATTAGAGAGAAATACCATTAAGTTACTAGAATATAATTTTAATAAAATTCTTATCCTTTTCCCAAACTTATAAAATATTTTCTAAACCTGTCAAAATTGATTATTTTTTTTTTTGTCTGTTTTGTAAATTTTCAATTTGATTTCATTTTAAATAAATGAACTCATAACTAAAATTTTTATTTTCTTACATTTTAATTAAAAAAAAAAAAACAATTTCTACTCTTCACTTTAATTTAAATTTATAATAAAAAAAAAAATTAAAAAAAAAAAATAAGTGCCATGGGAAAATATCATATTAAATAACTCCTGTAATTTCCTGTTCGAATAATTTAACAAAATTCAAAAAAAAAAAATCCTATTTAAATTACTTGACAAACATATAAATAAAAAGAATCCCTTCTAAGTAAATCAAGACTTTCAAATTTATTTAATATTTGAAATAAAAAAAAAAAAAAAAAAAAAATATTAAATTTAATATTTAAAAAAAAAAAATACATTCAAGTGATATAATAATATTTCACATTAGAGAGTAATTAAACGTCCAAAGACACGAATATTCTATACTCATTCTGTCTGGTATTCTTTAATATTAAATAAATTTAAATGAAGTGATCCCTTTCTAATTGTTTTTTTTTTTTTTTTTTTTTTTAATAAAATGTTCATAATTTCTCATATTCATATAATATATATTATATCTTTTTCTTCCTCTTCAATATCAAATCATTGTATATATATATACAATTATATACCATACCTTTCACCGTCAATAGATCGGCCCCAATATGATAATTAAATAAATTTTTAAAAAGATTTTCTTCTGTCATGTACCATATTTGTGAATGTTATGTGATTTAAAAAACACTAATAAAATATTTCACAAAAAAAGAAAAAAAAAACATAACAACACATAACAAGAAGAATAAAAATTAGAAATGTCAATTTGAATATTATGTGTGACATCTATTTTTAAAGAAAAAATTAAAAGAAAAACGTTGAATTCCTTTTAAAAATGCAAAACAACTAAAAATGCATTTTAATTTAATCCCCTTTTTCTCTTCTCTTCTCTTTCTCTACATCTATCTATCTATATCATTATCTCTTTTATAACACTGCATTTCAATAATTCTTTGATGAATACAATTCACCCTAAACGAAGAAAATACCTATATTGTAATATATATATATATGTATATATATATAACATATATATATATATATATATATATATATATAAAATAGTGTGTTGCAATCAAAAATTTTCAATTTTGATTCAATTCAAATTTCCAATATGAAAATATGTGTAATGATGATGATAATGATAATGATTAAAATGATACTCAAAATAATCATGATGATGATGATGATCACTATGATGTTATATTAATAATGATATTGATATTGATGATTTTTAATTTTCTTTATTAAAAATGCTAATACATTTATATTGGATTGTGTATATTATTGCTTGGTGCTGTATTGTGAATTATTTCAGATCAGTCGTCTTGACATCCTGCTTTATTTTAATTTGATTATTAAAAAAAAGTAAAAAAAAAAAAAAAAACAATAAAAAACATTTTATTAATAATTTATCAGGGACGTAGTTAAAATTTTTAATTTACAAAATAATGAATTTAGCTTATGCCCGTATGACACTGGTTGAAAAAAATTCAAAAAATAGCTTAAGCTTTGTGTGAGTGAAATCTATAATTATAATTTACAAGCATTTAGGGAACTGCGCATTAGACACCTTTTCATTTTATTTCGATTCTCCTTCATGAACTTCTACTATAATAAATGAGTTGTATATAAACCAAAAATGCGCACACAGTTGAAAATTTTTTACTCATATGATTTTATTATTCACCAAACACGTTGTACATATGTGAAATCTTATTACAATAATAAACAAAAGCAAACAAATCAGTTATTATAATTTACATTATGTACTTGCGAATGAATCTATGTACATATGGCAAAAAAAAACAAAGAAACAAATTCATCTCAAATAAAAAATATAAAAAAAAAACAAAAACAAAAAAAATCAGTTGGTTAATGAAAATTTTTTTAATTCTCTTGCAGAATTGTGAGCTTAATCTGTTTCAGAATTGCATACATAGTACATACATATTTATATACCTACAATTTTCACCAAAATTAATTTTTTTTACTATTATGAAATTACGTATCTACATAAATCTACTTCACTCATATGTAAATACATTGTATATAGTATATGTACATTTGCAGTAGAAGATACAGCCTTCATTAGATGTACAATAATAAATGTAAATTGAAAATTTTTGATTTAAACTTTCAAATCATTTTTTTTATTTTTACGTACATAATATGTATATAGGTGCCAGGCAATATTTTTTTATTTTTGTTTGAATACATAACATTCATAACTAACCGCCAATCTTTATATAATAGAATAGACGAGTAACATATTTAAATGCATTTATATGAAAATACTAGCTTTGTAACCCGTCATAAATGACGGAAGCAAAATAAATCCTAGTTTCTTTTTTTCTTTCATTAGATTCTTTATTCCGAAATTACAGTACTTATGTTTATATCACTTTTTATTTATTTTTATTTATGTTTATATTGGCCTAACACTAATCTTCTTTTTTTTTATATAACAGAAAAAGAAGTACCATACCAACAAATTTGTATAAAATGTTTGTATTTTTGTATGGTATACTCGTACTCACTTCCATTTAGTTATAATTCGTTAGTTGGGTTCCATTTAGTATAAATTATACCGTATTAGCGTTATTGAGTCCTCCGGGAGAGCAAATTTAAAAATGGGATCTTATTTTCATATAAATTTTGTCTTTTGTATAATGTATAGGGATCTTATTTTGCTATATGAATAAACTGTTATTATGGTATTGTGTTATTTTTAAAAAAATATTCAAAATTTTGTATCTAAATTGGTAAAATTTACAAAAAATACAAAAACCATTTTCATATATAATTTTCAATTTAAAAAAAACAATGTTTTATTATCCGACGTAGAAGTAGAGTTTATTATCCTACTCTACTTCTATCAAGTTCTATTGATTGAACAGTGAACCTGAAGAGTGAAAATAAAATAATATTTTTGGAATGGAGCATACAGAACATACAGAATACAGATACAGGAAATAATAAAAAAAAAACAAAAAAAAAACAAAAATAATTTTTTTTGAGTGAAGTTAGTTACGCACACAATAATGACAAAAATAAAAGGTATAAGCAATAAAGTAGTATAATGTATAATATTATACAATACAAATATGCTGATACACATGTATATTATTGTGTATAATTTTAAGTAATAAGAATAACCTTTGAGTGAATTATGTTTTTTTTTTGTGTTAAATGCTGTTTGCCTTTTGGTTATTATACCATATTAAACTATTTATTAAATTTCTATTAGTCCTTCTTATTATAAATCAAAAAAATTGTTTGTTTTATTTATATTATTATTATTATTTTTTATTTTTCCTTATTATTTGCGAAGAAGACTAACATTAAATTAAAAAAATATAGTTCATGCAACCAATTTTTCCTGCAAAGGTTCAGTATGGTAGACAGGGGTTAAAAAAAAGCACCAAAGCAATTTGTATATATATATGCATTTGTATACATATGTAATTTGTATATGTGTTGGAGCGTTCCGTCGAACTTACAAACATCCAGATAAATGCAGAATAATATATATAGTATGATAATATATACATTATATATAGATATAGATAATTATTTAAAGTTTGTCTTTGTGGTGGTTATAAGTAAAAGTATCATCCATAATTATAATAGACAAGCATTTAAGGACCTGCGCAGCAGACATCTTTTCATTTTATGTCGCTTCTTCTCTATGAGCTCTTAATATATAAATAAATTGTATATACAATAACAGAAATGCGCATACGGGTTGAAAAAATTTCTATTTTTGTTTTATAATATTCAAACTCTTGATACAATATATCCATTTTGTGTCTCTCAACATATTATTATTTTTATACATTAATCAAAAGAAACTTATTCTATTAATTTTTTTAAGTAACAACTGTCTGAAATTTTTGTTTTCTATATTTTGGTCATTTGTAATAATCATATAGTTTTGGTTAAAAAAAAATGTACATAATACATATATGTATATATTAATATGCATATGTGTATCTTTAATTACAAGTATATTTTATTTTTAGTAATTTTATCCATTAAATGCCACTTACTATAGGGAATATATCGAAACGCAATAATATATGAGGGAGCAATATTTATGTTACCTAAATATACCTACTTAACCTGTAAATTTTTATGAAAACATGAATGGTTTCTTTTTTGTCGTGAGAAGTCAATAACATAGTAAATTACTGTTCTTCTAAAAACTTTAAATTTGGCTTCAACTTCAATTATAATTACTCAACAGGAGCCCCTAGTATATATTATACTTTAGAAAGACAAAGAGTTATTTAACAATCCCATGCTGTGCAAAAAAGATTATGAACAAAATTGAAAATTTATTTTATTTTAATTGAATATAATAATTATTGAATAAACAAGAAGAACAAAAATTTCATATTTAATATTTACGGCTGAACTATACGCAATATTTAAAGCACCTCGAGTATATGTATTATGAAAAGGGACGAAAAACACTTTATCATTTGTCCCGACTGCTTGGGCCTTTTAAAACCTATTTCCAAACTATATCCAGTACCTACATCCTTTAATACAAAAAATACAAGCAAATATAAGTAAAAAAAAAATATATATATACAATTTATGTTGATTCCATGTCATATCGGCATCCATGATAACGAGATAGTTGACAGTATAGCAAAAAGCTATGTAAACCAACCATAACATTTTATATTATAATAATATAATAAATAAGAAAATATATCAAAGTGTAGAACAAGAATGGATGGAAACGGACGATAGTAACAAATTAAAAAATATCAAGCCATTTTAAAATATTCCTTCAATGTAAGTCTAATTTCTTGTAAACGTAAATCTTTAAAAAAAAAACTTGAATAGTAAAAAAAAATATTAAGAAAATCCAGACTTCTAAACAAATTTTTTTGACAGTATGTATTTCATTTGTTGCCACCACAAGTTTCTCAAAACATTAAAAAATTGCAATTTTTTGACGTTTAGATTTTTTTCACAGTAGTGACTAATGGGTTAATAGTATTTTTACAATTTTTACATAAGAAATATCTCATCTCACTCTAAAGTTAATTTTTTTAAATTTGAAGCCAGGCATCATACTAGTCTTAAGAAAACTAATTAGCCCTCCTGTTCAATTTTAGTGAATTGTGGTTTATAATGATGAGTTAAAATTATATTGTTGATATATTTCTGATTACATTACATATGAGTTATCATTATAATATAGTATTTTACAGGACTGTCCTAGTTTTAATAAGATACATATACCCTTAATAATATCATTTTCCAAATACCGGATAGAGCAAATTGCCTTATTTTCTAATTTTGTATATAAATTTAATCTTTTTTTGCATCTTGCATTTGTTACATAATCCATAATTTCTGTATTTTAATTTTTTTTTTTAATTTTCATAATTTATATTTTTTGTACGTCAAAATATCAAAATTTAAATTTTTGATGGCATAAATTAAGATCGGTTAAATGATTAATTAACAATTTGCATAAAAGTTCAAAAATCGCAAATACAACTTTTCATGTAAAATGTAATAAAAGTATAGCATTCTGAAGTAAAGGTTCATATAGACATTACTTAAGCTTTGGGTTAAATTTAATATCAAAAATACAATCATGACGAATGACGAATTTTTCGCTTTCAAATACATGAGATTATATTATGTAAATCGTGACGAATGACAAATAACCAAAATTTCGCGTTCAAAAAAAATACCTATTTCTATTTTACTCGTCGACGAATGCGAATGATATTCATTGATACCAACATAAATTGGTCAAAATTGTTTTAATAAAACCGTTTTAAAATTCAAATTCAAATAAAAAAAAATTTAAATTAATTTTTTTTAAATTTTTCCTCCATTTTATTTTATAAACAAATTTTCAAATTTCAAAAACACAAGAATTTGTTCGTCGTGATTGTGTCTCTAAGGCCGAATTTTGGTCATTCGTCACTTGTCATTCGTATTTTCAACATAATGATTGTGTTTTCAACATAAATTAGGTTTTATTATATTAGCAAAAATATAATTAATTAACGGTTTTTACTTACCATTTTGTCCTTTACAAATTATATTTGTTCTAAAAAAATTAAGTCAGCTCAGTCTAAATAACTACAAATAAAAGGTGTAAATATTCAAGTATAAAGTCCTTAAATATAGAATTAAAATATATAAATTTAAACATTCCAAGGCTCCAAAGATCTTATATCAGTGGAAAAAAAAAATAGTAATAATTATTGGATTTGAAGTCATTTTAGGAAAATATTGTGCAATGTGTGAAAATCACTATAATAGCATTATGTAGCATTATGAATATGCTACAAATTAAATTATCAAATATTGGGTTATTATTATTGAAGAAGCATAAAACACCGACCATTACTGGTAAGTAAATTAAAAACAGTTTCTAACATAATATTTGATAAATAGATATATAACAAATTTAACTAACAAATAACTATAAACAAATTTAAATCATAAATAATATTAATAAATATTAATAATCATTACTATTTGTTGTATTGTATATATCAACTACTTTTTAAATTAAATTTGAACTTGATTTTATTATTAGAATAATGTCATCAAAAATCAGGTTTAATGGGCTTGATGCAGTATACAATTTAGGATATATAAATTATAATGATTTACCAAAATGAAATCAAAATAATAGATTATACATATTTAAGAAAAAATTAAATGAATTCTATTTAAATAAAATTTAAAAATCAATGTAGTTAATATCTATTTAAAATTATAGTGTTGATATTTCGGTTTTTTTTTTCTAGTGATAAGTTTTTTTAGTTTTTCTTCTTTCTTTCTTTTAATTTTTTTTCTTTATTATTGTGAATGGATATTGTTGTAAACCAATTGTATTTAGCTTATGTTAATTATATATTTAGTTATTAAGTTGATTTTTTTCTACTGGATTGAATTATTAATTTTGTTATCTTATTTTTTTTATATATACACTCTGTACGAACGAATGAGCTCTTTGAGAAATAAATGAATAAATAAATAAAATAATAATATTATTAATTTCATTTAATTGTAATTGTATAAAAATTTTTTTTTTCATTAATACTTGCGTCTTTATTGAAAATCTTTAATTTAATATGTATTAAAGTTTCTATGTTACTGGTATTCATTTAAATTAGAAATTAAAAAAATTAAATTAAATTAAACTGCTAAATATTAATGGTCATAATATGTCCTGAATATATAATATCATATTCTGGTATAAATTCTGATATAGTTATTGATTGTGATCTATTACGAAGTATATTAAAACATCGATATAATGAACAATTAATTGAAATTTAGTTCATTTAGTTCTATTACAGCAAACCATGTGCAACAAACCATCATGTTACAATATTTGAATTTCAAATCATCAGAATTAGCTAATTCTACATTTTAATTTATAGTTAGTTTAAATAGTTTAAATCGAACTTATATTTCATTTTAATTTTTTACTGTCGTTTTACGTTCATTAATGAAAATAGATGTCTTGCCAAAATATTTTATTTGTCTGATTTTTAATATTGTTTTTTTTTTTTGTTTTTAAGAAAAGAATCAAAATCTTCTGCCAAATTAATAAATCGTATATGTTTGTAATAATTTCTTTCAGTTAATAAATTTTCTTATCCAGTATTAGGCTTAATTTTTTAGTTTTTTTTTATTACATTTCAATGTAAATAAAATTTTAAGAACAACAATGACATTTCTTACATATTTCAATTTATAATTACTAGATTTTTACTTTTGATTAAAGCTGATAGCCAAGCCAGTTAGTGTTACTAAATAACTATTGTGTATAAGTATAAAATTAGTTGCCTAAATAGATCTAAATTTAGCATAATTGATTCAAAGAACACACCTTCAATTTATTGTAAAACAAATTTTAAATCGAAATCATAATCTAATAAGCTATAAATTAAATTATCTATAATTATAATTGACAAGCATTTAAGGACCTGCGCAGTAGACACCTTTTTATTTTATTTCGATTCTCCAATATATAAGATTGCATATAAAACAAAAATGCGCACACAGTTGAAAATTTTGTACTCATAAGATTTTATTTTATTCAGCAAATACATTATGCATATGTGAAATCTTATTAAAATAATAAACAAAAGCAAACAAATCAGTTATTATAATTTATATATTTACTTGCAAATGAATCTATGTACATATGTCAAAAAAAAAAAAACAAAAAAACAAATTCATCTAAAATAACAAATATAAATACAACAAAAAAACAAATCACTTGAATTCTTCCTTTTTATCTTTTTAAGTAACTGTCTCTAAATTTTGGATATTTGTAGTAATAATATAGTTTTTATTAAAATTATGTATTATGTAGGTATATACATACATACCTCTTTAATGACAAAACTTTTTATTTTTAGTAATTTTATCCACTAAATGCCACTTACTATAGGGAATATATCGGAAACGAAGCAGTATATGAGGGACGTGTATTTATGTGTCCTAAATAAAACTTACTAACCACAAAACTTTTTATTAAACACGAGTGATTTCTGCTATATCGTGCGAAGTCTATGTCAGTACGTAAATTACTGTTTTTTTTTTTTTAACTTTAAATTTGACTTCAACTTGAAATATAATTACTCAACAGGGGCCCCTAGTCATATTTATAGTTTACAACACAATCATATGAAAAATAATAAAAATATACCTCAAACTATAAATACAGCATCGACCCTGCCTTCAATTTAAATTAACAGACACAAAATAACAGAAACAAAAAAAAAAAACAAAAAATGCAGAAACACAAAAAAAAAAATCAAATTAGCTGCGGCGGTTGCACTTTTTTATTTTTTTTTTTTTTTGTTTATATATATATATATTTTTTATAGCTTCTCATATCTTGTATTAAAAAGAGCATTAGGCTATCACATCAATTCTAATAATGATCCTCTCACACCTGCTGATCTGAATACATTTTAAATCACTCACATCCAGACATAATAAAAAAAAAGAAAAAAAAAAAAAAAAAACAGAAAATCTTAAATTTGATGTAAAAACATTTTGTTGACTGGAACTGTGGTATTTACAATACAATAATAATGAAATGGCAATACAAAAATATTGTTTCATTGCATTGAATGCAAACAACAACAACAACAACAAAAATTTAAAATATCAAAATCGATTTTTATATTTCAACATTTTAAGGATACCATATAGAAGATCATATTATTTAAGAGTGCGCTCACTCTATACCATTTTGATGACGATCACAAAGTTATTTTTGGATTGACAGATTTTTGTTTTTAGATATTTTTTTTTTTTTTGTTTTTAATTTTGGTATTTATTTAAAATGTGTTGTTTTATTGTAATGTTATGTATTTTGAAATCTTATTGAATTTTTGAGAGATAAAGCCGAAATTTATTATATGGTGTTGTAAGTATAAAAAAATAAAAAAAAAAAATAAAGATTTTAAAAGATTTTCCTTTCAATAAGATGTGAGTGTTGAATCTATATAGAAAACTTATAGAATTGTTAATAATATTTTGTACAATGCTTGAAGAGAAGTGTTCAAAATTGAATTTATTCGGCCGTATTCGAATAAAATGTGTAAATTACAAATGAATAATTTTTAGAGTGAAATTTTGTTTTTGAATATTGTTAAAATTATGTGGCGATTTACACATGCAAGTCAATATCAGTTTGAATTTTTTTCTTATTTAATTTAGAATTATTATTACTAGCTGTTTATATTATTTTTATTTTACAACATAAAATAACGGTAAAACAGAATTTTGTTTCGTTTTACATTTAATAGAATTATTCTGTTATCAGTTGTCAAAAATTGTGTTTATTTTTTTATTTTATTATTTCGTAAAAGGTTAAGCATATTGACTTAAATTAAATTAAATTTGATACGAGAATAAAAAGGGATATAATTATAATACCTAGAATTTCACATTAATAAATAAATTGAAATTCTTTATGTAGAAATATTTTTTAGAACTGTATTCCAACAAAGTTATATGAGTATGACACATTAACAATCAAGTTATAATAATATGATGGCCATGCACGAAATCGTCAAATAACAATTCAAAGAAGTCAACATAATATTTTTAAGATATATAAGTCCTGTCGACTTGTAAGTAATGCAGAAATTTATATAATTCAACAACGTAATACATATGGGAATGTGACAAAAACTAGACATGACAAAAACTAGTTGAATATATTAACCCTACACTGCTTGATTTTTTATATCTTGTTGGAAAAATAGTTTTTAGGTGCAAATACAGTTTATAAATATGAAAAAATACTAGAAAATATATATAAACTTATAATAAGGTGTTATTTTTAGACAAATTTAGTTGTAGCATATCTGATACATAATGTGTAAAAGCGTTAGAAATGCCTTATGATTATAAAAACAAATTTTTCGCTTTTTTTTTATTTAAAATTAAATTAAATTAAATCAATAACAAAAAAATAAAATTCATATTATAAAATAATATTGCATTTTAGTAATTTCAATATGAAAAATATAATAATTATCAGTTTTTGTTTTACTTTGTGTGAAATTTTATAAAGCAGTTGTTATTTTTGTCCAAACAAAAATGTAACCCACATTTGGAGCATTTTATATATGAAAATGATTTACATTCTGGAAGTTTACATCTTTGTCTTATAGACTCATACGGACTGGCCAGTGGTTAGTCAAATCAAGTCGAACATTTTTTGGTGGTATATAAGCTGTTGTTGAAGATCTTTGTGATTCTCCCCCTTTTATTTGTAGATGAAATGCCTTGTTAGATAAAAAGTAAGCTATTTCAACTGGAAACTCAACTAAAGCAAGTGGTTTTTCATTTCATTCTATAGTATTTTTTCTATATACTAGCCAGCTATTAATTATTGTAACATCTAAAAGATGATAAAATAATCTGGTACCGTTTTTTTGTCCTCATTTGAATTTTGTACCGTCCAACTAAACTATCTAACAGGGCAACGCCTCCCATATGCTTATTATTTTTTTTGACTAAATTTGGACATTGAACAGAAATACATTTCTTATTTTTTTTATAAAAGCGTTGAACGTCAGTAAAAGTTGATAATAAAGTTAGAGTTTTGTTATCTTTGCAGCTAACAAGAGCTACTTCAACACTCTCAAAATTACAGACATACTCATGTGAGCTTCCCTGATTTTCTCTGTTCAGTGCTTGTTCACTTGGGAGTTTGCAGTTAGGAATTCTGATTTTTCTTAGTGTTCCAAGTGGCAGTATTTCTTGTTTTGCCAAATGAACTTGCAAAGAAACAGAGATGTGAAAGTTGTCTTTATAATTCTGCCCAAACGCAAAACTATGTTCGCACTAGATCCTAAATCTAGTTCATTAGCCTTACGAAATTTTGGACAACCATATTCAACACTTCACCTACGCTTTAAAAAGTTAATCCAATGTATTTTTTTATTTGCAGTTGAAATAATGCTAAATTTATTCTTACTGACATTAAAAAAATTTAAATTTCTACAGCATAAAACTAAAATAGAAACAAGATTCTCTTTTGTGTTTTCTCTTAATTATAGTTATCTTCTGACAACTGCGATTAAATGCTCATTTTCTGTTTAAAATTTAAATTCTCAGAGAAAATATCTGTTATTAATGTAAAGTATACAGTTGTAGCTAATCATCTACATATCGCATTAAGAAATATTTGTTATATGCTTCAATTATTAAGGGTTTTTTAGATGTTGTATCAGATATGATACATCAAGCAGTGTAGGGTTAAGATAAATAATAATAATGGAGTTATATTTATTTTTTTATCTATATAAGTATACCTACAATCACAATGCAATTTCTAATAACCCTGTCAATTTTACCATAATACTAATATAAAAAAAAATTAAATATATTTAAAAAATTGTCAATGAATTCCATGTAATTATGCAGGCAATGCTACTGTCTCAAAAATGTAACAATCAAATGTAACAATTTTTGATTTGTGGATTGTGATTTATTGTGGGTATTTTTGATTTTTATTTAATTTTTTTTAAAACCAGTTTCTTATAAAGACATGTAATAAAAATTACAAACAATAGATTGAAATTACATATTTCGATATTTAAAAACCTGTAGCAATCAACAAAATTTTAACTACACAATCAAAGAACAAAAAAAATGGCGACCAACAACTAATCATAAAAATTTTGGCTGCTTTGTATGCTCAAATTTGCCTGCCATTTTACATAACCGAAAGCACGACGATCGTCAATTGTCGTCAGACATTGTCAGACCAAGAGAAACTGTAATATCAACATAAACTGTTCGAAGAAGAATATTAGAAGCAGGTTAATTTTTAGAATGCATGCTCACTACATTAGAAGTAGAGTATTAGAGGCATGTGCTACAAATCGATTAATACAAAATCCTATTCTAAAGGAAATTTCAAAACATTCTGGGCTTCATTGAGCCCGGGAACACTCGAAGTGGACAAAAGAAATGTGGAGTCACTTGGTGTTTTCTGACGAGTACAAATTCAAGCTCTATGCGTACCCTATAGCTATATGAAATACCCTTAGTGATGTGTGCACTCAGGAAGTACTCAACAAAACCAAAGATCTAATGATTGGGGGGGAGCTTCCCCAGGAGTGGTTTAGAGGAGCTGGCACTTGTAAACTCAAAAATAGCTGCTTATTGGTACATAAATATCATAGAGAGTCACCTGAAACCTTATCATTTTTGAAGCAATTTGTGGAAACTGAGAGGTTAATTTTTCTACAAGATAATGCACCAGCGTACACGGCGAAAAAGTAATATTAATATTTTATTTAAATATTTACAATTTTTGATTAAAATTCATGTTAAAAATGTTATCAAATTTTGTTAAGTCCAGTTTTATTTTCACTTGTTGGTGAAAGAGTGATAACTTAAGTGATAACTGATGCATACCCACAATGAAATGGCCGTTTTATAGTCCAGATCTTGATCATATTCAAAATATTAAAGTATTATGAAGAAAAAAAGTCCAGCAAAGCAATCCATAAATAATAGAACAAATTCAGATAGCTTGGGAGAGCATTACAGATGACGCCATTGATAATTTGATTAACATCATGAACAATAAGCGGGAAGCGGTAATACTAAATATTAAATATTAGGCTTATTTGTTTATTTATTTATATAACAGTGGAACAACAGATTAATCTGCAGCCCAACTAAAGGCCCTTTTTCCTTTCGGAATGTGGGCCTGTTATGAGGCTTATGATATAATAAAATAATTTCAAATTTCGATATTTATAAAATTTTGCTACTAAATTTTTTTTATATGCATAAAACGTAAATAATTCCTATTTCGCAAAACCCGTTTAAATGAAATGAAAATATTGTGTTAACTATTGTAGATAAATATTGCAATAAAAATAATATAAAAAAAAATATATTTTATAGAAATCACTCGTTAAAATCATTTTTATTTAAGCAAATTTTAGCTGTCCGGGTTTTATTGCGCACTAACGCACATTTATCTGTTTATTTTATTTGACTGAACATAAATACGCAGCTAAATGATGGTGCTTTTATCAGCTAGGAAATATAAACCTTCGAACTAATACGAATAATTGAAATTACGTTGTATTAGACGTCTAATAATCTTTGAATCCAATTAATTTTAAAACAATCTTCATCATCATTGTGAGACTACAACCCTTTGTTGCATTTTGCCTTTTTCACAAAATACCTCAAAATTATATCTTCATTCTGCCATTATGTTCTAATTTATTTTTTCTAGAGTTTAAAACTACAAAATATTAATTCGCCTTAGTCAAAATATAATTTGTAATTTAGTGAAATTTAGAAAATAAACCGCCAGTATTGTAAAAAGTATTTTGATCGATACTGAAACAGAACAATTACAAAAATCAGCTAAAACATTTGCCTCAGTACAATCTAAAATACTTCAAGGAATCACCTTTTAAGAAATTTAAGGTGGCTCAAAACGGGCTATGGAAATTTGTTTGTAGTAAAATTTTCCCGAATGTGCAACCATATTCCAACAAATGTTTCCTCAATGCAAAAATATACCTACGTACAATCTACAAAATCTCAAGAGTAATATTAATAAATTCAAAATGTCCCTGTACTGATCAAAGGGATATTTTTCTTTCTACAATTCTCAATTAGTCCAAGCTATATACATTCGTGTGTAAAGGTATCGTTTAATACCTAGTGTTTTAGCTTAACTTCAAAAAAAAAAATCTTTAGGTTAAACCACAATACCCTAAAACCAGTTCATACCAATCTAAGGTCAATCATATATATAATATGCATTGTATCTTCATGCGTATATCAATGGTACTACTCTATTGCAAAAAAATTGGTTCACCTATCATCACAAAGAATTTCAAATACAAACAAAGTATTGGTTAACTTTTTTGCAATAGAGTAGTATAATTAATGGAGATAAATTGTCCCAGGCCAGATAGCAAAAAAAATTATAAATATGATCAAGACTCAAGTTGTGAAATGAATAGAGGCGAATGTAAAAACATAAAAACAATAATCAATCCGGGACAAATGATCATTCAAAGTTTTGGTCGATTTCTTATCCACACCAATATAGTATTTTAGGCTTGACAAACTCTACAATTTCATACTTGTAACACACATGTAATAAAATATGAGTTTTTACTGATTGATAGTGAAAAGTCTATATCAGTCCATGCAAATTTTTTTTGACTTTTTCTGTTAAAAACAATAAATTCGGCTTTAACTTGAATTATTTTATATATTTTATTTTATTTTATTTTATTTTATTTTATTTTATTTTATTTTATTTTATTTTATTTTATTTTATTTTATTTTATTATATTTTATTTTATTTTATTTTATTTTATTTTATTTTATTTTATTTTATTTTATTTTATTTGATTTTATTTTATTTTATTTTATTATATTTTATTTTGTTTTGTTTTATTTTATTTTATTTTATTTTATTTTATTATATATTATTTTATTTTATTTTATTTTATTTTATTTTATTTTATTTTATTTTATTTTATTTTATTTTATTTTATTTTATTTTATTTTATTTTATTTTATTTTATTTTATTTTATTTCATTTTATTATATTTTATTTTGTTTTGTTTTATTTTATTTTATTTTATTATATATTATTTTATTTTATTTTATTTGATTTGATTTGATTTGATTTGATTTGATTTGATTTGATTTGATTTGATTTGATTTGATTTGATTTGATTTGATTTGATTTGATTTGATTTGATTTGATTTGATTTGATTTGATTTGATTTGATTTGATTTGATTTGATTTGTATTGATTTGTTTTGATTTTATTTATTTTATTTTATTTTATTATATTTTATTTTATTTTATTTTATTTTATTTTATTTTATTTTACTTTATTTTATTTTATTTTATTTTATTATATTTTATTTTATTTTATTTTATTTTATTTGATTTGATTTAATTTTATTTTCTTTTATTTTATTTTATTTGATTTTATTTTATTTTATTTTATTTTATTTTATTTTATTTTATTTTATTTTATTATTATGATTATTTTATTATTTTATTATTATAGGATTTATTTATTTATAGGTTTCTCTCAAGTGAGCTTCTAAACCCTTATAGAGTGTACCCAATTTATTTTTCAAAAATATTACAGTTCGACACGTGCTACATTTAAATACATTTTATAAATTTTAATACAAATCATTACAAATTTTCAACTCATAGTTGAAAAAGTTTTACAGGACAATTATTATAAATTCAATAAAGACTTCAACATTTCAATTTATTGATCGTGTAAATTGTCTCTCAAAATAAATGATTTTCAAAAAAGATCAAATACTAATTTTTTTTTTTTTGTTTTTGGCACCAAATTTGGTTCAAATATGAATCGGTTCGGCTGTTTTTATTAATTTCAAAATGCAACAGAAACAAACAACTAAAAGATACATTTTTTTTTGTGTTTTTATAGTTTTGTTTTTTTTTTTTTGGGTTTGCTACTTAATGAAGCATATTTTATGATTTATTAATATTTTATGCATAATCTGACTGCATTATATCTTCTTCAAATTTCGAATAAAAAAAAAAAAACAGAAAAAACAGAAAAAACAAAATGTCATAATATATTTTGTGTATGTGTGAATGTCTATCTTTTATGTACGTTTTGATGAAAATGAATATAAAAGTAAAAAAAAATTATGGAATAAAAGGGAGCTACAAACTACAAAAACAACAACAAAGGATTTCGGGAAGGAATAAAAAGGATTAGTGTAAAAGTGAAATCAATCAATTTAAATTAAAAATGTCGTATTCATGTTTATGTGTGTTTGATAAATTTTTTACACGTGGATTTTTTATTTAGTATTTTTTAATAATTATTTTTTTTTTATTTTTGTCTTTATTTAACACCATCTATCTATATACAATATGATATATGAATTTTTTGTATCTTAAGATTTTTTTTTTTTGTTATTTTTTGTTTTTTGTTTGTGTCATGTTCAATTTTAAATGTGATTTGATCCGATTTGATTTGGATTCTTATTCAATTTTTGTTTTTTTTATATTGTTTTTATTTTAATTATGTTTTTTTTTTTTGTTTTTTAATTTTATTGAAAAATTGTAGTTGTTTGTTAAGAAAAAAGTGTGTGTGTGTGTTTGTAGTATTTACAGAGTGGATCGAGATTGATTTATTTTTATATGTTCTGTCGTTTGTATTTTCTTCATTTTTTTTTTTTTTTATTTTATTTATTGTCTTTTTTTCTATTTTAAATTATATTATTATTAAAAAAACAAAAAAATAAAAAAAGAAATAGAATATAAGTAAAAAATAAGTTTAAAAGACAGAATAAATAAGAAAATGAAAAAACAATTTTCCCATTTCCTTTGAATATCTATAAATTAAAAATTTTTCAAAATGTGGGTTGATATAATGGTGGTGATTAAAAATTGCTCTAGCTGTTGTTTAAGACAAAAAAAAAAATAAAATCAAAAATTAAATAAATTGTCATTTCATGATGTGAAATATTACTTAATAATATTATAATAAAAAAATAAAATATAACAATTTTAGTTTTCGATGGAATTTTATGCAATTCGGGGATTGATGATGCAAGCAGACTACTTTAATAGCCTTTTTCAGTACTGGATTAAGCCCTTTGATGAAAAGATTACTTTTTTTCGATGGGAACTTCTGTGAAGACGTGGCCTTTTTCGATCTATTGTACTTCCCCGTTTGTTTGCCTAAAATGTTTCCGCCTATGTTTGCGCTACACATCCCTATCTGTACATACATTTTTTTTTTATGTGAGATGTAAAACTCGACCTCTTTAGTTCTTTCATTATATCTCTCCGTTTGTTATTTCAAAGTTTTAGGCTCTTGATGAACGCTATTATTCCTGTAATGTCAATATAACAATTAGACAATGTGTATTCCTGGGAATATTTATGTCATTTGCAAGCTATGGCATCATAAACAAATATAATTTGATATGTGTAGCCAACTGGTTAAATAAAAAGAAAATAGCAATCATATAAGGAACTAGGAAAAGAAGTAAGCAAATCGTAAAACATAAATTTATTGCTTTGTGAGATGAATTTTTGTATTTTATATATTTTTGGTCTTAATTGTTTTTTACATATCGTCATATCGTCAAATCAATCTTCTTCCTATATAAGAAGTTATTCTATTCTTACTATAATCTTCCTAATTTGAAGATTTGAATAAACAATCAATTCACGATCACTTAACGATCATTTAACGATTAGATAATTGATAATTCATGATCACCTTTGATTCATTTCTTAAATAGATTCAATATAATACTATTCGATTCTGCTCAAATGAGCAAACCTGTGTTAAACTGTGTTAAATTGAAATATTTAATACGGTAAAACCCTCAGACAACTATTGATGGATTAAAATTAATGTATAAATAAGAGTTAGTGGCTTATAGCCACATTTAAGTAGTTATCAAAGTTTTTATCCTATTTTAGCAAAAATTGTAAGATCCTATCTTTAACGGTTTAAAGCCCAACAGTATTTTATTATTTTGAAAGTAGCCACCATTTCTATTTCAATAATTTTGTAAACAAAAGATTGAGGCGTATTGAGACGTATTGAGGGTGCATAAATTATCAATGTATGATAAAATTATAAACTTTTTATATTGGGTGCAGACTCTTATAATTTACAAAAATCCTATAGTCGTAAAATTTCCCGTTATTTTTAGTTTAACGTAATAAACAACACTTACTAACAATATAAAAATAAGTACTAAAATGATGTGTTGGTATTTAACGATAAAATAAAATAATTATTAATCAATATTTTTGAAGAAATTTTATGCAGGAAGACTATTTCAACCCCCATTTTTCAACATTCGATTAAACTCTTTTACGAGAATATTACTTTTTTTCGATGCAACCTTCTACTTAGAAGCCATCTTTTCAGATCTATGGTACTTCTCCGTTTGTTAAATTTAAAATTGAATATCTAGGTTCTTGGTGCACTGGATATTATTGCTTTGATGTAAATTTCAAAATTAAGCGGGGTTTATTTGTGAAAATATTTATATATTTTCTAAGCTATGGCTTTGTAGGTGAGGTTACATCCTAAATAGAATTCAATGCACTACTTTATCCTCTTAAACAGGTCAAGTCAAAACAAGAGAAGAAAAGCAAATGCCACCCATACAAAAAAGAAATGGCAACGAACTGCTTCCGGAAATATAATTATAGTTCGAGCTACGGGGCATGTGCAATTGCATTCCTTCCAACGTATTTCCACAGTCTAACAAAACAATACAAACTGTAACTGTTTTTCGGTTCAACTTTGACTTGCATATCTATTTTTCTTCCCCATACTTTCTTTTATCACACAACCGATACGGTTAGAATTAAAGGTTCTATCTTAGCACATCGGCGACTGTACATAAAAACAAAAAAAAATATAAATATTTCCTTATCAAGACTAAATAAATTATTTAACTTCTACGATATGGAGTCTTCTACAAATTGAAATAATTAAGTGTACAATGAATTTTTATTGAATTTGTTCCTGCAACTCCTGATTTTAATTTTGAATTTGGATACTATTATTAACTATATTATATTATACTATATTCATACATTTATTATATTTTTATTCTTATTATTATTATTATTTCTCTATTTATCATAATAAAAATTATAGTTAAAACGATCTCTAAGTATCAAGCTTTTCTGCTTATTTCTTACTGATTTGTATTTTACAACTAACTTAATAACATGCTTGCCTTTTTTTATGTTCTTGATGGCAACTTAGGAATTACCTTTTTGTGCTTAAATTAAGTATGGCATTGAAAATACATATTACTACTACATATTTTAGTGCAATATTTTTGAAGCATTTATTTACTAAATTTACCAAACTAATACTATTGTCAAGAAGTAAGCCATCTTAAATAGCATAGTCGTACTTTATTTAAATTGGTACCAGATTATACTCTTAATTATTTTATACCGATGACAAAGGGCACTGGACCAGATCCCATAAAGCATTTTTTTACTTCGTCCGCAATCAAAACTGGGACTATTCGGTTGAAAGGCAATTTGCGCAATATCTTCTGCACCCTCCAGCTAGCTACATATGGTAACTAAACTGATAACCAAACTATTACTATGACTATATTATTAGTTAATTCAGTAAATATGAGTTCTGAACGATTTCAGACTTTCTTCAAGGAAATTTGCCTCACTTCTTGTTTATTACATCGGCCACCACACATGCATAACGATGTTGTGCATACCCGTTTAAGCTTTAATATTAATTTTTAGTTATTTTGTTTTTGAAACCTTGTTAAAATCAAACTAAGTTTCCGATAATTTTTTTTACTTTCGAATACTAATGGTGTATGCGCTATGCCTAATGAAAGACTAATTCTAATTCTAATTCCCTAAACACCAAATGGATAATTTGTTGACAATTTGTTGACAATTTGTTGACAATTTTCATCTTTGATTTGTATGTGTCTCAACTAGAATTGAGCTGTCATCAATTAGAAATAATTTCGAATTGATTATATCCAAGACACAAACCATCACAATTTCAAATTAGTCAATTCTAATTGAAATTCTAATTTATACTTAGATAAATATTAAAACATTATTAAATATCTTAATCGATTTCAGAAGACTAATGATGGTGTAATAACCAAAATCGATTAAGATATTTAATAACATGTTTCCCAAATACCAACAGTTTTAATATTTATTTAATTTTAATAATGTTTCACCTAGTGTCTATACCTTATAGCATATTCTATAAAATATATTCTAATTTATACTGTCACAATTAGAATTAGTCATCTCATTAGGCACATACTGTAAAACTGTACATTTTACAAAATACATTTCAATTGAAGAGTTGAGTACAAAACACTGAGAGGAAGTTGTCTGCAAGTAGTAGACAAAATACACGTATCTATATGATTTAGATTAGATTAAATTATATAAATTCAGGTGGTAATCTGTCCCCTATATAGCACAGCAATGGCAAATACGCTTATTGTGATTACTCACATTCCGCATGAAAACCATATTTAGTAAAATTAGCATAAAAAAAAATTCGATTATTTTCGACAAAAAAAAAATACAATTTTTTTTAAATATTTTAGAAAATTTCCCTACTACATAAACTGTCACCCTGCCCTATTGAAGTTTTTATGTTTTTAAAATACGACATCACTTTGATCAGTTTTGTCTTCATTATCATTTTTATTACCTCGTTGTTTTTCTTGTATTTCAATTTTTTTTTGTTTTTTTTTCTTGTTTATGGATGTTTTTCAATTCGATTGTGTCGGTGGAAAATTGCCGTGTTCGATTTTTCTATTTTTTTTTTTTTTTGTTTTTATTTTATTATTTTTTCTTTTGTTTTTTAATTTTTTAATTTTTATTTTTTTTTTTATTGTGTTTTGTTTCTTCATTTTCGAAAATTAATTTTCTTTTTCATCTTTCTTCGATTTCTAGTATTTTATGTTATATATTTGTGTATATATACATTGTAATATATATTTATGTACGTTTATGTGATATATTATTTAAAATTTTTATTTTTGGAAAATTAAATAAAAAAAAAACAACAATAACAACAACAACAAAATAAATAAAATAAATTTTCGTGTTTTCGAATTTTGATGAGGATTTTCACTGTTTTTCAAAAATTTACGACTAAACTATAAAATCTGAAAAAGAAAAATTGGTAAATTATGTTCATCATTATAAGAAGAAAATAAAAAACAAAAAAATAAAAAACAATAAGAAAGAAAAAGGAAATAAATATCACAAAGAATATTGAGAGAATTTGTGTGTTGCTATCGTATTTTATTGTTTCAATTTTTTGATTTTCATTTTCTTCGTTTGTTTTGTTTTTGTTTTTTTGGTTTTTGTTTGTTAATTTTCCACCTTATAAAAATTGAGTAATGCAAACACAATCTTTGTGACGGCCTCATTAGCTAAATATATGTAAATTCTGATTAAAGTGACAAACAAAAAATTGCTTTTTTTTGTTTGTTAATGATTTAGTTTTTTACTTAAATAATTAATTTGTTTGTCAGTCTGTTGTGGATTTTGTGTTTGTCATTAAAATTTTACTGAACTATAATAAATTTTGAAGTTAGGGATTACTTGAAGTTTATTAAACAATATGAAAATACTAATATAACGGTATAATAACAATACTACGGTATTTATTTATTTCATTTCAATCTAGAGGAATAACCAAATAAACTGTAACAGTTTAAGACTATAAATACATATTGTTACCATTAAAAATATAAATAAATACGGTTATAGATTGTATTGTTCATTACAGGCTTAATTCGACCATTTTAGTATGAGATAAAAGGAGGGGCAGAACAACAGTGAATAATGAAATTTTGCAATGCAATCTGGGGACTTGTAACTATACATAGATTGTAAGGTTTATTGAATGTCTATATGAGTGTTTTTTGATACAACCTATATTCAAAGTTCGCTACAACACAAATCAAAACATTTTATATTCTGTATTCCAAAGTCAACAAATCATTTCTGTATAAAAATTAAAAATAAATTGATTTGAATTGTATTTAATTAGTCAAAAAAATATATAAATTGCAACTTGTACAACGATATTAAATTTATTCTTACTGATTCAATAATTTTAATTTTGTTTTAATTTTTTTTTTGTTTTTGTTTTTATTGTTTTTTTGAGAGGTGGGTATTATATATTATTATGATCATCGAAGTGAAAAGCTATAACAAATGATCTATTTTTGATTTTCGAAATGAAATTTTTATTTTAAAATTAAATATATATATATATCTACCTATATAATATATAAATATATATATATATATATATATATATATTAATATAAATTTGCTGTTATAGCTAAAAATTTATTAATAAATTCTTTTTGTTATGTTTTTATTCATTTCTGTTGTTTTGTGTTAAATTTTATTTAATTCTGTTCGACTTCATTATTTTAATTTTGTTTATGAGGTCTTTTTCCCGAAGGCCCCCTAATTTTTCTTTTTAATTTGTTGGGGTTTTTGTTTTTTTCTGTTTGTTTTATGTGTTTTTTTTTTGTTTTTTTTTTTTTTGTAAATATAGAAAATATATAATATAATATATTATTATATACCTATAGAAACATTATTAAAAGTGATCAAAAAAATAGAAAAGTATTCAATACAAAAGATTTAAAATGTTTTTTATTATTTAATTATTTAAAATAGCATTGAATTGATGATGAAAAATTTATCAAAAAAATAGAAAATAAATTTGAAAAAAATATAATATTTGGAAAAAAAAATATTATATATATATATATATACATAAATTATTTTATTATATACAGTATAAGTATAAAATTATTAAAGATTTTCCGGCTTCGGGTAGTTAGTTCGTTAGTTTAAAAAATGTGACAGCAACAACTGTCCATCGATATCATACAATAGGTTACCTCTGGCTACACAAACCGTTATATATTTCTATAGTAATCCAATTACCGTAATAAATCTATAAATATACATAATTGATTTCTTTCACATTTATATTTTGTTTCTAGGTTAGCAGACATATTCTATGTGCCTCAACCACATCAGTTTCTCACATATTATAAATCAATATATTCCAGTGTATTACGCACATCAAATATCCAATAATCATTAAATTTTCACATATTCCGGTGCATCAAGGGCATCAAAAATGTGATTAGAAGTAATATTAGTATTGACAAGCCTCAGTCCCGATTTGTAAGGTTCAATCTTGATGATCACATCACAATCTCACATCAAGCACATCAAATATCCGATAATTATCAATTTTCATATGTTGCTGGGCATCAAGTACATCACGAATCTGATTAGCAGTAATACTAGTATTGACAAGCCCTAGTCCCGATTTGTAAAGTTCAATTTTGATGGCAGACTATGGTAATCTCAGATAATATATTTTAATATATATTTTCACATCAAGCACATCAAATATTCGATAATTATCAAATTTTCACATATTTTCCTGTGCATCAAGGACATCAAAGACCCCATCAGAAGAATTATAAGTATATTAATAAGTTTCAGTCCGGATTTGTAAAGTCCAATATTGATACCAGACCACGATAATCTTATATAATATGTTGTAATATATTTTCCTAATTTATCAATATTATAACAGATTTGACAATATTATCAGTATCAGCTCCAGATGATTTGATGAACCTAAATTTTTTATATTAATACATTGTATATATGTACATTGTTTTTTTTTTGTTTATGTGCTTGACAATAACTTAGGTAGAATCACCTTTTCGTGCTTAATTAAGTACGGTACTGCAACTTTATACTACAATATTTACAATGTTTTTCGAGCATTTATTTATCAAATTACTGGCTTATCAACTCATTAAATGTGGAAAACTACTACTATTGTCAGGAGCTAAGCCTTCTTAAATAGAATAGCATACATATTATGTTAATTTTATTCATTCTCTATATATGTTGTATTATATTCAATTATTTTTCCGATATTTTAATATTATTATTATTTTCATTGATTTTTAATTTAGTAGAGATGATATAAACTTTTTCACAACATCAGAAAATACTCACATTGTTTTTAATTTCTAATTCCATAACTCTAGAATAAATTATTCCGAACTCTATGGGTTTATTCTGGTTTTATTCTGGGCATTATAGAAAAATACCATTTAATGTTTGTTAACTGACCTTTGATGTTCATAATATATTTAATGATAAATATCTGTAGAACACGATGTTGAGAAATACCACACTTTTGTTTTTATTGGAGCCGATGAAGTGTCGGTGGATATGAAAATACTTCATATAGTTACAACTGAAAAAAAAGTCTGCTCATAACCATCGAGAGTATAGTGTATATTATACACGTAGCATAACGGTTGTAGATCCCGTCCAATTAGTATGGCTGATATATATGAAATATGTCAGATTTTTTCTTTGATGTAACCTACCTTGGTCTTTACTTTGATAAAGAAAACTATTTAAATCACTATAGAGTTAGATAAACACTTTATTTTACCTAGGATATCCCTCTAGATAGTTGTTATACACTTTATTAACTTTGAATATGCTTTAAAAGTGATATGAGAAACATAGTAACACAAACCAAGACATTAATTTGGCATAAAACAGAATTTCAACGATGTAAGTTTTGAGGAAAAATCATTTTTGTGTTTAACTTTAACACCACTAGCCCAACAATTAATTTAATTTTATACGATATTGTTATTTGATATTTATATATTTTTACACAATATTATAATATTTGTAATCTTTAATATAATTATTTTTAGATATATAATTTGTATTTATTTATTTATTTATTTATTAAACAGTGGACCTGCAGATGAATCTGCAGGCCAACTACAGACCCTTTTCCCCTACGGGATGTGGGCCTTTAAAATATAAAAGTAAATTTACAAAATAAAATATATAACATCTAAGAAATACAATAAATGGTATAAAAGAAAAGACTCAACAAATTAACAAAATAGAAATTACAATTTAAAACAAAATTATTAGTAAATTAACAATTCAGAAATAAAAATTTAAAACTCAAAATTTTAGCAAATTAACAAATTATCAATTTAGTAAAATAGAAACAAAGTTAATTGTACACTTATAAAAAATAAAGTAAAGGTATTTAAGTGTAGAGTCTTAAATATTGAAAAATGTAAAGTAATGTAAAAATTAAGTGTATATACAGGTGTAAATAGTCTGTAATCAAAGTGTAAATTTATTAAACATAAAGTATATTTAAGTGTAAAATCTTAAATAAAAAAAATGTAAAATACTTACTATTCGCTAGAATAAAAAGTAATTTTAGCAAATAGTAGATAAACAAAATTATAAGAAAAGATAAAAAGGTTGATAGGACTTATTCCTACCAAGTAACATTAGTAATATTGTTGTGATAGTAGTATAACAATGAAAATGGCATTGATAAGTTATATTTCATCCCAGATGTTGTGATGTAGCAGAAGGTTTTTTATAAGTGTTAAGTGTGTATTGGTATGGAATCGCAGAGCTTGTAGTGGGGTGAATGTGAATTGAGATGTAATTGTGTTATTTGAAGGGCACTCTGTTAGGATGTGTTTTATGGTTAGGGGTTCTGAACAGTGAATACATGTCGGAAGTGTGGATCTGTCAAATAAGTGTTTATGTGTAGGAAGGGTATACCCTAGGCGTACTCTAGTAAGTTTGACACCTAGGGCTCGTGATCTAGTTTTAATTGGTCCTGGAATGTTAGCATTGGGATTGTGTAATTTAGCAAAACGATTGGAAGAATTCCAGGATGTTTGGCGGATGTGCGCCGCGTGTATTGCAATCAACCTTTTAGCATGAGCATAGGACAATACTGAGCCTCTGGTAAGAGGGCTTTTTGCCGCTATTTTTGCTTCAAGGTCAGCTCTGGTGTTGCCATCTATGCCAACGTGGCCTGGAATCCATGCCAATCGTAACTTGCCATTGTTATGTGCTATGGTGTTTCTAATGTATGAAGACATGTACTCACTGTTGAAAGAGCTTTTGATTGACATAATTGAGCTGAGGCTATCGGTAAATATAATGGTATTCTCATGCAGGGTTTCAGCAGCTTGAATTGCTCTGTATATGGCAGTAAGCTCAGATATCAGAATAGAGCATTCCTCCGGCATGATTTCCACCTTCCAAAGAGAGCCATTCCTGACTAATAATATAAACAGTTCAACAGTGACAGTGTTATAACAGTTTCCTATTATAATATTTGTAATCTTTAATATAATTATTTTTAGATATATAATTTGTAATAAAATTTAATTTTAAACTGAAAAATAATGTTTTTATTTTTGTTTTTTTTTTTTAATAAAATTTTTTATTTTTATTTTAATTATTTCCAATTTAATTGACAACAATAATATTTTTTAATATTTCATAATTATTGTGCTCTCATTTAAAAATTAATTTTCTCTTTAAAGTTATTAAATTACAACAAAAAGATTTAAAAATATAATATGTGAACTGTATAGCTTTTGTAATAAATTGTATTTTGTATAATTAAATTTAATAATAAAATAATTTTAAATTAATTCTTTTTATTATTATCATAAATTATTTTTTTTCTTTTATACTATATTTTTAACTTAATTTAATTAATGGTTTGATGGTAGGATTACTCAAATCTTAAATATTTATCGATAAAATGTGAAATTGAAAAATTTTCATTAAACTGAAATTTTTACATTTAATCAGACAGAATGATACAAATTATATTCATAATGACGAAATAAATAATTTATTTAACAAAATATTAAAAAACTTTAAAATATAGCAAGCTTTCGTCTGCTAATAGATATGCATGCTAACTCATCACTTATACCCTAACTGATAGATATGGTAACTAGCTGTATATAAATTTTAACTTCAAATTAATTTTTAATATTAAATAAAAAATATATATTAGAATGTGACAGCAACAACTGCCCATCGATATCATACAATAGGTCACCTCTGGTTACATAAATAAATCTATAAATAAATCTATAAATATCCATAATGGTTAATATATAAGATTTGATTTTTATATTAAAACCAACTACCACCTACTACACATATATCTATCGGTTTTCAATATAATCGACGAGCATTATAAATTGTTTAAAAAAAGTATATCCAAATATTCACCATCTGAATCACGTGGCTTACAAATGACCGAAATACCTAAACCTCAAATTATTAATTAACAAACGCATCATCTGCGTCATAACTAAGCAAGTGCAAAAGTTGCACAAGTATATAGGGCCCTGATATCTGAGGGGTCCTGAAATGTGAAAATTTTACTTTTTCTTTCTTTTAGATTATAACCTCATAAAACTATAAAAATAGTTGTTGTCAATATAATATCATACCACCTCTACAGTCATTAATAGGAAAATAACTAAATGGCGTGATATAGCGTGAAATATTGAAAATAGTTGTAGATGTTATTCTTTTTTGCGCTAAACTTAATATTGCTCCGAGAGGTTCAAATGAAAAAATTGGAAATCCAAATTACGGAATTTTTTTTTAAATATAATATAATTTGCTAGCCATTATAACAGAATTTTAAAAGAGCGCATTGAAAAACATAAAAAAGGTTCTGTTTCATATTTTTCACCAGCTATCCAAAATGAAATAATAAAATTGATTTCTGGATAAAACTAGAAATAAAATTTATATCTAGAATTAAGAAAGCAAAATACTACATAATTTTATTTGATTGCACACCTGGTATATCAAAAAAAGAACAAACGAGTCAAATGATAAGATGCGTTTATGGTAATATTGTAATGGTAAGGTGATGATTGAAGAAAGTTTCATCGATTTTTTAGTAAAGAAGGTCTAGCAAATGAAATTTTAAATAAAATAGCAGCTGATAAATTGTATATTCATGATTTCAGAGGACAAGGATATGGCAACGGTGCTAATAAGTCTGCCAAATATAAAGGTGTTAGCGTACATATTTTCGAAATCAATAATTTGGCAATTTTTGTGCCTTGTTCCACTCACTGCCTTAATTTAGCTGGTGTTCATGCTGCATCTACAACACCACAAATGATTATTTTTTTGGTAATATACAAAGATTATGTAACCTTTTCTCATCATCGACAGCACGATGCGAAATTTTAATGAAAATTAACACATTATCGGATACAAGGTGGTAATCAAAGGCCAATACAATGAAATCGTTAAGTTTCGATGTGGATGTGTGGAATAACACCATTGGAATCAAATCAGGTTCAACTGCATCAAATCCAAAAACTATATCAAATATGCAAGAAGTTTGCTCTTACTAATTAATTATAAATTTATCTGCAATTTTTCTTTATGGAATAAGATTCTACAATGTACAGAGAGCGAACAAAAATAAAGCATTACAACGAAAAGATGTATCGATAGCAACAAAATTAATTGATGGTCTACGTTGTACTTTGCATCAGGGACTACGAGAAACAGGTTTCGAACAAGATTTTGTATGGATTTTCAAGTTGGATTTCGCAGTAAAATGAAAATGTACAATGTTTTTGACAAAACGGTTGTCTCAACTAGATTGGCGTTATGAACAACTTAGAAATATTTTTAAAGATTTTAGCTTCCTATAAGGCTCATTTTTAGAAAAAGACAGCGTTGTAGGTTTAAAAAAAAGCGGCTGTTGATCTTACCATTAAGTACAGAAAAGATTGAAATATGTACGAGCTCGCATGTGAAATTCAAAGTTTTAAATGTGAAGCATCGATATTAGTAGACAATTTACTACAACAGCATTTGAGATTTGACAAGGTCTACTTGACTTTGATAGAGAATAGAGTCTTATCCAAATATTAATATTGATCTGCGACTATTTCTTACTCTTCCAGTATCAATTGCTTTATGTGAGAGAAGCGTTAGCAAATTAAAATGAATAAAAAATTATTTAAGATCAACTATCATCGGACAAGATAGGTTATGCAATCTTGCCATATTATCAACTGAATACAATATATTTAAAGATATACCATTTGATGACATAATTAATGAATTTGCTGAAATGAAGGTCAGAAAACTCCAATTTAATAAATATAATTAAAATTTCGTATATAATGAATGTGTGATGATAATTTTTTTCCATAATAAATGTTTTTTAAAAAAGTTATCTTACACATTTTTACATCATAATTCTATAAATTACTTTTTCCCAAAAAAATATAGGGGCTTTAAAAAAATATTGCACAAGGCACTGCAAAAGCTAGTTACGGCGCTGAGCATCATATTAATCAAAGACAACATAAGTCCATAATTTAAATTTTAAATTCATTTTAAAAATATAGGAATCGATTAAAATTTAATAAAATTAAAACAATACATTTTTTTTTATATTTACTTTTATAATATAATTTTTTTTTTATTTTATACAAAATTGTTTTTCATTTTTTGATAAATATTTTGAATTGTGTTAATTATTACGAAATACTTTAAAAAATTTGAAGAAATTGTACTTGTACATACTTAAGCAGTTTTAAGATCGGATTGAAACAGAGCATTATTATTATTATTATTTTTATTATTATTATTATTATTATTATTATTATTATTATTATTATTATTATTATTATTATTATTATTATTATTATTATTATTATTATTATTATTATTATTATTATTATTATTATTATTATTATTATTATTATTATTATTATTATTATTATTATTATTATTATTATTATTATTATTATTATTATTATTATTATTATTATTATTATTATTATTATTATTATTATTTTTTTTTTATTATTATTATTAATGTGATTTTTGCTCAAAAAATGTTTGAATGTGTAAAGCTAACCATTTCAGGACTTAATTCCAAAAAAAAACACTTAGCGAAAAAACCCTGACTTATACGGTTTTTAAATGACCGATTCAATTGTTTGCGTATATCATCAGTCGAATAATATTAAATAAACATTTATATGGTAAGCTGCTTGATGTTATGGGTTGCATCAGTTGTATACTACACATCACCTAAATGTGGATCAAATAAGTTAGAATAAAAATAATGTTTAAGTAAATAAATAAATTACAATAATTTTTTTTTTTATTTAATTTTATTTATTATTTACTCAAATGAGCTTACAAACTTTTGCAGAGTGTATATTTAGTAAAAAGTATTTAAAATATAAGATAATATAATAAAATTATTTAAAAAATTTAAAAACGTAAAAAAAGAAAAAAAAATAGAAATTAAAAATAATATTAAGAAATTATGTTTCCATTTGTCTATCAACAAAATATTATAAAAATGAATTGATTGTAACCACCAAGTTTTCTAGAAATAAAAAAATAGATAAAACATGCATGTATATATATTATTTTAACAAATTTGTTAATTATATTGTTTTATTCATCTGTAATCATCTTTTTAAATTTATGAATTTGTAAATACTTCTAGCTTGGTAATAGCTGGCTATATAATATTGAGCTATATACTCTGAATCTACTTACTGTCCTTGTATTGAAGCTGTGAGTATCAGTATTATTTATTTTAATTTCTATTCTTCTATCTGATTTTATGTATTTGTAAAAAAAAACATAAATTTGCGCCTATATTAATATAGGGCGATACCCCAACCGGAACTAAAATACAAATAAATATCCATGGTGTATTTGTAAAAATGTTATTACTGAAATGAAAATAAAAAAAAAAATTAATAAAAAATGTTACGACATATACTGAGAACACCGTTTGTGCGATCAAATTTGCGATCAAATTCACCAATTTACGAAGTATGAAGTAATGCAGAACAACTAAATCAAGGGAATTATAAATACTTCCAAACATCGATCCATTTCAAGTATACTCCAAACAAAAGATCAAAGGCCAAATCAGAATGCGATAAAACAGTTGAATGGATGTCTTACCCTCCCAAGGGCAGGCAGTAAAAACGAGAAAATATATTAAGCAATGGAATATGAGATTATGTAGTTAGGTACCAATAGATTCTAAATATAGAAGGTATCGAATAATTATTATTCAAGTGCAAATTTTCATTACAAAATCAAATTAATGATAACGAATTTAAAGGTGAAAATTAAGAAAAATAGATAACAAAATTTGCTTCAATAAAAAATAAAGACTATATAAATCAAAGTGACAAATCTCAATTATTACGGATAGAAATTAAATCGTTAAAATTACTTTCGCACAAAACTAAAAAAGTTTGAAAACCGTAGAACATGAAATTTTTACGAAAGTAGTACAAATTTCACACTACTTAATAGTTAGATTACAGGTACTTAGACTACACTTGTTTAAAGATTTGTCTCAATTTAATTTGGTCATCTCAGATATTCCATTTACGTTGTTGTAAATTTTCATAATTTCTTCTTTAATATTAAAAATCCACGCTTTCACTAATTGTTTGTTCAAATGGATATTTAAATCCAGCACATTAGATTTTATTTTAGAAAACCAATATTTATTTTAAAGACTAGCCAAATATCCAAAACGACTAAAATTAGAATATTCCGACCTTGTATAAAATCAATTCTGACATACGGCAGTAAAACTTGGCTTTTTTTTTTTTTATATTATAGCCAAAATTATAACACTTTCAACCAAATGCTATATTTTTTTTTTTTTCCTTCTACGGAGGTGGCCCTAATATGACAGAGCCGGCATGTAGGCTTTTTAGCCCTTTATGCCGTCCTCCACCCCTCAACTTAGTCGACCCTTTTGATAAAGGCCAATAGGTTTGGGGGATCTATCCTGCAGAAGTTTTCTGAGGTTATGTAGTGCGTTTCCAGCAGCCTGAGTCTCAGCCTTGAAAGAGCTAAGCACTCTCCTACAACGTGTGTGGAGGTTTCTTCCTCTTCCAGACAGTGTCTACAGGTTGGGTCGTCACTTAGTGCTAGTCTACACATGTGTTTATTCATGTGGTTATGACAAGTAAGTATGCCCACCATCTTCCTACAGTCTCCTCTATTGAGAGTTAGCGCAGGAAGTTGGTTATTTTGGTGTTTATTCTTGGTGTATATATTTTGGAGACCCTGTGGCCTTCCATACGCTCCCAAAGAATATTTGCTTTCCTTTTCAGGGTGTTTTCTATTGATAGTTTAATATTACCAATAGATATACTAACTGCTGGTTCCGGGCCATAAATGTTTCCCGCCGATGATCTGGCTAGTTCGTCAGCCTTCTCATTTCCAGTCAGGCCACTATGACCCGGTATCCAGATCAGTTGTACCTTGTTTCGGAGCCCTATGATGTTTAGGGCTTCCGAACATTCTCCCACCCATCTAGATTTGATGATGTTACTTTCAAGAGCTTTTAAGGCAGCCTGACTGTCACTAAAGATTCTAATGACTTTCTTAGACCATCTTTGCTCTTTTATTATATTCACTGCTGCGTTTATGGCAAAGACTTCAGCCTGGAAGACTGTGCAGTGTTTGCCAAGAGGGAACTGGAGTTCAAGTTGCTCTTTTTCAAAGAACACTCCAGCTCCCGCTCCTAGAGCCGTAAGGGATCCGTCAGTGAAAATGTCCGAGGTATTTGAGGACCTGGCCTGCTCTTCTGAACCACGCCAGGTCTCTCTTGTCGGGATTTCTACTTCATATCTCTTCTTCAAAGATACGTATGTAGTGATGTCATCTGTTGACCAAATGCTATAACTCGTTATTATTCTGGCCAAACACAATTTTGGACAAAATCAAGCAAAATTAGGACATCTGGGTACTAATCGACGACGAACCCATTAATCAAAACAATTCAGAAGGAGGAAATGAAGATGGATGAGGCCATACATTCAGAAAACCGAAATAAAAACGAGCAAATGAGACTGGAATGGAACCCAGAAGGTACAAAAAGACCGGATCATCCAAAGAAAACCTGGTGCAGAACAATACAACAAGACAAACATAGCGTGATAACAAACGAAAACAGCAGTTACCAATTCAGTACGATGTAAGTGTCAAGTGAAGTGAAGAAAAACAATGTTGCAATGTCACAATTTATTCACAGTTTCAATTGAAACAAAGTAGATAAAAATTGTCGTAAAAATTGCATTTTCAAATAAGGCTTGTTTTTATAGATTCAAATTACAAAATAAACATATTTTACATTCGCAATAATTCAATTATTTAATAATATAATAAATAATTTATAAATTTATTTAATATAATACAATAAATAATATATAAAATAATTTAATATACAATAATTAAAATATTTAAACATAAAATATAAATACATTAGCAGTTTTGAAGTGAAAAACATTATGGTTACAAAATTTTGTAGTAAATATACTTAAAATTATATTCATTTTGTATTATACTTTTTAAACTACAATCATCTTTAAATCTACAAAAATCAACCACGAAATTAAATTTCTAATTTCTTTAAAGTTTTGTACTAAAAATCTAATTCTTACATTCTCATCCATTTTGCTTTGTTCCACAACAAAATCAAATTTGTCTCATTCTAATGCAGCCAAACATTCAAATTTCAACATTTTCAACTTTTGTAATAGTTTTCATTCCATCAGGAAAATTATTTTCAATGAAAACTTTAAAAATATAATATAATATACATACACACACACATATGTGTACATTGTGGAAGACAACAATTAAATTTAAAGTTTTTAAAATTATTTTAACTAAAATTTTCTCTCTCAATTATTATATTATATAATATTATATATTTATTATATATACGTATATATATAAATATTATTCTATTTAAAGAAAATTTTCTTCAACATGTAATCATATAATCTTGACACATTCATACATACATACACATACAAAATTTCATAATAGTCTAAGGTTTACCTTGAAATCACTTTAAATAAGTTTAACCTTGATTTTCATATATTTTTTTACTCTTAATGTACCTACAATATGTATTATATTTTGTTGTTTTGTCTTTAAAGGCCTTTTTAATTATTCAAAGGAAATAACAAAAAAAAAAAAAAAAAAAAAATATCATAAAAAACAAAAAAATATCAACAATACAAATAACAAAAAATAAAAATAAGAAAGCTAAGTATAGAAATACCTACTCTTTATTTATATTAAAGTATTAATTTTCTTGCTTTATTTTTTTTTTTTTTTTATTATTATTGTTTTTGTATATTTTCTTATTTTTTTTTTTTGTGTTTTTTTTTTTACTACAAAATACTACAATTTCATATTACTATCTTCATTCAGGATTTCAGGACAAAAATCCTTTTCTATCCTAATATATACCTATATAATATATTATATATATATATTTAGATATATATTTTTATATAAGAATCGTCGTGTTGTTTTTTAGGATTTTAATACAGTTGTTTTTATTTAAAAAAAAAAAAAAATAAATAAAAAAAAAAAATCTACAATTCTTCAACATAAAATCTTAAAGCTTTAAAAAAAAAAATGTTATTTTTCTTCTCTTGAAAAAATAAAAAAAAAAATAAAAATAAAATCATAACAACATAGTACATTGCGCCAGAATCAGAATTTCTATACATACCTATATTTATAATATATATATATACAAAAACAAAACATACATACTAATATATATATATATATTTATATTTTGAAATTGTTACATGAAATGAAGAATTCAAATAAAATTGAGGGAGAAAAATATAATATCCAAAACATAATAATATAACAAAAGAGGAGAGTGTAGTAGGTACAACAAGACGACAAAGCTGATATTATAATGGTTGGTTGTTGTCGTTGTGAAAATGGTACTTTAAATATTATTTCAAATGTGGGTGAAATCAGAACAAAAAAATAAAAAAAAAAATAAAAACAATAATGAAAATAGGGTAAAAATAATATGGACAACAACATAAAAATCTAAAATTCGGTCATTGCCATCATCATTAACTTGAGCCGGCTTTTTTCTTTCTTTCTTTTTTTTTCGTAGCCATATATACATACATTTAAATAAATTAATGAAATATTTTGTAAATAAATATACTATACAAATGAATATATTTTTTTTTTGTTTTTTTTTTTTTTTTTTTATTTAATTACACTTACTTACTTACTTATAAAACCAAAACAACATCTTATATTATCATATCCATCTAGACTTCAATTTTATCTTAAACACTTATAAATATACATTTTTATTCAAATATAATATATATACAGCGTATACATATATATATATATATATAAATATAAATAATTTACTTAATTTATAATTAAAAAAATTATGGTTTAAATGCATTTACCTAATGTAAATATACAGATACAATAATATATAAAATTGCATATTGTACAGCGTGCTTCATTTTAATTGGTTTACAAAAACTTTATTATAACAGTGAAACTTTATTATGTTTTTATTAAAATCAGATTTGTTTTTACAAATAATTTTATTTAATTGATTGTATCAGCTTCTTACAATAATTTGTTATCAATAATTGTATTTGAACTGCGATACGCTTAGTACCCAACAACCAAAGAATCTTTGGCTGATTTTCAAATTAAACACTCTTGCATTTTTGAGCTGTGATAAGCATTTTTGAAGCGCTTCTTTGACTAATTTTTTAATTAACGAGACTTGGATTTTCGTTAACGATTTTCGTTAATAAGAAACTATGATCTACCTACATAGACATTTGCAAATATAATCTGTAGATATAAACAAGAAATAAACAATTTTGCAAAAAGTCACGAGAAAAAGGGTACAACACCATGTGAATGTCAAGGTAGTCGGGCTCGTGGACAATATAAATATAGCTGTAAGCCTGATAATAATAGGGTATGGCATAGCAATAATATGTCAAAGCATTAGTTAGATAGACATCGCTCGGTGTAGTCTACATTCAGCATTAAAATGAAGTTAGAAAAAATTATCATTACATCGCAATATAGGAAAGTGTGTGATTTAGTGGGTAAGAATCTCGCACGCAATGTTAAGCTCGATTCATTATATTTTCTGAAGTTTCCAACCAGCCTTCGTGTAAAAAAAAATTTAAAAAAAAATAATTGTTTTGAGTATTCGAATATAATCCATAACATAACTGTGAAAGTATAGTAAAATTTGATAATTTAAATTTTAAATTTGATATTTTAGTCATTAAATAAGAGAATACATTGATAGCTGTTGTTGTTAGATTAGATGAATGCATAGAAAATTCCTTAAGTTAGTTACTATGAACTATGAAGAATCAAAATGTCGCTCTTGGTGTTCTGAATTAAAACTCTCCATCTTTCTTCATCAAGATCAAATTGTTCTCCAATATCTGGCTTGCAGTATTCGAGCATATTTTTTTGCATTATCTAGCCCCTTTTTTATTAATAGAGGCAGTTCTATTTTTTCATACATCAGATACCACTTTGAATATACTCTTTTCTGTATGCTATTCTCAATCATTCTGCATGTGTGATTAGGGCTACCTTATTGTTGGTACAAACCCTAATATACCTTCGTTTTTAATTAAGTCATTAATTTCGCGATTTTATTTTTTTATATATTCGCCAAACCTTCTATACCCACATATCTTTCTGAATATTTTCTTATCGAACATACGTAAGCTATTTTCATCCACCATGTTAAAGGTCCAAACTTCGCAAACATATTATATAGCTAATGGTCTTACAATGGATAATTGCATATAACTAGCTATTTCCGGTGTAACATTTTACGGGTCCAGCTTTAATAAAATATTTATTTCCTATTCATTTAAATATTTAACTCAAAACAAGGTTTTCTATTGTCGTAAAACATTTAATTGTTTTTGAAAAACTAACATTTTTGTTCCGCATTGGTATTTTCTTCTTTCTCTAATCTCCTTCTTTTAGCACCGTGGAATGTACATACCATACAGCTGTCCATTTTGGTATAAAATTAGCTTTTGCACACAACGGAAACACCATGTAGAAATGAAGAATATAATAATTTTCATCAAATAATTAAATCAATATTGTCCTTGCTATGTTCTGTATCACATCTTGCTTCTGCTCTTTTTCCTATATAAGAAATTTTTTTACGGAAATGAGTTACTAGTGAGTTTTTAAAGGTGGCGGAGCATGGCAAAAATAAGAATTTTTTTTACAATATTTTGCAAAATAAACATTTAATTGAACTGGAAGATGTGCATTGGTCAATTAAAAACATTTCGAGATGGATAATTCAAAGACACAAACCAGGGAAGTTTAAAATTTTTTAATACTTCACTTTTTGGGTAATTTCAATTGATTTGTTGACCCTAAAAAATACTTCTAATTTGAAAGAGCTTCATATTTTATTTATTTTATAATGTTTTGCTATTTGGTTCTTGTATTAAATATATATAGTTTCCCTATATGGGTTTAGAACTTCGATGTTTTTCTATTTAATGATTTATTTGAAAGATGAAACCAAAATTGGTATTTACATATTTATTTTTTTTATTTTGCAATCGGTAATTTTTTGCGGTAATTATTTCTGAATCGGTAATTTTTGCGGTAATTATTTTTGAATCGGTAATTTTTTGCGGTAATTATTTTTGAATCGGTAATTTTTTGTGGTATTTTTTTTTTAAAGTTTTACATATAAATTTTTGGGTTCTTATCACTGCTTTTTGCTTTAATTCATCGAGATGGAAAGTTGTACAGATATTATTAGCGTATTAATTAATATATTAGATAAGATTAGTTTGCCTGGATATTTATTCATTCTGTTATTGGTGAAATAGCTTCTGTTTAGGTGTTTGCAAGAATTAGAAAAACCTTATAAATTAAATTCTTTAATAGTACTGTTTTGAAGATTTCTATTACGTATAGTGATCTACACACCCTTATATTATATTTCGTTTTATTTTCATTTATTTTTAAGACAACTTAACAAACTTTCCCTTCAACTTTAAAAAATAATTCTACCTAGTATTTTCATAGTTTCTTGAACTTACATAAAATTATCGGCTCCAGAAATAAAAACTTCAAATTCAAAAATTTTGTAATTTACAAACAAAAAATCCATAAATTTAAAGTTTTGAACTTCAAACTGCAAAAACTCAAGTTTTTAAAAGCGAAATTACAATTTTCGTCGTGAAAAACTAAAGATTTTTAAAAGCAACAAATTTTAAAGCCAACTTTTTGTACTGAATCAAAAAAATATGATCCCAAAATGTTTATCTTTATATTAACTTATTATGTACAGCAATATTCACACAATAACTCTGTAGTAAGGCCCACATCCCGAAAGGGAAAACGACCTGAATTTGGTCTGCAGATTTATTAATTGGTCAACTGACAAACTACAATTCTACAATTATCAGATAATTAAAATAACCGAAAACATTTAAAATATTTTAATATTCAAAATATTTTTAATTTGAATGCACACTCTGTATACCTAGACACACCAAAAATTATTTTTGCAACATATTTTTTACTTTATTTTTTATTTTTTCAATTTTTTGTATAATTTCGCATTCTAAAAACAACAAAATAGTACAAGAAAATCACTTAATTCCTTGCTTAGTCCTAATAAGGGTGATATAGCTTTCCTTCCGCTTAATGTACATATATATATGTATATAATATATATATACCTAATTTAAAATATCTATCTAGCTTTTTTGCATACTTAATACTAATACAAACTAAAATTATATATATATATATACAATTGCATACATATCATATTTTATATATATAAGATAAGTAAAAAAATAAAAAAATAAATATTTTTGCGCCAACAAATTTTAAGTAACAGTAAAGTAACAGTAAAAAACAAAAATAAAATAAAAATTCTACCCTAAGAAAATAGTCAGTCGTCGTCATCTATTTTTTTTTTTTCTAACTATATATAATATTATATTTTTAATATGTATATTATATAATAAGTATATATATATATATAAAAATGTATATTATGAAATCTATGTCCTTGGAAGTATTAACATCCCAGCCACAGGACGAATAAAAAACATAAAATCAAAATACAAAACAAAAAAAAATAATAATAATAATCAAGACAAGAAACAAGAAATAAAACCAACTTGTACAGGCATAAAATTATAATATAATTTTAAATATACGAGTATATTTTTCATTTGTGGCTGGCTATACACCGAAAAAAAAAAATAAGAAAATATAAAAAACACAAAAAAAAGGATATTATTTGTCTTGTGTTTGTATATGTAAATTATACTTATTTTCTTCTTTTAATTTTTTATTGTTTTCTGTTTGTTTTTTTTTTTTCAGAAATAAGAAAATATACGGAAGATAAGAACGAAACGGAACGGACCAACGACGACCGACTTCTACTACATATTATTATTATTATATATAGTACTATTGATGATGTTGATGATGATGTTGATAATAATGATGATGATGATGACAACGATAATATTCTTTTAGTATGAAAATTATATGAAAATCCACAGTTGAAGAGTGAGTTTTGCTGTTTTTCAAAAGTATTCAAGTAAAGAAAATGAAACTCTGTGTCCTTTTTTATTTAATATATATATATATGTATATATATATATATATATATATATAAATATGAAATTGCTTAGCAAAATGTATGTAAATAAGAGTTTTACATAAATATATATATATATATATATTATAATATTATATATATATACATATATATATATATATATATATATATATAAATGTATGTATTATAATATGTGTACGTAAAAAATAAACATGAAATTAAAGTTAGTCGAAAGTCTGATTCCTATTTTGTTTCTGTTTTTGCTAATTTTGTAGGTCAAAGACACTTTACTGAAAATAAAATAACAAAAAGGATTTAAAAATTTAAGAAAACAACCAAAATGAAAAAAATAACAAAATAAAATTAAACGAAAACTTAAAATTTAAGAAGGAAAATTTTTCACTAAAATTTTGTTTAAAGTTATTAGAATAAAGTTCAATATCAGTTTTATAAAGTCGCAAATCTACAAAAAAGTGCAAATCTACAAAAAAGTAAGAATATTATCAGATTCTGATGTTGATTAGACAAACAGAGTATTTATACTTTGCTTTTTACACTGCCCATACTCTTTATACTTCTAATATTTTGCACCTACAACCCGTGATATCATAATGAACCCTACTGATCTAAGTATGTCGGCGTATTGTCGACAGCCACCACTACTTATCTACCTTGCATTTACAACATTATCCAATATGTTTTTATCACGAAGTACCATATAAGCTATTGAAATTATAATTTTACAAATTATCTTTGTTAAACAATGCACCAACAGATTGTGAAATATTTTATGAGGCATTTAAAACTTAAATAGAAATTATTTACAATATTTATTGATTTCAAATACAGAGTAATGAACATTAGATTTTAGATATCAAAGCAGTTCACTAGCTATAAACTGTTCACAATTGTGATACATTATTCTTTCACATCAGTTCCAACTTCAGTGTTCAGTAATAATTTAGTAATTAGCTCATTTGCACCAGTTCTGGAACTAGGTATCAGTCATGGTGGAAGGGAGTAATTACAGTAAAGATATAATAAATTTTAAATTTAAAAATGAAAACAACATCTAAGTTGAAGAACTGACGACTTTCATTCACTTGCTGCACCAGAACAAAAACTGATTTCGCCGACATCTATAATGTTTAGCTTACTTGCGATAGCTACAAATCATTTTCGGTTGCTATAACTGAAATAATTTCATAGCTGACGTAGGTTATTTATTTATATAAATTATTTATTTATTTTAACAGTTGATCCTACCTAATAAATTTGTAGGCCAACTTTATAGGTCCTTTTCCCTTTCGAAATGTGGGCCTTTTTTATTAAACTATATTAATTATTTGGTGTATATATTTTTGTATATTATTTATTTATATTATTTTTTTTATTAGTTATATTATATCTTTATTAATTATTAAATTATATTTGAACCGATGTGGTTGCATAGAAAATTACATTTTTCAGTAATTTTCACCATTTGAAAAAATTTTCGGTTCTCACGGGGTTTGAACCCGTGATCCTTCGGTCGTTACATTACTACACTCGAGTGCTTTACCACTCGGCTACCGAGGCCACATATAAATTATATTATGAATTATTTTCGTAAATTTTGTTCCTGCAAACACAGAAATCTGCCTTTATAATTAGAGGCTGCTGTATGTGTCTTTATCATTAGAGGTTGCTTTGGTATGACGGTATTGTTTAAATTTACTTGGGGCAATTATCTTTTCTCAGTGCAAATGTTACAAGGGTTGTATTTTATTTTTTTTATTGTCTTAATGGATTAACTTATTTACATTTACTTTGATTTTTCCAACTGTGAAGCTATCATTAAATTTGATTGAAATTTCGTTAGAGCAGATTTGTGGCTCAATTGAGCAATTTGAGCAAATATTGTAATTTTAACATTTGTTCTCATTGGGGTATTTTTCGTATAGCTGCAGTATAGTACATAAATAACGTATACAATTTTCTGTACAAATTCTGAACAGTTCTGCCGTAAAAATTGTACGTCAGATCTTTTTTCAGCTTACATAATAAGCGATATACCAAAAATGGATCAAAATTTATTTGAAAATGGAATTACAAAAATATTACTGATCATTCACAGTTTAAAAGAGTTGGCTGCAGTTTAAAAAAGTATGCACATTACAACTCAATCTCAACACCAACAACAATGTAAAGTCATCATAAAGCATTAATATTATTTTCTTACTACATTTTACTTCTACGTCTGCTTACATCTACTTCCATAATACATTAAAAAATAATTGATTTAGTTTCTCAACTCTAATTCTTTCTAATTTCTCATTTTTTCATAATGAAATAAAAGGCTTCAGACAAAAACAAAATTAGTATATATAAGATATGAATATTATACTGCAATTTATTACGTTAACTAGACTCAATTTATATTAGGTTCTATTTTATAATTTCAGTTTAGTTTTTATACATTTTTTTTTGTGTCAAAAAATTTGATTGGATGCATTTTTCGTTTATATTTCAATTCCTCAATTCCTTCAAATTTAAAAATTAAAATTAAATAACAGAAAAAAGCAAATGAAAAGATTGAATTGTATAAGAAAAGAAAGACGTATCTGCGTGGAAAGTCTTTTCTAATTGAATTGAATGAAAAATGGATAACGTCCTGACTTCTGGATATGTTTGACAACATCTACACAGTATGGCCAATGAAAAAATAAATTTTAAAGATTTTTTGATTGATAAACAAATTTTTTATTAATAATTTCGTTTAATAAATCCTATTGAAGAGCATTACGACCATCTTTATTAACTTGATTCTTGAACATTTGATTTGGTATGGTTTAATTGCATTTCATAAAAGTCACATGTCTCGGAAATGACATAAAATCTGCAATAAATTTCGTTTTCTAAATTCAAACTGGAAATCGTACATTAATTTTTATACAAAATTTTCAATTAAACAAAAATTTACATATTTGTATCCATTTGTGTCCTTTCCATTCCATAAATATCAAAAATAAGTAAAATAAATTTGATATGAAATAAATAAAAATTAAATTTAAAAATTAAAATATATTTTTTTTTTTTCAAAATTCCTTTGGGAACATTTTTTATTTATTTTTTTGTTATCATTTTTTTTTTATCTATACAATATGAAATATTTTCGCTATTTAACACATATAACCTCAATATTGTTCTACTTTGAACTTTTATTCCATCACACATTTTTTTTTTCAACTATATTTTTTAATTAAAGGGTTGATTTTATTCTATTATAGATTTAAAAATAAAAAAAAAAAAACAAGAAATTGTATACAGGGGGTGTTTTATTTTGTGAATGCTTCTACTTAATTAGGACAAATTAATTCAAATTTATTTTAATTAACTCAAATAATGGAAATTATATTCTAATGGAATTCTAGATTTATTTGCAGAGCCATTTTTATGTATAAATAAATAAATATTGTACTGGAATTTAGCTTCAGATATTTAAAACCAACTTACTCATTATTTTGTGGTGCTATCAACAATGTCAGTATGTATATATATATATACATATATAGGTATATGGATAATATTTATCGTACTCAGTATGCAGCATATTCAGTCAAATGGAATGCAGGCAAGTGAAATGCAAGCAAATGATCATACAGGCAAATTTCAAGAAAACAAGCAAATGATACTACAGAAAAATGAAATACAGGCATATGGACACGCTCCCCACTGAACTCTACAGGGTAAACCAATGAATAAACATTCAAAAAAATCCAAGAATTGGTTGGCCACATTTGACAATATTTTATGCGACTGCGATGGTGTTTTATAGTTATATATGACAACCAAATTGAAGATTAACCGGCTGAAAAAAATAGGATATGCTATTTTCTTCGTCACAAATAATTCAACAAAAACGTGACCAGAATTTCTTAAAAAGGCTACTCGAATGGGATTGAATATGAAGAAAGAAAAATTATTATCTACGCTTATACTGCAGCTCAATACTTAAAAAATCGTATAGCTTTAATAAAAAAGCATATGTGATAGGATTAACAGGAATAACCAAAGAATTAGATGCTGTTGGAATAAAATATATTGCAGTTGGACCAGAAAAAGTTTATAGTCAAGTCTGACTATAATTTTATTATAATTCCTGTTCAAATTGATTATTATAATTTTATTATAATAATCAATTTGAACAGGATAATGAAGTGAGCGCCGCTATCGTCGGCTTTGATGAACATTTAAATTTTCCTAAAGTGGTTCAAGCAGCATCATACTTATATACTTACAAATACAATAGATCTTAGAGGTCGAAGTTACTTAGAACACCCTAATTTACAAAAAAAATCATCATACTTAAATAAACCAGATTCAATATTTATCAAATACAGATTAAAAATTTCCTGTGCCATATTTTGTAATTCCTGGCACTGGAATAGTATATAAAAGCTATTGAAACATGTGCCGAACACGTAAAGCAATCATAATGGGCAAGCCTAATCCTAATATGTGTGAACCGTTATTAATACAAAACAAAATTGTACCAAAACGAACATTAATGATTGGCGATAGGTATAATACTAACATCCCGTTTGGTCACAATAATTGTGGATTTCAGACTATGTTGGTCGGTATACTGTATAAATACATAACTTGTTACGACCTAAAAATATTTCTTTTTTTACTAAAATGTTTCTACTTATAATTTTATAATTTTACAATTATGTCAGGATCAGGGCCCCAGAAAATTAGATAACGACCAGATGCACCTATAGTTAACAAAATTGATAAAAAATTATTCTAAATTTGTTATAATTCAATTTCGATAGTAAAAATTGCTAAATCCAATTTCTATAATCTAATTGGCAGCGTTTTAAAAAGCTCAAATTCAACTCAAGGTTATACTCAACATTTAAATTAAAATCTCATAGACTGAGTTGACTCAAACAATTTCACCTATATAACAAATTGATTAATAATTCACTTTTCATAATTAAAACTAACTAATTCCAATTTCTATAGTCTAATTAGCAGGGTTTTAAACAGCTCAAATTTCGATTCAACTGACAAAGTTCAACTCAAAATTTTGAGTTAAAATTTCATAAATTGAGATAGTTCAAATTCTATAACTTGAGCTGGCTCAAGCTCAAGTTAACCCAAATTTTTGAGCTAGCTTGTAAGCTGATTTTATGGTATATAGCTCAATTGAGAACTATTTCAAAATTTCAGTTGAGCTTTAAGTATATAGCTTAACATTATAGTTAGATATTTTATAGCCCTGATAGTTAGCGAAAGAACAAGTCAGATACATACTCTTCTAGGTTCTTTACAATTTGTAAAAAAATTTCAATTTACCGTTTTCATCCGTTTCAAATCATTATCCTTCTATCAAAGTCCACCAAATTTCATTAATATTATTTTGTAAACACCCTATATACATTACAATTCACATTTTTTATCAATCTTAAATTAGATCTTTTTCTATTGCAGAATATTAATCCTCATACCTTATGTAGGTATTTTACCAGATTCCCACTTCCCAGTACTGCATTCGCTTATTTTTTTTTATTTATTTTAAATTGAATATATTGACTAATACCAATGACCATTTTCTTTTCTATTTTCTATTATCTACAAATACAAATGTAGAAAATTAAATTTATTGAAAATTTCAATTTTAATTCACTAAAATACCAAAAAAAATGTAAAAACTATACTAACAAAAAAAAATATTCCATAAATGAGCAAAAAATTACGCATATGCAACGTTTTCAAAACAAAAAAAAAAAACGAAAAATATTATTTTAAAAGCAAAAGGATGTGTCAGCCATCAATTAAAAAAACAAAAAATAAAAAAAAAAAAATTAAATAAAACAAATCCCTTTTACAAATAAGAATTGGCCAAATTATTATCTATACAGATTTGATACGCATTAAGGACACAAACTAGAACTATAAAATAAGAATAAAAAGAAAAAAATAACAAAAACAAAAATTCAGTAGAAAAAATATTATTTATTAGTTCATTTCATTTATATCTCAAGGTACACATACAGGATTGATATAATGAGCAAGGACATCTATCTATTTATAGCTAAACAACAACAATAATATATTATTGAGTACATGTGTGTATGTATGTAAATTGATATTGTATGTAAATTCATTTATATACTTATACCTTTTTTAATACTATTCGGGGCTTGAATACACCATCATTATAAAATGAAATACGATAAACGCGTGTTAAGACTTTTTATAAAAAAAAAAAACAAAAAGTAAAAATATTAAATTTTTCCTGAAGGGTCAGAATTTTTTATTTTTGCTGTTTTGTTTTTTTTTTTTTTGTTTTTGTTTTGAATTAAGGACAATGAATACGAATGATTTGATTCATTATTATTTCATTTAGGTTTGTTTTTTTTTTATGTAGTTAAAGAGGTTGTAGTTTTATGCAGTTTTGTGCTGATATACTAGTAAAACGTTGGTAAGTAGGTTCGTCACACATCACATAACGGTAATTTTACTTCTTCAGAGTAAAAATTTGCACATTTAAATCAAATCTTGAGCTGACTTATAAATTGATCTATTGAGCTAGCTCAAAATTTTAATTGTGCTTTTAGTTTAAAAATTTAACTAGTAGCCAATGTGCCAAACATTTTTTTTAATAACCTATAAGTGCTAATTTGTAACTAAATAACCTATAGTGCTTGTAAATTGATCTATTGAGTTAGCTCAAAATTTGAATTGTACTTTTAGTTTAAAAATTTAGTAAACTTTAGTAGCCAATGTGTCAAATATTTTTTTTAATAACCTGTAAGTGCTAATTTGTAACTAAATAACCTATATAGTGCTTTTAAATTGATCTATTGAGCTAGCTCAAAATTTTAATTTTGCTTTTAGTTGAACTTGACATTTGAATTAGATATTAGAAATGTTTGATATTTTGGCTAATAAACCGTTACGACTGGTAATATATTGTACCTGGAAGGTGGAAGGATGAAAATTTAGTCAGTTCTAGTAGCTAATGTGTCAAACATTTTTTTTAATAACCTATAAGTGCTAATTTGTAACTAAATAACCTATAGTGCTTGTAAATTGATCTATTGAGCTAGCTCAAACTTTTAATTGTGCTTTTAATTGTGCTATTTGAATTAGATATTAGAAATGTTTGATATTTTGGCTAATAAACCGTTGTGACTGGTAATATATTGTACCTGGAAGGTGGAAGGATGAAAATTTAGTCAGTTCTAGTAGCTAATGTGTCAAACATTTTTTTTAATAACCTATAAGTGCTAATTTGTAACTAAATAACCTATAGTGCTTGTAAATTGATCTATTGAGCTAGCTCAAACTTTTAATTGTGCTTTTAGTTTAAAAATTTAGTCAATTTTAGTAGCCAATATGTCAAACAGTTTTTTATTAACCTATAAGTGCTAATTTGTAACTAAATAACCTATAGTGCTTGTAAATTGATCTATTGAGCTAGCTCAAAATTTTAATTGTGCTTTTAGTTTAAAAATTTATTCAGTTCTAGTAGCTGTGTCAAACATTTTTTTTAATAACCTATAAGTGCTAATTTGTAACTAAATAACCTATAGTGCTTGTAAATTGATGTATTGAGCTAGCTCAAAATTTGAATTGTACTTTTAGTTTAAAAATTTAGTAAATTTTAGTAGCCAATGTGTCAAATATTTTTTTTAATAACCTATAAGTGCTAATTTGTAACTAAATAACCTATAGTGCTTGTAAATTGATCTATTGAGTTAGCTCAAAATTTGAATTGTACTTTTAGTTTAAAAATTTAGTAAATTTTAGTAGCCAATGTGTCAAATATTTTTTTTAATAACCTATAAGTGCTAATTTGTAACTAAATAACCTATATAGTGCTTTTAAATTGATCTATTGAGCTAGCTCAAAATTTTAATTTTGCTTTTAGTTGAACTTGACATTTGAATTAGATATTAGAAATGTTTGATATTTTGGCTAATAAACCGTTATGACTGGTAATATATTGTACCTGGAAGTAGGAAGGATACCTTTTCTTCTAATAAAGTCCCAATTATAATCTATCCCATCTGATATCCGATTCGAGTAATAATGTCAAATTTTGCTTTAATTATATTTCAATATTGAATATATGCATATAATTGCATATGAATATTGTTTTCAATCATTTAAATTTATTTTTGGTACTATAGCTATATAATTTTTTTCTTTATTGATTTATCTTAGACAACAACCACATACGTAATAATTTATTTAAAAAAACTGAATTTACATTTATTTATGGCGATAGGATAAATATACATAGATAGGATTTTCTATACATTGGTGAGTTAATAGCATTTTAATAAAATATAATAATTTTGAAAAAATATTCAATTTCGCTACGTCTCTTTTTAAATAACTATTATTGGAAACAATGAAACAAACAAAAATACTTATTTTAAAATGCAAATTGCACTGAATTAAAACATAATTAGTTATAAGAAAAATTGTAAAACTTAAAAACAAGTTCTGTACGAGCAATTGAGCTCATTTGAGTAAATAAATGAATAAAATAAAAAAACAATAAATAAAATCGGTATTTACATAATATTCAAATAAAATTAATTTTTATTTTTAAAAATAATAAAAAATATTTTAAATTTAAATAAAAGCGCTAAATAATAAGCATTAGTATTCGAATTGGATTGAATCGAATCGGATCGGATTGATTATAATTGACCCTTAACTTGCACCGCATATCTATTTTCATATTTTATCAATAAAATGTACCTCAGTGTGGATAGTGTGGAGTTTTCTGAAATGCTTAAATCTTCATTGATGTAAATTACTATAGTGGGTATATATTTATATCTATTATATCTATTTAGCTACTATTATATCTTTAGGAAAACTAGTAGGTTTTGACAAACAATGATTTAGGACTTATATATTTTAATTACCTACACATATGCAAGACAAGGTCATTATATACCACCAATATACTTACATATTGATATTCCTCTACAATTATTGCTGAACTGTTATACGTGTCCTTATATATGAATCCAAAGTGTGAATATTAAAAAGCGGTTAACTGAATAATTTACTAGTCTAAAAATTTTTTTATATATTTTATGCACGCATCACATTTCAAACGAAAAAATTAACAGACGAATGAACAACTAACCACAAATAAATATTGAGCATTTTTTTTTTTAATTGGTAAAAAGTAACGACCTCTTAAGATCTATTGTACTTCCCCTTCCATTGCAGAATTGCAGGTCTATGTCCTTTATAAACCCTATTATTGTTTTGAAATCAATTTCAGAATCAGGCGATTTGTATCCCTGAAAGTGTTTCTATCTTTATCGAGCATAGAATGCATCATAATTTGAGATTGTAATAAAAACTGCTTCAGCTTCGATTTAAAGAAAAATTAGAATTAAAAAAAGTGTTGATCGGCAGCAAATATCGCTTAACTTCATAATATAAAAAAAATGAACATAGAATAACAAACACAAGGGTAGTATTACATCAAAAAACTATTTACGGTTTTCGAAATATACAGTTTCCAACATCAAATGATCCCTAATATAATAATAAGAAGTAGATAGGCAGGAAATAAGGTAAAATAGATAGTTACAAAAATACAGTTTCCAACATCAGATAATCGCTCAATAATATGGGATATTAAATAATACACAATCAAATAATGTCACAGTAGTTAAATCAAATCAGAAAAATATTCATACAAGTTATGCCGGTTTTTCTACCTACAATTGAAAATTTAATTGATTTCAAACGTAAATTTTCTTACCCATATACAAAAGGGGTATCATTTTTATACAAAATATAAATTACAATTCTGAAAAAAAATGTATAAATGTTAATGAAACTTCATACAGCGTCTTTCACTACAATCCATATTCTAAAGTCCATTTTTTTTATTTTGTATTTATTATTTTATTTATTTAAAAAATTATTTTGATACATTCGAACACACATTGGTGTTTCCATTAACATTTGTATTGGTATTAGTTAAATGTATATGCATATATGAATATATTTCTAATTGATTGTTCCCTTTTTTGAAATATTGAAAAAATAAAAAAAAATAAAAAAAAAAAACAAAAAAATAATTTTTTTTTTATTAATTACAAATACAAGATCGTAAAATTTCACAAAAAAATATAAAAATAATATCCTTCTAATAATAAAATCATATTGTGTATAAAAAAACTGATTTGAATATTGTAAATTGCAGAATAGAAAAAAAAAACAACAAAAATACAAAAAACAAAAACAATAAAAATAATAAAAAAAAGCACACACAGATAGTATTTTAATTTTTTTTTTTTTATACTTTGAAATCATTGAATCAGGATCAATATGAAATATTTGAAAATAAAAATTTGAAATCCCAAGATAAAGGACATTGTATTGTATATATGAATTATAAAAAAAAAAAAAAAAAAAAAATAGACCGAGGAAGAAAAGGATTCAAAAATATAATCAATGAAGAAACAAAGAGAGCAGGACATTGGATTTTTTTTTTTTTGTTTTAAATCGAACATTAAAATTTTAACAATCTATATAATAAAATAAAATCCAGGATTAGGAGTAATTATATTATTATGTATATAAAACAAAAAGAGATAGCAATATATAAAATGAAATAGAAATATAATATTGTTTTATCGTTATAATTTATTACGTATTGTCTTTTTATTTTTATACTCATTTGCATGTGTCGTAATCTCATCTATATTTAAAATTATTGTCCTTCGATTTTAGGAATTAATTTAATGGGAAATGCAGGCGCTTCTGCACATTTTCACCATTTTTTTTTCTTCCTTTACTGTTTTTCATATTTTTTTTCGATTACTTTTATAGATTAGATTAAAAAATATAAGACAAATATAATATAAATGAGTGTTGTTTTTTAAGAATAAGATATACATAAAAACAATAACAATGAAAAAAAAACAAAAATTATTTATATTTTTGATATTAATTTCATTTGATTTCCCTTGTGATATTATACCTATTTTAAACTATTTTTTTAATATTAAACGTAAAAAATATACTAATAAATAATTTAAAAATAAAAAAAATATATATATTTAATGGTAAGTGAAAAACCGGTTTTTTTACTTTTCAATTTAAATTTTATCCAATGCATTTCAGTTTCAAGAGGATATCAATGAAATATCTACAATTTGTATATAATGCGATATAAATACATATAGATGTATTTTTTTTTAGTTTTGTATAAAACTTTATATAATATATTCATATGCGTAAGGTACATAATATGTATGTATATATAAAATATTTTAATGTCACTGCCAGTTTCCATTAAATTGACATTGAGATTTACATTTAAGATGAATAATTGTATATTAGATATATCAAAAAAAAAAGAAAAAAAAAATGGCTAGAGGATATTAATTTTAATTATAAATGCTATTGAAATTAAAAATTGAAAAAAAAAAAAATTTATTTTATGTTTTTTAAATATAAATAAAAACCCTATCATTTTGTTTCAATGATATGATATAGGGTTAAAAATATTAAATATTATGTGTTATTAAAATACGCTATTTACATTATTTTTAAACAAATAAATTTTAAGTTATTAAATATTTAATATGATATGTAAATTAAAATGTATGAATGAATGTATTATAACTGATAAGAAATTAGATAATATTGTGAGAATAAAATATTTTGATAATAGATTAAAAAGTAAGAAGATTAGAGTTGTTATTTTGGTTCTAAAGAGATGGAATTTATTATTAATATAAAATAATTGAAGTTATTTACAAATAGTTAGGGTGTACGTCAAAACTAACACTAATTGTAAATTTAGTTTCATTATAGACAGAAAATTGACAATTATTTGACAATTTCAATTGGTAATATAAATATAAAATTATTTAAATTATCAATTAGATAGTTGAAGTAGGCATGAGCGGTTACCTAAATCGGTACATTTAAACCAAGTAGGTTCATTATGATATATAAATAGTCAATTAAAAGTACATACATTAATATTATCTTTTTTTTATATGTTTTCAATTATAGTTTATCTGTCATTAATAATTATATAATTATAAGTTCGATAATTTAAAACACAAACCACGAATTTTTTTTAATCAAAAATCTATCCAAAGCTTTCAGTTATAAACATCATCTATCATATCAGTTATAAACATATCAAATTCGATAATTCAAAGACACAAACCGCGAAATTTTTTTTTATCTAAAATCTATCTAAATCTTTATATATTTTCCATTAGAGTTGTATATCAATATTTATAAGTATAACAAGTTCAATAATTCAAAGACACAAACCATAAAAATTTAAAATTAGTCAATCTATCTAAATCTTTATATATTTTCCATTAGAGTTGTATATCAATAATTATAAGCATAACATGTTCAATAATTCAAAGACACAAACCATGAAAATATCAAATTAGTCAATCTATCTAAATCTTTATATATTTCCATTAGAGTTGTACATCAATAATTATAAACATAACAAGTTGAATAATTCAAAGACACAAACCGCGAACATTTTTTTTATCTAAAATCTATCTAAATCTTTATATATTTTCCATTGGAGTTGTACATCAATAATTATAAGCATAACAAGTTCAATAATTCAAAGACACAAACCATGAAAATTTCAAATTAATCAATCTATCTAAATCTTTATGCATTTTCCATTAGATTTGTACATCAATAATTATAAGCATAACAAGTTCAATAATTCAAAGACACAAACCATGAAAATATCAAATTAGTCAATCTATCTAAATCTTTATATATTTCCATTGGAGTTGTACATCAATAATTATAAGCATAACAAGTTCAATAATTCAAAGACACAAGCCGCGAACATTTTTATTATCTAAAATCTATCTAAATCTTTATATATTTTCCATTAGAGTTGTACATCAATAATTATAAGCATAACAAGTTCAATAATTCAAAGACACAAACCATGAAAATTTCAAATTAATCAATCTATCTTAATCTTTATACATTTTCTATTAGAGTTGTATATCAATAATTATAAGCATAACAAGTTCAATCATTCAAAGACACAAACCATGAAAATATCAAATTAGTCAATCTGTCTAAATTTTTATACATTTTCCATTAGAGTTGTATATCAATAATTATAAGCATAACAAGTTCAATCATTCAAAGACACAAACCATGAAAATATCAAATTAGTTAATCTATCTAAATTTTTATATATTTTCCATTAGAGTTGTACATCAATAATTATAAGCATAACAAGTTCAATAATTCAAAGACACAAACCGCGAACATTTTTTTTATCTAAAATCTATCTAAATCTTTATATATTTTACATTACAGTTGTACATCAATAATTATAAGAATAACAAGTTCAATAATTCAAAGACACAAACCATAAAAATTTCAAATTAGTCAATTTTAATTTTTATAATGACTAAGTTATATATCAAAACAAAATGTGTCACTATTATTAAATCATGGATTAGTCACACATCTTTAGAGCTTATAAATATGATTTGATCGTTGTTGTACAGACTATGGAGGTATACTGCTTAAATTAGGATTATCTATTATCACTTCCATTCCAATTTCAGATAATGTCTCTTCAGTTATTCGTATTAGCTACTATGCTGAAATAATATTTTATATTTCCTTGTTTTGATATAAATATACTCATAATTATTGATACCTAACAAATAAATTGATCATATTTATGATATTTTAAATTTAATTAATTTATAGTAAACAGAGGTTTATCAAAATTAAGTCAAACTATAATATTATTGGATCTACTATAATACGAGTATATTTCTGTATTCATCTATAAATTTATTTAAATTTTATTTTTTTTAGCCAATTATTAACAAAATTTGATCAAATTGGCGATTTTAATAAATATTGTTTTCTATAGTATTTCTATGGTGTTTCTATATTGTTTCTAAAGTCTTCATATTGTTCAAAAGTCTTCATATTGTTTCTAAAGTGTTCTTATTCTATTTTTATTTACCATATTCATGGCGTATTGACAATCAGGTCAATCGTGATTGTCATTTATCAGTATTATTTATCAGTATTTATGATTAGTAGAAATTCTGACACGTCTTATCGTGGTTGTAAGAACTATCGCTTTACTGATCGATTATGAATTTTATTAAATGTCACTGATAAATTGGTACATCGTGATGAAGGTAAAAATTTGTCATATTTTCAGATATTTTTTATATTCTGTATCAGTTAAAATTTTTTAAGTGATAAAAATAAATTTACAGAAAAATTCATATAGACATAAAAAAAAAATTAATTAAGTATAAAAAAACTTTAAGTATAATTTTAAATCAATGCTAATTCAATGAATCAGCTAATTTTTGAAATGTCAAACTATCAGAATTCACAATAACAAATTTTTGTCAGAAAATTTATCAATATCAGTTCACATTCTGATAAATTTTTTATAAACACGATAGACCTGAATATGTTATTAATCCATTTGTCCAATAAAATATTGTCACATAATTATTAAATTTTTTTTTTAATTTTACTTTACTTTATTTTAATCTAATATTTAATAAAATATAATAAAAAATGACAAAAAAATAGATTAGGAAAAATCACGACTTAGATATAATTTTTATGGCTTTTAACGTGCGTTAAATATGGTTTTATATCGCTACCTTTACTATAGGACAGGTAGCTAGGTAGGTAAAAATTACCATTTCAGTTGCTTCTGGAAAGCCATTAATTACAACTTAATTGTGCTCTTTGAATACCAACTCGTGTTATATATTTCACCCAATCCTACTGATTTATGCTGTGCGATTGAGCCACCCTATGCGATTGAGCAGATTGATCATATCACCAATTTTGGTCTCCACAACCTATATCAGCTAAAGTCCGTAATAAATATCGATACTTAGTAGAACAACAAAGCAGAATCGAATAAAGGACATTCATATACTTAAAATACTCATACGGACAAGAAGCAAGAAGAGTATGTATAATATAGAAAAATATAAATTTTATGTTTTAGTAAAGCTTACAAATATTTAATAATATAAAAATATTCAATAATAATATCAAATAAATACATTTAAAAATATTCTAAATAAATATTTATTTATTTGTTTATCTAATAATTATTAAAATATAATTGTTGAATTAAATATCTACTAATTAATCGCTAACAACAAAAAAGTCAAACCATACAAAATTTCAATTGAAAATATTTTTCACAACAGATCAAATGTCCAAAATGTCAAACCTGGGGACTTATACAATTTAAACAATACAATCAAAAATTCAACTCAATTGATTACAAATAAATAATTTTTTTTTATATCACTTAAAGCCCCAATATTTTATCGGTACAAAATACATGTGGGAGTTTATAATATTAATTAAATTTATTATCAATATTGTTCTTATTTCAGAACAAAATAAGTTTCATATTACAAAACAATAATAATAATAATAATAAAAAAATGTGTCCCATATAAAATCGATTATATAGACAGCTTTTGTTTCTGCTATTCGTATTTACATACATAATAATTATTATATGTATGTATAACATAACACAATATTGATTCAATGTCATTTTAATTTTTATAATCTAAACAAATAAAATAGCTACTGAAATTAATAATTATACAAAAAAAAAATGTTTTTGTTTTATTGTAAATTGAAACTTCATAAAATCAGCTAAAATTGCAAATTTAAAAACTATGTAGATATTAATATAAAAATAAATAAAAAAAAATTTCCAAGAATTTTTCACAACTCAGAATTCAGCAAATTCAAATGTCACAAAAAATAAAATAACAATAAAAAAAAACAAATTTCCAAAACTAATCCAGGTCAAGTGCAAATCAAAAAATTTTGTTAATTTTTTAATTATTATTATTTTTATTTATTTTTTTTAGTTATTATTATTATTAATATCACAAATAATAATGATTAACTAACTTTCAATGTTTATAAACATTGCAATATGTTGAAATTAAATTAATATTTTATTGCCGAGCAACTATAGGTGTTTTTTATTTTCAAAATTTACATATTTTTGAATAATGTAAATGAAAACAAATATAATATGAGTAGATGATGCTAAAGCAGAGTGTTAGTATCAATGATAAATAACGGTATAATCTATTTTAATAATGGATTAGCATTTTGAGGTTCCCGGGCAACTATAGGAATCTTATGAATATTGGTGAATGAAAAAAAATATAATTTGAGTAGATGATGCTAAAAAAGAGTGTTAGTATCAATGATAAATAACGGTATAATCTATTTTAATAACGGATTATCATTTTGATGCTGCCGAGCAACTATAGGAATCTTTTGAATATTGGTGAATGAAAAGAGATGGTATAGTGGTGAGTAGATGATAATAAAGTCAATATAAATGATAACTATTATATAATAACGGTATAAAATTATCTAATAGATAATCTTGTAAAGCCCATTTGCAACCATTTTTTTAATTTTAACTAATAATATCTATTTTTTTAATACAATTGATTTTTAATATTGCATACATTACTAAAATAGCTTATCTTGAATTAAGTCAAAATTTTGCATATATTTTTTAGTAAAATAGTTTATCTTATATTTTGATATAAATTTTTAAATATTCATTTTTTTTTTTAATTTTTACTAATACTATCTATATCAATTCAGCGTATACAACATTACAGAAAAATTTCAGTACAATAATAAACATAATAATAATATGTATATATGAAAAATAATATATTAAAAAACCATAATATAATTTTTTTTCTCTATACACACAATTCGACTAAAGCAGTTTTCTTATTTTAGCCACAATCTTATTTTAGCATTAAACAAATTTTAGAAATGATTTTTTAATTTTAGAAATGATTTGACAAAATTTAAAAATGAGCTTTACCAGTTATTATAATATATATTCAGCACAACTGTTCGTAAAATACAAAAAAAAAACTAATTTTTCAATTATTATTCTCTTCGACTATTTTAATTCATCTATCTTAACTTACTTTTGAATCTTTACAACTTAATATTTAAAAACAAAATTTACGTTATATTTTAGTTTTCTTCAAACTCTATTTCTAAATTAAATCCAATCACAACAACAATTTTTGGCTTATAATCTTCGAATTCACTTATTTATGTTACAATATATTTTTTTGCACAAAATTAACTAAACAAAACTCATTCAATACCATAATAGTAAATATGGAATATAGTAAAGAAAATTAAAGCATCACTTCGAGCTAAATCCAATAGTGAACACACATTTTTATAAAAAAAAAAGTATAATATCTACATATTAAAAACTTAAAACGACATTATAAACATCAAATTAGCTAAAATATATATTTTTTTTTTGTATTTTACTGAATGAAGCAAATTATATTAGAGAAAATAATGCACAGCGAATGAGTAGTGTAAGTTAATGAAGTAATTTTCCGTGATTTTGACTCAGCACACTTGAATTTAAAAAAAAAAAAAAAGAAAACGATAGTAATAATAAATAATGTAGGTAGTAAAGTAATAATAGTAGTAATTTTATTGAGTTCAACTTTTTATTTTCTTATTATGTTTGAATCGATATTTTATACTTTTTTGCTGACTACTTAATTGTTAATCGAATAATATAGAATGAATGTGCTAATTAATTTTTTTGTTCTCTTACTGTGCCATTTAATTATATATATATTTTATAATGAGGAAGTGTCAATTTCGAAATTAAATTAATTTTTTATTATAACGATTATTATTGAGAGTTGCAATTTGATGCTATTTTTTGATAAAATAAAAAAAAAAGAATTTAATATTAAAGAAATCTAGAAAATATCTAGAAGAAATGACTGTTGATCATCATCAAATTCAATAAATTTAGAAAACATTTGTAAAAAATTATCCAAAATTAATGAAAGCGATCGAATGTGCAAAATTGAAAAATATTGCCAAATTGAGTTGCTATTTTTTAATAAAATGAAAAAATAAATAAATAAAAAATTAAATATTAAAGAAATCTATAAAATATCTATTAGAAGAAATGATTGTAGGTCATCATAAAATTCAATAAATTTATAAAAAATTTGTAAAAAGATGTCCAAAATTAATGAAAGCGATCGAATACTAATACTTCTTGAAACATTTATGTTTATCAGTGCTTAGCAAGCCTTTCACTACCAAATTGTATATGATAAAAATAATTTACCTTCATAGTTTTCTTATACAATATGGAACACAAATAAATACGGGCTTTCATCAAACATTTGTCCTTTATAATTTACATAGGTAGTAAAAGGGTTAATATACAGGAAAATTTTAAATTTAAATATACATTTAAAATGTCTAAAAAACTAATTGGAATAGAAAAATTTTAAAAAGTTCAAACAAAAAAATTAAAGTCTATATATGTAGGTCCACAATGGAGTATATTTAAAAACGTTAATGACTATAAGAGCTAATCATTGTAATTATTGTATCAGAATAATGTTTAATGTATAAAAAAAAAACAATAATCAGCATTCTATAGGTTCGAATCGTTCATTTCATAGTTCCATGGTTCGATGAAATGTAAGGATAAATAGGTTTAGAAGAGTGAAAGCGATTAGTAGTATTAATCTTAAGTAAATTCGAAATATAAGGGGAAATAATATTTCCTTTAACTATACTTCAGTGATAAAAATGAAATTGGTAATGCCACTTATTTCCTTTAGATTAGTCAGACGTTTTAAGTCAAATCTATGTTCATATGGAGGTTAAATTATGGGGTCATTCCACGGAAAGTAACGTATTGCGAATTTTTTTTAAAATTACCTCAATACTTTGTAGATATAAGAATTTCCAGACCAGACCTAGCTGGCATATCTATTTGAGGCCTAACAAGACATGTAAAAAGAGATTTCAAGATATATGGATCTTTGAATTCACTAGACAAACGTTTTATAAAACCTAACAATTAGTTTTATTGATGAAATTACTATAATACAATTTAAATGTGAGTTTATCATTAAAAATGACGGCGTTAATAACCGAAATCGATCAAATATACTTATACTAACTCTATATTATCGAGGTACGTAATCATCATCATCATCTTATAGCGGTACAGCTCCGGGTGAGCTTTGGCCTTCATCACTATGCTCCTCCAAAAATGTCGATCTTGTGCCACTTGTTTTCAATTTGGGATTTGTAGGATTTGAGCATCGTTTTCCACGTTGTCTGCCCATCTGCTTCTTGGACTTCCTCTACCACGGCTGCTATCGGGCTTTCTATTCAGCACTACTGCTAACTTTCGACTTTCGTGCATTCGACTTACGTGGCCAGCCCATCATAGTTTTTGGACCCTTGCAAACCGTACAATGTCCTCACTATCAATCATACTATTGAGCTCGCTGTTGCTTCTGATTATATATTTTCCATTCTGTAATATTTTTGAGCCTAGTATTTTTCGCAGAATTTTTCTTTCAAATATGCGCAGGCTATTCTCCTCGCCCACGTTCACAGTCCATACCTCGCGCAAACATAAGTCAATATGGGTCGTATGAAAGTTTTATATATCGTTATTTTGGCTTTCCTTGATATTAATTTTGATTGAAGCAACTTTCTGTTTGCATAGTATCAGATATTTCCGGACTGAATTCTATTATGAATACAGCATTGCATACTATTATCACTTCTTATTGTTGCTCCGAGGTATATAAAGCGAAGTACGTCATGCATTGTGCAAATATCTTTCATTATTTTGTATTTAACTTCTACCACCACTTTCAGATCATTTACGACGACTTATGTGTACTCATTTGCTACAGTGTAACAATATTTAGTTGTGTATGGACAATGCCGGGAAACATATGGCCAATTTTTTGGAAATTGTAATAAATCAAATTAGAGAACTAGAGAATTGGGTGATAAATGTTCTATTATATGACAAGTAAAACAACAAGGATCATCAGTTTATATAACTTACAATCATTTGATAATATTATTTCCAGATTCATTGCAGCGATAATACGGTTCAACATCTTCCATGTAAATTTTTTCGAAATGGACAAATTGATTATATTTGAAACATTTTTCACGGTGGCTCCACCACCTCCTCTATACCACCTACTCATTTTCGGTTATTGTTCCATTAAAACCACATTGCCTGGCGAAATGGACTTACCTGCATTTTTGCTCTATATTTGAAGCATATGACAGTATAGACATTTCTATGTGATCAAATTTTTGTTTTAATACACTGAAAATCTACAAATGGTATATCCTCAAACTTAAACACACATAATATATTATAATCTAAGGCTAAGATCACTAAGCAACGCTCTTTTTTTAAAATTAATAAGCTTATATAAATAAATAAAGAAAAAAAATCTAACTATTATTATCACCCTTAATAGACTAGGCTATGCGGTTCACTTGATAATAATCGTGACACTTTTGTGTATGAAATTGGTATTACAATACATATAGACTTAAAATATATGACGAATAAATTGATCCAGCATGCATATTTTTATTAATATAATTTAGTACAAATTTTTAATTGCCAGTTTCTTTATTCGAAATTATTGTTTACATTTTGGATTGGAATTACATACATTTATTTTATAAATAACAGTTTTAATATTTTAATTTTCATTTACAAAAATTAACAATAATTTACTTTAACTAATACTTTTTTTTAAAACTAGCACAAAATTATTTGTTGTTAATAATTGTTGTAAATGTTGCCTAATAATTGAGCACCATTGAAAATACGATCATTTTCACAAGTAATGCCAAAATTTTCATCCTAAATTTTTGTCCAGGCGGAATTATTGGAAAACAAAGTCTAATATATGTCATTTTTTTAGTCTATTATGATAGAGATAAAAAAAAATACAAATTATAAGTAAATAAAACTTATTTGAAAATTCTATTGTGCCAAAAAAATAGCTTTGTAAACATTAAAAATTATATCGGAAAATCTCACTTTGTAAGAAAAATGTAGAAAAATGTGTAACAAAATGTAGAAAAATGTAATCTCACTTTGAGTAGAAAAATTTGACTCTCATAGTCGACTCAATCTCCATTTAATCGAAGTAGTTAGTACTTATATAGGGGTTTTTTTTAGTAAATTAAAAATAGGTAAAGATTGCATTTTCGCTCTGTATAATAAACACAATACAAGATCACCTGCAAAGAACATTAATTATTTCCAATTTAAAAAAAAAAAAAAAACAAATACGATCAAAATAATCAATCTCAAAATTTAAGTGTTAAATTTGCACTCATCTGTATACGCAGACGTACATTTATTCATCATCAAAAATGCAATATTTTTAGTACAAATTGATGAAGAAGAAAATTCTATACATGGTAAATCATTAATCATTTGGATTCATATAAATATCTATACATATATCATTATATATATATATATATATATATATTTTATTAAAAATTAATTTTTTGACACAATTAAAACCAGTTAACATAATTAATTTTTATATAGAATTGTGTTGAAAATTAATAAAAAAAATTATATATACAATAATTATTATTTAAAATACATCGAATATATTAATATTAAATTTAATTTATTATATACATGCATATAATAGGTACATATAAAATAAAATAAAATAAAATAAAATGTTGAAAAATATCTATATAATTAATAAATAATTTTCATTTTGATAATAACTCGTCAAATTCCATATTTTTTTTTATTTAAAAGAAAATCGCATTGCATGTATGTAAATGCAATCAAAATTCCATTAAGGTTAATTATTTATTTGTTTATTTGAATGCACCACACGTAAATAAATTGTATATTATGATTAAACATAAAAATATATTTCTGGTTTATTATATTTGGTTTGATTATTATTTTTTATATACTAGATATCTATAGATGTAGTCTGTAGTGTATATATACACATAGATGCTAAAATATCACAAAACGAAACTGTCATTCAAATGTTTAAAAGCCAAAGAAATTGTTTTATTTTGAATTTTCAATAATTTATAACAATTATTGTAAAATAGATTAATTGTAGATGCAAATTAAAAATCAAGAATAGAATATGTAAATGTAGGTATATAAAAATAATGATAAATTTCAAAAATTCAGTTTTTTAGAAGGCTATATTTAAATTTTGACAATAATTTTTATCGTTTGTAGTGATTTATAACGACTTTTTAATATCACTAGTTTATTTTTTATTTTATATTTTTTTCTTTATTTATCTGTGTTCACTTACAATTTTAATAATTCAAAGATAGTTACAAATTAATTCAATATAAATTGCAAAACAATTTTAAAATTGTAAATTTGCCCACTTTTTTTTAAAATTATACTAAATATATACTAAGTTTAGGACTCAGGAGACAACCAGAATAAAAATACTATACCTATTCAAGCTCCTAAAGTAACAAAAACGTTATTTAGTACTCCTAAATGTTTAATGGATTTAAAATACAAAAATAAAATAATTAACTAAATTATAAATCCGCCAATTCAAAGACTTTTTCCATCTCAATTTCTTTAAAATTCAATTTTAAGAAATACCTTTATATTAAATTTTCTTCCTTTATATTTGTTTAATATCCTTTTGATTATAACATCTACATATCTACATACCTATACATTTTCCAGCTTTTCTTTTTTATTCTACAAAACATTTTTTTTTCTATACTTCTAATAAAACTTAATTTTAAAGCGATGAAAATTTCAAATTAATTCTAATTTCATTGACACTATACAAGCCCACCACAATAAACTATAATGTCGGTACATATATATGTACATTGTACATATATATATATTTCTACATTATGTTTAAATTATATACTATAAAATAAAACAAGTTGTATATAAAGCTAAAAAAAAATATTTTACAATAAATACGCTACATCCATTTAGTAAAGAGTCAATCAACCTTACTAAAACAAAAAAAAAAAAAAAAAACAACAACTTTAAGTTTTGTACATCTATATTTAAATTTTATATATTTTTTATATGTATACATTCTATATACATTTTCATATACTAATATATACATGTATATAGAAGAAATTATAATTTTAACGTAAATAAATGCCTCCTAGAACTTGAATTTTTATTATAAAAATAAATAAAAAACAAAAAAATAAAGGTAAATTTAAAAATTACAATAATAATTACACAAAAATAGTGTTATATATATATATATATATATATATATATATAGTTTTATTTTATATAATAGAAAACTTATTTGATGTACATATATACTGTATTGTATATAAATATATATATAAAAATTTTCCAAAATTATTTTGTCACTTTTTTGCGCCAAACATGACAACAAAAATAAATTAAAATAAAACAGCTGAAAATATTATGATTAAGAGAGTATTTATTAAAGGAATAAAAATATAAAAATCAGAACCCCCCAACATTAAAATGATTATTAAAAAATAATTTTCACCTACCACAAAGTGGCACCAACTTTGTATTTAAACATTATTATTATTATTATTACTATTTTTGTTATTACTATTATTGTTATTATTATAATATTTTTGGTTTTCATTTCAATAATATTCTAAATAAAAAAAAAAAACATAGGTATTTTTTATAAAATTTTTCACAAAATATCGATTTTCTGCAAAAAATTCTAAAATAAAAATGCTTAAATTAAAAAAAAAAAATATCCCAAACCAAAACTCTACTTCTACCGGTTTAAAATAATTTCCACCTTATTTTTTATACCTACTACATTTTTCATTTAAAGAATATTGCAAAATTTCATCGCCATACAAAACAATATTATTGTGTTAAAATAAAACTCTTTAACATAAGCATAGCAGCATTTCATTTATTACCTTGTGGTGACATTTCAACAACAAACCTACCAACAAAATAATATTACTAAACTCGGATACAAATTTTATTAAATATTAAAATTTTTACCAAATCATTGAACGCATCTCAGCTGACTGAACTTAAAATGTTGAAAACAAGAACAAAAACATCAAAAAACAAATTAGAAAAAAAGAAAACAATAATAAAAAAGATTTTATAATTTCTCAAAAATCAAAATGCACAAAAAAAATTATTCTCTTTTACTCTTTTGGTATTTCTCTCATTCGCTTTTTTCATCTCTCTCTGAGAGAATCAATTGCAAAAGTAGAAAAAATTGCATAACTAAACATTTCTTTTCTACCTTTTTAATTTACACAATGTTTGTTTTTTGTATCATTACTGTTAAATATATTTCGAAATTAAAATAAACAAAATTCGAAATTGAATTTTAACAGTTTTATTTTTAAAAGAAAATAATTTTTTGTTTTGCAGATATTAGCTATATTTTATTTTAAAGTATAATATTTAACAGTTAACAGTATAAATATTCCAATCAGATTTTATGTTTAACATTTTTGTAGCACTTACGAAAATGTTATATGTATTATAATAACATTTTGTGTCATGTAAAATATTTGTTTCATGCTGTAATAATATTTTTAACATAGATATTTTGAATTTATATCGTGAAATAGAGTTTGTTGATTTATTTTACTGTCATTGCAATTTTGTTAGCATTATGTTCGTACATACATCAATTTTATATGATGAAATAAAATTTGTTGTATGGCATTATTTTTAACATAGATATTTTGAATTTATACCGTGAAATTTGATTTTGTTAATTTATTTACTGTCATTGCGATATTATTGGCATTATGATATAAGTTTTGGTGCATGTCATTATTTTTAACATAGATATTTTGAATTTATATCGTGAAATATATTTTGTGGATAGAATTACTGTCATTGCAATTTTGTTAGCATTATGTTCGTATATCAATTTTATATGATGAAATAAATTTTGTTTCATGCCATAATAAAATTTTTAACATTTATTTTCATACTATATAAGTATTTGTTGATTCAATTATATAATGTCATTTCAATTTTATTGTTAGCAATAGGTATGTAGTACCTGTTATATATACATATTTCCAATTTATATGATGAAATAAATTTTATTTGATTTAATTACTGCCATTGCAATGTTATTGTTAGCAGTTAAATTTTGTTGGTTTATTTACTGTCATTGCAATTTTGTTAGCATTACGTTCGTACATATTATACCAATTTTATATGATGAAATATATTTTGTTTCATGCCATAATAATAATATTTTTAACATATTTTCAACTTATATAGTAAAAATTGATTTTGTTGATTTAATTATATATACTATCATTACAATTTTATTGTTAGCAGTATGTAGTACCTATTATATACATACTTCCAATTTATAATATGATGGAATAAATTTTGTTGATATAATTACTGTCATTGCAATGTTATTAAAACAATATTGTTAGCAGCTAAATTTTGCTGATTTATTTACTGTCATTGCTATATTATAAGCATTATGTTGCTACATACATCCAATTTATATGATGAAATATATTTTGTTTCATGCCATAATAATAATATTTTTAACATATTTTCAATTTATATAGTAAAAATTGATTTTGTTGATTTAATTATATACTATCATTACAATTTTATTGTTAGCAGTATGGTACTATTAACTACTTCTCTAGATCACATATTAGATACACATACTTCCAATCTTCTTCTAGGTACACATACTTTCAATTTATATGATGAAAAAAATTTTGTTTGATTTAATTACTGTCATTGCAATCTTATTATTAGCAGTATGCATATACATACTTCCAATTTATATCGTGAAATAAATTTTGTTGATTTATTTACTGTCATTACAATTTTATTATTAACATAACATAATAAAACAATTTTAAAAAGTATGTATATAGATATAAAATAAAATTTGAAATTTAGATGAGAGCTTCAAAAGTACCAACAATACCTATAAATACTGTTAAATTTTAATAAATCATGACAGTTTTGTGTAACAATTTAGACAATAATTATTATTACAGATATTTCATGCAAGTAACGTAAATGTAAACAGTAGTATTATGGTAGAATTTTATATCAGAAAATAATTTTTAGTAAAATAATTTTATTAAATAAATTTAATTAGGTTTGTATTTAATACTTAAAAATATTTATTTTATTAATTATAAATATATATATATATATACATTTTTTCATTCAATTTTAACATTTTTTCAAATACTATCAACATTTTTTTAATCAAATTCAACATTTCTTCAAACAAATTGTTTGACAAAATGTTGAATTTGAATGGTAGTAAAAGTATAGTTAAATATATATACATATTATATATATAATATGGACAAGGACAACATATTAAATTATTTATAATAGCAAAATATTTAATAAAGTAAAATATATTTTTTAAATTTGATATAAAATTAGGTACTATCGTAACAAAACAAAATTTTAACGCCCAGTCAATAATCAGTAAAATCAATTAAAATTATTCAATACAAAATACGATAGTAAATAGGTTTAACTGGTTAATCCATATTTCCTTACTATTGTAAAGAAATTTATAGGATATCAATTCACGATTCGGTATCGGTAAAAATTGATAAATTTATAGGACCTCAATACATTCACAATTGATTTACAAAGTATAGAAATCAGTCTCTAAAAGATGAGCTTGATTTTGGATTCTGGTAGTACACAAAAAATAAAAATACAATTTTTTAAGTAGATTTACCTAATTAATAATTATTATCTATAATTAACAAAAACTATAAATAAATTATGGTTAGAGTTTTAATGTAAATTAATATTATGTAGTTTAACAACCAAATATGACTTACGAATGTAGGATCATGAATCGGTAGTATACCCCTTGAATTTGTTTATGCACATTGTTATTATATAGTTTAACAACCAAATTTGACAATTACCAATGTATGATCATGATGCAGTAAACCCCTCTGAATTTGGATTTATGCACAATGATTTTATGAAGTTTAACAGACAAATTTGACTAACGAATGTAGGATTATGATGCGGTAGTAGACCCCTTGAAATTGTTTATGTACATTAATATTATATAGTTTAACAACCAAATATATAATTTACGAAAGTAGGACCAAGCTGTAGAACCCTGGATTTATGCAAATATATATTATGTAGTCTAGCAGCCAAATATAACTTACGGCAGTAGGACGATGCAGTAGACCCACATGAATTCGGATAGTATGCACATTTGGATGGTAAATGCACATAGGTAGTATAGATATATACCCAATTAAATTCTAATTTATTTATAAGGCCTCAAAAAATATAATGGACTATTTTAATAAGTAAATACATTTTTTTTTAAATAGTAAAAATCACATCTTCTATTATTGAATATGCCATAATATAAACTTAAGATACATTTGGTGTTCATGTTTTGTATACGAATTATGAATATTTAAATACTTATTATACATATGTGAATATTTTAAATACTATCTCAATAAGGGGAGGGTTTTATTATTATATTTTTATTAATGGTATTTTTTTTTTCATTTTGCTAATTCATTTTTTTTTTTTTTAAATAGCAAACAATTATAATTGTGACTAACAATATATATATATATATATACATTCGCATATAACAAATTTAATCGAAATAAAAAATAATATTGACAATATATAGGTTTGTCTGTCATACATATTTTTTTGCTGATACAACACCATTCCTAAATTCCTGTTTTTTATTCTCTCATACAAATATTTTTTTATTATTTTTAATTTTATTCATTTTCTATCTCTATCTTTCGTTTTTTTTTTTCTTTTTTTCTCACGGTATTTTTACTATAGAAATTCAAACAAAAAAAAAAAATATTTTCTTTTTCAATATAAGACAAAAAAAAAAAATATATTTTATTATCTTGTACATATGTGTGTGACAAATTTTCTTTACATGTGTGATTGTTACTCTTTTTTCTACATTTAATATATTTTTTTGTGTACAAAAATATATATGCTATTTTGATACTGTAATTTTTATGTTATGATTGTGTACTGAAATTGATAGAAAAGAAATGAAAAAAAAATATATATATATAGAGAACGGGAAGATACAATTTGTTGTATGGTTGTATGGTTGTCAATAAAAATATAATCGAAGTGAACAGCACTGCAATGGATTTTTAATCATACATCTAAACATAACACCATTTTTTGCATGATGTTGGACTGTAATGTAATATTAGGAAGAAACGCAATGCGATAAAGAAAAAAATAACTAGATAATATTATTATTTCTTTATAAATCTGTTTATGCTTTGTTTATCTACATATTTTTTTTTTTTAATAAAATAGAAAAACTAAAAATTAATTTTGTTGTATAAACAGACAGGTGGTGGTTCAATTCAAATATAATTTCAGTTTATATGTATATAAAACCAAACGTGTAGTATATATTTAGATGACAAAGTAAACTAATAAGACAAAATGATTAGATGAATGTTATGTGAGACTGGTGTGGCAGATGAAAAAGATGCTATTAAATGAGAATTTCATTACAATACGATGGGCCCAGCTTTTATATTAATAAAAATAATAATAAAAAAAAAATAGAAATAATAAAATTAAATAAATTATTTAAAATATTTAAGTATTTTTCTGTTTTTAGGTAAATTATAAATTTTTATTTTTGAACAGAAGTAGGAGGCATTTACACAATATGTAGATTATAGATATACCTATTTATGTATTGAGATAATTTCTTAAGTTGATTTGATATTAATATCATATATGAATATGACTGTGTATTTATATGTGTTTATTTACAAAAAAAAAAAAAAAATATATAAAAACATAAAATTATTATAATCAAAATCACCCAATCAGTTATTATTTACCTGTGATTTTTATTCACTTATTTTTTATTTATTTATTTAATATTGTATATAGCTAGGTATATATTAATAAAAATTGTGGTATGGGTTTTATATGAATTTAGTTGAAATAAAATATCTTTTTTTTATAGTATTTATATTAAAATTTTGAATAATTGAAAATATTTAGAATGTTTTACACAATTATTTAAAATTGGGGATACTTATAATGAGTTGAATAAAAATGAGATTATTTAAGATTAAAAATAATTAATATATGTGTATATTTTATTATTAATTTTTTAAATTAATAATGAATGAATTAATATTCAGATATGATTATAAATATATTTTTAAATTTAATTTGAATATAGTTTGTTTATATTTATAGCCTTCTAATGTGAATGATTTAATAGCGCAAAAATAAATATTAGCATACTGGGTACCGCAAAGTTCATTCCTAACGTCCTCTACTATTCTTAATTTTTATAAATGTCATGTATTATGTATATAAATTACCCATATATTGTAAACTGTTCATTTGCAGATAATAGCAGCGATCAATTTCAAAAAAAATAATGAAATTAGATTTTTAAGTGTTATTTTAGATGACAAAATATGTTTGCAAGCCCATATCAATACACACTAGAGAATAAACAAAGTTGGTTATAAATGGAATTTTATTTAAATATAAAAATAAAATACCTGCCAAGTGTAACAAAGTTAAAAATGTATTATGCTCTTGGCCATTCGCAATGATCATATATATGGCAATAAGTATATGGAATAAAAACAATTATATTCAGAAAATAATATACCAATAGAGTATTGCTCAAAACTTTAGTACCCCCTAATACAAAAAAAATCAAATAATAATTTCAAATTAAAAATTTTCTATGTTATATTGGTCAAATGGTAAGAAAATATATTTTATTGTTTAGTTTTATTATCACTAATTTATTTTAAGTTAACATTTATATCAACAATTCGTAAAATTAAAAAATAGTACAAGTACAACAATATTAAGTTCAAAACTAAAGCACCCCTCTGTAAAAATATCATAAAAATATTTAAAATACTGCTATTTTTATTGACTGATTTAATTGACTGATAATATTTTTAGAAATGCATTTACGTCTTAAAACTATATTCCCAATTTAGTACTTATTTAAAATTTAATATGGCAGTAACAATTAGTAAAATTAAAGAATTAAAAATTTATTCAAAATAAGAATTAATAATTTACTTAAAAATATCATAACATGGCCCGGAATAAGTACATAGTGTTGAATTAAAATGGAAAATAATTTATGATTTTGAAGCAGGATTATCTCGTTATGAACTCAGTAAAAAATATTCTATAAATATAGGTCATAGTCATATCAAGATTAATTAAAAAATATAAGGAAACCAAAAATGTTGATAATAAGCATTCTGGTGGCATACAAAGAAAAACAACTACGAGAGAAGATTAAATGATTAAAAGAACGATTTTAAAACATCCTTCAATGTCTTCGCGAGATATACGAAAGCATTTGAATTTGGAAAATTTGGAAATCAGCGACAGCACAATTAAAAGAAGTGCTATGGAATTTAACTTACGCAGTTATCGTGCAGCGAAAAAATCTTTTATTTCTGAAAAAAAATCAAAAAGCTAGACTAAAATTTGCTAGAGAGCATCTGAATTAGACTATTTCGAAATGGAACTTTGTACTCTTTTCAGATGAATCTAAATATAAGATGAAATCAGATGGTATAAGGTACGTACGACGACCAAAACGGCAGAGATTAAACCATAAATATTGCATTCCTAAAGTAAAATTCGGTGGAGGAAACATTATGGTCTGGAGCTGTTTTCTCTGGGTTAGGTATTGGACCAATTCATCACATTCATTAAAATAATGGATCGTTTTGTGTGTATGTTGATATTTTAAATAATGTAGTAATGCTTCCACATGCTGAAGAAGAAATGTCACTGAAATGGCGATACCAGCAGGATAATGATCCTAAACACACAAGTTGCGAGATACTGGTTCAATGAACATAAAATTGAGGTTTTAGAGTGGCCTGGACAATCACCTGATTTAAATCCGATAGAAAATTTATGGGAAATAGTAGATCAGAGCTTAAATCGAAGAGACTGTATACCAATAACACTATGTTATTTAATGAAATAAAAGACAAATGGCAAAACATACCACAAACTGTATATTAATAATTTGATTTCTTCAATGCCAAGACGAATGACTGCTGTAATTAAAAACAAGGATTAATGGACGAAATATTAATCGTATTTTTAAACTCAAATCTATAAAAATAGCGGTATTTTAAATATTTTTATGATATTTTTACAGAGGGGTGCTTTAGTTTTGAACTTAATATTGTTGTACTTGTACTATTTTTTAATTTTACGAATTATTGATATAAATGTTAACTTAAAATAAAACTAAACAATAAGATATATTTTCTTAACATTTGACCAATATAACATACAAAAATTTTTAATTTGAAATTATTATTTGATTTTTTTTTGGATAGAGGTGCTTAAGTTATGACCGATACTGTATATGGACGGTATATAAGACCTTGCTAATATCACCACAATTCAAAGATATGTCCATAGATTTATCACAATATATAGATACGGGGTTGCAATAATAGATGAGCGTGCAAACTGCAAGTTTTCCAAAACAATAATTATTAAAAAATATTTTAAACTTGCTATAATGTTTTTATATTAGCTTGCTATATAATATATACATATAGATTATATTCAAAAAATAATATACTAATAGGGTGGTATTTATGAACGGTATATAAGACCTTGCTAACATCACCACAATTCAAAGTTATGGCTATAGATTCAATACAAGATATAGATACGATATTAGAACTGAATTAAGCAAGCTCAAATAATTTCAATTTCGGAATCAAGGCTGTATAGCTTTTTAACTGTATAATAATTTATTAATAATCGTAGACATTCATCGGGATTTCCTCAAGGAATTTCGTATAATAATATTATTGCTTCAGATCTTGAATCAACTTGCAATTTATTTACTCAGTATTTTGAATCTGTATTTGATAATTCATCAAATCACTCTACTTCATCAACTTACACCAATACTTGATGTGGGATCATTAGTATTATTTCATAATGATGTTTTTGATAAAATAAATAGCCTTAATCTAAACTTAGCACCTGGTGGCATTCCCAATGTGGTTCTAAAACATTGCGTCCAAGCTTTAATGCATCCATTATGTTGGATATTTAACAAATCCTTGGAATTGGATATATTTTTGGACGACTAGAAGATTTCAAGAAAACTTTCGTGTTGAAAACTATCGACCAATTGCCAAACTATCAGCGATTCCGAAATTATTTGAGGCCATAGTCAATGATAAAATTTCATTTTATGGTCAGGGATCGTAATTCTATTCATGATTCACATTTTAACATCTAAAGTAATATTTTATCATTTGTTGATAATACTAAATTATTTGCAGTAATAAAATGTCCAAATGATTGTCTTATCTTGCAGCAGAATATCGATAAATTCTTTAATTGGTATTGTTTAAATGGATTTATTGTAAATATCTCTAAATGCAAATATATATCATTTCATAGGAAGTATAGTGTTATAAAGTTCAACTATAAAGCTTCGATATAGCTAATGTCAACGAACATAAAAATCTTGGCATTATTCTTGATACGAAGTTAACATTTAATCACTATTTCGATCTTCTTATATCAAAGGTCTTTTCAAGGTTAGGTTTTATCAAACGTAAATCCAAAAACTTTTCAGATCCATGCACGTTTAAAGCTTTATATATCACATTAGTTCGTCCTTCTCCAATTTTTGGATGCCTTTCTACGCTAAGCATATCAAAAGAATTGAATCCATTCAAAAGGAAATGGTAAGATTTAGCCTCAGAAAATTTGATTGGCAACCTTTCACAACAAATTATGAGGCAAAATGCCTTCTTTTCGATATACCTACTTTTGAAGTCCGACATAAAGTTGCTTCTGTTGTGTTTTCTTATGACGTTTTGTCAGCCAAAAATTGATTGTCCATTTCGTCTATAGACAATATAATATTTATGCAACAACTCGTGACGTCAGAAATAGCCTTTTTTTTATATATTAGTGCACATAGGACTAATTATGCTTTCTTTGAGTCATTAGTAAATTCCCAACGCTTGTTTAATGAATGTTATTCGGTGATTTGATCTAAATTTTAGTGAAGTTGTTGTTAAGGAAAATTGCTATGTATCCTATATAAGTATTAAATAAATAATATATTAAGTTATTTTTTTTTTCTATTTTTTCTATATTGTATTTTTTAATTTACATTTTAGTTCATAAGGAAAATCTTTAACGGCATAGCGGAGTAGATTGGAAATAAATAAATAAATAAATAACACTCTACCCGTGACGATAAAGAGCTTCTTGGAAATAATTATAAGATAAAATTGAATTGCATAATCTTTGCCTATATATTAAACATTTATCGTAAACTTTGTAATTTACGTTTTTCAATTTTTTAATGCTTTTTGTTTCAACCAATCTCCCTTATTTGAAATTTTTTTGTTTTATTTAAATTTTCATTAATTAAATTTTTTTTTTTTTATATACATTTTAGATTTTTTTGAAATTGTTATTAGTTAATGCTCAATTCAATTTATTTATTTACTTCAATATCCAATCGGATTTCGAAAATTTAAAAACACTAACGTCCACTGGCGACTGGCTGCATAATACAACAAAACAGCATTTGGTGACAAGACGTACTAAAATAATCTGTTACAAAAGTCATTCAATTGTAAAATATCAAATGTTACTTATGGTAAACAAAACAACTGTCGGCTCTTCTGAGGGAGATGTTGTATCGGCGTAGGACCTAATGACCATTTACTTCAATTCCTAGTTTTATATAGAAAAACAGTATAAGAAAAAAAGCAATTAATGCTTATAAACTACTCGATGTAAACATAAGGTATGTATGTATGAGTTATAGAACAAAAAGAGACCTTTCCAACAGTATATAAATATTGTGGATGTTTTATGGTAAAATCTTAAGGTATTTGGTTTTTCAAGAAAGAAAATAAAGATTGTATTTTTTTTGCAAAATTTTCTACTTTGAACTACAATATCTCCATAACGGCAACACTGATCATCATCAAATAAATGCTAAAATATGCTCCATACTGTTGTCTTTCTAAAATATATAACTGGACATGTATATATTTAATAGATCAAGCAATATAACGGTTTTGATACAAAAACATCAAAACAACAAGGATACTTTCAAATGTCCTTTTCGTCCTTAAAGGATAAAATGCGCCACTAAAGATATATAGTTTTGGAAACCTAAAAATTCCAGCTATCATTAGGATATGGTCATTAGGTCCTACACCGATACAACATCTCCCTCAGAATCCCCTAACTGGCCGTTGCTAAGAACCACGATTTTGGCATACTTTCTACGATATTTTTAGCCAATTATAGTATAGATATGGAAATACCGCAATGGTGGATCAATTAATTTTCCATCGGTTGAAAAAACAAGTCAGCATAACATATTTTGAATTATTTTTGTTTTAATTTTTAAACTTTGAAGTAATTATTTTAGAAATAACTTCGAGCTTAAAAAATTAAAATAATATTCATTAATAATAGTAATATTCAAAATCAATTCAAGGATTTTAATCCTTAAAAAAATAAAAAAAAAAATCAAACAAAAAAATAACGATTAAAAATAACAGATATCAAATTAAAAATGTTTGATTAAATTTTATTAAAAATCTATTCGGATGTTTTAAATACAACTTAGTTTTAATTGTATTTTCTAATGCACCTAGAATAGCCGGTTTTCACTTACCTACCTATCTTTGAGCTGTAAATGCACCAGAGTTGAGTTAGTACTCATTAATAAAAATAAAGAAATTATACTACCGTACTTAATGTACGAAAAGGTGGTAAATAAAAATATAAATAAATTTAAAAAAATCAAATAGAATGTTCCAATATTATATATATAATATACCAGTAAGTGTCACTCGAATCGTTGTTTAATATTGAAATTATATTCAAATATATACAATATATTATATAATATATTTTTATATTATATTATAATATATATTTCAATAAATAACAACCCCATAAAAATTATAAATTTGGTAAAGAAAGACGAAAATAAATTCATTGTATTCAGTATTGAGCCAATTTTAACAGAAGCAGCCTCAAGAAGCAAATATATACAATAAATGGACTACACAGTCGAGTCGTGGCATCAAAAAATAATAATTTGGGTTTAAGTATCCTTCCTGAAGCAACTTGAGTAGTCGATTTCTACCTATCTACCTTTCTGTGAATATGAAAAGGTGGTGCAAATGCACTCATTATTAAAAAAAAGGTAGATAGGTAGAAATCGGCTTAAAATAAATTCATTGTATTCAGTATTGAGTCGATTTTAACAGAAAGAGCCTCAAGAAGCAAATATATACAATAAATGGACTACACAGTCGAATCGTGGCATCAAAAAATAATAATTTGGGTTTAAGTATCCTTCCTGAAGCAACTTGAGTAGTCGATTTCTACCTATCTACCTTTCTGTGAATATGAAAAGGTGGTGCAAATGCACTCATTATTAAAAAAAAATTGCAGAGCCGTACTTAATGTACGAAAATGTAATACTCTACTTAAGTTACTGTCAAAAACATAAACAAATTAAACAAATCAAATTGAGCGTTCCAATAGAAATGCGATTAAATATACTTGTAAGTCTCATAGAAATTTTCATTCAATTTTCGGTTGTATTGTATTCTCGTTGTTTAATATTGAAATTATGTACAAATTTTATTGTAGTATAAAATTTGAATTGTTATATTTTGCAAAATTTATAAAATTTCTAAAGAAATTCGAAAATATAGCAAAATACCACCATCGCGTTAAAAAAATTTTCATCGGTTGAAAAAACAAGTCAGCATAACATATTTTTAATTATTTTTGTTTTAATTTTTAAACTTTGAAGTAATTATTTTAAAAATAAATTTCAATTTAAAACTAACAAAAAATAACGAACATTATTTGAGCTTAAAAAATTAAAATAATATTCATTAATAATATTAATATACAAAATCAATTCAAGGATCAAACAAAAAAATAACCATTAGAAAACAGATATCAAATTTATGCTTGATTAAATTTTATTAAAAATCTATTCGGATGTTTTAAATATAACAAAACAAAAATAAAAAAAAATAGCACAAATTTTAATTTTCATATCACCGATCAAAGGATAAAAAAATAACTGATATCATTGAATAATATATAAAAAATAATAATTTATCATATATACAAATTCAAATCATTAAAATTTACGAGGATATGTTTTTACATTTTTTTTTTTTTTACATTGACAGCTAAATTATCTAAATATATCTTATAGAATAATGTACCTACTTTTTATTAATAAATAATAAAAAATATAATTGAAATTTACTTCTTTTATTTAACTCTATAATAATAATTAGCATTATTACATTTTTATTTTTTGTTTGCTTTCTAAAACAGAACTCTTAAAAAATAATTCAACTATTCATAATAAATATATAGAAATAAATTGTTTTTGTTTTTTTTTTCTCTCTAACAATTAAATTAAAATTGATCATAACTTTTATATTAATATATTCAGGAAAGTAAAAGGACATTTTAACTCATTTTTTCATTTTTAAAGGATCCCAATTCAATTCAGTATGGAATACATACTATAATGTGCATATATATATATATATGAGATGATATCATTTATCTTACTTAGGAATTCAACCGCCCAGAAACGACAAATGTTCTAAAAATTCAAATTTTAGATCCTCATAACAATAAAAAAAAACAAAAAATCATAACAAAAAAACAATTTTTTTAAATCAAAGAAAGAATTATGTGAAAAAAATTACATCAAAAATCAATAAGTTATTTAAAGGACACATTTGATATATGTATTTAAATGAATGAATATCCTTGCTTTTAAAATAGCAACAAAAAAGGGTTTTGATTTTTTTTTGTATTAGTTTTTATTGTTATTTTCTTAATAAATCAGTTTTTCTCTATACCTTTGACTCATTCATTCTATTTCCCTCTCACTCTAACTCTATATTTATCAATATTTCAGTTATATTTTAACTTTCTCTTTATAATATTTAGTGTGGCAAAATAAAAGCACTTCCTGTTAAAAGGATATGGAATATAATGTTTTTTTTTTCTTTTATTTGGTCGTGACATTAACAAAAAATATAAAATAAAAAAATAAATAAATTAATATATATATAGAAAGGAAAACAAGGACTACAATTGATTCAAATCTTCGAGTTGGTATGTTTTTTGGTAGTTGACTACAACAACAATCAAAAAAAAAAATAATAATAATAATAACAACAATAGAAGACAATATAATCCTAATCTACTATCGACAAAAATGTCATTTGCATAGAAAACTAATTATAAAAATAATAAAAGCAAAAAAAAAAGAATAAAAAAAAAAAAGTGAAAAGTCAAAGGACCTTTCAAGAATTTTAGAATAAATTTTAGTGAAAATATTTTTTCCTAGTTTACATTTATTGCTATTTCTATTGTTTGTAATATAAAATTCAATATAGTTTTTTATTTTAAAGGAATTTAATTGTTTGTGTTTATTTTTACTTTTTTGAATATATTTAAATCCGTCGAGTACGTACTTATGAGAACCTATTAGAAAACAATCAATTTGTTTTTTTTTAATTTACAAATTTAAAATCAAAATATATAATTTAGAGTATATCACAATATAATGCCTTACAATAGCACGAATATGTGTACCTAATCTGAAAGTTTGATTAAATCAATACTAGGAGATATATATATATATATATATATATATACCTGTAAGTGTCATGTATGAATTTTCATTCGATTTTCAGTGGTGTATTCTAGTCGTTAAATTTTTATATTTGCAATTATGACCAAATTTTATATTTGAATTGTTGTAGATTAGAAAATTTGGCATAATATTTAAATAAATAACTCCATTTTCCGGAAATAATATACAATTTTTCGAGAATATGGACCCGAAGAAAAATAATAAATTTTCTAAAGAAAGATAAAAATGAATTAGTTGTATTCTTTACTGAGCTTATCTTAACAGAATGAGCCTCAAGAAAAATAAACAACTACAACAAATGGATACTTATTTACTTCTTGAGGCTCCTTCTGTTAAAATCCGCTCAATATTGAATATACAACGAACTAATTTTCGTCTTTCCTTACAAGATTTATAATTTTTATGGGGCTGTTATTTATTGAAATATATATTATAATTTCTATATAAAAATATACTTATAGTACAATCATGGCATCAAAAAATAATAACTTAGTTTTATTATCTTTTCTAATGCACCTAGAGCAGCCGATTTTCACCTACCTACCTACCTTTGAGCTGTAAATGCACCGGAGTTGACTTAGTACTCATTAATAAAAAGAAATTGTACTACCGTACTTAATGTACGAAAAGGTGGTAAATAAAAACATAAATAAATAAAAAAAAATCAAATTGAATGTTCCAATCCAAATGTTATTAGATATTAAATACCAGTAAGTGCCAGAGACATTTTCATTTGATTTTCAGTTGTATTATATATATATTTTTATATTATATTATTATAATATATATTTCAATAAATAAAAACCCCATAAGAATTATAAATTTTATAAAGAAAGACGAAAATAAATTCGATGTATTCAATATTGAGCCGATTTTAACAGAAGCAGCCTCAAGAAGCAAATATACAATAAATAGACTACACAGTCCAATCGTGACATCAAAAAATAATAATTTTGGTTTAAGTATACTTCCTGAAGCATCTTGAGTAGTCAATTTCTACCTATCTACCTTTCTTTGAATATGAAAAGGTGGTGCAAATGCACCGGAGTTGAGGTAGTACTCATTAATAAAAAAAAGTTGCAGTACCATACTTAATGTCTGAAAAGGTAATGCGATTTAAGTTACTGTCAAAAACAAATAAATAAAAATGCGATTAGATATATGTATACCTGTAAGTCTCATACGAATTTTTATTCAATTTTCAGTCGTATTGTATTATCGTTGTTTAATATTCAAATTATGTACAAGTTTTATTGTAGTATAAAATTTGAATTGTTATATATTGGAAAATTTGGTATAATATTTCAACCTAATTAAATTTATAAAATTTCTAAAGAAATTCGAAAATATAGCTGTTGATTTCAATATTAAGCCGATTTTAATAGAATGAATCTCAACTAAAATAGACAACTGCAATAAATTGATTATAGTCCAGTCGAGGCATCAAAAATGAATAACCTAGTTTTAATTATCTATCCTGAAGCATCTAACGTTGCCGATTTTTATCTATCTACCTTTCTTTGAATATGAAAAGATGGTGCAAATGCACTAGAGTTGAATAAGTATTCATTAATAAAATTCTAACGAAAAAAAACACAATAAATTGACTATAGTCCAGTTGGGGCATCAAAAATGAATAACTTATTTTTGATTATCTTCCTTGAAACATCCAGAGGGGTCGGTTTCTATCTATCTACCTATTTTGAGCTGTAAATACTCAATTGAGCTGTAAAGACAAAAAATGTACTACCATATTGTACGAAAAGGTAATGATATCTAAATTACCTATTGTCAAAAACATACAAAAAACAATCTAATCAAAATAAAGTGTGCCAATTCAAATGTGAATGAATACTAATATAAATATCAAATGCAAACTATAAACTATATTCTCAGTACATTCAATCTAAATGAAGCTTAATATGAATACTAATTTAAATATCAAATCAAGATTCAACTAAGTCGTCAGCACTGTCATGTCATATCAATATCAATATAAATGGAACTCATCATACCACTCTATATATCCAATTTTAGGGCTATTAATAATGATAGAAAATATTTTATTCTAATTGTAATGCACTTACAATATATAATATAAATAAATATAATATGAAACAAATATAATATGAATATGATCATTTGACAAACATCTGACACCATTTCTATATCAAAGGCGTTTAAATTTCATTAGATAAGATTATTTATCAACTGTTTCATTGCTAAATTTACTCATTAGGACTAAAATTCGTTGAAGATTTCACTTAAGATTCAGAATAAAACTATACAAATACAATTTTAACAATTTGTACTAACATCAGAACTCACAACACTATTAATGCATTACTCATACTCAATTCAACTATGTACTACCAATATTCTATAGATTGAAATGAGCATTCATAACTGAATATTTCAAATAATAAAGGGGGTAAAATCTAATTTTTCATTATTATTATCATTTTTTTTTATTTTTATTTTTAACTATAATCATTTGAACATAACGTGTTCAAAGGTTTTACCAAAAAAATATTCCCAATAATCATAAAAAAAAAAACAATAAATTCAATTTATTTAAAAAAAAAAAAGGATATCTTCTCATATGTTAGCTTTAAAATAAAAAATTTGCATATTAAAAATTAAAAACGACATCACAACCATCAGGACTACTCTATAACAGCAATATGTCATGAATTATATGCAACCCATTTAATGATGAAAATTCAAAATGCACAAAATAATTAACATACATACATAATACACATATCAAAATAAAATATCTTTTATTATAAAAATAAAATGTATATATATATATATATATATATATATATATATAAAACAAGTTACATTCTTAACTAGATGTATATTATACAACATCTGATAAATATACAAAGTATATATGGGATTGGTATTTTTTTATGAAATTATTTTTAGGCGCGCATTCCCATAGGACATCTATACCCATTTATTGTGTGTATATATATATATATATATTTTTTCAATCCATTTGATTATAAATAATTATTACAATTCAAATACCTAACTATATATAAAAGTAATTTCGGCTTTTTAGTTTTCGTTTTTTTCTTTTTTGTCAATTAAAACGGAGAAAAATGGGTGATGATATCCTTAAAAAGGACTCAATAAATAAAATAAAAATAAAAATAAAATTTGAATATTTTCAATATATATAGAATTTATTTTTCGATTATGTATAAAAAATAATATTATTAACAAAATATAAGGTGAGGCCAAATAATAATGATTATACTACAATTTAAATGTGGTAATATTATAAATTAAAAATACTAACAAAAAAAATAACAATAATAATAATAAAAAAATTTTAATAATAATCAAATAAATTTTATTGATTCGAATAATATCAATGAAATTTGTTTGAAAATCATTTATTATTGTATATATATGTATATATAGAGTGATATATAAGAAAGAAAAATTGAAAAAAAAATAACTGGTGATGAAATCTTATTCAAAGGATTTGAAAAAGGATATTCATATACAATGATAACAAACAATGAATTAATTATTATTCAGGTATCAGAAATAATGCGTATTCATATACAGTTATAATTACTGTGGGAAAACTTAAAAAAAAAAATTATTTTTTTTTTATAGATTTTGGATCTTGAAGGATCAATTTAATAATTTTAATTTTCATAAAATTCATGAATTTCATTTTTTGAAGTGGTCTTAAATTAAATTTAAAAACTATTAAAAAAAAAATTTGTTCTTAAATCGATTCAATTTTTTACTAAATAAATTATAAATAACGGTTCAAATCCTAATAATATATGAATTCTATTATCCTAGAATTATTCCTAGTAATGAATAATAAGCCAATTTTATAATAGGTTAACTTTTTAAGTACAAAGTTGCTGCCAAATGTCAAAAACGTATAGCAATCAACACAGTCACAGAATGCAAAACGTTGAAAGCGTTAAAATGACATTTTTTTGAACAACAATATAAAAAAAATAGTAAATAAAAGCAACTGAGAGTGTAATAATAATATATAAAATAAATAATAAATAGTTTAATTAAAATATTTAAAAATAAACATTAATGTACACTAATTAAATAACAGTAAAAAAAATAAAAATTGAAGAAATATTTGTAAAATATGACAACAAAAACCATTTGTGTTATCGACAGCTCCAATGTGACATCCTCCCATCATGTACCACTTGAAAATTGGTGTACTTTCGGTTCACTTTTCCTATTTTATAGATATCTAGTTGGTTTAGGCTCTTGTTCAGAATAAATAAAAACATTTATGCGATCCCTCATTTCCGCCGACTAACAAGTGAGTTATCAAGTGCTCACTTCTACTCAGTGCAAATTCCTAGGCGGCGCAAAACTGGCTATTGAATTTTGTTTGTCGTCAAGTTTTCTGGAACCATATTCCAACAAAAGAAAACCCCTGAAACGCATTTCCACCGAGAAACAAGTGAGGCATCAAGTGCTAACTTCTACTTAGTGCAAATCCCTAGGCGACACAAAACTGGCTATTGAAATTTGTTTTCTATCAGATTTTCTGGAACCATATTCCAACAAACGTGTTTCTCCAATACAAAAATATAATTACGTACAATCTGAAAGATGATGAAGTGATTAACAAATTTATTCAAAATGTCCCTAAAAATACTATAGTTGACGTTTCTTGATGAGATACTCATGTTGTATTTAGCCAAATTGTTACCGGAATATTGGGGTTGAGGCTTGGTTCGTTTGAAGGTATTAAAAATAATAAATTGCTATAACTGAATTGTATATAATTATTTTGTTCAAGAACAAGAAATGCTTCTGTAGGGATGAAACCGGATTTTAGTGTATAATAATTTAATGTATTTATTTTTTGGATATGCAGAATTTGAAATTAAGCTGTTATTTTAAATATTAGCAAAATGAAAAAATTAATTCTAAAAATGTTTGAAGAGTTATACAGCATGGCCTAAATGCCAAAAGTAGCGGGTTGTAATATTAGCGGACCGGATTTATTCCGTTTTAATAAATATTAAATTAAATTAAAATTATACAGCGTTTTATTTGACACAGAACGCAAATGTTACAAAATATTAATCTCTGGCTTACGATAGCAACCTGTACATGATCTCAGATTATTTCTTTCCCCCTTTTTGGTATAAATCACCATTTTGATCTCATTTATCCATTAGCGAGCGGTTCTATTGTTATACCAAATTCGGCAACCATAGGCCGGAATATGTCTGAGTGTATACTATTATTTTAACTCTGACGGATACAAATTTTGATTAAAACTATTTTTGGGCTATTGCAAGTACCTTTCTTGCCGAATTACTAATGTGTTTAGTGTAATTAAGGTTATATTGGAAGACTACCCCTAGATATTTTACGATTTTTTTGTTTCCTAATTTAATTTTTTTTTTTCCAAGGCGGCCCTAATATGTGTCCGGAATTTAATATTACTTGACGCTTTGATATGGAAATTATTCCAATTTTGTCGAACGTTCTTATTAGGTTTTCATTTAATGATGTCCGAAATAAAATAGTCTAACATTTTCCAAAAATTCACTCTAATTTTCCAGAGTTAGTATAGCAAAGCATAGTTAAACATTGACTGTAATTTATATTGAATATCAGTTATAATATTTTGTTGCCCGTCATGTAAAATATATAAGGTTATTGGCAAATGCTAAATTATTACTTATATAGAATCTGAAAAAACGGGAACATAATGAAAAATGATTTTCACATACAACAATAGGTTTACTTATAATTTTTTTTCTCCTATTACTCCACGTGGGAGCACAGGGCTTCGATAGTGAACCTCCATTCGATAGTGAACCGAAGTGAGCCATGTTTTACTGCCATATATATTAATGTTGACTTTACACATTCTCTGAATATTGTTAGCTTTGTTGTTCTCGATATTTGGCTCCGCCATATCTTCATTAGGCTCCCAAATGTTGTTCTTGCCTTCTTTATACGGCTGTTGACATCTTATTCTGTTGTACCTCCTCTTGATGTTATGATGCTCTCCAGGTAGTTGAATTCTTCTACGTATTCTATCTGTTGCCCACCACTCATTGTTATTGGCTGACTATCACTGTTGTTTGTCCTCATTGCTTCGGTTTTCTCGATATTTAATTCCAGTCCCCATTTCTTTGCTTCTTCCTGTAATCAGCTGACTTTGTTCTGTAGGTCCCTTTGATTTCTTGATATGAGGCATACATCATCTGCGTAATCTAAGTCTTCTAAGTTGCCGAAGAGATCCCATTCTATTCCGTTTATTCCAGTGCAAACTTCTCTTAGAGTATCGTCTAGTTATTGTGTTGAAGAGAAGTGGAGATAGTGGACATCCTTGTCTAACTCCTATATTGGCTTAGAATGGATCACTGATCTTACCTCTGTGTTGAACTGTTGTCTCTGCATCTTTATACATCGCTTTGATGATGTTGATGATTTTTTCAGGAACTCCCTTCTTTGTAAGTGTTTTCCATATTGCGCATCTCTTGTCGAATGCTTTTTTAAAATCTATGAATAGTAGATATAGTGGGGCATTCCATTCTACTGATTGTTTAACTATGATCCGTAAAGTAATTGACTGGTCAACACAGCTTCGGTTTGGTCTGAAACCTGCTTGCTCTTTCCGTAGTATTGGTTCTAGTACTTCTTCTAATCTTTTCTTTATAATAATTGCTATTATCTTATGAATAGTATTTAGAACCGTGATTCGTCTCTAGTTGCTGCAATTTGCCAAGTCTCCTTTCTTAGGTGTCTTGACAATCATTCCTTTCTTCCATGATGGTGGTACATTCTCTTCTATCCATGCTTTCCTGATGTGGGGTTCAATTGTTTTTGCGAATAAGTCAGGGTCCAGTTTGGCTATTCCTGCTGGAATTCCATCTGTTGCTTTGTTGTGCTTCAGGATATTGATTGTAGCTTTGATTTCTTCTATATTTGGAGCTTGAGTAGATATTGGCAGTCCCTCAGTTGGGTAGATATTTGCATTGTCTCTGTTTCGTATGTCTGTTTCATTATTTGTACTTTCTTCATTGCTCAGTTCTTGGAAATATTCTTTGCATCTCTTTAATTGATCCTCTATGGAGCGCACCATTTTTGTCTTTAATTGGTTTGTTTTGTTGTTCCGACTGGTTTGTTAAGTTCTTGACTATGCGATGCAATTTTCTCAGGTTATGTTGCTGTGCTGCTCTTTCTGCTTCTCCGGTTAAATTTTGTAGAAATTTACTTTTATCTCTTCTTGCTACTAAATGAGCATAATTAATAAATATTATCAGCAGTTTCATTGCACAATTAAACATTCGAAATTGAAGTGCTTGCAATAAAAATTAGGTAACTTTACTTAGTTTTAAAAGCTTGGTTAAATAAAAAAAAAATGTTTAAATATGTTTGTGTGTAATTTTAATAATATTTTTTTTATACATTATTATTTTCAGTGTTGTTACGAATAGCCTGAGATTATTTGTCGTTTATCTCTAAACTAACTCATTTTTACTATGCAAATACATAGATAGATATGTCCATTTAATTATTTGTATCAGAATTAAAGGTTTTGTTGTTACACGGTTTCTGATTCACCAAAAGAACTGATTTTTAGCTGAATGTATTGTCATTAGTTAGTATAGTGTGTAGATATAGTATAGTTGTAGCACAAAAGTGATAAAAGGCGGCTTATGGTATTTTTGCCGCAACCCTTCAATTGTTATCAAAACCAGACAACTGTTTCTATTAAATTAAATAAATACTTTTATAATTTCAATAAAACTTTAAATATTTACATTTTTATTTTGTATATACAATTTTTTGAATTTTAATTTACAAATATTGCAAATATTCAAAACTATTAAAAATGTCCCCTTTCTAAAATGAATGCTACAAAACAAAAAAAAAAAACACCAAATTTCATATTTTAATAATCAATAATTTATCAATAAATTTATGCAAATTTTTTAATTTCACTTCAAAAATCTATCACAATACATACAAAACCACACTTCAAATAATATCCTTTTTAATAATAAACATTAATTTTATATAAGTAAGTATGTACTTCTAATATAATATACAATGTACAGTTATAATTATTTTATTATAAAAAATATTGCACAATTTTTACTACGGTTATTTGTATATATATGATTATGAAGAGCATATTTTTCTGGAACACCACATAATGCAAAAATAAATATCCTCTTTATTTTATATATATATATATATATATATATATATATATATATATATATTTATTTAACTACTTGTAAATTATATTTTATTATCCTTTCAATCGTATTATTTAAAAAAAAAAAAACTACAGTATAAAATCAATTCTAAGTTCATATTGCGTAACAATCGGTTAAACAAAAAAAAAATAAAAACAAAACAAAAATAAACAAATATGCAAATTACAACAGAATTTCACTTTTCTCCACAGGATATCGATACGGATTAGTAGTGGTTTTTCCTTCTTTTTTTGACTTTTAATTTTCAATACATACCTACTGTTTTTCATTTTAATTTTTTGCAAATTATTTAAGAAAAAAAACTTTAATCCTTTTTATAAATATCCTATTTTAAATTTAAATGTATTTGCATTAGGGTGGACTTGATTTTTTAAGTTGTGTTTTATCTACTTTTATAACTTTATAATTAATTTGTCATTTGTTATTGATTTTCTAACTTGTTCATCATCATCATAGTGCGCTACAGCTCAAGGGAGCTGTGGCATTATGTTCCTCTATTAGAGTCTATCTTTGGCAATCGTTTTCGAATTTTCAACTTTTGCGCATCATTTTCCACGTTATCAGTTCATCTTGCTCTACCTCTTCCTCAATTAAGATCAACACGATAACTAAATATCTTCCTTTGTGGTCTTTTATCTTCAATTCACAATACATGGTCAGCCTTTAGATTTTGCGCTTTTATAAAACGAACAATACTCACGTAACAATTTTATTGCTCTTTTACACTCTTTCGCACTCTTATAACACTATTATAAATACTCTTATAACAGTATTAGTGTTAATTTGAGTGCTCCGCAATTGTTGCGAAACGTTATAAATACATTAAAGCACTAAAATGGAGAATCCTATAAGGCACCGGAGCAACTGTTGTAATATTGTTGTAGGATTAGTATACCTATATATATTAGTGTATATGTTTTTAATTTTGAAATGAAATTCATTTGAAATAATTTATATTATTCGAGAGTGAGAAAGGTAATTATTTTTTATTTTAAAAATATAAATGTATATTTATTTCATGAAAAAGGGAAATAGATATCGAATAGATATTTTGATATTTGTATGTAAATGATTTATAATATAAAAAATGTCTTACTAATAAATATTATTTTGCGGTTAAGAATAATTGTAATAATATTTATAATTATTGTGACCAAAATTTGGCTGGGAAAGACATTTTACATTGACATTTTAAGAACATCTTATCATCTTATAGCAATATTAACCATATTATTCCCATAAAAATATCATTATAACACTTGTAGTGCTTATCGGGAGTCATATAGGAGTTTTATAGCACTAATTTTGTTTTTATAACAATCAAATGTTACGTGGGATATCTAACCCTTCAATTAAGATGTCAAGCTAACTGTTACTGTGCTTCTTTAATATTAAAGAGACTCACATCGTTATTGCTGTGAAAATTTTTCGTAGTATTTTTCGTTTTCGAAAGTTCGAAGCGCTTTTTTATCAGCAATTGTCATTGACCAAACTTCACACCCATATGTAGCTACTGGGTCTATAATAGATTTATAAATTGTAGGTTTGGTACGTTTCGGTAACAGTTTTGATTGTATTATAAACTAAAATTATTTTTATTTGGTTTTTATTTCTCCCGAAGAAATGGTGAATCAGTCTTTTAATAGAAAGTTGGAAATGCAAGGTGAGTAGTTGGGTAAGTGGAGATTGTTATCTAAATTAAAATTCAATGAAACTATACAAAGCAGAAAAAACTATCCAGATGTATAGCATCCTTGAATATTCTTCCAGATAGGAGAAATAGGTAGGGTACACTACTTTTAGCTATCTGTAATTGACTACTTCCCAAGAAAATAATGTTAAGTATAGGGCTAAAAATATTCACATATATTTTCAATGATATAATTAGATTGAGCTACTTTCTGGAAGCATGAAAAATAGCCTACATTATAATGATAGCTAAGCCGAAGATGATACCCATCGATATTACTTCGAACCGCAAATGATTTAATTGACCTGACCTTGTAATGTAGCCAAACGTACCTAACTGACTTGAGCTAAACCGGGGAAGATACGCAACGTCAGAACTTCGAACCGCAAATGATTTTGACTGTGTAATGTAACAAAACGTATCTGACTTGAGCTAAACCGGGGAAAGTATCCAACGATAGAATTTCGAACCGAAAATGATTCAATTGACCTGACTCTGTAATGTAGCCAAACGTACCTAATTGACTTGAGCTAAACCGTGGAAGATACGCAACGTCAGAACTTCGAACCGCAAATGATTTTGACTGTGTAATGTAACAAAACGTATCTGACTTGAGCTAAACCGGGGAAAGTATCCAACGATAGAGTTTCGAACCGAAAATGATTTAATTGACCTGACTCTGTAATGTAGCCAAACGTACCTTACTGACTTGAGCCAAGCCGGGGAAAGTACGCAACGTCAGAACTTCGAACCGCAAATGATTTTGACTGTGTAATGTAACAAAACGTATCTGACTTGAGCTAAACCGGGGAAAGTATCCAACGATAGAATTTCGAACCGAAAATGATTTAATTGACCTGACTTTGTAATGTAGCCAAACGTACCTAACTGACTTGAGCCAAGCCGATAAAGTACGCAACGATAGAACTTCCAAACGTAATCTACTATCGCTAACAAGATTAGAATATATCAGTAAGATGGTTATCACAGAATAATGTATTATAGACAAAAATATCAGAATACTTCAACTCCGCTCCGATTATTTCTGCAGAAAAGATGAAGAAAAATACGAAATAGAGGAAACAAACAATTGATGATGAAGATGATGAAAAATATAAAACAATCGTGCATTTGCACCAACCTCACAATAGCTCACCTAAAGAAAAATGCATCTAGGATCCTACTTCCTACATCACTAGGTGTGATCTTGTAGATAGGAAAATTAATTCAATCACTTTTTTTTAATCAATCACTTTGTAAAAAGCTAGGATCAGCGTAGAGTTTGATCGGTGCAAAAAATTTAGCTTCCGTGACACTTCAATGAACCTTATTGGTTTAAATGTACTGACTCTGGCAGCAGAGAGAAGGAGGAGGGGAGAGAGGGGAGGAGGAATAGTAAGAGTAATGTTGATGAAAGTAGATAGATGGGTAAAAGAGGACATATTTTTTTGTAAGTTTATAGTATAAATTTTTTTAAACTCATTCACTAGTAGCTCAAACCGATCAAATCAGGAGTAGTCTAGCAAGTCCAACGCTACAATATGTACTTATGTGCTTTTAACTTCAATTAAAATATATTTTGTAGTTTATTTGTCTGTCTTAATATTTTTTGATTTTTTGCAAGATGAGTGCTGACTTTTTTTTTTTATTTATTACTCTTTTTGTGTTAGAAATGCTATAGAGATTTTTTCGAATATTTAAATTTCACAAAATTTAATCAATTAAGTTTTTTTTTATATAAACAGCCAATCGTTAGAATATAACCTTTGGTACATACACTTGGTTAGGATAAGACAGGATCAGACGAAATTTGATTTGATTGATTCAAGCCCTAAAATGATGATTTCATATAAATATTGTTGTATTACAAAACTTCTATTTGATCACTGATATCAGTTCAAAATTTGAATAGTCCGAAACTTTATGTATTCGTAAGCACACGTCTCCGAATAAGATGTTGTGTAATGTGTTTTAGACAACACCCAATGCATTTGTTCTGTAAAATTAAGAAAAAAAAATATTATTTTTATATTTTCCCTCTTGACCTTAGTTTTATTTTTTATGGTCTCTATCAGGACCACTCTAATAATATTCATGCACATAATGTTTAGAGTTGAATGAATTCAAAATATTTATAATAGATATACTCAATTTCATATATTATGATACGGTTTAAATCGTAGGACAATATTTGCATATTTTTTTTAAATATTTTTTTATTTTTTTTGTTATTTTTTTTTTATCAAGGATATAAAAAAAAAATATTTTAAATACATATATATACATACTATTAAAATTGTGTCCTAATAATAGAGTCCTTTTCAACATCATTGTTTTGGTTATGACAAAAACAAAAACAAAAAAAAACAACAGAAATGCCTGATGACGAGTTGAATACGTATTTAATATTGTTTGTCTGTCAATCTACTTAAAATATCACAAAACAATGCAAAAACAAAAAACATAAAAAAAAGCAAAAATAACAAAAACAAAAAAAAAAAATTATAATATTGATGAGATGCTTGAGGTTAAATTTTCATATCCTGTTGAGAATGACGCGAGCTATAAGTGCAAAAATTAATGGTTTGTTTTCGTTTTTTTTATTATTTTTTTTTTTTTTTTTTTATTTTGCAATTGTATATAAAATATTTCCTAATAGAAAAAATAAATAAAAAAAAAATTGAGTACACGCATATTGAGTATTAGAATTGCAATTGAAACTATTTTGCAATGATATTTTTGTACCTTTCTCTACCCTCTTGAGTTTGTTGTTAATATATAAAAAAAAAAAAAAAATAACAATAACAATAACAAACAAATTTCCATAATGACAATTGCAAATAAAATATTTCAGGAGCATTGAGGCAGTCGGTAGCAAAATCTGAAGTGCATTTTTCATACTTATTGAAATTGATCGTTATACTTTCACTTTGCATTACAATTGTTTATTACTGTTAGAAAAAAATGAATTTTAACTGTTTATTTGTATTATGCGTAAAATTGATAATATCCTGGTTAGGAGGATAAATTTTATAATAGAAAAAAATATTGTTTACTGTTGTTACAATATAGGTATTTATTTATTTATTCAATTTTAAAATAATTTAATTAAATTATTATAATGTTTTAAAATTATTAGGGGTATATCTGTTGAGATTTGTGATATTGTTATAGGGATGGAAATTGACAGCCGTTTTGATGTTGCTAATCATCATAAAAATATATTGTTCAAATTTGTTGGTTTTTTTTTTGTATTTGGAATTCGAAAGGTGAATGAGATGAATTTTAAAATTATTAATAAAATAAAATTTCAAATTAGGAGATTTGTGTTAACAAAACTACAAATAAGGGGGTTTGTAAAAGCATTTTGAAGATTGAAAATTATTAATACTGGATTGTTCTTATTATCACCCATATTCTGTTAGATCCATCGTTGAATTTTTTCTTCTCGTCTCGTCTCGCTGAATATGTCTTTCTGTTAGACACTGTAAGCGGCGCTATAGAACATTTTATTTGTTGGTAGTACTGATAATTTTTTACTATCAAAAATAATTATTGGTATATAAACGAAATATGATTTATAAAATTTTTGGAAAGTGTTAACCCCACTAACTTAGTATTAGTTTTAAAATATTTTTTAAATGAAAAATAAATATAAATACATTTATGTTTTAAATATATTTTGTAGTTTAGTACATAAACGTAGTAAAGCAGTAATAGTAAAGATGGTTTTTTTTTTTCAAAAAACAAACACAATTTTAATAATAATGCAAAAACAATAATGAAAAACTGTTTATTAATCTTTATTTAACTATTTTATCTATTCAATTTATTTATTTAATTCAATTTTTTGATAAAAAGAACACAAAATACTTTGACGAGATACTCTATCGCTTACAATTTTTGACGAGATAAAAAATGGCTATCTCGTCTCGTCAAAGGTCTAACAGAATACAAAACTATCTCGTCAGAGATATTCTCACGCGATCTCGCGAGATGGGTCTAACAGAATATGGGTGTATGTTTTTTGTTATACAGGACTAATGATTAATACTTTTATTATTATTGTTCTTGTTGTTGCAGAATTAATGTTCAATAGTTTCATACGGTCTCGTTATCCCACATTGGATGTATTTACATATAGTTGGAGCATGGTTTATTTGCTCCCTCATTATCTACTATATGTCGCACACATCTATTTTACAAGAGGGTCATAGTCCAAAGTTGATGATTATGTATATATAGTGATGGTTATATGTGTGTTATAAGCCCTAATCCACATAATTCCATTTTATTTTATTTATTTGATCAATTTACCTTATTATCCTGTGTTAATACTATCAAGTAATATTATAGTATAATTATTATTATTACTAAGTATTATTATTATTATTATTTATATTATTATTATTTTTGTTATTATTATTATTATTATCATTATAATAATTATTATTATTATTATTATTGTTAATATTATTATTATTATTATTATTATCATTATTATTATTATTATTGTTATTATTATTATTATTATTAATTATCATTATTATTATTATTTTTATTATTAATATTATTATTGTTACAATTACTATTATTATTGTTATCATTATTATTATTATTATTAGTTTTATTATTATTATTGTTATTATTTTTATTATTGTTATTATTATTATTAATTATTATTATTATTATTATTATAAATTATTATTATTATTATTATCATTATTATTATTTTTATTATTATTATTATTGTTATTATTATTGTTATTATTATTATTATTATAATTATTATTGTTATTATATTATTATTATTAGTATTATTATTATTGTTATTATTACTAAGTATTATTATTATTATTATTATTAATTAATTTTATTATTATTATTACTATTATTATTATTATTATAATTATTATAATTATTATTATTATTATTAGTATTACTATTATTATTATTATTAGTACTTTAATATACTTTTTTTATAAAATTATTAAAACTAGCTGAAAGCAATATCGATGTAAGTGTATTGCTTCCAAAATTTCAATATTTGTAATTGAGAAATTCAATTTTAATTAAAATATAAAAATTACCACATTTCGAAAGAGAAAAGGACTAGACGGACCTAAACATACCCATAGCAAAGTTGTCCTACAAATTTACTTATATGTCTGCTCATCAATAAATAATTAAATAAATTTACTAATATCATTTCAAATATCCAATAATATCAAAATGTGAAAGCTCTGATGGTACAACCATAAGTTTTTAAAATTTTCTAAATTCAAGATATTTTCATTCTCTACCATATTTTTTGTTTTATTTGATTAATTTGCGTAATTCAATTATTATAGTAGTACGAGTACCTATACTACATTTTACGTCAAAACAATTTCAGTCACCATAATATACACATTAAAATTATAGATATAAATATACATATACATATATACATTGTGTTTAGATTATATTATTTCGCCAAAATAATGACAAAAATAAAAATATTTGTTAACCTTCTGCCATTTTTATTTATTTATTGCGTCACATGAACTCTTCACAAGTAACTAAGTAATAAAAATAATAATAAAAATTACAAATAACTAAACTTATTACTTATTGTTCTAGAAATAATAAACAGAAAAAAAAAAAAAATTAAAACAAAACAAATGAAAATAATACTGAAATTTTAATAATTAATTAAATAAAAAATAATAATATGAAAATATAAAAAAATAAATGAATTTAATAATAAAAAAAGTTTAACATATTAACTATAAGATTTTGAAATTTAGAAATGAACTGTAAAATGTTTCTTCACTCAATTTGTTAGGTATACAATAATTTTACGATTCTGTTAAATTAATCCAAATTAAATTATCGGAAGTAATTATAATACTTTGAATTTAAATGTTTTAATTATTATGAGTTTAATATCGATATGTAGATCTTGGACATATTGATTTGGACTCAATATTTCAAAGACCAGTGGTACTGACCCACCAGACCCACAACATTTCAGGAATTAGAAATAAAAAATCGTACTGAATTTCACTATGTATTCTATGTAGTTTTCTATCATTTCAATTTAATCTTGTTATTGTATTTTTATTGATTTATCTTAGACAACAACCGCATATGTAATAACTTATTTAAAAAAATAATAAAAATCAAATTTAAATAGGTTGTTGCGCCGATATGATAAATTAAAGTTTTTTGTATATTAAAATGACTTATGGCACATGGGTTGGAAATTTTAAGTTGAAATTTCTAATTGAAAATCAAAGTTTTTTTTAAAAATTATTTAAATTCGCTACATCTCTTTTTAGTTATTTATCATTTGAAAGAATAATAATTAAAATAGTTTTTGATACGGTTTATTGTTACCTCTTAATTTACAGATTAAACATAATGATGATTTAATTTATCGTAAGCCCTACATAATTGTTTTTTTTTATTGATTTTATTGATTATCATTCTAAAACAACAATCTCATATGACATAATTTATTTAAAAAAAAAAAAATAAAGGTCAAATTTAAATAGGGGTGTTGTTGCGGCCATATGATAAATTAAAATTTTTGTATATTAAAATGACTTACCTACACATGGGTTGAAAATTTTAAGTTGAAATTTCTAATTGAAAATTAAATTGTTTTAAAAATTTTTTTCGCTACGTCGCTTTTCAAATATTTATAATTTAAAATAATAATAATACAAATCGGATGTACAATGGTTGTTCAGATACTGTTATCGTACTTTTTTCAATTTACAGATTGAATATATGATTTTTTTTATATGTTCTTGTCAGTAACTTAGGTAAAATCACCTTTTCGTGCTTAATTAAGTACGGTACTACAAGTTTATACTACAATATCTACAATGTTTTCGAGCATTTATTTATCAAATTACTAACTTATCAACTCATTAAATGTGAAAAACTAATGAGGATATTTGTTTGTCTAATATATATAAAAACTCATTTATTTTTATATAAATGGTGGATTTAAAAGTTGATTACACTTAGTATTTAAGGAAAGCAATTTGTTCAAAATAGGAGATGGGAGGAGTCTAATTTTGAAATTAGATTAGAAAAATAATGCATACAAAATATTAGAGCAATGTGTTCTTCAGAACTTTTTTGTGCTTATAGGTTGGTTATCATGTTATACATGTATTTTTTACGTTAGTTAATGTAATATTACGAATTCACTCCTGCTATTAAGCTAGCTTTTATTATTATTATTAAGCTATCTTTAGTCACAGTGTGGTTTTAAACCCAAATTAAGTTAGAATATTTTTTAATATTTCATATTAATTTCACGTACTTATTTATAGCATAATCCATAGAATGGTAAAAACAAATAATCTAACGATACGGTAAGCACAAATTGAAGTCACTAGGCACTGCAATACCGGTAAACGGTTAACCGGTTTTCCGGTAATTTAAATGAAATATCATAATTTTAGTACCGGTAATTTTACCGCTCATTACTGGTAAATTCGGTAAAATTTTTGACGGTTTAGAGCTAATATCTAAAACAAATGTGAATGTGGACCCTGTTATTCAACATGCAAGTATGTACGTTCCCTGCTGCTGGGCTCATCAGCACAAAAATAAGATCAAACTTAAATGACTGGAGCATTGACGATTTATGCTTTTTGCGGTCAAATTTTATAAATGACAATTCTTTGAAAATTAATTAAAAATTCAAATTCATAAATAATTATTATTTTTTATTTTGTTTTTATTTTCTTCTCAATTTTTTTGGTTTTATTTTTTTAGTAATTTTATGTTTTATTTTATATTTAAAAGATAAAATAAAGAGTATTTTGAAATACAAATTTTTTATTTTTTAACTTTTTTATCATATACGACAATATTGTGCATTTTAGAATTATGTTAGAAAATGTTCAAATTTAACGGTAATTTACCGGTAAACCGGTAATAGTAATTTTTTTCCCGAGTTACCGGTAATGACAAAATTCGGTAAATTTGCAATCCCTAGAAGTGACCATGCTTAAAATTGACAGTATTTAAATCACCTGAATTTATTCAAACTAGCTGCACCTGGCACGCGTGGCTATCATCCTTCCCAAAAACAGTTGTTTTAAATGCTTTATCCTTTTTTCATTTGATCTTTATTTATCTTCTATAAACATTTTATTTATTTGATGACTTTACTTTGGTTTTTCTTGTGGCAACTATTCGAACCAGACCAAATTTTCGAAAACGGTAAAAGACATAGGCTTGTTTAATTTTGAGAGAGTACCTAAGCTGCAATTTTCAGGTCTTGAATGGTTGCAGTTTTTGAAATATTCTTCAAAGGTGCTAGCTAGTCTGAGCAAATGCCCAAATATTAGCGAACCGGATTTATTTCGGCTGTAATAAATGTTAAATTAAATTAAAGTTAGCTAGTCATTATATATCTTGATATGGCACCTAGCCGAACCGGTCCGAATTTTAAAAAACGCAAAAAGATATTTAAGTACCTATGTACCAATTTTTAAATCTTTGAAACCATTGGTTTTTGGTATAATCTTGATAAGTGCTGGGACAGCTAACGGAACTAGGCCAAATATTCGATAACGCGAATGCATGTTTATTTTTACGGAAAACCCTATGTACGAATTTTTAGGTTTGCGAATAATGATTTTTGAAATATTACTGCTGATTACCAGCAGTTGCTACCCAAACCTGTCCGATATTAAAAAAAAATTATGCCAGAAACTTCTTTGTCATAAAACTGTCGTTTATTCATATTATTTCTTTGTATCGATGTCCAAAGGCTTTCATTATTAACTTGCAAACAATTTTATAATATAGACCAGTATTTAAAAATGGGTAGCAGCTAGTTAAATAATTAAAATCTTAGTTATAATAACTAATATAATAACTACTCTATATTATTGTTATTTAAATAGATACATATATATATATATATATATATATATATAAGCATGTGAAAAATATTATCTTAATTTCATAAAATATCTATACGAAATTACATACACTCATAAGTAATTAATTATGTATTGGATTTCTAATCACATATTCAAGGAAAAATTATTATTGTTTTTATTTTTGTGTTTTTATTTTTAATAAAAAAAAATAATCAAAACAATTTACATAAGGAATAATATTTTAAGTTCTAGTTCGTTTTTTAAAAATGTTTACGACCCCGAAACATAAAAGAAAAAAATAATAATAATAATAATAACAATAATATAATTATAATAATTTAATTCGTTGTAATAAATTTTTTTTTTATATTTAAAAATAAATAAAATAATGTTAGTTAAATAAAATGTGATTTTTTGTTTTAACTTGATTTTTATTACACTGACAAAAATAAGTTAATTTTTATTTTTTTTTTTTTTTATTTTTCATTATTTAAGAAATAAATTAATGCGCAATATAATATTAATGTTTAATTGTTTTTCATTGTAGATTTATTTAATTTTTATATATTTTGAATTTAGTTTATTTGAATAAAAAAAAAGATATAAATAAAAAAAATTTTATATCAAATAAATTGAGGAACAAAAAATGAGTGACAATATTATTAGCCGTTGACCTGGCCTATAATAATAAAATAATAATGGACAATTCACAAAAATGATTATATTTTTACTTTGTTCTTTTATTTCAGACGAGGGAGCATTTAGGGGCTGCAGTTGTATAATAAGATCTGCTAAAACAAAGTATAGATACTAAATAAGAGGTAAAATTTGTAATGTGTTACCAACTATAGCATAACAAATTAAAAATGTTTTGTATAATTATTAAAGGAGAGTGTGGTTCATCTAAGACTAGTCAGCAGGTATTTTACTGTTAGACTACTTATATAGCTCCTGATTTTTAAATCAGATTGATTCTATAACTTATATCAACAATATTATCTCGTGTACAACATCTGTGAGTTATAAAAATCAATCAAAAACTTTGAACATAAAGCATAGTTTATGGCTAATTAAATAATTTATTTTATTTATTTACTGTTATGTATATTTGAATATATACCGGGTGTCCCAGAGAATGGTTATCAGTTTTTCAGAGGGGAAGGAGCCGCTTTTTAAAATTAAATAAAAATTTTATTATCTAAATCGAGGGTGCTCTAATATCGATTGGTGATATTTTCAACTTCCGGGAAAAACCGGAAAAGGACTTTTTAAGCTCAAAAATCGCCAAAATTAGCCGAAAGCGAGATTTTCAAGTGGTAAGGCGTACTTTTTTATGCAAATTTGGATTCTACGACAAAAAATAAGAAAATTATGGTAAATAATTTTTTTTTTTTTAATTTAAACTTTGTACCTAAAACCGAGATAAAAAATATGGTAATGTGAAAAACAAATTTATTTATAAAAATGATCATTATTAATTTTGGTTTACCAAAGGAAAATATGGTAGATTTTTGTTTTATTTTTATTAATTTTAAGGAGAAAACCAAAAAAAATCATTTTACAGAAGTTTCTCATTTTTTGTCGTATATTCCAAAATTTGCATAAAAAAGTACATCTTCCCATTTGAAAATATTGATTTCGGGGAATTTCGGCCAATTTTGGTCTTAAAAACTAATTTTCCGATCCTTTCCGGAAGTTTAAAATATCATCAATCGATAGAGCACCCTCGATTTAGATAATAAAATTTTTATTTTATTTTAAAATAACGGCTCCTTCCTTCCTTAAAAGGCTGATACGCATGCATGCTCTGGAACACCCGGTATATTGAATTTTATTAAACAACAATCGGATTTGCTTTTACTGATGTATTTATCGTATCTGACGTATCCAATAAAAATTGAAATTATTTTGACTATCCCTAGTTCGAAAACATCAAAAATGATTGTTCTATTTAAAATTTCATATATTTTCGGACAAATAAATAAATAAATAAATAAACAGACACCGATAACTTAATATAAAAGTAAATAATACAATATTGATTAATAAAGATTTGCTTTTATTTATTTATTTATTTATTTAACAGTGGACCTGCATATAAATCTGCAGGCCAACTTTAGACCCTTTTTTCTTTCGGGATGTGGGCCTTTAGGATATATAAAGGTAAAATAAAAATAGTAATAGCTATCGAAGGAATATTGTAAATGATTCAAATGAAAAAAATTAACAATTCAGAAATTAACATTTAAGCAAATTCACTATTTAGAAATTAAGTTCAAAAATTTTCGTAAATTAACAAATTATCAATTGACAATTTAACATAGTAAATATAAAGATTAATGTAAATTTATAAAAAATAAAGTAGCTATAAAAGTGTAAAGTCTTAAATAATGCAAAAAGTAAAATCATGGAAAAGTGAGGTGTATACACCATTCGCTAGAATAATAAAAAAAGCAAATAGTAGGCAAATAGTGTAGGTAAACAAAGTGTAAATTTATAAAAAACATATTTAAATGTAAAGTCTTAAACAAAAGAAGTGTTACTATTCGCTAGAATATAAATTTGATTTTAGCAAACAGTAGATAAACAAAATTATGAGAAAAGGTAAAAAGGTTGATAGGACTTATTCCTACCAAGTAACATTAGTAATGTAATATTGTTGTGATAGTAGTATAATAATGAAAATGGTATTGATAAATTATATTTCATCCCAGATGTTGTGATGTAGCAGAAGGTTTGATTTGCTTTTGTTGAATAAAATAATATAAATAATACAACAGTTTTGTACAGATAATACAGATTTGCTGTATTGAATAAAATATAAATTATTTTCACTAACGTTAGTCCCAAATCCATCAGTGACATGAATTAAGCTTAAAAGAATTCAAATCCATGTAGTTTAATTATCAAATTTTAGTATTTAATTGACTTTATTATCATTTTAAATTGATCCAAAATATCCAATGAAATATAGAATAAAATAGATATTAATAAAAATAAAATTCAACTGTAATTTAATATTACAAACGTTTAATTAATTCTATAATACTTTTCCAACCATATTTAGTTTAGTCAAATAAAAATAATAAAACATATACGTAACGTTTAATAAAATTATCTAATAAAATATTATTTTAAGATAGATTTTTATATATTTTTAAAAATAATTTTAATATTTTATAACTATCAAGTTTAGTTTTCAATACAAAAAAAAATACTTAAATAATATTTTTAAATATCGCTATAAAATCTGTTGACGAAATATGACTTGTCCAAGCTGGGGTAAAGTTTTAAATCATAATAAAAAAAATGAATTATCATTTAATTTAATTTTTTTTTTATTAATTACTTTAATTTAGTAAACAAGTTGACATTTTAAGTCAAATAAGTTGACTGTTAGTTCAGTGTGAAAATACATTTAAAAATAAAGAAATTAAGAAATCTGGTATAGATATTATGTGTATATCTATTATTATTAATGGTGTAAGTTATTAAATGAAAGTAGCACACAAATATGGTAAAATTGTAATGTTTTTTTTTTATTCACATACCTAGCGGTATTTTTAAACAAAAATTGAAGAAAAAAAATTAATAACTTTTTTTTTACATAATTTGATGGCATTTTATTTATTATGATTTAGTATTACGTAATAATTTCAAACTGATGGATAAATTTCTTCTTAAATGGAATTATATTTAAATCCTAAAATAATTAATCTCGAATACAAGACATTACATTGTAAAAACAAATGGTGTAACAAACTTTGATAAGTTCATTCATATTAAAATATTGACTTTTGTATAAAAAATAACTGTAATTGACTATTTTTGCTATTCATTAAGCAATAAAGGGTACTTCTTTGAGAGATCATATCGTACCGATATTCTGTCTAGGGAAAGTTGGAAGATTAGCACGGTTCTAAACAAGGAACACGTACACCTCTACACTGATGGTTCAAAATTGAATGACAGAGTGGGGGGTAGAGTCTACTCGGAAAACCTGAATATTAGTCTATCCTTCAGCCTACCAAGACATTGTAGTGTGTTTCAGGCGGAGGTAATGGCAATAAAAGAAGCATCAAACTAGCTGAGATCCAGCGTATTATCTGTCAGAAATATCTGTATACTCACAGACAGTCAGGCCGCAATTAAAGCACTGGAGTCGGTAGCTATCAACTCAAAAACCGTGTTGGCCTGTCGCAGTTCTTTGGCCGAACTAGCGGATAGGTTCAACATATTATTACGATGGGTGCTAGGACACAGTGATATTCCGAGTAACTGCATGGCACATCTACTTGCTAGAGAGGGTACTATATTAGAACTCGTTCCGGAAAGGAGTAATCTGGATGCACCTCTTGCCACCTGTAATTTATTGCTTCGAAATGATGCAATAAAAGCTTCAAACTTCAGATGGTCAGCTAGACCAGACTGCAACATCACCAAGCAAATCTGGCCTATGTTGAATCTGAAACGATCCCTTAACCTACTAACCATGAAAAGATGTGACATTAGCACTATGGTAGGGGTCATTACGGGTCATTGTCTGATTGGCAAACATGCCAGAAGACTGGGACTCCCCTCAAACGACTTCTGCAGAACTTGTAGAGAGGTGGAGGAGGATGAAACTGTCCAACATCTACTCTGTTTCTGCCCTGGTCTCTACCATAAAAGGAAAACCCATTTAGGAGCCTTCTTTCTGGATTCGCTGGGTGATCTTGAAAGCACTGGTATTAAAAACCTCCGCGGTTTCGTTAAAAGCTCAAATTGGTTCAACGAGTAGGGTATTACGCGAGGAAAGTTCCCGTGGTATCACAATGGACCTCACCGGTCTAAGTGTGTCGAAGTTTTCGGCAACCACTACTACCTACCTACCAAGCAATAAATTGAAAAGTAAATGCTTCTCGTATATCAAAGTTCAAACTTATCCTGCCTGTTATTATTTATAATACCGAAACATATTAAAATCATGCTGCAGAAGCATATTAGAAGCATATTGTACACATAGCACTGTCAAAGAGGAATAAAAAGAGCAGTATTGGAGTTTTGGAACTGTTTCAATCAATATGACCAAAAGCAATAATTAGTTTTTAACATCATCAATCGATCCACAATTCATGTTTATTGATCAAAAATTTCGGAATGTTTAATTTACATTTTTATAATTTCATATAAATTGGATTGCATGAAATGTACGAAATACATAAGTTTTATATGTTTAAAATCGACCCTATATGGCCATATGACTTGCAGACATAATTAATTGCAACCTCAAGAAGCCAATAGTATTTACCTTACTTATATATAACGTTAAAATACTTGACAGAAATATTTAAGTTCATTCATTTATTTAAAAAAAAATAAAAACGGTAGGTCTATTTCATATACAGGATATTATGGGCTTGGTTTATTCATATAATCATCATAAGAAGGCTGGTACAACCAAATTGGATAGAGAACATTTTTTTATGAAACAAACTTATTATTATTTTATTTTATTATTTGTTATTATTTGTTTATTTATTTGTTTATTTGTTTTTTATTTTATAATTCTAGAAACATAAATCCCAAAGACAAAATAATAACCAAATATAAAATTCCCCAATACATACAAAAAAAAATCTACCTTCAGACATAAGAGATTTTGCAATTGGGGATATCATCTTTTGTGATTTTGTATCTAGAAATTATAAATGTTTATTTATTATATTGTGTCTATATATTTCGGTTATTACATCTCGGCCGGTCATTATACTTTTCACACTGAATGATTTGTCTTTGGGAATTTTAACTTTTGGGATTTTGTTCCCGACAAACGGTTTCTTGGCATATCGTCTCTCGAAATATTACAGAAATGAAAAAAATTAAAAACTACTAATTTTTGTGCCCATATTTCAAAAAATATAATTTATAGAAAATAATATCATAGTTTTAAACCCATTTCGGAAATCTATATTATATTTAAACCAAATAAGATCATCTGAATAATAGCAAAACATCATAAAATATCAAACTTTTTCAAATTCGAAGCATTCTTTAAAGTCATCAAAACATTTGAAATTACCCAAAATATAAAGTACCTAATACAAAATTTTTAAATTTCCTAGGTTTGTGGCTTTGAAAATTGTCACCTCTTGGAATATCGTCTAGTTTAAGGATAACATTTTTGTTACATAGTGTATATATTTTTCTTTCTCTAATCTCCCAATTGTTACCTCAATGCAGTCACCGATATACAACTGTCCATTCTGATTTGATATTTTCTTTTACATACAACGGAGACTCAATGTGGTGATGAAAAAGATGGTAGTTTTGTAATTTCAGCACCATTTAGCATAAATATGTAATTAATATCTTGCTTCTGGTGCTATTCCTATAACATGGATATTTAGTAAATCTATTGAACTTTTAAATGTGGCAAAGCAAGATTTACCACCATGGCAACAGTAGCAATATTTTTTTTTCTGCTTGTTAATATTTTACTTTACAAAATAAACCTATTCATTTGAACTTGAAAAATGCTGCTCGAATTTGAAAATGAAAAACATTTCGAGGTGATAATTTTCAAAGACACAAACCTGGAAAATTTAAAAAGTTTTATTAGGTAGATACTTTATTTGAAAAGTTTAATATTTTATGATGTTTTGTTATTGTTCAGATGATCTTATTTAGTTCTTGTTTTTAAATATAGGATTTCCGATATAGGTTTAAAACTTGGATATTATTTTCTATAAATAATTTATTTCCAATATGGGCACAAAAATTAGTATTTTTTAATTTTTTTTTTATTTCTGAATCGGCAATTTTTAACGTTAATATTTTAAAAAATATTCACATTTAAAATTTTGGGTTTGTGTCACTGCTATTTGCTTTAATTCAACAAGGTGGAAAGATTTACAGACATTATCATTATCATTTCCGTTCATCCGCTCTAAGTGTACGAGCCACAATAGTCTGTTGATTTAATTTTTGTGACTATTATTTAGATAATCTTATATGGTTCCTGTTTTAAATATATAGATTTAATATATGGGCTTAAAACTTGAATATTTTTTTCTATAAATAATTTATTTGAAGGGCATATATAATTTTGTTTTATTTCTAAATCGGTAATTTTTTACGGTAATATTTTGAAAATAGTTCCAATTTAAAATTGTGGGTTTGTGTCACTGCTTTTTGTATTAATTAAACGAGGTGGAAAGATTTACAGACATTATTATTATCGTTTCCGTTCATCCGCTGTAGGTGTATGAGCCAGTGTAGTCTGTTGATTCAATTTTTATGTCAATTTTAGTCTATCTCATTGTACAGCTAATAGAGTTCGGCATTATATCATCTTCACCAGAAATTGTCATTTTCAGAACCCGATATCATTTATACTAACTAAATAAGTTTTAATAAATTTTCAATCAATACGCATTGAAAAAATTCTATTATCTAAGTAATGTGTTTAAGGACAGAAAGCTAAATAACTACTGAACATTTCATAGGTCAGTCCGATACCATCAATTTTTGGTTTTTTACAATTGAAAAAAGGACATCAGGTCATTGACGAAATTAATATTATTCTTATAATTAGTTCTCAGCCTAATTCCAATATAACTCTATAATAAAAAATTAGACCTAATTAAAATATATTAACATATCATATGAACATACAAACATAATGTTACTCAACCTTTAGGTACTATTAAAAAATTATGTTGTTATTTTGTTGTTTGTTAGTTTTGCTTTAACAATAATATATCACAACATTTAGGTAATTTCATTCGAACTCAAGATCACACACTCTGTGGTGGGTAAAAAACTTTTTTTTTTTTATATATTTTTTTGTTAATTTTTATTTATTTTCTACACTATATATGATTATTATGAAAAAGTTTGACTTTTGAATGTTGTCCACAACATCTTAGTTATTTCCTAGAAAATATTTAATAATTTTTTTTTTTTTATTTTGTTATTTTGTAATGTATTTAATACAAGTAATATCTTGTCCAAAAATTTTATATTTTAAGTTAACTGTATTATATACATACATATACATACATCAATACTTTTATATTTTATATATAGTTTGTATATGTATAATATATTTAATAAAAATAACAATATTCGGAAAATAAAAAAGTGATTCATAAAAAAGAGAAATCAACTTCCAAAAATTAAATTATTTGAGAAAATTATATACACATTCAAAAAACGTATGTGTACAGTATAATATAAGAAAATTTAAAATATAAAAACAAAAAAAAACAAAAAATAATAAAAATAAGTGACAACAAAAGGTTCGAAAAAATTAACTACTTACTAAAAACAATAATAATAGTAATAATAATGATAATAAAAAAAAAAAATTAAAATTTACCATAATTTAAAAGAAAAACAAAAATGAAAAAAAAATGCTTTTATTAATGTGAAAACTAAAACAATTACTAAAAAGAAATAAAATAAAAAAAAATAAAAGCAAAAACTAAGAATAGTAGTTTGAAGAAGGGAGAGGAAAGAATTGAATAAGAAAAAATAAATGATGATGATGAACTCCAAAGAAATATAGGCAATATAACAGAAAATTTATTTATTTGGAAATAATATAGTTTAACCGGATAACTGTAAGGTAAATAAATAATTTTTTTTTTTATTCCATTTATGTTTGACAAAGCGCGGTGCAATATTGTTAAAACCATGGTTAGTTCACCAGATTTCGGACAAAGCTTCATCATTGCTCTGTAATCCCATCTGTGGGGCATAGGACGGAAAACGACAACTTAAGGGTTAAAAATTGAAAACAGTACGTATATACAAGCTCTCATTTGCTATAAAATTGAATAAGGCTATATTATAACATTGACTGAAAAAATAATTGTATAAAAAAAAATGGGTAATGAGAATTTACTGAAAATATTACCGAAAACCAAAAATCTTTTTTGAAAAAAGTCCCGAATGGTAAGAATTTTTTGGGAAAAAAGTCCTGAAATTGTACAAAAAAATATATGAATATTTTCGGGGGTTTTTTTCCGTTATTTCAAAGCAAAAAAAAATTTATTTAAAAACACTTTGGACCATTCGTTTTTTTATTACCTATATATTTTTAGGTATTAATTCAGAATTTTCTACCAATTTGCATTTTGCAATATTTGGACTGATTTTCTTTTCTAGATTTTAAGTTGTTTGACATTTCTTTTCCAATCTTCTTTTTTTTTTTTACTTTTGTCCATTAAAGTGTCCATAAACAAACTTATCAAACCACTAAAATCCACTACCACTAAAGAGTTTGAAAATAACTTGAATTCCCTCTTAAAATGTTTATTTTATTTTTTTTACAACTTTAAAAGTTTTTTCGTACTCGCAAAATTTTTTTTTCTTATTTTTAACTCCCATATTAACCTTATTTATAAAATTTTTCAGTTAACGGTTTAAAACCTTTCTGAACCGATTAAACGCAATCTGATGAAGTGCTTCTATACTGTGTTATTATTTGTATTTCGATTTAACACCCATAGTTCTTGTTTAATTTAATAAAACAAAAAATTACCGGTTCATAAAAATTTACCGATTCCGTATAAAATTTTAGTTGTGTGAAAACCCAAACCCATACCCACAATCCAAAACCTATAGTTCTTGTTTAATTTAATAAAACAAAAAATTACCGGTTCATATAAATTTACCGATTCCGTATTAAATTTTAGTTGTGTGAAAACCCAAAACCAAAACCCATAGTTCTTGCTTAATGTAATAAAACAAAAAATTACCGGTTCATATAAATTTACCGATTCCGTATTAAATTTTAGTTGTGTGAAAACCCAAAACCCAAACCCACACACAAAACCCATAGTTCTTGCTTAATTTAATAAAATAAAAATTTACCGGTTCATATAAATTTACCGATTTCGTATTAAATTTTAGTTGTGTGAAAACATAAAACCCAAACCCACACCCAAAACCCATAGTTCTTATTTAATTTAATAAAACAAAAAATTACCGGTTCATATAAACTTACCGATTCCGTATTAAATTTTAGTTGTGTGAAAACCATATTGAAATGAAATTTTTTTTTCTTGGATATCAAAGGGCTAAAAATTATTATTTATTTATTTTAACATTTGATCCACACATAAATCTGTAGGCCAACTTTATAGGTCCTTTTCCCTTTCGAAATGTGGGCCTTTTTATCATATTATATTAATTATTTTTGTATATTATATAGTTATATTTTTTTTTTTATTAAATAGATTATATCTTTATTAATTATTAAATTATATTTGAACCGATGTGGTTGTATTGAAAACGATATTTTCAGTAATTTCCACCATTTGAAATTTTTTTATAAACATTACTACACTCGAGTGCTTTACCACTCTGCTACCGAGGCCACAGGGGCTGAAAATATTTCTAATTAAAATTCAATAGTTAAATATATCGTAAGACAATTATAAGAGACTATGTGAACAGTAAATACATTCTATATAATATCGTCGTACTCCAAAACCTTATTATAAGCATAATAACTGTATCACATAATATGTACATAACATATGTGGGATATCAAAGCACCACTAGAAGCTGACAATTACAGTAGTAATAGTTGTAGTTATTAGTAATGGTTGTAGTTGTTAGTAACTATTGTAGCAGTAGTAATAGTAGTAGTAGAGACAATGGGCAGAGGTTGAGAAGAGATTTTACATTCTTTAACTTCAAAAGGAACAGCCATCAAGCTAGGAGTATTAAAGCGATAAATTTAAGTGAATTGTAAGTGGAATCCTACATATATATATTTATGAAAATAAAATTACTCACATATGACAACTTTATTACAAAACTACATTACAAAACTCAATTCAAAGCGTTGAATCTATTTCATAAGTTAAGTCAGTAAAATAAAAAAATTAAATTTATTTATGAAAAAAAACCATACCTACCTATTTACTACATATTATAATATACCTATGTACATAATATATTTAAAATCATTTAATATTATTATTTAAAAGTACATAATTTAAATACCAAAACATTATTCTGTTAAAACTAAAAGATGGCAAAAGGGGATTGACATCAAACATGTTATAATAGTCAATGTTCATTAAATAAAGATACCGTCTTTTGTTTTTTTTTTTTTTTATTTTTTTTTTTATTTTTTGTAATATTTAGAAATTACTTAGCCATAACTACCGTGGAAATTCTTTTTAAATAAATAAAAAAAAAATAATAATAATAATAAAATTATTAGTGTTAACTTTACTCTAAAATTTTAAATAATTAAATGGTGGTAAATAATTTAATTTTCTTAGAAATTAAAATTTAATACCCTTTTAATATTTTTTTATTTGTAATTCATTTATAAAGAAAAAAAAATTAATTTTTATGTTTGATTACTTTGTTTTTTTTTGTTTTTTTTTTTTGTTTAGTTTAGGACGAATTTTAAAATTATTTTTAAAAATTTTGATATTTTTAAATATTTTTTTTTTTTTTTATTTGATTTAAATATTAAATTAATAATGTGAAGGTAATAATATTAATATATAAAGTTAAATATTGTATCAGTGACGTTGCTATGAGTTTATAAAATTCAAAAAAGCTCCATAATTACATTTGGCATGCGCGGTTTACTAAAATTGAAGTACATCTGACTGTGAAAACTTCCTTACTTGTGTTTTTTCCTGAATTATTTATTAATTAATTTTCATCATTCAGTGTTTTCATTTTACGACAACAGTTAACGACAACAAAAATGTTTTTAGGTAGGTACGTCTACATCTATATTATTAATTGCCCGACAATCTTACTACATTTGTGTTAGTTATCAAAACGTTCAGACCTAGGGCTGAGATGGTCCACTATTATTTCATAGAGAGGAAAATAAAATTCTTTAGGATGGGTGGTATTAGCTACAAAACCAATATTTGCTTCTATATTAAATTTTGAGTCCCAGTTTTAGCACTCTAACCGAGCCTAATTTAGATGTTAGATATATTCAGTTACTAAAATTTCTTCAAAAAGTAGCAACTTCTACTTTGATCTTTGGGTAGTTCTAATTATACATTAAATTATACTGGTAGAGGCTACCATGTATTGCTACTTACGTTAAACTTAAGTCGAATGAGAAAAATTTCACCATGCAGAGCCCATTTAACAAATTTGCACATTCGTAAGTAGCAGTGGTACCATGGTGTGGTGTTACTTGCGAACATTTTTGACGTTGATTTTACTTGTTTCATTTGTTTGATAATTTATTGGCGAAGGGGGTGACAGTTTTTGTTAATTTATTTAAATTAAATTTTGATAATTAATACTACAAAATTAATAAACATGTAATATACACATGTGGGATATCAACACACCACTAGAAGCTGACAATCACAGTATGGTAATAGTTGTAGTTGTTAGTAATATTTGTAGCAGTAGTAATAGTAATAGTAGAGACAATGGGCAGAAAGCCCACTCAACAATGAAAAGCCATCAAGCTAGGAGTATTAAAGCGATAAATTTAAGTATAAAATGGATTAAAAATTAAAATAATAAAATATCTACTATAAACCTGGATCTACTATCTATAAACTAGATAAATTTAAGTGAAGAAATATAAAATAAATGAAATAAAAGTGTACTGTAGTTGGAATCCTACATACATACATTATGATCACTAAAGTTCTATATTTAAGCACACAAAATACTTTAACTATTGTTTCAAAAAAATTTCTATTATAAATATGCAAAAAAAAAAACAACTAGCAATAATATTTAAATATTAGTAATGTAATATTTGTATTTGTAATTATGTTTTATTTTATTTTAATTTAATATTAATTTTAAATTTAATTTAATTTCAATTGTTTACAATTTTACAAACAAAAACAAATGTCAAAATTCCGATTTGAAAAGTTTTCAAAAGAAAAATAAATATGAAAGTGTCCAAATTTGAATATTTTCAATGGTAGCACGGTTATTTGCGATGCATTTTTGTTACATGGCAGTGACCTAATAACATTTTTACGAAGACAAATCAAATTGTTATTTTTCAGCTATTCTAAAATATTAATTTAAAACATATTATTATGTACATATGAGTAAACTGTTTTCTTAACTATGTTTAACTTTAACTGTTTGTCGCATTATCTTTAACTTAGTGAGATAATATGTTCGGCATATTTTTGTTTTGAGGGGCAAAAAATCATCAGAAGAAGCTTCAGTTGTATATTTATTCAATTCATCCGTCACCTGCTTCAATGTACAAGTTATGGTAGAGATCTACGTGCATTAACTATATCACGAAGATTAACTTTATTTAAAAATTTTTTTCAACAATTTCGATGCTGGTTTTATTTTCACTTTTGGTGTTATGATTCAAAAACGATACGTCAAAAAATGTTGCCATTTTGTTTTGTATTTTCGTATTTTTAGAATTGTTTCGGTGTCATGAATCAAAAAAAATTATCGATACAGCCGTTTATCATTCAATGACTTTTTATTTGGTGATAGAACGGATTTTTCTTTTTCAAAATGTGTAAATTGAAAATTTATAAAAATATAATAAAAATTTGAAAAATGAATATAGACTGTTGCTTTAAGCAATAAAATACTTTTTTCTATGTTATTAATTGTTGTTAAACTTTAAAAAATTTAATTTAACAAAAATGACAGTATCACTTACAATAAAATGACAGGTTCATTCATGATACCGACTTGTCTCTGTTATTCATTTTGGCTTTCATTCACATTCTACAGATAATAATAGCGTTCCTTTAAACTGTGTAAGTTACTTATGAGTAGGTATCATGAAGGAACGCTCATTTTATGCTCATGAGCAAAACATAAGCCCAAAACATTGATGTTAGTTTGTTTTGTTTTGGAAATTTATTTATCAAAAAATTCTCTTCTTTTCTTGGTGTTCTTTAGTTTTATTCATTAAATTTAGTTTTATATTTAATATTTTTTAAAATAAAATGGTTACTTATAATTTTTAAATTATTTTTTTGTTGAAAAATATTTCAATTTAAATTTTTGTTTATTCAAATGTCAATATCAAACTTCAAATTATTAAATATGACACTAAATAATTATTCAGCACAAAAAAAATTCGTTACTAACCATTTTCTACACAATAACAAGTGGTAGTGTAGCTGTGTTAAAACATGTGTAAACATGGTTAGTTTACACAGCATAATGGAACACTAATAATGGTGAAAAAGATCTATGTACATAATTGTAAAAATCCGGTTACGTCCCTGAAATATTATTTTGTATGAATTCATCAAATAAAAATATATTTTACATATACATATTAAAATTATTAACTACTTTTATATTCTTAACTATGATTTTATTTTTTAATTTTTTTGGAAATATCACTTTTTTTCTATTTTGTTTTGTTTTATATATAAGTATTTTCAGGTTAATTGTAATAAAAACTAATAAAAATTTCATACAAACGCTTTTTTATTATTATTTTGATTTTTTTGTTGTTTTTATTCAATTTTAATAGTTTTAAAACAAAAAAAAAACAAATGTTCAATTAAACGTGTCGGTATTTTTCATTATTATTATTTTTATGTATTTTAATATTCATAAAAAAAAAAATGTATATATATATCTCTAGTTATATATTTTTAATGTACATAAAAATATACAAAGATGAAATGAATTAGATTTTGACTTATTTTCGACTTTTTTGACTATTTTTGTTTAAAATTATTATTAGGTGGTTTATTTTTACGATGAAATGATGAAATTTTTGTTTTTGTTTTTGTATTTTGCTTTTGAAAACACGTAAAAATATGATGCGAGTTTAAAGATGATGAACTGACTGATGAATAAATAGGTTTCATAAAAACAAAAAATGTAGGTACTATCTTTGTAATAGTTAATAGTTAATAAAAAATTAAAACACAAAATAACAATTTGAAATTATGAGATAATCTGATTTCTCATTTACGGATGAATCTCTTTTTTTTTTTTTTTTTTTTTTTTATTGTTTGGTAATAATTGCTTTATTTTTATTTCAAATTTAATATTTTATTTCTAATTTTTTTTTTTTTTTTTACTACATAGGTCTAAATGTCCACAATAGATCAGACCCAAGAAAAAAAAAACAAAAACAAACAAAAAATTAATTGCGCTTTCTCTTTAATTTTTAACTATTATAAATTTTTGGAAATATGTTAACTATTCAACTGTTAATTAAATATTATAAATTTTATTAGAAGTTAGTATAAAAATAAATTAAAAATTTTACTAACTTTAATGGGAATATAACGAGGCGATTTGTTTAATATACATACATATATATGTATGAGTAATTATTATTTGAAGAAGAGATTTTATGTTCAATTATTATTAAAAAAAAAAAACAAAAACAAAAATGGTTTGTTTTAGTCTATTTTTAATTTAATTTTATAGTGATTTTCTATTTGATGAAATTTTATGAATCTAAAATATGCTATAATTTTTGATTATTTGAGAATTTAAATGGTCATAATATAAATTTTTGATTAAACAAAATAAAAACTAACATACTTAATTAAATTAAATTAAATTCGTGAGAAATAATTGGTTTAGGAAAAAAATATTAAATTTAAAAAATGAATTTCACTTGATTTGTATTTTTTACTTCATCTTATTTTTTTGAGCAGGAACTAGAATTCATAATGTTCTTATAATTTTACTGTAAATTGATGAATATGTTGTTATTGTAAAAAAATAAATCAATAAAAAATAAAATATAGGATGAAATGCGTAATAATGAGCTTTTATGCTCAAATGAGCAATTATGCTTTATTATCTAATAAAGGCTCATTTCAATTTTGAACAAATACTTAAAGTTCACATTTTAAAGCTGACAAACTATAATAAATATATAGGGGAAAATTTTATTTATTGAGCAAAATACTTCACTTTTTGAGCAAATGCTTCAAATTGAAGTTCAAGCTCAATTGTTTTATATATCTCAATATGTGATTTTGCTTAAATAAGTTAGATTTGATTAAAACTAAACTTTATGCATTCGAGTTAATATGCTTTATTTTTTTGATCGCTCAATGTATCCCACATGGCAATTTGCAGAAGTTCTAAACTTTGAAATATTAATTAGTATTTACATTTATAAACATATTTTTAAGTCAATCAGCGGTGCACACAGTTTACGATTAAAACAATAATTCCATTACTATTAAAAATTACAATAGTTGTATGCGTTAGTATTATCTAGATAATTTAAAACATCACTCCTGTAGTATAAGCACATAATATTGATATCGTTACCAAATTTTGGCGGTAATGGAATCGATCTATATTGCCAGTATTATATTTTGCTATATTTATAAGTGTATTATCGTATACGTATAAAAAAAAAATATTTAGGCTCTGAAATGCGATAATAAGATTCGGTAATAACCTAATGTATTTTACTTAATGTTAACATCGTATATACATGCCTCATTAGACCCCATCTTGAGTATGCATGTCAAGTCTGATTTTCATTTTATTTCCATATTATTTTTTCCATAATATGAAGAACAGAAACGGTTAAAAAAATTTTTTTTAAGGGTTTGCACTACCACAATCTGCCTTGGGATGATCATACAAGACTAAGTATCATCCTAAGTATCAACCTTCTCCATCTTAAGTATCTGTGGAAAAGACTGGAAGTGGCTGACATTTTATTTATTTCTCCTTCAATTTTAAATAAATTTATCATTATAGTTCCCCGTCAATGTTCAAAGTATTTATTTTGAATTTAATACGAGTATCAATTTTGTCTGTCAGCAAAATAAAAATATCAGCTAACAATTTGTCAAAGCTGTGGCAAATATTGTTCTTTTTGCCTCAAATATTATAATTGACAATGATTTAAACATCATTTCAGTACACAGTAAGATGTTGAATCATACTATTTCCATTACAAGACTAAATTGAAGCAAGACCTAAATAGTCACACATTGATAAGGGCATCAAATATTAGAAGACTAAAATTAAGGGTCCTGGCAGACAATTTAAATTTAAAATTTATTGTATTATATCTCAAATAAATTCTATTATGTATAGCTTATCACTGGATAAGCTACTTCAAGCAATTAGTAGCATCATATATATGTAATTATTGTATAAAAATATACTGATTTCAATAATAAAAGAAGTAAAAAAACAACAAAAAATGACAACAAAAGTATCAGTCAGACCAGTATTTGTCAGTGAGCTCAATAATTTAATAATCTTAGCTCTGTCAAAATTGTTTAAATATTTTAATATGTTGTTAATGTTAGGCAGATAAGTCACTTTAAAAATGTCCTGAGTCCTGGCAGACTTAAATAAACATTATTATGTATAATGTGGCAGTATGACGAAATATCTGTAGCCATTTTACACGTCAAAATAATATTTTGAAATCGATTTGAAAGTATAAAAAAATGTGCTCTAAAATTTATAGTTTTATCAAAATTATGAAAAACTGTCTGAAAAACCCAATTGGTACACAAATTCTATAGTTATAAAAATAAAAATTATTTATTTATTTAACAGTGAACCTACAGAGTAATCTGCAGGCCAACTACAGGCCCTTTCCCTTTCGGAATGTGGGCCTTAAAAATTATTTTTTTGTTTTTTTTTGTGATAATTAAACTTAAGTACTTTTTTTAGGTTCATCTTCAATATTGTCATTTCATTTATAACACATTTTTTTCTATAGTCTATAATCTATTATGCAATATTGAACAATACATTTTTTTGCAAATAATAATTTTTTGTTTTTATTGTATTTTTTTTTTTTTTTCATAAACAAAGCGACAAAAATAAACCCCTTTTTATATTTGGCTATAATCGTCAATCAAAAGAAAAACACGATTAGTAAACAATAGGAGGAAAAAAAATAATAAGAAATAAATAAAAGCGAAGGAGAGAGAGATAGATAATTGAATATCGTTATACGTCATGTAAAGTAAATCCTTTAAATAAAATCCTTATGTTACCGATTAAATTATTTTACTAATACCACCTGCTGATATTTCATATATCAGATCACTGCATAGTCCTTTCAAATTCCAATAATAATAATAATAATATTGAGTACTTATGGATCAAGAGTTATATATATATATATATATATATATATATATATATATATATATATATTTTTTTTAATTCACTTATTGAGAACTGAATGAATTTAATCATAAAAAAAAATAAAATTGAATTAGTTGTTGTTGTTGTTAGGTATTTAGAATGGAAAGGATATGTCCTTTATTAGTTTTTATTTAGTATAAAACTATTTCAAATTCAAAAGATGTTATACATTTAATTTTTCGTTTGCAATAAGTAAATATGAAAATATTAAACATAATTTAAATTTTTTATTCTTCTGCCAAATCGGGTCTTGGATCGCTCTAAACTTAAATCAAAATCTAAATTTAGTTGAAACATTAATGGTTAAAATTAGATATTTCATTCAGAGATTAGGTCAATCATGAACTTTGAATTGTCAAATCTTTTTTTTTTTGTATACATAGGTGGGGGTAGGTGACCATTTCAGTTTGCTTCTGGAAAGCTCATTTGCACTTTTTTTGTGTTTTGCACACTACCAAAACACAAGGAACGGATTGTTTTATACAAAATTATTGTAGATTTGGATAAGCGAAATATGATTGGCGGGGAAATGCAATTTTATCACTTAATTGTGATTTTTCGATGCCTATATTGACTCGCTTACAGCTGTGGCTTGTTTACTTTATTTATCGTCAATAACCAGAAGCACTTTGGGAGACTGACAAAGCCAAATAGATCACTAATTATCATTTCCACAACAAACCATTTGTCATTAGAGATGGTCGCATCTACATTTGTCTATACATAACGGAATATTATGTGAGAAAATTATATACACTCTAATTGAGTTTAAGTAAGGAATGGGAGGAGAACCTGTTGAATTTTATACCTTTAATCGGCAAAAAATTTTCAGTAACACAACAAAATGATCCCTAGTTTGTAAGTTGCGAATAAATTTTTAATTATGGAATACAATACTACGTATTTTGACAGATAATGTTTAATCCAAATTGTCATCTATAGTACGTAGTATTTGTAATATTATAATTTTATATTTCTATATTTTATAATTTAATGATGGGAAATATAGACACTAAAAGTAGGTTTTTACATCAGCTAAAAATATTTTAATTTTATTTGACTGAGTCTATTGCAGTCTTAATTTCTTGTAATGGCTTATTAAGTCAACAAAACATCTAGTGCCGTTAATTATTTAATATAAAACTGAATGAATATTACGAACAGAAGCTATACTAACTCACCATTATCATCAATTTGTTTTAAATCGTATCTCAGTAACCGAACATTTTTAGTAAAATACAACTGCGGTATTAGATAAATACAATCACGTGTATGGGAGTGTTCTAGGGCCTTTGGTTTATGTCATCTACAAAGCTGACCTCCCAACATAACAAAATATTATGGTGGCTATACTATTGCAGTTTTATACTGATATTCTGGCATTCCATATACACTCACCCGTTCATAGCGTATTACAGATTGTAAGAAAAATTTTTAAAAATTTAAAATTGGGTAAGGAAATGAAGAATAAAGGTAAACACATTAAAATGGATGCAAATTACTTTCGAATATCGTAAAGAAATCTTGTCGTGTAGTAAAATTAAGCACTATACAGTCACAGGTGAAATCAATGAAGTACTTGAGAATGAGTTTAGACCGCTGGTTCACATTATCCAAAAGAACAATAAATTCAAAATAAAATTAGATCAACTCTTCTCGCTTATAGGGTGTTATTTTAAACAGTCACTTTATATACAAAGCCATATTAAAACCAGTTTTGATATACGGTCTTGAGCAGTGGGGAACTACAAGTGATTCAAATATAGAAATAGTTGAACGTTTTCTATAAAAAAAAAAGTGTTACGAGCTATACCTGGTTTATCAGGAATGACAGAATACGATCAAATCAATATCATATTTCACCAGACCATCAAAACCATCCAAATGCATTAATTCCACAACTTCTAATAGTTCGGTAGACACGCAGACTAAAATGATTAACGCCGTTGAAGCAGAAATCAAGATTTTAAAACAACAACCCAATTTAATCTTAGACTAGACGCAGATATGCATCAGTTATAGTTGGACTAGGCGCAGATATGCATTATATCAGTTAGGCTAGTTCGGTAGACACGCAGATTAAAATGATTCACGCCGTTGGAGCTGAGATCCAGATTTTAAAACAAAAACCCAATTTAATCTTACATTAGGCGCAGATATGCAACTTTCAGTTTTGCAACTGTTTGATTGCACATTTGTGTTCTATTAGTTTATACGAAAGGGCGCACACACAAAACCAGTTTAATGTGTTCCCATTGTGTTGCTTTTCCACAAATCTTACTTCAATCAAAACTTATACTTGATTTAGAATAAAATTATTAAGATAGTAGGATAGTTGTAATGAAATATACAACAACAAAAAAATCTTAGAATTAATCAGATCAACTATGTTCAATTTGATTTTTAGTTTTTTATGAAGAAAAAAAAAATATGTCAAATATCCTTGATGACAATACAAAATTGACAATAATAAAATAAAATTTTGATTAGGTATAAAAATTTAAAGTTAGTAAATAAAAAATTCAAACAATTGAGAATCTTTTTATTATTTTTCAATAAAAAAAAAACAATAAAAACAAAAAAGTTGATAAAAAACAGATTATAAGTACATACATGGAGTATACCTACGGTTCGATCCTTCGAATTAAATTCATTGAAGTGATTTGAAAATTTATTTTTTTCTTTTTAATAATTAATTGAAAAAGAAGGGGCTCAATTGATTGAAAGGATTTTGAAATTATTAAATAAGAATATCTAGTCCCTAAGCTGAAGTATTTTGAAGGTTTTTTTTTTTCTTTTTTTTTGGAGATTTAACACAAACCGATGTCATTGTATTGACAAAAAAAAAATTAATAAAGAAAAAAAAAGGATTTTATTCCTTTAAGAAATTGCATATGACATTTATTTACGTATTGATATTTACTGTTGGAGATATTTTATTGTTTTTTTTTTTTGGGTTAATCATTTTTAAAAATAAAAATAAATATTATTTGAGATTTTCAATTAAAAATTATTAAGACGATTTTGTTAAGATGCAGAGAGTGGGACCATTCAAGTATAAGAAATTGAAAATGTTCTTATAAAAATTTTTATTTTTAAAATTAAATTTCAATTGATGTTAAAAACGCCTGTGAATGGAACTGTAAGAACAAATAGAAGATGCCAGGGGGATTTTAATAAAATTTTAGTTTAGCTTAAAAAAAAAAAAACAAAATAAGAACCGGATAAATGATTTTTTTTTTTTGAAAAACATAATTTTTTTTATTTTACTAAATTTTTTATTGGTATTTTTACAAATATCGATATGTTGCCAAAAATATACTGCCTTTTTCAGTCCATGTCATCACTATCCTGTAATACTAGCCGTGGCTGACATATGGTCGATATAAAGTCCTTCCATCCTCTTCTATATACAGTTGAACTAATCAATTGTGACCATGTGTTTTGTTGTTTCCTTGTGTTAGTTAAAAATGTTCTACATGTTTTTTTCTCGATTTTCCGATGCGACGTGTACCATTAGGATTTAATTCAAAATATTTGTTTTACGATATTGGTGCCATTTCCTTAAAGTATGCCAGACCAATGTTTCTGCGGTGAGCTTCTACATCTATTTACTTTTGATTAGTAGTATTTTGCCATAGAGTTCTGTTGAAAATATATTGTGACCAACCAATATTTATAATGCGCCGGATGTATATGAATACACTCAGAATTTTCTGGTAATATTGACTGGCTAAAATTTTTCCATGTGCCGCAGGCGTAGAAGAGAACAGATTTTACACTTTAATTGAAGATTTGTATATTAGTGCGATATGTTGTTATATTTTTGAGAGCATCCCAAGAGCATTTTGGGATTTACTGATGCTTTAATATCCAAATGGACATCTCCATCTGATGATACGATGATGTGTAGGTATATGCATGAACGATGTATATCTACATGGTAAAAAAAAACAATTTAAATTTTTGTTTTATTACGAATTTAAATAGCCACGTATGCATTTCAAAAATCCGCATTTAAAAGGGTATCTAGCGGTTGATTTATGATTTCGAGATTATTTTACGCAAACGTATAATTGTCTGATTTTGTTGATTGCTTCTAGGTGATCTATATTAACATCATTTCAACTCAAGAACATAACATCATTCCCGACAAAGAAAAATTGCTTAATGGGGTTTTCAACCGGTACCAGATTTTACCGGTACCGCACCCTTTGTCATTTGGATAAAATAAATGGCAAAAAATAATTGCAAGTGTAATTTGGTATAACAACTTAAATAAAATGGAATTACTTTGTTTAAGTAGGCTTAGTTCCTAACAGATAGTAATAGTTTTCCACATTTAATAAGCCAGTAATTTGATAAATAAATTACGCAAAGGACGCAATTGAAACAAATGACGAAAATGACGCAAATGACGCAGTTGACGGAATTGGCACAATTGACGCAAATGACGCAAATGACGCAAATGACGCAATTGACGCAAATGACGCGACTAACGCAAATGACACAAAGGACGCAAATGATGCAAAATGACGCAAATGACGCTAATGACGCAAATTAGACAGACGACGTAAATGACGCAAGGATGCTCTGTTTGGAATTGTATGTTTACATTTCTAGAATACCATTAATTCCATCTGACTACCCTTTCCAATTTAAATGGCTTCAATTTCTCATAAAAATATGCTTTGCTATTACCATAAATAAAGTACAAAGGTAAACTTTAAGTGTAGCAGGAATTGACTTAAGAGAGCCATGCTTCTCTCATGGTCATTTTTATCTAGAGTAAGTAACAAAAAAAATACATTTTTATTTTAATTCGATCAATCATTACAGCAAATAATTGACCTATTTAACAATTTGAAATTTTATATATTTTGTGCTGGACCCGAACAACATTGGGTGACTTTGCTAGTTGTAGTATTAACTTGAAAAACATTTATTAAGCATGAAAAGGTGATTCTGCCTAAGTTAAATGTTCCTCAATAACAATGTGTTCTGCTACGGTTGGATATTTTTAATGTCTTGTTAGCAATTTTCGCTTCGTTTAAATATTTCTGAATATATGTCTGTGGCTAATGTCTTTAACAGTCCGATGTATATAAACTCCCGTTTTCTCTGTTTTTACTTTTTTAACCGTCGTAGATATTATTGTATTGTTTTCAGTTAATATCGACTTCTATTAATTACGACGTCTGGATAAATGAGTTTTAAAGTTGTATAGTAGATATAGTTTAGTTGTAAGAAGTAGTAGCCATCAGTACGAATCATTGGCAAATAGGAAGTCACGTTACCAAGCCAGATATTTTGTTCAACCCACATTGTCGCAGCTGAAAAAACAAAAATGACGCTCCTTTGCAATTATCCAGCAATAGCTATACAGTCAAACTCCGGGTTTTAGATGAGGCAATATCCCCAGCAATATAGCTGACATTGCGGAAAGAAAAATTGGCGACCTTATCAACATTTTCAATTACACAGGAAGATGACTCTTGTACTGAGTTCATTAGGAGAGTTTTTTTTTGTTTTTCTTTTTTTTTTTTTTTTTTTTTTAATTAAAATTTTATTATGTGCCATTAATATACAAACTTAAAACTATCTTAGCCTATAAAAAGATGAAGAAAAACGGCTATAATGGAACTAGCTACTATTAACATTTAAATTAATTTTAAATTTTTATGTTAATTCTAATTTCCTTGGGAGAGTAAAAATAGGAGATTAATCCTCCAAAAACCAATAACAAATATAGATCAGTCGATTCATGGGGTATCAAAAAAACACTATGTGCTAATTGGTTCTTCAGAAGCAACTAGAATGCTCAGTTCTACCTATCTACCTACAGTTTAGCTGTAGACTGATAGTACATGTATAATTTCTTTTTTTTTTAATCTAGTTTCGAAGCTCGGGATGAATTCAAGTAAATTGGACAGCGCAATCGCCAGATCTTATAATCCCATATCCTAAATTAATATGAAATTGGTACAGTCGAAGTGATGTAAGGTCTAATTTTCTTAATACAGGATTTTTTTTCTTGGATTATAAATTGCTTTCTTCTATAAGACAACTTTTGTCATTATGGACGAATTTGAAGCCAAAAAAAATTTACTTACTTACTGGTGGGCGCTACAGACCTTGAAGATTCTGGGGCTGACGCAAAATTGTCCTCCACTGATTTCGGTCACGAGCGGAATCTCTCCAGTTGGTGATTTGAAGTTTTTTCATATCTGCCGATACTACATCTCTCCCACGAAGGTGTGGCCTACCTCGACGACGCGTTCCCTGGGGCTTGGATTCGAATTGTTTCCAAGCCGGAGCATTTTCATCCATACGCTAGCCTAGCCAATGAAGACGTCTGATTCTGATTTTTTAATTAGATCCATGTAGTTGAACACCTGGTATAGTTCGGCATTGTATCTTCTTCGTTAAAAAATTTATTAAATTAAGAATTGTCATAATTTTATATAAATTGTCAATCGAATATGAAAATTAAAAATTCATTTTAATTAAAACAAGCTCTTTATTTTTATCCTTATTCTAATTTTTTTTATAGTCCTTGAAATTTTATACTTTAAATCAAAATAAATTATTATAACCTAAAAACTCTTTTCTATAAATCACCACCATCTTTAAATTATTATTCTTTTAAAATATGTTCTGTTGCTGCTGCTGTTATTGCTGCACTTTTTTTTTATTTATTCTAATTTTGTTTTTATTTTTGTTTTGTTTTGTTCATTTTGGGATCCGATTTTTCAAAATAGATTTTTATCGAATTTAAAAGAAAAAACAAAAAAATGTATTTTACACTGTGGGCAGGCATGAAGTAAGGTTCATTTCATATATTATGTATATAATATGTTGACTAAGCGCCCATAATTCTTTTCGATTACCCGTGAGATTAATTTTGTTTTTATATTTTTATTATTTTAGTGTTTGTTCCAGTGATACATAGTTAATTTTGCTGTAAAGTATCTGTTGCATACCTTAATACGTATCTTCTAAGAGAACATTATTCTTTTTTGGGGATAGCATAGAGTAAATATATTTATTTTGTAGGTAGGTAGGTAGGTAGGTATGATGTGTTAATGATAATTTCGTAAAATCGTTAACGATTAAAAACATTTTGTAAATACATGATTTTCACTCCTTTAGAACAACTTCTAAGAATAATAATTATAAATTGATTTAGTAAAAAATAGATTGAATAGTTTTTTTTTTTTAAATAGAAATTGGTATTGTTTAAGTTTAAAACAAAAATAATCTGAGACGATTTGGGAGTTTGAGTGAAAGTTTATTTCCAAAACTTCTGCCAGGCCGACAAGATTTGTTTATTTCCATTAATACAGGAATAATGTGTGTAATAAATGCATTTTCATATCTGCCGGTACTTCCTCTCTCCAACGAAAGTGTAGTCTACCTTTCCCGGGCTTTTGATTTGAAGAGTTTCTTAGCTGGAGCATTTTCATACATACACTCTGCATGGTCTAATCAATGGAGACGTCTTATTCTGACTATTTTGGCTAGGTCCATGTCGCTGAACAGCTGGTATAGTTCGGCATTGTATCTTCTTCTCCAAACCCCTTCGTCAGACACAGGAGCATAAATGCGACGAAAAATTTTTCTCTCAAAGATACCAAGTGCATGCTCGTTTGCTTTTGGTAATGCGAAATTATAACTTCTTAATCTAACCAAAAAAATAAATGGAAAATTGTATTTATATTGTTAGGGTAACTACAGTTAAATATATATTTTTTTTAACCCATTTTCGGCCAGAAAAAAAAAACTTATCTTGATTATTAATTAATCCATTGGTTTTAGGATAATTGATGTCCAAAAAATTCAAATCCGTTGTCAGATTGGGGCTAGCACGTTCCAGAGCCTGGGAAAAGGCTGTTCGAAAAATCGAACACTGGCTATTGACATTTTTTTTTGTTCATGAAAATCAAAAATTAAGTTTCAGCGAAATTAAAGCTTAACAATGAATAAAACTATGAAATAGAGTTAATCAAAAATTTTATTGAGATAATTAAAGAAAAATTTGTTAATATAAAATGTTATAAATTATGAAATTTTAATACAAAAACTATTTTTCGGGATATTTTTCAAAGCGTTTTGTGTGTAAATAGACGTTGCACTTCCTGCACATTAATTTCGTTGGCTTGCTGCATTTTTTTCAATTGACATCGACTATATTTTTCTTCTGCTTTGGAAAAAGCAACATGTCTGCCTGATACTTTTAAGCTAAAAGTACATGTCTGCCTGGTAAATTATAAAGCTAATATTCTTCTTCAGATGATTCATATTCAAATCCCAACACGAAAACTTTTTTGTGGCATAGGTTTTTCATTTTTATATTTCGCCACAAAACAGTGTAGCGTCCAAGAATTTACTGTTGAAGAACTCAAACCAGCAATCCACAATGACCAATACTATTTTTTGCTCTGATATTGCTGCGATAATTTGCAACTCAATTATCATGCAAATCGACACCTCCCATGCCATACTTTTGGTTATGTGGTAGTAATGGTTGCTGGTAGTTGACATAACCCTGGATTTAACTTTATTGGTTCGATTTAATTAAAGGTAGAACAAACTGTGACCTCTTTATTATCAGACTATCGACACAATAATAATTTGTTAGTTGCATCATCATATGTAATCATGCTCACCACACTGTAATTTTTTACGTTGCAAATGGTGCGTTTGCTATTCGATTTTTTCGTACTGCTCCAGTGGCAAGGAAACATTTTTCACCAAGCAAGCACATCAAATAGTATGATCTGGAAAAAGTTATCAAAATACACTTTCTATCGATTTGGATGTTGAATATTTTTAAATAATCGAATGACAACATCGGCATCTAAGCTAATTTGCTCATTATAGTTGTCGATTGATCCAGCATATGGTATGCAAGAGAACAAGTATCCACCAAAAGAACGGATTGGTTTATTTCTAATAAACATCTTACAGGAGTGACGACCAAAATAAGACACTACTTGGTGTTGGCACTTGTTCCGAGGAATTAAAGTCAATTCTTCCTTCTCTCAAGCAATTCCATCGCATTACACGAGAGGCATCAAGTGCCCACCCTTTGGACAGTGGAAATTCCGAGATGGTTTAGGAATGGTTTCAGGTTATGGAAATTGCAGAAGAACATTTCGATTGTGGAATCGCGTTCCAATCGAAGCATTCCCAATGAGAGAAGGATTTTTTATTTGTGATTTACAGAGATTTAAGACGAATATTAACAACATTGTTCGCTCTTTCCCACAAAACTTTTCTTCTTCCTTTTTCTTTCATTTCCTTTAACTATCCTTTTCTTTTTCAAATAGTCAACGGTACGCAAGTACTCAAAGGTAACCCTAAGTTTTGGCTATAATATAAAAATGTGGTTATAATCGAACTAGGGGCCCCTGTTGAGTCATTATGATTCAAGTTGAAGCCAAATTTTAAATTTTAAAAACAAACAGACTTACGATATAGCAAAAACCATCTCGTGTTTATTTTTTGGTTTAATAAAGTTTTACTTTGGATACATAAGTGCACCTCCCTCATATACTGATTCGTTTTCAATATATTCGCTATAGACAGTTGCATTTAATGTATTTGTGAATATTATAAAACAAAATAGAAATTTTTTCAATCCGTATGCGCATTTCTGTTGTATATACAATAGGGCTTCCAATACCGGGATCCCGAGATCCCGTGATGTTGAGGCTTTTCGCAATCTCGGGATACCGGGTTTATGATACAAAAGTCCCGGGATTTACATACTTTACGAATCTTTATGAATTTGTATGAGAATAATAATTTTCTTTCTAAATATTGTATAATGAAATTTTTACGGTAAATCGGAGCAAAAAGTCAGATGAAAGAGCTGCATCAGAAGAAGATACTGTATTGAAATGTGTAAAGTAAATGAAGTAAATGATGCTTCGTTCTGCCCACTAATAAAGAAAGTGCGAAAATAGTATCTTTTTTTAAATGATCACCCTCCAAAAATGATTATTTACAAAAATATGTCCGAGAAGATTTCGGGAAAGAAATTCAGTTAGTAAAGGATTGCAAGACTAGATGAAGTAGCTTATTGTTTATGTTAGAACGTTTTTACTTATTAAAAAACTATGTCCAGAAAGCTCTTATAGGTGTAAAACGAAATATATATCTATAGATATATCTCAAAATGAAATTCGAGCGATTTCTGAAATTGTTGATGCTTTAACACCTACTAAGGCTACTGTTGAAGCTCTTTGTCGCCAGGACGCGAACCTTATTACGGCTGATATCACTATTAGTTTGACGTTGAGGAAAATGAAGAAAGCGGATAGTATTATTAGTCAAAAACTGTTTACAGCTTTAACTATTCGAATAAAGCAACGTCGTACGGACTTAAGCGGACTTTTGCATTATCTACATAATGGCTTGAATAGAATCTCTCACTCCGACAATGAGTGCATTATAAAGTAAAAAAGATTGAAAGATTGAATGCAACTTCCATAACAGGATGTTCTACAATAGTTGCAGAACTTGATGAATTTTGAACTTGGAAATTGTTAAAGTTATTTCTGTACAACCGTTAACTGCAGCCGTAGAAATTAATAAAGCAATAAATGATGGCAAGTCACGTTAACAGGTGATACCACATCGATGCGAATAACGATTCTTCAAATTTCGAAAAGAAATGGCTCTATTCGAAAATGAAGGCTCACATGCCAATCATTTGAAGCGTGCATATAAATATTTAAAAACGTTTAAACCAACCAGCATCGAGTAAGAGAGAGCATATTCTTCTGTATGTTTATTTTGTAATAAATTACTAAGTTCTTCGTGTGATAATGTTCTAGACAAGCTCTGTTTCCTCAGATGCCACTTCCAACAACAAAAAAAACTTAATCAATAACTTTCTTCATATAAGAAACTTTTTTATAAAATTTGTGTTTGGAAAGTCCTTTATATCAAAAATTTACTGTATTTGTTAATAATAATTTAAAATAAAAATTAATTTTATACTGAATGTAAAAAAAATTGCTTTTTTATTAGTTTTTACTTTATATTATTTTTTTTTCAGCAAAGGAAGTCATTCCAGGGATAAATCCCGGTATCCCGGGATTTATAAAATGGAATCCCGAAATCCCGGGTTCGGAAATTATGACCGGTATTGGAAGCCCTAATATACAACTTATGTATATATTAAGAGTTCATTAAGGAGAACCGAGATAAAATGAAAAGGTGTTTACTGCGCAGGTCCTTAAATACTTGTCAATTAAATTTATAGATACTCTACTATATAAAAATGAATTGACCAGTCATATGAACAATTCAGCTGATTTTTTTTTTGTTTTTGTTGTTTTTATATTTTTTACTTCAAATTAATTTGTTTTGTTTTTGTTTTTAATTGACATATGTTTAATGTACATTATATTCACTGCAAGTAATTATAATAACTGATTTGTTTGTTTTGGTTTTTTATTTTAATAGGAATTCACATCATATGTATAATGTATTTGCTGAATAATAAAATCATATGAGTAAAAATTTTTCAACTGTGTGCGCATTATTGTTTTATATACAACTTATTTTTATATTAAGAGTTCATTAAGGAGAAGCGAAATAAAATGAAAAGGTGTTTACTGCGCAGGTCCTTAAATGCTTGTCAATTATAATTATAGATTTATATTTTATTTATTTATTTATTTTAACAGCTAATCCTACAGATAAATCTGTAGGCCAACTTTATAGGTCCTTTTCCCTTTCGAAATGTTGGCCTTTTTAATTAAATTACATTTTTCAGTAATTTTCACCATTTGAAAATTTTTTCGGTTTTCACGGGGTTTGAACCCGTGCTCCTTCGGTCGTTACATTACTACACTCGAGTGGTTTACCACTCGGCTACCGAGGCCACAATTATATTTTATTCAATAACATTTTAATTTTCTCAACTACAAACTCTCTTTTCACATGATTCACCCTGTACCGTAATTTTAATTTATTTAATTTACATTAACTTTATAGTATACCTATTACTACTGCTGCTGTGGTTCATCTAATCTTAGTTTTTTTTTGTTTTAATTTTTTTGTTTATTCCTGTACAGCATGCGCTATATACACAGAGTGGTGCCATGCTGCCAGTTCAGTAACTGATGATTCGATCATTCAATTCGTAGTACTCGTTTCATTTAACCATCACAAAATACGAGCAGAAAAACAACAAAAACAAAAAAAAATAAAATAAAAAAAGGTGATTTTGGTACCGCTGTAAATTTTGTTTATTTTTTTTTGTTTTTTTTGGTTTTAGTTCCAATTTTTCTCTTTTTATATCATATCGGCACGTATTGAATTCCAAATTAATTTGAATTGTCAAATGATGGCGGAGGATATCTCTTAAAATGTGAAATAAGAAGAAATGAAAAAAATATATATATATATACATATATTTTTAACAAATTTTATTGTCTTGTGTGTTTACAATGTATATATATATATACATATATATATACCTACGTATGTTTCTGTATCTTTGCTCTGGTTTGCTTGTTGAAAAGAAGATTTAGGAGGTCGAATAAAATTTTTTTTTTTTTTTTGATTTTGTTGTTTTTTTTTCATCTTTTCAAATTTTTAATTTACGTTGTTCGTGATTTTTTTTTTTATTATTATAATTTTTTTATTCTGAACCACAATAATATAAAATGTAGCTCTGGTAATACCATCATATTGGACTAAGTTAAGAAAAGGAGAAAATTTGAATACAGATGAGATCTGATAGTAATTAAAAAAAAAAAAAAATATAATCTTTGAACTAAGTTTATAAAATAAAAAACTTAACAGAAAAGAAAAGAACATTTTGATTAATTTTTATTGGTTTTAGATTCGAAGAATTTGAAAAACGATAATAATAAAAACAAAAACAATAACAGAAAAAAAAAAAATACAACAACCTTTACGATTATATGAAAATAATTTTTGCTCCTCATTCCTACATGGCTGATATACTACAGATTTAGTCAAAGTAATTAATCTACACGTATATGTTAAAATTAAGTGTAGTTTCTATACATCATTTTTTAAATTTTGGGAGGTTTAAATCTTTTTTTTTTTTTTTTTTTTTTTTTGTTATTTAAAGATTTTTTTTTTAACTTGTATATTGGATAAGTGAATATGCCTAAGAGAGCAATATATGTTAGAACATGAATAAAAAAAAAAAAATAAAAAAAAAATAACAATAAAAAATAAAAAAATTTAATAAAACTGGAAGCTGATGAAAATTCAAAATTTGTTAAGGAGAATTCAATTTAGATTTAATCTTAATAAAAAAAAAAAAAAACAAAAAAACAAATCCATTTGAAATGTTCAACTTTGACTGGTTTTTTGACAAATTTGTTGTCATTTTTAATGTCAACACGATTTGATTTAAGGTGGGTTGGTTAGTTTTTTTTAATGATTTTTGGTTTTTGAATTTGTTTTTGTATTCTACAAATTTTGTGGAATTTTTTTTTATATTATTTTTTGCATATTCCAAAAATACTATGGAATATGGCTATGTAATTTGTTCTGAGTTCCTTTATTTTCAGCATTTTTAATTTTTATGTTATTTAATTTATTGCACTGATAATTGTTGATTTTTTTTCTGGTTTTTCAAAATAAAAGGATTTAAACATTTTTTTTTTTTTATTAAATTAATTTTAAGAACATATTTTTTTTTTTTTTTTTTAATTATTTGATATGAAGAAAGTTCATGTATAGTTTTTGAAAATTTTAAAATTTTAAAATTTGATAGACTCATGGTAATAGAGAATGGCTTGTTTTTGTTTGTTATTTGTACAATTAATACCACTTTAATTATCAAACTATTAAAGAAAACCAACCTGATTGTCTTACTGCGATAATTAGATCATAAAAGCAATAATTCAAAGCCGTTTGCAAGAAAAATGGTAGAAAACAATTCGTGTAGAACCCCGCTGGTTTTTGGGCGAAGCTGCGTCGATAACCAAAGAGTTTACAGATCCGTACAAATCATTTATATATCACATATATCAAACCGACATTTGAATATGCTTCGCAAGTTTAGTCTCCATATCGTAATGTTGATATTCAACGTATTGAAGCAGTTCAGCGTAAATTTTTACGCTTTGCACTACATGCTTTTTCATGGTCTGACGCTTTTCAGCTTCCTCTGAAATCTCTCCAACAACGTTGATTGGTGGCTTATATTACGTTTATCCACCAAATTATTGCTGGGAATATCCTGGCCACTAAAATTATGGATTTGATAACTTTTAGAGAGAATCAGCGTAATTTACCTGTTTAATATTGCTAACCATATAATACTGACTACGGTAAATTTGAGCCTGTGTATAGAATGTGACGTGAATCTAAGCTGAGAGCAGCTTGTTTTGATATTAACCTTAGTAAAAGAAACTTAAAATTAAAGCTAAATAATAGATAAATAGTTATGGAATTGATATTTGGTCTTTTTCTATTTTCTTTTTGTATTTGTTTTTTTTTTATATTTTTAACATTCTACTAACTATAGCATGTTAGCTATTTATTTTTCTTCTAACTATAGCATGTTTATTTATTTTTATCTCTTATTAACATTAGTTACTAACGCTGATGGATACTAACCCACTGGATGATGATCTCACCGCTTAGCAATATGATGCAAGCTTTCGTCTATAATAGACGTCTGATTTGCTTGCTCTTAGCAATATCTGACAGTAATTAAATAATTTCGCATTTAAGAGTTGAACAATCAATTGAGTATAAAACACCATTATACATGCTCTTCATTGACTTCAAGAAGGCGTTCAATGGAAATGGAAAGCACTAATGGACAATCCAAACGTTATACGAAGAAGCCGAACTCTCAGTAATATACCGGGGACAAAAAAGTGTTTCCTTCACCACCACATTGGAAGTTAAACAAGCATGTCCGCTCTCACAACTCTTCTTCACAATCGTCCTAGATAATATACTAGAAAAAATTGGCTCAATAAAGAGAGGAATAATTTGGAGTCTCACTCAACAATTTGAACACCTCAACTATAATGCAGATGATATTTGTTGTTTCTCGCACAAATTCAGCGACATGCAAAGCAAATAAGAACATCTGGAATAACTTGCGAAACTTGTCGGACTAGAAAGCAACCTGGGAAAACCAAAGCTATAAGAGAAATAACACCACCGCAGAACATTTAAGGTTGAAAGAAGAACAAATAGAATTTGTAAACAACTTATATGCTACTTGGAAAGTATCATAGCAACTAGCAGGGAGGGGGGGGGGCTCAAAAAGATGTAGAAAATAGATTAAAGAAAGCGAGAGTAGCATTTGGGAGATTGCAACCGATATAGAGGAACAGCCAAATATTCAGCGAAACTTAAAATATTTTGATGTGGTGTAGAATCAATCCTAACATACGCAGTGAAATTTGGTTAACACCAGAAGTTGCAAGTCTTCATTAATAAATATCTAAGGATAATATGTCGAATATTCTGGCCAAAAACAATAAGCAACAATAACTTCTGAATAAAAACCGGTGAAGAACTCATATCGAAATAACTCAGAAAAAATGAACAACATCAAACAACATCGTGCGAAAGAGCTTAGAACGAAACCCACAAGGTACATGAAGAAACGCTCATCCTAAGAACACCTGATGCTGGGCTATAAAACTAGAAAAAAAACAAACCATAGAACTAGAAAAAACAAACATAACGTGGAAACAAGTGAAAACAGCAAACAGTCAGTCCTATGCTCCTAAGTGAAGCAAGAAAAAAAAACAGTTTCTCAATCAGTCCATCCATATAATGTGATTGATTGTGGTAATACGTGTAATGAATTTAACATGTACTCCATTGATTTAGCCGCAAAATGCAGAGTTCAAGTCTGGGTAATGATACGGTTTTATTGGAACTAACTTTTGGCAGGCACAATAAGAGCAGCTGATCTTGTTCCCGTGTTTGTTGTTGTGTATAAATACAAAATAGTTGCATATACTTTTTTAGATACAGCTGCAAATGCTAGTAATTCAACTTCTCTGTCGTTTTCAGAGAATCTAATCCATTTTAATAATTAATTCATTTCGATTTTAATTCATTTGGGATTTGATCATATCCCACTGCAAGTCTGTGATAGCCATTATTGTTGCATTCTAATTTTCGCAGATTTAATAATTGAAGCTAACCACACCATCAGATAGTTGGATCAAATACCTTCGAAATCTGCGATAAAATGGTTCTTTTAGTCCACAACAATAACGTATTTTCTAAGTTAATGATATAACCACAAGAATCGGATTCTGATGGATTCCAGGAAATCCCTAAAATTTGAATCTTGGTCGAAATTTGGTAAAATTTTTTCAAAATATTCATTTGATAGTGCCTACAGTAGTTGTAAGTCATTTGCCATCTACTTTGTTATTTTAATGATCTTGGCTTTATTTCTTCACGTCATCAGCAAAAGAAAACGGAAACGGAAAACATTGTTCGTATAGTTTTGTACAAAGAAAATAAAAATGGCGGATATTCATAATTTCGAACTTGAATGACTAAAGTTGATGAAAGAAGATGTTTTGAGGTTGAAGTGAGGATATATTGGTTGTGAGTGTATAGTAAAATGCGCTAGTCGTGATCTATATGTTCTTTTGTTTCCGTTTCAATCTTAATGACCTTAATTTTCTTTCTTTACGTCAATCTAATCCATAAACGGACGGTGACATCTGAAATGAGTCTACAAAATTTCAACCAATGCCATGTACATACAAATACAATATGTCAAACATTTTGAACTGAAAACATTGTGTTGGCGACTCAATGTACTTTGCTTATAATTCCGATCAATCTAAACACATTGTCTCTGAAATAAACGGTCAAATCAAATGTCAAAATATTATACTCTTGTGGATTGGATACCTATTTTGTGAATAAGTTTTTAAAATATTTGAATTGAATATATTTGTGAAAGGTTATATATGGAGATTTAAAATGGGCAATTTCGTTTTTTTTAAGAAAAATCTTCTTTGTGCTTTAGTCTTATAGTTAATCAAAGCATCTTTCTTTCGTGAGTGCATTTTCTATTAAAATTAAAGTAAATTAAAATAAAACAAATATTTTTCATTACATTTTAAACTTATTTAATAAAAAAAAAAACTCAACATAACTGTACCCAAACTATACTGTGTTGTGTATCAACAAATTTTCGGATACATAAATTGACAACTCGGGCCGTGAAAATGAGTCTCGGATACATTGTAAAATTAATTACCGATCATAAGACAATGTAAACTATTTTTCTTTTTATATTTAAGATCATACGTCAATATGTTGGCGACGTTGTTGATACATTTATGATGTCACGGGGATTCTTAATATTTCTGGAATGATTAAAACTTCAAAAGAATAAGTTTTGAGGTTGAGTGGAAGATACTAGTTGTGAGGGTAGAGTAATATATGCTAATTGTGAGCTATTAATACCAATCAAAAGAAAAATAAAGGGAGCCATTCTAAATCCCCAAAATAAAAATCCCCAAATTTTTAAAAAGCCCCAAAATTAAAATACCCAGACAAAAAATCCCCGAAGAAAGAATCATTATACACAAAATACAAAAATTTTGGTTATTTTGTGTTTGGTGATTAAGATTTGGGGCTTTTATTTTTGGTGATTAAGACCCCAACCCAAAATAAATCGTATTTAGCTATCATTTTCTGGAATACGAAATATTAATGCTTTAATTGGTTTTGCAAACAAAGATTAAAGGTAGATGAGGTATCGGTAGGATAAAATATAATCTGGTAGAGGAATATTCGGCAGTGAATTTGGTAGTTGCAAGTGACACAAGAATAACACAAGATAAAAATTAACTATAAAGGATATTGTTGATGTGTAACTTAATAACATATACATTCTTAATTCCAACTTATGTATATATAAAGACTTTTACTTACAAAAGCTGTTATTTCTTATTAAGCAAGATGTTGGCAAAACGTGGACTTTTACATGGACTGATATTGTCAAACAACTTACATACATTTATTTTAAATTATTTATTTATTTTATTATAAAACAACACTAAATATATCTAAGAGGAGACTTGACAAACGTTTCGGTGGAAGGATTAAGTGAAAGCAGATCTTCTAATACTTGCTATTAAAATTTGAAGAAAACGGGTTCAATATAGGGATTATCACGTTCCGCTATTAATCACGTACACGTAATACGTATAACAAAATGTAATAACATAACTATTTAAAATATTTAATTAAATTACAGTGTGAATCCCATCAGTATGATGGTTTGAAAAACCACAAATGACAATAAAAATTTAAAATTACTCAATATTTTTTATCTTTAATCGAATTCAAACTATATTTTCAAATATTGACTTTCTGTACAATAACAAAACATATCCAATACAAACAATATTTCCATACAAACATTCTACATACTGTATAACAATGGCAATGTATAATACTCCAGGTAAACAAAGTTATTCAAAAACCAAAACAGAGGAGAGGGAGAATTTATAAACAAAAAAAATATATTTAAAAAAAGAACAAATCAAAAATAATTCAATTCTGATGATGATGCGATGCATATATTCGGCATTATTTCAAACATTAAAGAGAGAAATAATTTCTTTATTTGCAAAACTGACAACTAAATTTAATATGACAAGTTGTTAAAGAGGAATGCCGCTTTTTATACCCAATGTTTTATTATAAATTACTCAATCTGATTATGTATTCAATAGGGTATTCCTTGTTTTGAGTATATTTTTTATTATTTTTTTTATTTTTTTATTATTAAGTTATCGCTTTATTTGATTTCTATTAATTCTATATTAAAGTTCTTAAATTGAACTCAAAATTGATGACGAAACAAAAAAGGAAAACAAAAATTATAAAAGAAAGAAAAACAGAAATATTAACAACATTATTATCGAAACCGCAAAATCGAAATCGCGTAATGAATATCAATTTGAAAGGTACTTAAGTATCAATTTATTTTTAATTTTTTATTATTAAAATTGGGGATTTTATTTTATTTTTTTAATTTTTTTTTTTTTTGTAAATATTTTGCAGTAAATGTTTAATGGGATTTACACACAAGTGACGGTTGGATTAAAGAATTTAAGAATATATACAAAAAGGAGGTATTTACAATAATGTGATTGATAATTGGTGTAATAGAAGCAGTTTCCATTTTTGACTCATTAGTTGGTCGGTGAGTGGTTGTAAGACTGTTGAGCAAAAATAACTCAACAAAAAAAAAAAAACTAAAGGCAACATAGAAAGTTAAAGCTTTAATCATCATATTTTAATTTTTTTGTGATAAAATAAATTTAAAAAATGGGAGGAGATCTAGGAGATTCAGTAGCTTTCATTATAAATTTTGCAGCAGGTGGTATTTCCGCTGCAATTTCAAAAACAGCCGTAGCTCCAATTGAACGTGTAAAATTACTTTTTCAAATACAATACATTTCAAAACAAATTACCGACAACATAAAGGTGTGGCAGATTGTTTTGTACGAATTCCAAAGAAGCAAGGTGTTATGGTATACTAGGGTGGTAATTTATAGTAAATGTTATTCGTTACTTTCCAACTCAAGCCTTAAACTTTGCATTCAAGGAAAAATATAAGGAAATCTTCTTAGGAGGAGTAGAAGATAAAAACACACAATTTTCTCGCTTTTTTGTTGGTAACTTAGCATCTGGTGGCACCGCTGGAGCAACTTCATTATGCTTTTTTATCCCTTGCATTTTGCCCGTACAAAACTGACCGCTGATATTGGCAAAAGTGGTGCTGAACGTTAATTCAGTAGTGATTTTAGAAACTGATACACAGTAAATAACAAATTTCGTTGTTTCGGTGTCCCAGTTCAAGGTATTATTATTTATCGTGCTGCATATTTTGATTTCTATGACACAGCCCGTGGTAGGCTTCCTGATCCTAAAAACACACAAATTTATATCAGTTGGGTCATTGCTCAAGCCGTTACAACAGTCGTTGGTATTGTATCTTATCCATTCGATACAGTACGTCATCGTATGATGATGCAATCTGGTCATAAGAGTGCAGAAATTGTCTACAAGAATATTACATTGCTGGACCACTATTTCCAAACAAGAGGGTATGTCAGCCTTCTTCAAGGGTGCTTTTGGTACTTGCGGTGCCTTTGTACTTGTTCTTTACGATGAAGTTAAGAAAGTACTATAATTTATTAAAATAAAGCAAAATTAATTAATGACGTTCCTTATCCTGGAGGTAGTTTTGAAGATTTTAAAGGGCGTCACTTTATAACTTTCACAATGGAATAATGTTTTTTTTTTCTGATAGTTGACATTATCAGCCATTTAAATTTGTAAAAAAAAAGTTATTTTGTTATATACCTACAAATACAGTTTACATTTATTAGTTTTGTAGTTCTTTTTGATGATTATTTTTTCGAATTAAATTTTTTAATTCTTCATCAAACCCCATTTTTAAATAATGTATCCATCTAAATATGATTTTTTTTTATAATGGATCTGATATAACATAAATTATAATAATAATTAATTTATTTCATACAATATTGTTAATATTTTTATTTAACAGATTGTACATAATATGATTGAAAACTTCAAATCTCACAGCATACGCCAGTATACGTTTTCACGGTAAATTTTTACGGCATTGAGATTGTTTACTCTCATACAATTTCATATATTTCAACTTTTTTTGACATCTCAAACCATTGAAAAGCATCCCGATTATCTCCAATATGATTTGGTAACAATTTGAATAAAATAGAATTATTCTATATTTATAAAGGTGTATATTTATTCTTATTATTGATTATTTATTAATTTTTTAAATTATTGCTAAAACAAAATGTTATTTGGAGAGTTAACGGGTGTTTTCGTTTATTCATTATTCGGAATATTCAGAATATTATGTCAGAGAGCGTTTTTTTATTCATTCGGGATATAAAAAATATTCTGTTATGATTTTTTTTATTTATTCCGTATATTCCGAACGTATTCTTTTTATTCCATCTCAGAGTTGGAATAAACAGAATAAAATTACGGAATGACAGTTCACAGTAAATAACAATTTGACTACCTATATTTTATTTTAATTTAAAAAATGAAAAATATTGGTTAAGTAAAAAAAGTGTTTACAAAAAAATATAATATGAATAGTTGTATAGTAATTTTGTTCACAAAAATTAATAAATAAATAAAAAAACAAACAATTACAGTTTCTAAATTTTATTTTGTTTATGCTATTCTGTTCGTTTATTCTATTTGTTCGAAATATTCTATCGTGGCGTCATCAAGTATTCTATTCTTTCCATTCCTTCTTTAGAATGAATAAACGAATAAACCGAACAACACTATTGAGCTAAAAATAGTTTTTACATAATTAACTTAATATATGAATAAGTATTAGAAAATTTGTTTCATTCATCAAAACCTATGCAACTATACTTACTAGTATTTGGATTGTGTTTCACATACGGGTTACATCAAAACTAAATCTGTCACAATTTTTAATGAGAAAATGAATTATACAGACAGAATTAATCCAAATATCTCTCAAGCTAATGTGACATATTCTGAAATAATAATTGCTAAAATATGTTATAAAGACACACTAAGCATTTAGTGACAGTCAGAACACTCAACAAACCATATAATTATACAATATTGGAATTACAAGTAGAATATCTCAAAAACAGTAGTACAAGAATAGTATTAAACTACCTATACAATTCTTAATTATTGCTTTGATTGATTTTTTAACTTATTAAAATATGTCTGTAAATACATATTCTGTGAGTTATAAAAAACCAACAAAAAAATGTACCGTAAAAGCTTTCATAGTTAAATAAAAATAAATAATTTATGAAAAATTTTTAATCGTAGAACAGAATTTGTTGTCGTCGTTGTCATCTCTCGTTATAAAATGTTAAAGTTTCCTCAGAGCGGAGGACTTTTTTGGTGACAGCGGCGCGGCAAAAATTCGCACGGAAGTTGCGCAAAATTGGCTTTTAGCCGTATCATATTTATTTATTTAGTGTATGAAAATTTCGTTGGAAGACGGAGAAAATAATTTATTAATAATAATAAAAAAGACTTTATTTCATCATCAAAACCAAGAGCTAATTTACATTAAGTATTCAAGACTTAACTTAAAAATTATAAAAACAAAAACAAAAAATATTAAATATAGTAAAGTAAAAATTTAAAAGCCAGCCTAGTTGATTAAACGAAAAAGTTCAATCTGTTATCCAAAGATAAGTGACGAAAAAACATCATAAAGAACAACAGTTCCAGCTGAAACAAATGTACCAAACAGAGATGTACAGTCACTCACTATATGTTTAATAGTTTGTCAGGGAGTATTTCGCAATCATAAGCTGTAGACGTGATTACTCTCCCTCCCCTATATAAAGAACTGGCGCATTTGACATAGTTTGTGTAAACTAGTTTAGATGATTGTGCTTGAATTAGCCGTATCGTATATTAACCGCTAATGGGCTTATTGCAAATACCCGTAGCAGTAAAATTATTCACTACAGTTTTTCAGGATTGTATTCAAGGCATTTTCAATGGTGTCTTAAACAACTTTTATTCTTCTGGGTATCAAATTTTAAGTCTAATATCACTCAAAATGAAAACAAAAAAAATCTTTTTAAAGTTTTCCTAAAATATTTTTGTAAACATGTCAAACGATATATGAATAAATGTATACCTATATCTACATATATATATACGTAATAAATAATGCATTTTAAAGTAAAATTTAAAAATTTCAAATTCAGAATTATCAATAGATGTCGCTATAACAAACTTTGAAGTTTATTCATATATTAGTTTCAATTTTGACATTTGACTGATAACAATGCGCTACAGCGATCACCGATAGTTAAAAAATATTTTTTCACAATTTATATGTGTACCTATACTATATGGATTTGTACTTTCAAGTGAAAACACTAGATTAGATAAGGTAATGTCATATTTTTATGTGTTTTCATGTTGCGATATGTCATATTGCGCATTAAAAATGGCGACTGTTGAGCCTATTCAATAACAGACATACAGTATGTTGCCGTGTAAAATAGTTTTCGAATGCTAATATGCGTGAACACCAGTTTAAGAACTTGAATGTTTGATATCTGAGTCAGCATGGATGGATGTAAATGTCCTTATTTATTAATTTCAAATATAGAGAAATATACTGGCTGATTGGGCGGAATTCTGCGGTCTCGACCTATAACAAAGTTTTGATGTATAATCAAATATTGAAGCCAGTCTGGGCATACGGTATTCAAATATGGCAATGTCCTAAACTAATCCATATTCAAACTATCCAAACGTTCCAAAATTAGGTACAACAAGCAACATAGTCCAACAAGCTCCATGGTATGTTCGCAATACCGATATTCATCGAGATCTGAAGATCTCATGTATAAAAGACGAAATAATGAAATGCGCTGCACGGTATAAAACTCGTTTGATCCAACATGTCAATACCGAAGCTTCTAGCTTAATTGACAATCAAAACTTTGTTAAGCGACTAAAACGAACAAGACCACTTGAGTTAGGTTAAAACCTTTTATCTATTCAAACCTTATTGGATTTTGGTAGATCAAAGGTATCTAAGTTTCTTTGAGTTAAATGTAAATTAATGGTTAGTCTATAAGACTAGTTTTAATGTTGCAATAATGTTTTTAGTTGGTTAAAGTCCCACAGTCCCTCAAACTGCCTGCCCTGGTAATAGGTAGTTCCTGAAGCCTCTTTCGATGATTTACTACTATCTGAAAAAAAAAAAATGTATTAACTTTCTGTTTCAATATCAACTTTTCATTAATATTATTTTGGTTAAAACGTCAGTCTATGAGCGTAGACCTACCTACTGCGGTTAAATGAGTTTCAACCGACATTTTGAGGTCCGATCAATCGATGAAAACACACTACATAGCTAACCATTAATTTTTATAATTAAAAACTATACTCAATATACGCACTTACATTACACTAGTTGTTGCCTAATGCTAATGAAAACTAAACTATTGATTAAAATGTTAAACTTTTATTGATCATCATTTTTACAGTTTTTAAATTTTGATTAAAAACAACAATTTTTTTTTATTTGATTTCAAATCGAAATTCTATAAACACCATTATGTATATTTTGTAGTTTAAAATGACAATAACACGACATGTTAAGCGTGGGAATAATAAAAAAATTTTATATGATTAAAAGTCACTATTATTTAACCTTATTGCAAAAATTAAAGAACACAAAAACAAACAAAAAAAAAATAACATAAAAAAATATAAACAATAAAGGAAATTCAAAAGGTTGTAAAATTAAAAAGCAATTTTAATTTTAACGAATTTATTGATTGCGAAAGCAGAATTTATAATTTAAATGAAGTCAACAAAACCAAAAAAAAAAAAATAATAATAAAAAACAAAAAAAAAAACATCATTAATCGATTACGGATTTCGATATTCGTTTTTAGAGGCCATTAGAATAAATAATTTTCTTTACATTGCAACCTGGTGTTGATTTTTTTGTTTTTTTTTTGTTTTGTTTTTCTAAATCGTGATGTAAATGTCAATCTATTTTTTGACATTTAAAATTTCTAAATTAATTGTTTTTTGTTTTTTTTTGCGATTTTTATTGTAAAATTTAATTGCGTTTCATTGCGAAAAAATAAATTATTCTATATGACCCTTCTAGAAAATATATAGGTAGCAAAATATTTTAATTTTATAGACTCAATTCACATTGGAATGTTTATCGATCGATTTGATTTAATTGATATATATAGTAACAGTAGGTACTAAACCTAAAACTGTCTGGTGAAAAGAAATAATTTATTTCTATATTAATGTGGTGAAATCTAGAAGAGAAAAGAAGAGCGATTTTGGTATGAGATAAATTGATTGACACTATAACGTGACATTTCATTTTGACATTTTATTGCTTGTAGTAGTGTTGTTGTTGTTGTACAAAAATTTAAATTTTATTTAAAATGTCAACTTATCAGCATTTACAGGCTTATAAATATTTTTTTGAAATAACAATGGTAAAACTATACTAACGTATAATATTGTTCTCTGTTAACTTCATTCATGAACGAAAATATGGACTTCATTCAAAATATGGCCTCCATTCGTGGAAGGGTCCTATATGGTATTTGAAGCATAACATAAAGTGAATGAAAGCAATATTATAGTCTATTTATTTCGATGACAAGCTAGTTCTGTCTATCAGAAATTTTTGCCGTAATGATAATGTCCTAATAATAGAAGATATCTATACTTCACTTACGTGAGCTACTAAAGGTAGTTGAAATGTAAACTGACAGTTTATTAATATTTTGTTTAATGTGGCGCTATACATTTAATGAAATATTTTTCTATAAACATTACTGATACTAACATTTACAGCATAATATGATAATATTCTTTTGATGACATAAGACGTATTTCTAAATATTTTTTTTTAATTAATTTATTTCTAATTAAAGTTTACGGTTTTTTACAGTTTAATTATTAAGAAAAAAAACCGTATATCTGTTGGTTTTATGCCGGTTTATAAAAGGACAATGTTTTGGACAGTTTTAAGTCAGTCCAGGTGAAAAAACAAAAAGTCTATAACAATGTTGGTTTTATACTGATTAATGTTATTCATAAAAGAACGGTATTTTTGTCAGTTTAAAATCAGTCCCTGTGGAACAGCAAAAGTGTATAATAAAATTAGTATGCTATAGTGGTTATTTTTTGGATAATTATGGTTTTTTTTTATAACAATTGAACCTGAATAAAAAATCGTTACTCTATAAATTAGAAATCCTGAACTTAAATAAAATTAATACCATATTGCACACTCCAAATTAGATATTTTCAAATTCAAATTAAAAAAAAAATATATTTTACAACAAAACTTTTTGTAACGGAATACCAAAACTATACCAATATTGTTACAATTACTACTTGAACTCATCAGTAGGTATTTATATAAGTCTTATACTACCAATACAACTCTTTATTAATTTGGATTGATTTTATAATTTATTACAAAATATTATAAAAATATCTGTGAGTTATAAAAATCAACTAGAATTTATTCGTAAAATTATTGTGCTTAAGTAGTATATTAATATAATTTCATTATTATATTTTTAAAATTAAATCACCTTTAATACTATGCAAAATTTACACTTTAAATGATAATCAAGTACAAAAAAAGATAAATTAAAAAAATTTAATAAATACCTACTGCTTCAGTATTATCAAAGTACCTAAGCCTATATAAAATACAAAATTTTCCACAAATATAAAATAAACATATAATTTACATTTTAATTATATTATTATAGGTAGTAATTAAAGGTGAAGAAACTAATTAGATAGGTGTTATTAATATTTCTATAAATATTTAAATAAATTAACTTCTATAAGTACATACCTTGTTTACGTATAGGTAATTAACCTCAAAAAATTATAAAAATATCTTTAATTATTGTTTTGGCTATAATTTGATATTTAAATAATAAAAGGTTATGGTCAGAAATCTTAATGTTACCTATTTTTTTTTTTTTTAAATTTTTATTTGTATCTACCTTTAAATTTTCAAAAATAAAAATTTCTAATCTAAATTAGGTAATTTTTTAATAATATGATAATAAGTTGTTAAAAAAAAATTATTATGATATCAAGGTAAAAACAAAAACATTAAAAAAAAAAAAATTATAAATTTAGATTATTGAAAGTATTTATGTTTGATGATATGGAGGCCTAGACTCAACACGTACAAAATATTAATGTTTAATGTTAAATAATATTGTTTTTAATTACAATAATAAAAATACTGATATTTATTTTTATAATAAAATCTTTTGATTATTGACGTTTGACTTTAAAAAAATAAAAGTAATTTGTTAGTGGTTTTTGAGTAGAGTAGAAAAGACTAATTTTGTCAATATTTATGTATAAATTAATATAATTATACAAATGTATATTATATATATAATTTTCTGCATTTGTCTGGATGTTTGTAAGTTCGACGGAATACCCCAACACATATACAAATTGCAATATATATATATACAAATTGTAACATCATGTAATTGTCATCTGTCATCTGTCATCTGTCAAAGTATTAATGTTTAATGTTAAATAATATTGTTTTTAATTACAATAATAAAAATACTGATATTTATTTTTGTAATAAAATCTTTTGATTATTGACGTTTGACTTTAAAAAAATAACATTAATTTGTTAGTGGTTTTTGAGTAGAGTAGAAAAGACTAATTTTGTCAATATTTATGTATAAATTAATATAATTATACAAATGTATATTATATATATAAGTTTCTGCATTTGTCTGGATGTTTGTAAGTTCGACGGAATACCCCAACACATATACAAATTGCAATATATATATACAAATTGTAACATCAGGTAATTGTCATCTGTCATCTGTCATCTGTCAAAGTATTAATGTTTAATGTTAAATAATATTGTTTTTAATTACAATAATAAAAATACTGATATTTATTTTTATAATAAAATCTTTTGATTATTGACGTTTGACTTTAAAAAAATAAAAATAATTTGTTAGTGGTTTTTGAGTAGAGTAGAAAAGACTAATTTTGTCAATATTTATGTATAAATTAATATAATTATTCAAATGTATATTATATATATAATTTTCTGCATTTATCTGGATGTTTGTAAGTTCGACGGAATACCCCAACACATATACAAATTGCAATATATATATACAAATTGTAACATCATGTAATTGTCATCTGTCATCTGTCATCTGTCAAAGTATTAATGTTTAATGTTAAATAATATTGTTTTTAATTACAATAATAAAAATACTGATATTTATTTTTATAATAAAATCTTTTGATTATTGACGTTTGACTTTAAAAAAAATAAAAATAATTTTTTATTTGTTTTTGAGTGGTTTTGAGTGACTAATTTTGTCAATATTTATGTATAAATTAATATAATTATACAAATGTATATTATATATTTAATTTTGTGCATTTATCTGGATGTTTGTAAGTTCGACGGAATACCCCAACACATATACAAATTACAATATATATATACAAATTGTAACATCATGTAATTTTCATCTGTCATCTGTCATCTGTCATTTGTCATTTGTCATCTGTCATCTGTCATCTGTCATCTGTCATCTGTCATCTGTCATTTGTCATTTGTCATTTGTCATTTGTCATTTGTTATTTGTCATCTGTCATCTGTTATATGTGTCATTTGCCCATCATTTCATAATGATTGTCATGTCATTCAAGTGTTAAATTTAGATAAGCGCCATAGAACTTTTTACTTTTATTATGTCCTAACTAATTTCATTTTACAATTTGAATTTTACAGTAGAAGGCTGCTATGATTGTAAAAATATAAAATTATTGTTAGTTTATAGTTAGATTTTTTTTTCATTAAAAATATTATTTGAATTTAGTATTTCTATATTAATTTAAATTGAAATTATCTTTTTGACTAACTTATATTATAATTAATTGAATACAATAGAATGTCTAAGAATATTGATTATTTAGAATTATTGAGGTCTTAGGATAATATATGTTTAAATTTCCAATGATGACAAATAAGATGTCGTTAAAATGATCGAGTAAATAACCCTTAGGGAATTGAAAATTTTGCACATTACTACAAATATTCTGTTTATATGGTAATTAAAAGCATTCTAATAATTCTAATAAAAGTTATTGATAAATTAGTAAGCAAATACATATTTTTCTTAAACTTGAAATGAAAACTCTAATGAAGGAAGAAATGTTATAGAATTTATTTTGCTTCCGTCATTTATGGCGGGTTACAAAACTAGTCTTAAATAATAATATACAAGATGACGTGGGGAGTAAAAAAGCAAGAATAGGTGAATAGTAAATTACACCACAAAAATATTAATATTTTAGTTCTTAGTGGTGAATACTTAAAACATTTAAAATAGTTACACCAAATAAATTACGGTTATTTCAGAGTTGAGCGACATCTATACCCTAAAATAAATTTCAATCATAGACAATTTTTAAAAAGGCTTCATAAAAATTCTTTCATTTTAAATAAACACACTATGAACTTATAGAAAAAAGTACAAAAGTGAAAACAAAAATTGAAAACAAAACAGAAAAACAAAAATCAGATCAGATCATACTCTTCAAAAATAATATGATAAATGTTAGTAAATTTGTTTCTGCTATTTAAAAAAAATATATACAGTAAAACACGATTATAGTTATTCCCTAATAATTTCATTAATATTTGTGACTATAACTATTATCTGACTGTAGACGTTGTCAAAAAAAAATTGCACCTTTATAAACAAAATTGAGTAAAATATCTATCGTATAATAATTTTTAACTTTAGTTTAATCATAAATAGCAATTCTGTTATGTAATCAAAAAATATACATGTGTATTTGTAATGAAGAATAAATCAGTTTTTTAATAAAATAATTCACTTTTGACTAATTTTTTGTTTTTATTGAAAAAATTGGCGTTATATTTTAATGTGACAATAAACAACATCGAATGTATATGAACTTAAAAAAATTGTTGACTAAAATAGAATTGTGACTACAAAAGTTTTTATCTATAAAATACCTACTTAAAAAAATACTAAAAATGATGATGACATTAAAATTGTTGACTAAAACCGAATTGTGCCTATAACCAGTAGTGACTATAATCGATTTCTACTGTAATTGATGTCAAATTGATAGATATAAAATTTCTTTTTCATGGTACATACTAAGATTATAGAGATATATGGATAGACTAATAGCAGAAAAAGTTAAGCAATTCCAATACTATGAGAAAATACTAAAAGTAGAAAATTACATAATTTTTTTACATTTTTATTTTTTATTTAATTTTTAAATCACTTTTTTAAAGCTTTAAATTAATTTTAATATAAATTTACTTTCATATTTTACAAAACAAAATTTAATTAATAATACAGAAACATAACCACAATTTAAATTATGTAAAAAACTATATATATAATTTTTTTTCTGAGAGTAGGAATTCATTAGTCGATCTATCATGAATTTGTTATGCATGAAAGACCAAAGAGAGGTGGTTTTAGTGGGTTTAAGGCTCTCACTATCATTGTTTGTTTTGCGCGCCCATTACTGAAACCATCGTGGTGTCCTTCGAGGATTCCTATCACCTACCTATCGAAAAAAAAAATAAATAAGATTCATATAAATTGATATGAATCAATGATGATGTTGTTATTCAGGATTTTTTAAATAAAGTTACTACTGTGCAATTGCACAGGGGTCCACTAGTGTTTACATACAAATTAATGAAATAGCTAAATAAAAATAAATAGTTTTTTGCGGGACAGTCTAATGGAATTCAATAGAAAAAAAAAATACAAATTGAGAGAAATAATTTGAGAGAGCAATAATTATTTGATAAATAATTAATTTGAGAGAGCAACATTAACCCTTAACTGCATACTGTAGCAGGTCTATATCATGTTCGTTTTTTCTCTCTAATTGAGTGGTAAAACTTCAAAAATACATTCTAAAAATTTATTTTGTTTTTTAGAACATTTTAATCGAATGCAACTTTAAAAATTTAGCTTACTATAATAGTGTGCGTGCAATTGATTGATTTTTGATGAAGGGTATAGAAAAACTGCGCAGTAAGGCCATACCATAACGCAAGAGTAGGTTTTCATAAATTACCAAAAGAAATTATACCAATGTGGATACCTTATATATTTGTGCGTTAACCTGGAAGAATAATAAAGCTGTAAATGTATTATCAACATTTTCAAGTTGTAATCCAATAGGTTCTATAAAACGTTTTGACATGATATTAAATGTCCAAATGCTATAAAGCATATGGGTGAAGTAGATTTAGTAGATTACGTTACCGAATTAAAATGGAATCAAAGATATAAGAAAAGTATTATGTTTAAACATTTTCAAAATTTAATACCCTTTAATGCTGGATGTAGATCTGCATCATATCCTTTTTTTTAGCTTCAAAGCCCTTCCAAAGTACAATCCGATATTTTAAATACATTTTGGGTTTCAGGGAATCGAAATGTACTCCAAAATATTTTTTTTGAATTGAAAAGGAAAATTCATGCATTTAAGGGTTAATGTGTAACGGAACTAATGTGTTTTATTTTTTTTTACTTATTTTATTTTAACAATTTGTTCTTAGTAAAACGATAAATTACATTTTTAACGGTATTTCTTGATTTTTGAATATTTAAATTTTTTATGATGCGAACTATAAATAAAAAATAACAAACATATAAATTTTTTAAATTTTTTCAAATTGACTTTATTTTATTACTAATTTTTATACTTTAATTTTCATTAAAAACAGTAAAACATTGAAACTAGTCAAAAAATTCAGTTTTCATAATATTTTTTGATGTTTTTGACGAAATAATGAATTTTATATATATTAAATTATTGCCTAATTTATCTATTAAACTATTTAACTATTTAACTTCACTTAATTTGACTTTTCAAACAAAAAATGTCAAAACATAAAAAAAAAAAAATTTGACAGTTTTAACAAGCAATGCTACCAGTTTTGCAAAATATCGTATCATTCGATTCTCAGAATACCAAATGTGATGAAATGTGATGCAATATGATGCTCTACCGGTACATAGCGCAAAAGTGATTCGCTTCTCAGAATATTATTCCCAATTTATTAACAAAAAATCAAAAATTTCAAATTTCTTTGAATTGAGGGTATTTATTACTATCCTTAAAGGCCAGTTTTTTGATGAATAGTAGTTATATTTTGTTCCTTCTGATTAAAAGCTCGTAAAGGCTGGTGTATTGGATATTAAGCGAAAATTTAGATTTTTAGGTAGAAAAACATTTTTGAGGTTGTCGCATTGGATAAAACGCAAATAAGAAATTATTATTTTTAATTGAAAACTTTTCCGTTAATTAATCAAAGTTTATCTTTTTAAAAAAAATTTTCTAGAAAAATTAACCGTTAAAAATTTTAATTTCAAAATGAATTATGTTTCCGTTTACGTTTTGATTTTTTATTTCTAATATATGTATTTTAAATTTTTAAATTAAAGTTTTTTAACGGATAATTTTAATTAAAAAAAAAAATAAAAACTTTGATTAATTACGGAAAAAAAAGTTTTAATTAAAAAGAGTAATTTACTATTTTCGCTTTACCCAATGCACCAACCTTAAAAACTATATATACAGTTTATACACATTTAAAAAAAAAAAAATAAACTTTAATTAAAAACGGAAAAATTTTCAATTAAAAATAATAATTTCCTAGTGGCGCTTTACCCAATGCACCAACCTTAAAAATGTTATTCTAAGTAGAGATTTAGCTTTTCGTAATTAAAAAATAATCAATTTATCCAATACACCAACCTTTACGAGCTTTTAAGCAGAAGGAACAAAATATAACTATGTACTGTGAATAATCTACACTTAAATTTAAGTATCAATCAACACCGTTTCAATTAAAAAAAATTACTTTTTTATTTAAAACTTAAGTTTTGATTTTTAGTTATAATTTTCGGTTATTTAAAAACGCAGGACTTGTTAAAATGCAATACAATAAAATCGTTCATTGCCGTTATAAACAAAGAATTATAAATTGAAAACACATCTATGGTGCCTATTATGTATTTTGATCGGTTTCAATCGAGTCGTTCATCGTTATCGTTAGAGTTATTCGATTGTAATGAACGTTACAGCCATTGTATTTCGATGAAAATTTGATCGAAATTGTTTAAAAATGCTGCCATAGTAAAATTCAAATCTACGATGAAAATGACATATGTTTGATTCTTTGACTGTCAAATTCAAATTATTATACGAAAAAAAACCAAACAAAAGTGTTATATTTGAAAATAAGTTAAGTTGAAAATAAGTTAAAAATGTTTAAATAAAATAGAAATTATAAAGTTATAAGGTTTTATAAATAAAAAATTAAATGAGTTAAATTTTGGTGACATCGTAAATGTCTTAAAATAAAACTTCAAACTGATACAATATGGAAAAATCTAAGTTGTCAATTTTATCCGTAAAATAAGTTGGCAACATTGTGTAATAAGAGCTTTCTGAGACATGGTGTTTTAAGTCATTTGTGATCAAGCAGAATGAACATACAGTTTTTATTGACACTGTACAATATTGGGTTTTTAAAATTTTTTGTCAAACCAAATACCTGTCAAACCGGTTGTGGAGACATCGCAAACAACAATTGTGATCATGTAGACAATGTCTCAAGCTTTTGTGAGCTTTTATATACATTTAAGATCATATGGACGTTGTATTCAAGTTTGTGTTGAGACATTTAAGATGTCAAGGTTTTTCAATTTCTGTTAGTGCTGAAAAACGCTATAAAATTGTAGAATAATAAAACAAGCGAATATAATATTCGGGATTATTCTAATCCTCTGGATTTGGAATAATTTACTTTATTGAAACTTTTATTTTTGATTAAAATTTCCTGTTAAACAACATTACCTTTATGAATTTATTAGAAAAATAAGGGGAAACAATTGAAATAGCCAAAAATAAGTAATACTTCGATTCCATAAAATATAATTAAATTGGCCAGTTTATTATGATACTGTGCGGTTTGTACCGGATGAAATGATTTGCAGCGTAGAAAATGTCGGACTAACACAGCTAACTTTTTCTGTTGTTCTTAAGATAGTTCTATATATGTATTTGCAGTTTATACTGGTCCAAAATGTATCAAATTCCATTACGCACTGGATGTAAGATAAACATTATTTTTCTGATTAAAGTAGAATTACTGAAATAATTTATTTACACTAACTTTTCCTATTTCCAAGAACTGAGCTCCGAAGAAAGTACAAATAATGAAGTAGGCATAAGAAACAGAGACAATGCAAATATCTACCCAACTGAGGGACTGCCAATATCTACTCAAGCTCCAAATATAGAAGAAATCAAAGCTACAATCAATATCCTGAAGCACAACAAAGCAACAGGTGAAGATGGAATTCCAGCAGAAATAGCCAAGCTGGACCCCGACTTATTCGCAAAAACAATTGAACCCCACATCAGGAAAGCATGGATAGAAGAGAATATACCACCATCATGGAAGAAAGGAATGATTGTCAACTGGAGAGGAATCACGGTTCTAAATACTATTCATAAGACAATAGAAAAGATTAGAAGAAGTACTAGAACCAATACTACGGAAAGAGCAGGCAGGTTTCAGACCAAACCGAAGCTGTCTTGACCAGGCAAAATGATTATTACGGCTGATTATTACGTACCCTACGTAAAAAATCGGGTTAATGTTGCGTTATCAACTGCAAATCCTCCCCATACTCATTGTACTATTATAGTGCCTAGGTAGGGAATTGCGGATAATAAATTAGTAATAACTGTTGCTCCCCAGAAAGATATTTGTCCTCATGGGAGGACATATCCTATAAATGCTGTTCCTATTACTAAGAATAATAGAATTACTCCTGCAATTCAAGTGGGGGTAAATATATAAGATCCATAATAAATTCCTCGGCCTACATGGAGGTAAATACAAATAAAAAAGAATGACGCTCCATTAGCATGTAGGGTACGTAATAATCAGCCAGTAATAGTCAGCCAGGTCATAGTTGAACAATCAGTAGAATGGAATGCCCTACTATATCTACTATTCATAGATTTTAAGAAAGCATTCGACACAGTCAAGAGATGCGCAATATGGAAAACACTTACAAAGAAGGGAGTTCCAGGAAAAAATCATCAACATCATCAAAGCGATGTATAAATATGCAGAGACAACAATTCAACACAGAGGTAACATCAGTGATCCATTCTACACCAATATGGGAGTTAGACAAGGATGTCCACTATCTCCACTTCTCTTCAACACAATACTAGACGATATTCTAAGAGAAGTTTGCACTGGAATAAACGGAATAGAATGGGATCTCTTCGGCAACTTAGAAGACTTAGATTACGCAGATGATGTATGCCTCATATCAAGGAATCAAAGGGACCTACAGAACAAAGTCAACAGATTACAGGAAGAAGCAAAGAAATCGGGACTGGAATTAAATATCGAGAAAACCAAAGCAATGAGGACAAACAACAGTGATAGTGTGTCAATAACAGTCAGTTGACAACAGATAGAATACATAGAAGAATTCAACTACCTGGGGAGCATTATAATATCAGGAGGAGGTACAACAGAAGATGTCAACAGCCGTATAAATAAGGCAAGAAGAACATTTGGCAGCCTAATGAAGATATGGCGGAGCAAACAAATATCGAGAACAACAAAGCTAACAATATTCAGAGCATATGTGTAAAGTCAACATTAATATATATGGCAGTAAAACATGGCTCACTTCGGTCAGACTCAAACAGAAGCTACAAGTATTCATCAACAAGTGCTTGAGAATTATATGCAGAATATTCTGGCCGGCAAGAATTAGCAACGAGGATTTATGGATGATAATTGGAGATAAACAGCCTATCAACAGACAGATAAATAGAAAAAAATGGAAATGGATAGGTCATACACTAAGGAAATCAGAAAGTGATATAGCAAGAAGAGTTCTAGAGTGGAATCCACAAGGACAAAGGAGACCCGGTCGACCATACAACACATGGAGACGCACAATCGATCAATAATTAACAATCAACAATTATACCTGGGACGATATTAAGGAAGTAGTACTCAAGAGAGAGGAATGGAGGTTCACTATCGAAGCCCTATGCTACCACGCGGAGTAATAGGAGAAAAAAAAAAAAAAAAAAAAAAACTTTTCCTATTGCAGTTTATTTGTAACTGACCTTTCATTCCTATTAAAATTTATTTTAATAAAAAATAATTGTTAGGAATAAAGTAAAATACCTATACTTCCATTTCAACAATAAAATTTATTTTTATTTCAAAATATATCATAAATATAAAACAAAACACCAAGTTCCATTCCGTTATTTTATCCGTTCAATTCAAAATTAAAATAATTTGTACAAAATCTATATTTCGATGTCTCTTTTGTGTGATCAAATTTTACATCGATAAACTTTTGACAATCTCTCAACGATATCGAAATTAATAATGACAATTTTGCATTTTCGTTCGATCAAATCGTAATTGTTATCGGAAGACATAATAGACACCTATGTATATGTCAAAAATTTAAGTAGGTTTTAAGCGGTCATTTTACCAAATTTAAGTATGTTTTAAGTACCAACCGAAAAACACAATTTATGATTTAACTTTAGCTTAAGCTTTTTATACTTAAGTCTTGTACCTGAAAATTGGCCCTTAGAAAGTTCAATAAAAGAAGTAAAACCGTAGAAAAAACTTTAAAATTGGTCAAAAAATTTAATTTTTAGGATATTTTTACATTTGTGATTTTTTTAGAATGAATTTTAGAATTTTTAGAATGTTTAAGAAAAAAAATTGAATTTGGTTAAAAAATCAAGTTTTTTACAATATTTTTGGATTTTTTAATTTTTGACGATGCTGTGCAAAAAAAAAATAAAAATAAATTAAATATTTCAATTTGCTCAAATACATGGTATTTCATTACTAACTCTTGGAATGTTCATCAAAACAACTAAAAAATTTGAAAAAAATTTTGAAAATGGTCAAAAAATTAAAATTTATTTATTTATTTTAACAGTTGATCCTACAGATAAATCTGTAGGCCAACTTTATAGGTCCTTTTCCCTTTCGAAATGTGGGCCTTTTTTTTTTTTTATTAAAAAAAAAAAAAAAAAAAAAAAAAAAAAAAAAAAAAAAATTAAAATTTTAGAATATTTTTAAATTTGTGATATTTTTTACTATGCTTTCTATGCAAAAAAAAATTAAAAAAATTTCAGTTGTTCTATTTTTTCATATTGTTTTTATTTTATTACGTACTAATTTTTAGAACACCTATTTATGAAAAAAAAATTGAATTTGGGCAAAAAATTAAATTTTTTACAATATTTTTGGATTTTTGATATTTTTGACTATCCTAGGCTATCCAAAAACTGTTGCAGAATTTATAGATTTCTTTAACCGTCGGTACTATAAGTGCCGGTACACCTATCATTATTATCGATCTCACAGACAATTATTTCTCTCCACTTGAAGCTTTAAAATGAAATTCAAAATTAGATCACTTAAATTTACTACAAATTAAAAATTACAATCTTTACTCATTTTCAACTTTATTCAAATAGAAAATTTTTTTTTTTAATCTTAGTTTCGTATAATTTTCATTTTAACTGAAAAAATAATCTTTTCTTTAACATTAAATAATTTTCCTGTCTATTTGTTGTATAAAAATGTTCACAATTAATTTTCAAAAGTTGTTAAAACATTTTTATTTTATACACAAATTTATTCATTATACACGTTTGTACATGTGTTACCTGTCTATTTGTAAAATTTTGTTTTATTTTTTTTTTTTTTTTTTTTACTGTGATTAAGAAATAACTTAAATTAATTCCTTATTTTTACTGATGGTATATAAAAATAAAACGGAAAAAGGTAATACTCGAAAATGTATGTACATATAAAAATTGTGCAACAGCGTATCACTTTTTTGTTTTTTTTTTGTTTTGTTGTTATTATTGTTTTTATTTTTCTTTTATAAAGAAGAGTAAAAATGTTCAACTTACTATATAAAATATAGATGACAATGTTGTATATTATTGGTAATTTAAGTGCGGGAATAAATCGCACACATTTAAATTTGAATTAAAGAAAAAAAAAATAAAAAAAAAAAATTAATTTCCATTCAAAATGAGTTCATGTAACTCAAAGAAGCTCTTTCAAGCTTTTGAGAGCAGATTAAACAGATATCTGATTAGTTATAGTGATAAAATTACATTTGAAATTTGGATTAATACCTACCACCACCCACCCGCACCATAGCATATAAAAATTATTTTATTTATATTCAATTGGGACTACCTTAACAATATGTTACAAGAGTAGGTTTTGATTGTTTTTTTTTTTTTTTTTTTTTTTTTAATACATTAAAAAATCAATTCCTCTTTTTTGAAAATTTTGATTTTATGGTGGTTACAAATTAACAAAAGGAAGACCTCAGTTTTCTTTTCTTCTTTTTACTAAAAAAAAAAAAAATAAACGAAAATAAAACAAAAACCCCAAAACGAACATGTGTGTTGTGCTGTGTGAAATAAAAAAAAAAAAATTAAAAAAGAATAAAACGCAATGAATGAAAATAAATTCAATTGAATGTGAGTGCATCAAAATGTATAGTCTCTTGTATATATGATGCATTTCCTGTAATTCAAATTTAATTTTTTTTTTCTTAACAATACAATTTCTTATAAAAAAAAAAAAACAAAAATAAAATTCGGAAAATTTTTAAAAGTATGTTGTTGCAAGCAGTTTTAAGTACAATTGGAAAATAGAAAATAAAATGTTTAATTCTGATTGTTTGAATTTGGTTTGGAGTGTTAAAAAAATTAAAATAAATAACAAAAGACATAGCCGAAAGAGGTCTATAAGTCCATCAGTTTAGCAGTCTATCAATCTATTGATTGATACAGTTATAGACTGATTGACTTATAGATTGATAGACTTAAAAACTTATATATAGATAGACTTATAGAATGATGGACTTATGATGGATTTATAGACTTATCGATTAATAGACTTATAGATTGATAAACTGATTGACTTATAAATTGATGGACTTATATATTGATAAACTTATAAACTGATAGACTTATAAATTGATAGATTTATAGATTGATAGACTTATAAATTGATAAACTTATATATTGATAGACGTATAGACTGATAAACTTATAGATTGATAGACCTGTATATTGATAGACTTATAGAATGATAGACTGGTAGACTTATAGAGTAATAGAACGATAGACTGATTGACTTATAGATTGATAGACTTATATATTGATAGACTTATAGATTGAAAGACTGATATACTTATAGACTTATAGATTGATAGAGTGATATACTCATAAACTGATTGACTTATAGATTGACAGAATTATAGATTGATAGACTTATAGATTGATAGACTTAAAGACTTAAATATAGATAGACTTATAGACTGATGGACTTATGAATGATGGATTTATAGACTTATCGATTAATAGACTTATAGATTGATAAACTGATTGACTTATAAATTGATGGACTTATATATTGATAGACGTATAGACTGATAACATTATAGATTGATAGACCTGCATATTGATAGACTTATAGAATGATAGACTGATAGACTTATAGAGTAATAGAACGATAGACTGATTGACTTATAGATTGATAGACTTATAGATTGATAGACTTATATATTGATAGATGTATAGACTGATAAGCTTATAGATTGATAGACCTGTACATTGATAGACTTATAGAATGATAGAATTATAGAGTAATAGAACGATAGACTGATTGACTTATAGATTGATAGACTTATATATTGATAGACTTATAGATTGACAGACTGATATATTTATAAACTGATAGACTTATAGATTGATAGACTTATACATTGATTGCCTGATAGACTTATAAACTACTGATAGACTTATAAACTGATAAACTTATAGACTGATAGACTAATAGATTGATAAACTTATATATTGATAGACTTATAGATTGACAGACTGATATATTTATAAACTGATAGACTTATAGATTGATAGACTTATAGATTGATTGCCTGATAGATTTATAAACTGATAAACTTATAGATTGACAGAATTATAGATTGATAGACTTATAGATTGATAGACTTATAGATTGATAGATTTATAGACTTATAGATAGACTTATAGATTGATATAGACTTATATATTGATAGGCTTATAGATTGACAGACTGATATATTTATAAACTGATAGACTTATAGATTGATAGTCTTATACATTGATTGCCTGATAGACTTATAAACTACTGATAGACTTATAAACTGATAAACGATAGACTAATAGATTAATAGACTTATATATTGATAGACTTATAGATTGACAGACTGATACATTGATTGCCTGATAGACTTATAAACTGATAAACTTATAGACTGATAGACTAATAGATTGATACACTTATAGATTGATAGACTTATAGATTGATAGACTTATAGACTGATAGATCATTTTTATGTGTGTAGCCGTTGTTTGATGCAAACAAAATGATTGAAATCGAAAGCACTAAATGAATTAAAGTCGGGATTTGGGGATTGTAGAATTTTGGGATTTATTTAGTTATTTTACGGTTTTGAATTATGGGGATTTTATGCTTGGGATTTTTTATTTGGGATTTAGTAGCCAACCCAGATATTGTACATATAAATACCAGTCAAATGAAATACGTTATTAAGGAAATCAAAAACCTAAAATGAAATAAAGTTCCAGGATTTGATTTAATAACTTCAAATGTGCTGTCAAAATATACCCAACAAAGCTCTCACACTCTTGGTATATATAATGAATGCCTGTATTAATCTTAAACACGTGTACCTAGTATATGGAAAGTTGCAGAGATAATAATGATCCAAAAACCAGGAAAGCCTGCTAACGACACCAAATCCTACAGGCCGATATCTTTGCTCCCTACAATATCGAAGTTGTTTGAAAAATTACTATTGAGAAGGATTCAACCCCTCATAGAAAACAGGAATATAATACCTAATCACCAATTTGGGTTTAGGCAAAAACACTCAACAATAGATCAAGTACATCGAATAACAGACATTATAGAAAAGGTAATTGGAAAATAAACAAATTTGTTCTTCAGTATTTCTAGATGTAGCCCAAACTTTTAATAAAGTTTGACATGAAGGACTCATCAAAATGCTAAGTTGCTTGCTCCCTAAAAATTATATTGAATTATTTTCATCAAATCTCTCAAATAGAGTTTTTCGAGTTAAAAGATGAGAATGAATACTCCTCTCTAAGAGACATATAAGCTGGAGTACCGCAAGGTAGTATACTTGGTCTAATTTTATATTTGTTATACAATTGCGATATACCCGAAGTAGAAAATATAAAAATAACAACCTTTGCAGATGACACAGTGTTGATGGCAGTTGGTTTTACTATAGAAGAAGCTACAAACAAACTGCAAAAAACTAATGACAAAATTTCCAACTGGTGCAAAAAATGGAAAATTAAATTAAATGAAGCCAAATCTAGTCATGTAAACTTCACAACAATAAAAACATAGTAACTTCTCTCTCAGTTAAAATTAATGATGTCGTGATTCCATACCAGAATAAAACTAAATATCTTCGCATTACCTTGGATGCAAAACTGAAATGGAAAGAGTGTGTGAAAATCAAAAAACAATAATTCCAGTTCAAATATAGAGAAATATACTGGCTGATTTTGAGTTTTGATGTATAATCAAATATTGACGCCAGTCTGGGCATACGGTATTCAAATATGGGGTTGTGCTAAACAAATATATATTCAAACTATCCAAACGTTCCAAAATAAGGTACTGCGCAACATAGTCCAACAAGCTCCATGGTATGTTCGCAATGCCGATATTCATCGAAATCTGAAGATCTCATCTATAAAAGACGAAATAATGAAATGCGCTGCATGGCATAAAACTCGTCTGATCCAACATGTCAAAACCGAAGCTTCTAGATTAATTGACAATCAAAACTTTGTTAAGGGACTAAAACGAACAAGACCACTTGAGTTAGGTTAAAACCTTTTATCTATTAAAACCTTATTGATTTTGGTAGATCAAAGGCATCTATGTTTCTTTGAGTTAAATGTAAATTAATGGTTAGTCTATAAGACTATAGTTTTAATGTTGAAATAATGATAGGAGTTTTTAGTGGGTTAAAGTCCCACAGTCCTTCAAACTGCCTTCCGCGGTAATAGGTAGTCTCTGAAGCCTCTTTCGATGATTTACTACTATCTGGAAAAAAAAAATAAAAATTAAATACAGACTTGTGATTGTTAACCCCTAAAATATATTAAATTTTTGTCACAAACTACGATATAAGCAAACATTGCTAAAAAAAAAAACATTAAATTTAACTATTTTCCAATTTTTACTTAATTCCCAATTACATAATTTTAATGCAATTCTACTATACTTCCATTATATACATTTACACATAAAACAATTAAATTGTGTAGATACAAAATTTTTTAACCTTTTGTGAAAAATTTTTACACCATTAATTTTCAGTTTTCTTCTGATTTTTATTTTCTTTTTTTTTTCTTATTGTTTTTTTTTTTTTTTTTTGCTGTTCTTTCGTTTTAGCAAATTTTATAAAATACATCAAAAACGAAATTGAATAGTTTTGGGTTAGAGTTAATCTTTTGCTTTTCTTTTAATTGTTCATTTATTTTTTTAAGTCTTCATTTTGAATTTGTATATTTTAAAGATTGGCAGGGAGGGACAGAGATGAGATAGAGACGGTATGTGATTGAAGAGGAAGATATAAAAAATCTGTTACAAAATTTGTTAAAAATTCAATGAATTTTACACAATTTATAAAACTCACATTGTTACAATAATATTAATAAGACCATCATCAGCATTCTATATAGTTTGTTAGTTTATTAACTAAGTTAAATATTATTTCTTTTATATTCGTTGCCGCCGCCGCCGCTACTACGACCATTACTGTTCATTTTTGATGTGCATATATATATTTATTGTACATTCGAACACTAAATATCCTAAAACGATCAATCTTTTGTATACATATGTATACCTATTTTGTAGAATAGGTAAAAGATCACATCACTATGGGCAATTGTATGGTAATTTGCTTATTTGTTGTTGTTGTTGTTAGGGTTAAGTTTAAGTAAAGCAGATGCATTTTTAAATAATGATTTTAGTTAAAATATAACAGTTATTTTGCAAAAGGTAAAAATTAACTCAAGCTTAAAGTAATTCAATCCATCAAAGTATGGTTTTCTGATGGTTGTTTTTTTAATTTTCTTGTTTTTAGTTTCTTCTTGTTGTCTTTTAAGATATATTGAAGCGGAACGAGAACACCAAACTGTACATTATATAGATGAATAAAAAATTTAAATAAATTATTTAAGTATAAAATTACGCATACTATAAGATACATTTGATGAGGTTTTTTTTGTTTTTTTGTTTGTATAAAATGGTTAACAGTTTAAGTGCATTTTTCTGTAATCCGGTTCTGTGAATTATTGATGATAGTTCGAATGAATATTGGGGAAAAAAATGTAAGTATACCGGTATTGTGAATGGGATTAATAATTGAATTAAAATGTTGTTGTTGTTTTTAATTAATTAAAATTTCAAATCGGATATGAATTGAGATTAGCGATTAGACAGTATTTGGACTGGAAATGATTAAAGCATTAAACAGAATTTGGTATATTGTGTATCATGCATTTTGGATTCTGACCAGAGGATTTAATTATTAGCTATAAGCATATATATTTTAACAATGCAACAACATCAATAGAAGAAAACATTTGAATCTTCACATGTTAGAAAATATTGAAATCAAGTCCACCTGACGATGACCATCAGAAAAATAATTCATCCAAATATACAGCCAATATGGGAAGAACTTTTTGCGAATTTAAATCAGATCGCAGAGCAATCGCTCGGCATTGAGTGAAAAAATGGATCAGTGATGAAGCTTGGGACTTGATAAAGAAAAGAAATGAACTTAAGCTGCGTATTTGTAAAACAAACACAATAGTGATGAGTGATAACGAAAAGAAGTGAACTTAAACAACGTACTTGTAACACAATTACAATAGTGATAACAACAGAATACAAAAGCATAGCGAAACAAGTAAAGAGAGCTGTCAGACGAGATAAACGCAAACATTTCGACAAACTCACAACAAAGGCGGAAAGAGCGGCAAACCAAAACAGCCCCAGAGACTTATACCAGCAAATAGCTAAAATCACTAATCGCAGACACACGTAAATCCAATCAATCAGTGACCGGAACGGTATTTCACTTTCTAATACGAAACGGCCCAATGCCATAGATGGAAGGAATACATTAAGAAAACATCAATAACATCACAATAAATAGATTCCGATGTATTCCGAATAGTCCAGAACTGAACCACCAAGCTTACAAGAGATTAAAGAGGACAAAATAACGTTTAAACGCAACAGGGCTGCAACTATGGTTTAGATTAGATTTAATATATTCCGAGAGAGATCCAGTCCCTACATCATCGCAGCCGCAAATAGGCTTATTGTGATAACCCTATATTTTTTTTCTTATTAAGTCTCTCAGTCTTTAATGATACCTGATTTTGTGATAACACTTAGGATATTCTTCAATGGTATGCTGGATAGCTCCCGAGAAGTCTGCTACGTTGTCTGCTCTATTTCACATATTCTGCACAGGTTGTTTTCAGTTAGACCCATTTTATAGAGGTGTTTTTTTGTTAGGAAGTGGCCTGTTATTATCCCTCCCAAGATACGTACCTGCAACTGTATATGAACTTCTATCAGAATTGCCACAATCATATTCGGATATTTAGCCGTTGAAGTATTAGAACATCACATCAGCACGAAAGCTTGGGAGGAAGAAAGGCTACCCAAATCCTGAAAAAGGGGCCTGATAGTGAAACTTCCCCAAAAATGGGACCTTAAAAAACTGCAATAACTGGAGAGGTATAACACTGATGAACATTATATACAAAGTTTTCGCAACCATAACCTGAGCCCAATACAGCCTAAGATAGAATAAAATAGAAGTGACGAACAGGCATGATCGCGCCCAGAAAGAGGTTATACAGATCACACCAACATTTTTCGGCTGATCAGAGAACAATCGGTGGAACGCGCTTTCCACTCTATGTCTTATTTTTCGATTTCAAGAAGGCATTCGACACGGCTCACTGACTGATTCATCAATGTACTCCATGTTTGTCGGTCTGCAGCGGCTTTTTTCCAGTTGAAGTTTTAAATTCGTATATAATTTATCTAGGAAAAGATTCTTCCCATCACAATAGAAAGTAGCAGAAATAATCATGATACACAAAGCCGAAAAAATACCAGAAGAACCATCATTTCATCACAGGCCGATCAGCCTAATACCAATACTGTTCAAAATACTTGAAAAACTATTCATAATAAGACTCAACCCAGTTATAGAAAGCAGAAAAGTTGTACCAAAAAACATCAGCTCGGTTTTAGAATAAAGCATGACACTGTGGAACAAGTTCATCGAGCTGTAAATCAAATAAATTCTGACTTGGAGCAAACGAAATATTGTTCTGCCGCATTTCTTGATATAAGTCAAGCTTTTGATAAGGTGTGGCATTTAGGCTTATTATGTAAGACGTGGGATTTCTACGAACTGCTGAGAAGTTATACAGAAAATCTTACGTTTTATGTTAGACAGCAAGATTTTTTTTTATTACGCCCCAAGGAAGCGTATTTGGATCCACACTCTACCTCATCTATACGGCAGATATCCCAACGACAACAGATGTGAAAGTAACAACTTTTACTGATGATACAGCAATTATGGCTTCAGACATCGATCCATTACGAGCCTCAAATTTTCTTCAGCGGAACTTCAGTCAAATTAAAAGCTGTCTCTACAGTTTGAAAATAAAAGTCTATGAAAACAAGTCAACTCTTATGACATTTACACTGAGGAAAGGTAATTGCACCCCAGTAACTTTAAACAATACAGTCATACCTCAGGAGTATTATGTCAGGAAAAAATTTAACATGGAAAAAGCATATAATTAGTAAGCGCACACAATTGGGACAAAAGCTGAGAAGCCTATATTGCTTAATGAATAAAGGATCAGAATTGTCTTTGGAAAACACAGTGATGCTGTACAAAGCTATTCTTAAACCTATATGATCGTACGGAATTCAACTATGGGGTGCTGCAACTTTAACCAACATTGATGTAATTTAAAGATTTCAAAACAAAGTCCTGAGAATGGTGGTCGATGCTCCGTGGTTCATGCCAAATAGTTTAATCCACAACGATTTGCAGGTTCCTTCAGTACATGGTATACTGCTCAAAGTACAAAAGTAAATTGCAAGTACATCCAAACATCCTGGCAAACAATCTTATGAGGGACCCAGGCCCCAGAAGATTAAAATGTAAAATTCAATGCGACCTATAAATTAATATAATAAATAATAAATAATATATATTAGTATAATATATAATAAATAGTGAAGTGTTATCATAGGATACTTCTGTTCAAGCCAGTATAAAACACAAAGTTATTTAACTTATTGAATTGTGAATTATTCAGATTGTAAATATTAAATCTTTATTACTTTTTTTATTACTTAACCTGTTATGAAATTTAACAAAAATTATGTATACATCGACTGAATTTTATTTACTGTTCCAGAACATCTTAATACCCATAGATATCTACTTGTGTTAATTGATATGAAATTAGCTACTCAAGTTCAAATATTTTAATTACATTTTCAATCATCACCAGCTGTCAATAACATTTAATTTAATATCCATGAATTTTTATTGCAAGAGCAATAATTAAAAATCAATTAACAAAAAAATATTTTACAATTTTCAAATTTTATTAATATTATTTCAATCATAAAAAAAAATTTAAATTAATTTGAATAATTTTAATATTTTATAAATGTACCAATAAAAATTTTCAATTTAATTTTTATATTAATTTATCAATTAATTTCTCTATTTTCGCTTAATTAATTACCATAGTTTACAGTTACAAGATTACTTGACATATTTGACATTACTAATGACATTTTTGTAATTTATTACACAACTTTCAATAATTATTACATATGTATTTAAGAGAGTCTGGTGTCATTTATTTTTTTTTTTTTTTTATTATCAACTTAATTTCCGTGATATGTATATATATATATATATTATATATATATATATATATATATATAATATATACATATATACATATATTTTTGTATAAATTTTCAATTAAATTCAAATTTGAATTTTCTATTTGGTAAAATGAATCATTTTATAGGGTATTTCATACTAACCCAAGAATAGTATTTTAAATAGTTAACCTTTAAGTGATGAAATGGGTTAAAATGACCAATGTGAAAAATGTTGTTGATTAAAAAAAGTAGATAGGACCGGTGATTTTAAAAAAAATTCTATTGAATTTATTCGCGGATGTATTCCTAATAGACTTTTTTCTATTAATAGAATTTTAAAGTCGCCGGTATTTTGCTGACAGACATTAACGGAAAAAGTATAGAAATAGAGTTTTAATTTTATTTTAATTTGATATGTTTTTTAATATTTGTTGTTTTTTATTTTAAAAACAGTTTTAGTAATCGGACAAAATTGTGAATTTGATGGAAAATAATGGAGAAATTGGAAATGATGTCAGCAAAAACCTCTTCATCAAAAAATCGGCCAAAATCAAAATCATTTTCATAATTATTAATTTAAAATAATCCGCAATTAAAAAAACAACGCCAAAATATTTAAAAATTACAACTTATAGCACTTTAAAAAAAAAACTATCAAAGTAAAATTAATTTACAAAGAATTTTTGACAGCAAATATTATGAAGTAGATGTAGGAATATTTTTGACAAGTCTATTAGTTTTAGTAGACATCCGCGATATTGAAATTTCTTTTTTTATAGACTTTTTTAAGTCTTCAATTTAAATAGACATCCGTGATCGACCCCAATGTTTGGTTGAATTTATAATGTTTGGACAGCATGATTATTTTATAATTTTTTCTAATGAACATTTAACCACTAACAGTAGTGGGGATTCATACCGCATTCATACCCAACCAAAAGTAGTGGGGATTCATTCCTGCTCATTTATCGGGCTTTTTTCAACATATTTAAATCCCAGCTATTGAGATTTATTTATGTCTAGGTTGGTAAACATTTACAATATTATGATTGAGATACTGGTGTGGACATTCTATACTATTGAAAACACAAATATTATATTATTTAAATTTTATTGAGATAAAGAGCAGTTTTGGTAAAGGCAAGCTAAAGTAGCTACGATCATAAAACATATTTTCATATTTAATTTTGATGCTAAATAAATTTTTTTGTTGTAACTTAGACTAATGTCTTACTAAGTTCCCTTACACTATATTTCATACTATTTTCCATTTTCATGGATTAGCCTATATTGTAACAACCCTAAAATATAGTGAAAGCATGTTTGGAAGCTAATCCAATTATTTTCGCAATTTAAAAAAACAAAAACAAAATCGTTTTCCTCTTCACTTCATTGGTTTTCGACTATAAGACTTTGCTATTAAACTAACCTAAAATTTAATAATAACATAAATAATCCAGCTTTAATAGAACAGTCACACAAGATAGTCACTGTCATGACTGTTTGAATAATATGAAAAGTCAAAATATTCCCTATGTGGTGTAGGTGATTTTTTTTATTGTTAAAAGGCCGTTTATACTATTTAATTGCTTCCTATATTATTGTTTTTTTGAAAATAAATGGCCTACATATTTGTCTGTAGAATCAACTGTTAAAATAGATAAATAAATAAAAACTATAGACTTTCTCATCATCATCATCTTTATCTTATACAGCTCTTAATGAGCTTTGGCCTTCATCACTATGCTCCTCCAAAAAGGTCGATCTTATGCCGCTTGTCTCCAATTGGGGATTTGTAGAGTTTGTGCATCGTTTTTCACGTTGTCTGAACATCTGCTTCTTGGCCTTCCTCTACCACGGCTGCTATCGAGCTTTCTATTCAGCACCACTGCTTGCTTTCGACTTTCGTGCATTCGAATTCGAGCCCATCTTAGTCTTGGGGCATTTGCAAACCGTACAATGTCCTCACTATCAATCATACTATTTATACTTTACATATTTCAAACTTTTCAAAAAGGTAAAAAAAATTTATGAATTATTAAAAAGCTTATTTATTTACTTTTAACCCAAAAAACAATAGAATTTAGCAGTTTTTTTCATAGTCACATTTGCAACTACAACAAGTGCCATCTATTAGTATCCGGCTAAAAATGGTCAAGACAATAATATACAGTACAAAACAATAAAAAAAAACGTGGTTGTGTCAGTATACATTTTTAAATTTATAAATAATTGTGCCTACCTTACCAACATTCGGTACTGTCTCGTGTTGTCTGACATTAAAGAAAAACAAAGTATTTGTAGAAACTAGAGAGTATATCAATGTTGAATCATTAGTATAAAATATAATTTATGTTCGCATATTAAGACTTCTTTTAGACTACAATCGGGCACAGTTAAACCAAGGAGGTTCATTGTGATACCATAGAATCTCATATCCTCCCCGTCACAATTAGTTTAAAGTTTGTACAAAGCGATAAAGTCCCTTACTTTTTCTACCTGGAAGATCATCCAGATAGTTCTCTTAGATGGATTTGTTTTTGGGGGTATCACGAGGCAGGTTCAGGATTGTGTGTAGGACTTCAAAGGCTCAGCAGAAGTCATTTGAGAGCCCTACCTTACTGGAATGTTAGTCTATAATGCAGTATTTTGTGATAACCCTCACCAGAAAACTGATATCACATTTTGTTAGTGATAGTATTTACTTACAGCGACTAGAAAACTTAAACATTCTCGGAATGCAAGTAAATCAAAATAATGCTTTGAAATGACCATATTTTCGATATTGCGAAAAGCGCCTCAAAATGTTTGGATTTTTTTTAAATCGATAAAAAGTATATTTTGCACTTACAGATCTGCTTATATCTAAAACTCGCATCTTTGGGCGGGCGCCTCAAACACTAAGTACAACACCACGCTATTCGCCTCATTGATGATGTAAATGTTTCATCAAAACTTCCTCCACTTAGTTATCGTCGTATCGTTGAAGCACTAACCCTATTTTATAGATATTCGTGGGAGTAGGCACATGCTCGGGAGAACTGAAATCACTACTTCCACCTCTTAGCAATTCTGTCGAGGAACACGAGAGGCAGCAAATGCCCACCCCCAACACCGTGGAAATACCAAGATGGTTTAAGACTGGATATAGAAATTTGTTTATCGTCAGAACTTCTAGAATGAGGAATTGCATTCCACTACAAGCATTCCCAAGAAGGGATAGTTTTCTATTTGCTTAATTTACAAAACAATAACATAATTCGTACCTCCCCGCCGAACCTTTCTCCTTTTCTTCTCTCTAATTATCCCTTTTCTTTTCTCTTCCAAAAGCCAGCGGTACGAAAGTATAAAAGTTTTTTGACCTAAGTTGTGGCTAATAATATAAAAAAAAAAAAATTAGGGGACTAATGGATTGTTTATGATCCAGTATTGTTCAGCAAAGTTTGGAAACATTGCAGACAGGTTTATTGAAGCTCTGCTTCGTCAGCTTCTTTGTGAAGAGTAGTAGCTTACAGGTAAAGGTTCCACTTCTAACAAGTTCATCTGTTTTTGAGTCTTGTACTGGAATGTTCTGACATATTCTGACATTTTATTGGATCTGTTGAAGTAATTTCAGATTCGAGAGAGTTGTGCTAGATATTTAAAAATCGAAGAGGCATTCAAAAGTGGTCAAAGTAGCATTTAATAGTAATCTATAACCTATATAATAGAGTAGATCGCTTTCAATATTTAAATAAATAAAAGTGTGGTACCAAACAAATGTGAATAAAGAACGATAACAAAAGCAAAAACAAAACGATTGATCTCGATTATTTAATTTTAAAAATATCAAATCGTAAATTTTTATTTTCATTAGACTCGTTTGTGTGCTGGTCAAGTTATATGTGCTTTTGCCAAATCGAAATTTTATTTTTTTTTCTTAGACGTTCGTGTAGAGAGTGTATAGTATAGGGTTATGAGTACATATTTACATTTTTTTTTTAATTCTTTTTTTTTATTTTTTTTTTGTTTTATTATTATTATTTTGTAAATACCCCTATTTCATCTTTTCAAACCAAATATCAATGTTTCAATTTATTAACTGAATAAAATCATCAAAATCGTGTAGGTGGACCGGGTGTTATAAAAATCTAAATATATTCAATAAAAACAAAAAAAAAAAAAACTACAAAATTTAAAGTTCAGTTGAATGAGAACTTAATGAATTTCAATTTAAATTTCATATTTTCAATTTGTAATGAAAATAATTTTTTTTTTTTTGCTTTTGAAAGAAAAATATTATTTTTATGATTTCAATTTTTCGATTAATTTCTTTTTAATTAAGAAATATATCCCATAGGAAAATACAACAAAAACAAAAGCAGTACAGACTATATGACATTTGAAAAAGTGAAAAATTAATTAATTAGAAAAAAAAAAAAAATAAAAATAAAATAAAAAAAAAAATAAAACTACTGGGAACAGTGTTTATTAATAAATTTTTAAATTTTGTTAGGCAATGAATTTCAAATATCTCAATTTCATATTAAAAATGTATCTACGATATTCAAAAATATTTCACAAAATATGAAATATTAATTTATGATGTTACAAATTTTCTTGATTTCATGGTTTATATGAATTGGTTGGTATTCTTGTAAACAATTTTTGTATTAAAATATTATTTTAATATAATTTTTTCAATTAATTATAATATACATATGTATATAGTTGCATGAAGGAAGCAATGGGAATTTTTATTTTGAGTACGATAATGATTTTATTATTAAAAATAAAAAAATTATTTGTCATTTACATATTTAAGTATTTCAATGACGATTCGATTTATGAATTTAAATTGTTGGCAGTAATTTAATAATAATAAATGTTGCTTATGGAATTATTTAGTTAGTCTACATGCAAGTTGCTTGCTGAAAGTAAATTGACAAAAATATTTTTTTACTATCCTGATGTGTATTATCTATTGCGCGTTTACTGACATGATAACTTGCAACAAGCTTCAAAGCAGCCTTGCAGCCACATCTAGGCATTATAAATTAATGTAATAATAAAAATTATATTGTACAATACTGAATTATATAATTATATATAGTTAAATTAACTGAATTAAATAAATAAATAAATAAAATAAATATAAATATCAAAATTTATTTAAATAAAGACTAGTCCTGGCAGCTAGTGCTTGTAAATTGCTATTGTGTATAATGTAAATTATATTCAACAGAAAATAATAATTATCTATAATTATAATTGACAAGCCTTTAAGGACCTGCGCAGTAGACACCTCTTCATTTTATTTCGCTTCTATTTAATGAACTCCTAATATATAAATAAGTTGTATATAAAACAATAATGCGCACGCAGTTGAAAATTTTTTACTCATATGGTTTTATTATTCAGCAAATATATTATGCATATTATATATGTGAATTCTTATTAAAATAAAAAACAAAAACAAAAAAATCAGGTTATTATTATTAGTTACACACAATGAAACATTAAATTTGGCTTCAACTTGAATTATAATTACTCAACAGGGGCCCCTAGTAATATTATAACGAATAAGTTGAATAGATATGAATTATTGTTAATAAATTATTGTTTTAACTAATTTAAATAAAACTATTAATAAATTTAAATTATTATATAGATTGGCATTTATTGGACCACTTTAGATCTTAATTCATCTATAATTATAATAGAATAGCATTTAAGGACCTGCGCAGTAGAAATCTTTTCATTTGATCTAGCAAGAGTTCATTGCTTAATATGTAAATAAGTTGCATATACAACAGAAATGCGCATACGGTTTGAAAAAATTTCTTTTTTGTTTTAAATTGGTCATCCCAATATATCGAAAAACAGAATCTTGAATTAACAAAAATCTCAAAAAAAAACAAATCTTGAAAAAAAAAATCTCGAATTAAGAAAATCTCTAAGAAAAAAATCTTGAATAAAAAAATCTCGAAAAAAACAAATCTTGAAAAAAAAATTTCGAATGAGGAAAATCTCGACTAAAAAAATATCTAATTAACAAAAATCTCAAAAAAAAAACAAATCTTGAAAAAAAAATCTCGAGTTAAGAAATTCGCGAAAAAATACATTTCAAATAAAAAAATTTCGAATTAACTAAAATCTTGAAAAAAAAATCTCGAATAAAAATTGTTGGGTATACATAGGTAGTTCCAAAAAACTATCTTAACCGAATTTTTTGAAATTTTGCAGAAACGTACGTCATGACGTCGCATTAATTTCTGTATCAAGTATCGGTTAGCGATTATGGCATTAAGAGTTCATTACGTCAATTTGACAACTTGGCAACTAAATTCACTTCAGTCACTGTTGTCAATTAAGTCAATTTTTAATTTTGAAAACCAAAATGTTGAAGAAAAAAATGTCGAATAAGGAAAAATATACTCGTATGTTAATTTACAATATTTTTTGTTTTAATTTTACTTATCTAGTTTAAAACGAATTTGATTATTATTAATTCGGAAATTGTAAATTTTAAAAATATTTCGAAAAAATTAAAAAAAATTATACGAAGCTACTTTCAGTTATTACTGACCGATATTATGAAATTTCTAGATCTGCGTGAAAATCCAAATTTTAAAATCCAACTTTCAAAATCCAAAATTTTAAAATCTAAACTTTAAATTTCCAAACTTCCAAAATAATTACAGTAGACATCCCCTTTTTTGTATCCAACAGCAGCTATGTATAAAAAAATTTAAGGTAAATATTCTGGAAATAGAAAATATCCTTATTTTGAACCCAACTCTAAAGTCTTATCTAGTCCAAGATCTTGCTTAAATATTCTGGTAAAAGGAATATCCTGTAATATTTTGATTGGCCTATTTTGAATCTTACTCTTTAATTCCCTCTAATTATTTTTATAATCAACGTTTAAATAATTTCTATATAACGTTTAATAATTCGAATATATTTATTTGGATTTACTTTTCAATTTGCTTATATTATAATTTGAAAACGATTTCCTTTTGTAAATAAATGTTATCAAAGAATCTCGAATTCGAATTCTCGAATTTTCAATATATTTTTTTTTCAAGATTTTTGCTTTCCAGATTTTTGTTTTCGAAATATTTTTTTTTCGAGTTATTTTTTTTATTTGTGCTTATAATGAGAACTCTATGTCAGTACGTAAATTACTGATTTTTTCTAAACTTTAAATTTGGCTTCAACTTTAATTATAATTACTCAACAGGGGCCCCTAGTCTTTATATAATAAACAAAGAATCTACGATTGATATTAGAATTTCATCATTTAAACAGCTTTCTCTTTTCCTCTTTTGCTGAACTGTAATATAGATGAGTAGGTCTAGGTCTTCACGTCCATCCACGTCCATGTTATATTAGGAAAAGAAAATTTCACGTCCACCAGAAAGAAAGTATGTGAAATATATGACATTTTGAGTATGACACTTAAAGTATAACACTTAAATTTCAACTACGTTTAGATAATGTCGTTTTCGTTCCACATATATAAGTTACAGAAAAAATTTATTTTTGACGTTAAATATTAATTGTTAATGCAGCAAAGATTTAAATAAATTACAAATTGGTTATGGGTTATAAATGAAAGATCTGCAATTAATTCTATTGGGTTACTACAACATGCCTGTATTTCATTTGTCTTTTATTTACCTGTATTTTATTTGCCTGTACAATTTATGGGTTCGTCACGATATTTTAAATTTATTAATTCCATCTGCTGATTCCAGTTTTACAATGTTAACATCTAAATTCTATACCCAATTGATATCAACAATCAACACAGGACAAGCCAAGATCTGTAATACTGAATAATGTTAAGCAAATAAATATGTATCAAAATCACATGGACATAGACCTACAATTCTAAGATAACCAACGGGGAAGTACAATATAGATCTTAAGAGATTGAAACAAAATAACAAAATTTTATTTGGATCTGATAGTCCACACACACACACACACGCACCAACAACAACGCTAACTTTTGGTAATACTGCTCAAAATAGTCGAAGAAAATAAAAATTACAAAATAAAAGTACAATTTCAAAAAAAAAAAAAAAATAGTTAATCTTAACAGCAAAATCAAAAACAAAAAAAATCCATATAATTGTAACAAGGTGGGATAAGCACACATACACAAACACATACCCACATTATTTTTTTTAAATCGAAATGTCTGCAATTTGTGTTCTCAAATTTTTATTCTATTTTAATATAAATAATCCAACACCTTCTTGAGCCAAAGGAGACAAACTAAATTTTTGGAGTATGTACTATCAAAACAAATAAACAAATATAAAAAAAAAAAAACAAAAATAAAAATTAAAAAATGCCAAAATAAAAAAGAACAAAAAAACTGCAAAGTTTTTTGGATGAAAATTGTCTTGCCTAGGACTAATGTTACCAACGTTTATATTAAACTAAGAAAAAAATGTTCCGTTAGTATTTTGGTGTTAAATTTAAAATTCGTATTCGAGATTGTTTGTGTGTGAATCGATTTGATTATGTAGCTATATATGGATACTCGTCTGTGTGTGCATATAAAAGAAATAAAGGTAATTGAAGAAAACAAATTTTGTTTTCTATATTTTTTTTTTTTTTGCGAGGATATCAATTGTACTTGTGTTAAATTAAGAAAAAATTCCAATAATATTTTTTTTGTAATTTTAAACATATGTTTGGGAAAAAGGAATAATACAGGGTGATTTTGGTAAACATTTTGTTTTTTTTTCTTGTGATCCTGTCAATAATTTTCTTTGATTAATTTTGAAACACGTGTACACAAAAATATTTTATTTTTATAAAATATTTAATACAAAACTGGTGATGCAGGGCTGGATTAACAAAATAAAATTTGATGGGTGATTTCTCCAGTTAATAATAAGCATTAATAATAATTAAATCATGACTCTTCTTGAAAGTAGAAGATTTTCGTAAATTTTTTAAATTTTTATCGAGGGGGTGTTGTTGCGGCAAATTTATAAAATAAAATATTTGTATGTTAAAATGCCTTATAAATGTGTTGAACACTCAAATTGAGTTTTCTAATTGAAAATAATTTTTTTTTCTGATATTTAATTTCGCTACATCTCTTTTTAAATATCTATCATTTGAAAGAATAGTAATGAAAATCGATTGTGAAATGGTTCAGATGTCTGTACCGTACCTTTTTCAATTTAATATTAAATATAATGCTGGTCTACTACTACTTAAATGTTTACATTGATGAATGGAGGAATGGAGTTATATAATACTAATAGATGATGATGGTATGAGTTAATTTTTACAAAGCAAATTGTTAGTTTTAATATATTGTATGAAAATAATATCACCCAGATTAAAACTAGTTTTAGTATGTTAGCATTACTTTATATATGAGCTTCATTTAATAATAACAAACATATGCAAGGCAAATAAGTAATTAAAATCGTACTACTATTCGCCCGCCCCTGGAAATTCAAGGTATAGCTTGATAAAAAATCCCACTTAATTTCATTATGCATTTCTTCATGGCTCTATATAATTTTTTATGTGTACAACGAGCCCGTAAGACTGGTGTAACCAACTGGGAATCATGATTTTTTATATCCACCATATAGACCAATCATATATTTTTTATTTTTTAATTTATCATAGACAACAACCGAATACATGATAATTTATTTAAAACAAAAAAATTAAATTTAAATTGGAGGTGTTGTTGCCGCAAATCGATAAATTAAAATATTTGTATGTTTAAAATGACTTTTACATGGGTTGAAAATTCAAATTGAGATTTCTAATACTAAATTTCGCTACGTCTCTTTTGAAATACCTATCATTTGAAAAAATAATAATGAAAGTCGATTGTGAAATGGTTCAGATGTTTGTACTGTACTTTTTCCAGTTTATATGAATATAAATATATAAATATAATGCTGTAGTAGTATTAGCTACTTAAATATTTACATTGAGTTAATTAACATTGCAAAAATTTGGTTTTTGTGACAACAAGTAAGAATTTACTAAAATTTTAATTTTTTTTTTATGAATAAATGTTTAAATTTGAATGAGTGGATTTTGTATCGAAATTATTGTTATCGTTATTTGTTCCTCCTGTCAAATTTATACACCAATTAAATTGTTGCACCATGTTTTGCACAATCAACAGCAAATGTTTAATAAAATTAAATTTTAAATGGATATATGAAAATTTCTCATACTTTCCATATCGTTTTTCATAATGAAATATTTTTTAGTACTAGCTAGTCTAGATGACAATAAAAACATATTTTCATATCTACTAAAATTTGATGTAAAAACATATTGTTATAAATCTAAAAAAAAAATTAATTTCTATTGAATTATCTTTGTCGCTTTATCAAAGCTTTGGACATAAATAATAGATAATAAATAACAGTAGAGGGTCACTCCTATCAATGTTATAATATCTGCTCTTGTCATTTATTGAAGCCTCAATATAAGCACACCAACCTCAGATAGTAGTATATAGTTGTTATTATTTTCAAATAAGTTTTAAGAGATCAAAGACTATATGCAGCAATATTGTGGTACGACAGTAATGGCAGACAGACATTCAGGATATAAATCTGTTATGTATCGTTGTATAATATTGTATTCGGATTTTAACTAAATTATTTTGTTGATTTGATTAATATAACTCACAGATATATTTATAACATCATGAGCAAGGGTTGTCACTTAACAAAAAATAAATATATACCAAATTTTGTACAAAAATATACCATAAATGTACTTTTACAATTATTAATGGTTTAAGTAGTTTATTTAATAATAATATGTAACAAAAATCATTTTCAAATGTGTATATGTATATAAGAAAATGCATTAAAATTAATTTTAAAGTTAATAAACGACATTTTCCAAAAAAGCATCCGGACAATCAACTTTTGAAAGTAAAGCATCGCTTTTTAATGTTTTTAATTGTAAATTCATTGGCTACAAATATTTTCTAATTTATTTTTGTATAAATTTATGGAAATAATCGTTTCAGTACTAAATGTACCATTTTGAGCAACTCAGGCAAATTTTGAACCTACATACCATAACTGAAAAAAAAATAGAAAAACTTTACAGATTTTGATACAATTATACACAAGAGGCAACCCTCGTCATAAGCTAGATTACAGAATCAATTAAAATAAGAAACAAGGCTTGTAACGATAGTCTAACTCTATAATAATCACTGATAAAGTATATAATCATTATAACCAGCGCCGTAACTAGGCAGATGCAACAGGTGCACGATTTTTAGTGACAAAAAATCGTGGTGTCAATATAATATCATACCACTTAGTGATTCATCACTATACTAAATAAACGCAATAATAGAAAACTGAAATTTTAGCTCCCTCGTAACTACAAAAAAAAAATGCAGCTTTAAGTGATAAACACAATTGGAACTACTGACGAAAAATTAGGATACAAGAAGGTGGTCATCAAAGTCCAATGCAATGAAAGACCAATGCATTGGAATCAATTGCAAATGGTTCAACTGCATCAAATCCAGAAACTATATCAAATGCAAAAAGTTTGCTCTTACAAATTGATTATAAGCTTATCTGCAATTTTTCCGTATGGAATCAAATCGCTTCAATGCACAGAGCGAACAAATAAAGCATAACAAGGAAAAGATGTATCGATTGAACATGCAAAAAATTAATTGATGGACTACGTTGTACTTTACAGGGACTATGAGAAACCGCTTTCGAAAAAGATTTTGAAAAAGCAAATAATTTGCCTAAAGCTATGGATTTTCAAGTTGGATTTGGCAGAAAACGGAGGAGAATAGTTAAAAAATGTAAATTGATGAGGCTCCGGATGAAGGGAGAGTAGCATGACGTCCCAAAGTTGTTTTGACAAGCTGTTGTCTCAATTAGATTAGCGTTATGAACAACTTAGAAATATTTGTATAGATTTTAGCTTCCTATATGGTTCATCTTTAGAAAAAGACAGCGTTGTAGATTTAAAAAAAGCGGCTGCTGATCTTGTGATTAAGTACAGCAAAGATTGAAATCGGTACGAGCTCGCATGTGATATTCAAAGTTTTAAATTTGAAGCATTGATATTAGTAGACAATTTACTGCAACAGCATTTGAGATTTGAAAAGGTCTACTTGACTTTGGATTAATAGAGTCTTATCCAAATATTAATATTGCTATGCGACTATTTCTTACTCTTCCAGTATCAATTGCTTCATGTGAGAGAAGTTTTAGCAAATTAAACTTAATAAAAAATTATTTAAGATCAACTATCGGACAAGATAGGTTATAAAATCTTGCAATAATATCTATTGGATACAAATACAGTTAAAGATATATCATTTGGATGACATAATTAATGAATTTGCTGAAATGAAGGTCAGAAAACTCCAATTTAATAAATATAATTAAAATTTTGTGTTAAAATGTGTAATGATAGTTTTTCCCATAATCAATGTTTTTTAAAAAAGTTATCTTACAAAAAAAAAATATAGGGGCCCGAAAAAAATATTGCACAGGGCATTGGAAAAGCTAGTTAATGCGCTGTTTATAACATCTTGAGCTAAATTATATAGAATCAGGAGTTGTATAGGTAGTCTAACAATACAATTCCAACTGATGTGGTATATCACATTTGTGTTTGTAACATCATGACCTAAGTAATAGAATCAATTAAAAATACAAACCAGAAGTCATATAGGTTGTCCAAACTGTTATATTATAGTGTTACAGACCAACTTGTTATATAATCCTGTATTGTATAGTATAGATGAACTAATCACTACTTGCTACTTATTTGGTACATAAATACAATATGAAATAAAATAAATATACCTACATGAATAACAGATTTGAATTAGTGCATATATTATATTCTTACTGTTTTATGGTTTTTAATAAATTTATTTTTTTTTGTTGCCCTTGTGACGACTTTATCATTAGGATTTATTAATTATTTAGTTATTATAATAATGTAAATAAAATTATAAAATTATTTTATATTTTTTAGCTAGGTCACAAAACATTGATTTATTTAATGTATTATATAGTTTAAGACTAGGTTAAGTAAATTGTATTAAAATTGAAATAAAGAACAAAAAAAAACAAACATTCCTACTAATATAAGAATATTTTATATTTATTAAAAATATCATTTAATTCCATCAGTTACACCATGTACCTATTAATTTTATAAAATACACTTAATATTTAATATTAGAAAGGCTTTCGAATATCGTTTCATATTTTTTTTTTTTTTTTACTTTTTTATTGTCACAAAAATTCACAAAAGTGGTTTCAAATTATCAAAAAAACACAATAGAAAAAAAAAAAAAATATTTGTAAATTTATTTTCTTAAGCAATTCTTGTTTATTCCTGTGTATCCTGTACAAAAATTTTCACTTACCACTTCTATTTCTTAAAATTTTGAATATACAACTGCAATATATATATATATTAGTTTTGTTTTATATTAGACAAGAAAAATTATTTTCAAAATAAATACATAGAAATAAATGAACAAAAAAAAAAAAACAAAACAGAAAAACAAAAAACAAATTATAATAAAATAGAAAAATAAAATTACAATGCAGATATTTTAATGATTTTGAGAACAGGACGAAAATTATATATGTATGAATGAAAATAAAAAATAATTTATTTGTCTGGTTTTTTTTTTTTTTTTTTTTGTTTTACTTTGCACTTTTATTTTGTATTTTTAAGGATATGTCTTGTTTTTTTTTTATTTATTTTATTTTCGGGTAAAATTCGTACAGTGTAAAGCTTTTTGGATACATTATTGTAAAATTTTTATTTGTATGTCCTTAATCAAAAATATGAATTTTTATGAAATATGTTTTTTTTTTTGTTTTCTTCTGTTTATTTTTTTTTTTTTATATATTTTGAAAACCTAAGGTATATATTTAAATAAGGATAAACAATAAATTTGAACAAAAGGATCAAAGAAATCATCAGAAACAAAAAAAAAAAAAAACATATCTAAAAAGAATATAAATATTTTTTTTTTGTTTAGATATTTGGTTTTTCGGAATAGGTTGGTAGGATGTGGGTGGGAGAGGTGCAGGAGGGTAGAGAGACAGATTATGATTTGAAATTACCAAAGTGGGAACATAAAATTTCAAGTGTTATAATTTATGTTATTACAAGTTTAAGGAAATTGTTTTTTGGGGGACAAAAAACAGTAATTGTTGTACGTGGGTAGACAAAAAAAAGGCAGGTAAGTTTTATTGGAAAAATTTGCGGGTCCGATTTTGAGACAAATTTGAGTAAGAAAATATTTTATTTAAAAAACTCAATGTTCAAATTTATGAAATTTTTGTTATTTAATCTTTGTACATTGTTACTAAAGGAAGATTTAGACTGTCATACAAGAGTTTGATTTTACCATATTCTAATTATAAAGGGATCCCACAAGGTAGTGTTTTGAGCCCTTTAATGTATTTAATACACATAGGATCTACTTACCAACATAGTCTTTTTTTTTTAACCTCCAAAGATTGTTTACAATCTATATTTCGGGCATAAAGGGTTAAAAGCCTACATGACGCCTCTGACATATTAGGGCCACTTCCGTAGGAAATAAAAAAAACATAAACATAATAAGCAAATATTTATGACGTAATTTATGTATTTTAACTTCTAGAGGTCGTTTTCCATCCAAGACCTGCCTTTGGACCAATTTACAATTTCAGTCATCAGTTTTTTTTTCTGATGTTTTATTCACAGTGAGTTCTTCGTTTTAGTCTTCTCCTTTGACCTGCAGTTGTCATAAAGTTGCGGGCTAAACTATTTGGATGAACGTGAAGTTTGAATCTGTAGCTGGTGCTATATATTAAGATATTTCACTAATGACGGTTTCAATGATTAAGTCGTGTTCGATGACTTTATTTGGTCCCCCAAGACAAGCGGCATTTATCTTCAACCTTAACACTTTATTTTGGAATTTTTGTATGATAGTGATGTTGGTTTGGCAAAGCTTAATTCCACATGCCCAAAAAGGCTTTATTATTAATATTAATAATATTATTAATATTTTATTTCCCATTAGCCAGGACATACTTCTGAATTTGTAATCAAACTGTTTTCTTTTACTATGACAATATGCTTACGCCAGCTTATTCATTTTTGTAAATGTATGCCTAAGTATTTTACATAATTGTTTTGTGAACAGGAAATACTTTTGAAAATTTTTATTATGGTGGATTTTTATTTCGATTTTTTCTTATGTTGACATAAGCGTTTATGATTTGTTGGCACAGAAATATAGAATTTATTTGGATAGAAGATTAACTTGAAGCGACCGCGAACAAGCAAATTTATTTTGAACAGTTTTTGATAAATAATTCATTGAAAAAGTTCGATCCTGCTAGTTAAAACTCGAATTTTTAAGGTTTGTAGCAAAATCGCATCGCATTTTGAACTAATTAAACTAATAAAAATAAGAACTGAATATTTAAACTACTCTGCAAGTTATGTCATTGTGTTTGAAGGACAGATAGATGAGGATAGACCGAAAAATTTCAACACTTCAAGCATAATATTAATGTTTAAGATTAAGCTTAACATAATATGCTGCAGCCACTAAATCTGACACGGAAGCAATATAACTGGTATAATGGGTACCTTCCCAACAACACAGACCATATTGAAGTTTAGACTTAATCAAGCCATTGTAAAATTGTTTTCAAACAGAGAAAGGACAATATAAACTTAGATGATACAGTTACCTAACTGCTTTATTCAGGTATCTTTTTAGATACGACTTGTGATCTTTCCAGTTTAGTCTAGCATCTAACGAGGTACCCAAATATTTGAAGTTATCCACACGTTCAACATAGAAACAATCTTCTGAGCAGTTATGGTTCTCATTTAACAAAATACCAGACACATCATGTTCACATAAATTACATAGACTAAATTTTAAGCACTTAGGAGAGTGATATTTTATAGATATACTTTCACATACTTTTCCTGACAGATTAAAAAACATAAATTTTGTTTTGTTACTTATTATTAGTTTATGCATTTTGAACCATTGCCTTAATATATCCAAATCAAAATTTATATCAATAAAAGTATTAAAATAATTTACATTTGAATAGGATAGAGCTGTATCATCAGCAAAAGCAGTAATTTTTCCTTTAAACGCTTGAGCAAAAAGTGAATTGACATAAATTAAAAAAAGTATTGGACATAGTACAGAGCCTTGAGGAACTCCGATATTTATCAATTTTTCGGAACTGTATACATTTGAAATTTTTACTATTTGCATCCGATCTTTAAGGTATGAACCAAACCAATCCAAAATAAAACCTCTAAATCCAGCTTTAAACAATTTGTTTAATAATAAGGTATGGTCGACCATGTCAAAAGCTTTTGTGATATCTATAAATAAAGCAGCCGGAATTTCAGAATTATTTAATGACTTGTAGAGCTCACTACATAATTTTAATAAGGCATCTTCAGTTGATTTACCACTTCTAAGCCCATATTGAAATTCACTGAAAAATTTTTGAAAAAACTGATAATAAGGAAACAGGCCTATAATTATTGAATAATAAAGTATCTCCTCTGATATTCTTAGAGTATGTTTTTCCCCAGATAGCTACACCATAGGATATTAAACTTCTAAATTATTCTCAGCATATATTACAACTAAATCATCTCAGCGTACATAAATTGCCTTCCATTGAGACTGAGATTTGATAGTACACTCACATAACAGTTAAATAATGCTGGTCTCAATGAGTTTCCTTGTATTATGCCATAGTCAATATTTTTGGTAGTGATTTTGATATCCTTACACTCTGCGTACGGTTTTCTATCCTTAAAATAACTTGCAAACCAATTGTACTCTTTACCAATTATTACAAATTCAAAAAAGATTCTTAACAATATTTTCCTAACAATTGAATCAAATGCTTTAGTCAGATCGAAGAACACTAAAGCTGTTTTTTTTTTTATTGAATATTTTTTGAGCTTATATGTTATTACATCGAAGAAGCGTATTGTGATTGACTTATTAATTTATTAAGTATCTTGTAATTTGACTGTTAACATATTATGTTTCTAAGATTTCACTGAGTATAGGAGCAATGGATATTGGTCTGTAATTATTTAAATTAGTTTTGTACCCTGATTTATGGATGTGAATCACTTTATTTATATTTAAGCAATCAGGAACATTAAAGTGCTGCAGTGAGACATTGATAAAAGCGCAGATAGGTTTTACTAATTAATTTTTACATTTTTTTTTTACCATATTTGTTTCAATACCATTAACGTTAATTGATATTAATTTAAGCATGGCTAGTCAGACCTATTGAGAATCATCAGAAAGACTTACAAAAAGTGTATTTTATTTTTTTTTCTTCGTACTCCTCTTGGGAGCATAAGTATTCCACTTGATATTTCCATCGTACACCGACATCGTCTAATTTCATTTTGAATCTGTTTGTACTGTCTAAGTAGGGTATTGGCCTACTTTAGAAGACCACTTTGATAACTTTATCTGCGTATACGTGGTAAGACGATGCCATATTTTTCTGCAAGTTGTCTCTGCGATTTTATCCATCTTTGACGTTAAGATGCCTGACGCTACTATGTTTACTGGATACGTCATGTCACATACTTTTGTCAGTTGTTGACACATGTGTAATTATTATTAGTCTAATATTATTTATTGTGTTATTTGGTTATTGTGTTGTATGATATATATCAGTATTATAATAGGTAATATTTTTAGTTCTCACCCTGGCGGAAAAAAGCACATAAGTCATTTTACGCAATTTTACAGGAGAGCGTTTTTTTTAATTTTTAAATTAATTCTTTCGATTAGAAAAAATTGTGGTACGCAGTTTAATTACTATTTGCCATAGTTTTCAACGCGCAAAGATAAAATTTAAAATTTTGCAATAATTTAGAAAATAATTGACTTAAGTGCTTCTGTTCGAAAAAGATATTTGACTTATGTTCTATTTCAGTAAATAAAAAAAAGAATAAAAATATGGTAATAAACAAAACATTTTATTATTTCAGTCTCAAAAAAGTTAAAACACACAAATAAAACAAATTAAATACTTTATTATGTTAAAATTAAAATTAAAAAACAAAAATATCAACAAATTAAACATTTCTTTTGTTCAAAATAAGATGAAAACAAAAAATCAAAAAATAATCACAAATAAAACATTTTCCTTCTATCAAAATTAATATTAAAAAGAGAAAACTCTAAGCTTCCTATCCACTTCAAACTTGATCCTCATCAATTTCAATCAAATCAAGATCGATATCAAGTTTAGTACTGGTTGCATCAAGTAGAGAAGTATAAAATTGATGAAAAATGTGTGGAATAAAGTCAAGCAAAGATATTAGATCTTTCTTTTTATCAGCACTTATAGATATCAAATTGTTTGAAATAACAGGAACCACACTCGTAGTTTTGTTTCGTACCCTTCTTTTAAAAAATTTTCTTTCTTTCTATGTAAATTATTTTTATACAATATTTCCCCAAATTTGTTCTTAATATCATATCGAAACCATTTCACATCATGCCATTTAAATCACCCAAAGTATTTCTGTTTCGAATGACCAAAGGCCTTTTTAAAATTGAAGCAAAATTTAAGAAATCATTTGATGATATTTCAACTACTTTAAATTTAGAACTACACGATCGAACATGCTGCATCCAGTCATGAGGGTGAAATATTTCCAAATTAGTTTTCTTTTTCTTTTTTTCTATGATACTATGATCACCGTCAACTTCCATATGGCTGTGACCTGGAACTATAAACTTGTGCTCAGTAACCTCTATATTGGTTGATTTTTCTTCTAAGAGCATAGAGAGCATTGCAGTAAAATGCGAATTTTTATTCTGCCCACCACAAGTATCAGAATAAAGAATCACATGTTTTACCTCGGCTGTAAAATTTTTTAAATGCTTGTACAAACAAGAGGCTATTTGGTTCGCTCCTCTGCCTGAAATACACTCGTGCCACATATAATGAGTTGAGTTGCCATTTGCGTTATCGTGAACCATCAAATTAAAAGTCCAGAGTTGCCTTTTGTAAAATGCGAAAGCTGCCGTCAGCGATGGTGTTTGCAAACATTACTGAAGGTCAAAGGTGAAACATTAGATTTGGTTGTTTGATTCTTTCGATAGTTCTTTTTCAACGCGCTTTTCGCTATAGGCTAATTCAGCTTCAATATGGTGTTGATCTCTTTTATTTTCGATTTCGATTTTCTCCTGGGAGTTATAATGTTATAATAAATTTTAAGGGTTAAAGGGTTACTTACTGATTTACAGTACAAATTATACATTTTAGTTACTGTTAAATCAGAACTTCGATATCTAGTGTAGTTATCTTTACGTGCATAATGACTTTCGTACGAAGGGAAAGATAGTATATGTAAACGTACTTCTTCTATTGATTTTGCTGATTTTTTATGTTTTGGAGAATGTTTGCCTCTCATATCTGGTTGAAGAAGTCCGCTAAAAGTTTCTCTTTTTTTTAATGCTACACAGTTAAAGTTTTCGCTTTCATTCAAAATTTTTAGAAAACAAGTTCTACATATCGGAATCCTTTCGCCATTATATTCGAGGGAATAGTTATAGGTTTTCATTCTGCACTTATCTACTGTACGTGGGCGATTTGATTTCTTATCTGAAACTGTCATCATAGCAGAAATGAAAGCCGCACGGTTATTGTAGTTACCCATGGTCCAGTATTCATCGAAAATTGTTTTTTCCCTTTCCAAAAGAAAATCTGCTATTACATTTTAAACGACAGTTTTCTAATGAAACGCCTTCTTCGATGCTTTTATTTTACCAGTAATTGTAGTGTATTCCTTGCCGCAATTTCGATTTTCCTTCCTTATCCTTTTATCGTTTTTTCTCTTTAGGGAAGTTGTCGCTACATTTGATGTACTGGGACCAACCAGCATGCTTAAATCTAGTTCCGCATCAGTTGTATTATCAGCTAGAATGCTTGATTCTGCTTCTTTTTCAATATTATCGGGAACATAAGATGGATCTGCAACATAATCGTCGTCTGAAAATGGTTCTTCAATAATATTCTTATCCTCTTGCTCTGCAGTGGAGATGATATGAACAGTGAAGATTTTATTGACTTGTTTAATAAATAAAATTTACCCTTAGAAGTATCAGTTAAAATTTTGTAGTTTTCTTTTTGTTTTTCTGTTACTAATGTAACAAATAGTCTACCCCGGCTAAGTGACATTTCGAAAATTAATTCTTTTTTTTTCAAATATATTTTTGAGTAATTAAAGTAAAATATTTTTATTTTAATTAATATTCACAATGAAATAATAAAAATACACATAGAATCAAAAACATATCCAACCTGTTTATGGTGCAACAGTTAAAAAAAATATAATAATATTAATCTTAAGTCTATGCTACGCAACATATTTTTTTCTGTTAAAATCACATAAGTCGATTTATGTGTTTTTATACGATAGAAAAATTTAAAAAATTTTTACGTTGATTATTATTTTTGTAATTTTCAAGACGAAATATGTATATTTTGACTTAGGTGTTTTTGTGAGAAAATGGATATTGAGAATATCATGCGATTGAGTCAATAAAAAAAAATCGGATTTTTTTGACTTATGTGCTTTTGTCTGCCAAGGTGAGAGTTATAATAAAGTATTAATTATATTAATTATTTTTATTGATTATCAATTTTATATATAATATTTTGATTTTTTTTTTTTAGTTATATTTTATACCCCCACACGGGAATCGAACCCGTGACTACCACATCGTAATTCAAACAAATTTCTGTTCTCTAACCGATTAGGTCGGGGAAGGGATATAAAAAGTGTATACTCGTCCAAATTAAATGATCACCAGTTTGCAAACAGTTTGCTCTAAAATGTTTGCCAAAGCATTGAAAAATACATAAATAACGTAGTGATATTAAAAATTTCCTAAAAATCAAAATATACAAAAAAAATTTGTTTTCGTTAAAATAAAGTGAATGCGTGTATTTAAAAAGAGATTAAAATTGAAAATTTTCTAATTGGATATTAAAAGAAAATACTTGATGACAACTTTAAGTCAACAAAACTTTTTCTCTTTACTTACTTAATTACATTGAAATTTTATTCATTTTGTGGCTACTTTTTTTCCTTTGTTTTTTTTTTTTTTTGTTTCAATTGTCCTTCTTGGTTTTATCCTTTTCTTAATTATTTTTATATTTTTATTATTATTACTTTTTTTAAATGATTTTAAATCAAACCATCATCAAGTCCATGATATTGAATCCCTCTTTTATTATTTTTTGTTGTTCATTTTCAATTTTTGATTTCATTTGTCTTTTTTTTTTGTATATGTTATGTTTTTTGTTTTAATTTTTAATTTTTTTTTTTGTTTTTTGATGTTTTGTGATATTTTTAGCTATCAACACTGTGTGTATACCCCCCCAAATTTTGCTAGTTTACCTTGAGGACTTTAAAAAGAAATGAAAAAAGAAGATTTAATTTTTTTTTTTGTTCAACCAATATCCTTTTAGTTTTTGTTGTTCTTTTTATTATCTTCTATTTATATTTTATTTATTTAATTTTGTTCTTTTATTTTTCTTCCCTTAAGTATCGATAAAGGATTAAAAGTATTTTAAAAGATATATATACAAGATATAAGGGCTCGTTTAATTTGAAAAAAAAGAAAAAAAAATATATAAAAAATTTTTATGTCCATTGTAGAAAAAAATTAAAACAAACGAAAGACCATCTAGCAAGGACCAATGGATATTAAGAAATGAGGACAAAAGAACAGTTTTATTTGTAACATCGCAACAGTATGATACATAAGTAAAGCGCTCTAGGGACAAATAAGGAATGAAAATTAATGAGAATAATGTGTATCTATATATATATATATATATATATATATATATATAATATATATATATATATATGTATATATTATACACATATATTATGTATGTAACAGTATTCTAAATCCAATAAAAAAGTGATTTATTTGTTCAACCCTTTTCTCTTCTTTATAAAAAAATAAAAAAAGAATAAAAATAAAAAATTTAAAGTAAAAAAAAAATTATGCCATTTTTTTCGTGAATTTTTTCCCGTTATTCGCGTTATTTTTTTATTATTTCGTTGATTCTTAAGATGTTACACAGCTGTGACTATTCGATGACGAATCAGTTAAGATAAAAGCAATTTTTTCTTTTCGCTTAAATTTTTTTTATATATATATATATTTTTTTTTTTTTTAAATATTTACAGGAACAAACAGGAATTAGAGAGAAAGAGAAAAAAAGAGAATTAGAAGAGGTAATGAATTGATATTATATAAGGATAAATAGGGGTTGGGGGAGATTCTATTTTTTTATAGTATAAAATTTTTTTTTTTTTACTGTTACAATGCCAGAGTGGGTGGTGTGTGTAATTGGACGATTTCTTTTTAATTAGACACAAGGAGTTTGAAAGAAATAGAAGCAAAGAAAAAAAAATGTATGTATATAATACGATTTTTAATATTATTGTTCTCGTTTTAAAGAATTTTTGTTGGAAGAGGGAGAAATATGTATGTATAAGAATAGAATATTAGGAAATAACAGAAAAACGAAAGAAATTAAAGAATTTATGATGAAATAAAAATTCAAATTGTAACAAAAGTACTTTGAATAAATAAAAAACCGAAAAAAATTTTTTTTTTTTATGCGATTTTTTTTATTTATTTTTTTTTTTTTTTTTTTTTTTTTTTTTTAAAAAGGGTTGAGTATTTTTTTTTTTTTATTATGATTTTACTTCACTCTTTAAAACCATCCCGAATTTGCATAAAAAAAAAATCAGTTAGTTGATTTGTTTTTTTTTTTTTTTTTATTTTTATTTACTTTTTTTTTTTTTTTATTTGTTTTTGTTGTTTTGCTATTTTTTTACTATATTTTCAACATTTTTATTTATTTTTTTAAATATATTTTCTATTTAGACAAGTTAATTTATTGTAGATAATCAATTTTAATTAAATTTCAAGGAATATAAGATTAAGTTCTCGAAAAGAAAAAACGAGTCCAATTTGAAAGGAAAGGAGAACATAGAGTACAAAAAAAAAAAAAAAGGAAAAGCAAAATATTATAAAGAGAGTGAAAAAAAATAAATAAAAATCTTAATTAAAAATAAAATACTGTATCAAATGGGAAAGAATTTATCTTTTAAGGAAAATTTTGATCCAAAAAAAAAAAAAAAAAAAAAAGAATTAATTATACAAGCAAATTCATCCAGGCAATTTATCAATACTAAACTAGGGAAGTATTAATTTTTTTTTTTTTTTGTATTTAAGAGAGTTATTGAAAAATGCATGCAGAACAAATTATATTCGTGCAGTATGTACTGTGTTGTGTTTGGATGATAGCATATACCAGTATATCTGGACTTGTTTTAATATTTTTATGTGGATTTAAAAAAAATATTAATTAATGTTGTAAATTAAATAATGGTGTTTTCTTTATAATTTTAAATTTTTTTTTTTTTACTAATTATAATATTAATTTAATTGATTGAACGTATTGAAAAATGATTGATGTTACTTCCAAAATATCAATATTTACAAAATAAAAATCCACAAATGTAACTTGGCCTACAAATTCATATCCACAAATGTAACTTGGCCTATAATTGCCGGTGATGTTCCGCAAATTAAAAAATTGGTGGACACCCAGAACTAATTCGTGTACTCCAGAAAGATAATTCGGTTTCGATAGCATTATCCGACTACTGCTTGCCAAAATATAATTCAATATATCAGGTTCCTGCTTAGATCATATTATTACAAATAATTAACAAGTTAATATGAACATAACTCACCTGAACACAGTTATCTCTGATCATGAAGTATTAAAAGCAAAAATCAATAATTATAATTTAAAATATTATCCTGAAAATGATAAAATAAAAACTAGTTTTATAAATGTAAATAAACTAAAGGTATACAGCTGATAAATAACCCAATTAAATTAATGAGTAATGATGTTAACACAAATTGTTCACAATTAATTTCTGAACTAAAAAAGCAAATAGGTATTGCCACTTACCATAAAATATCTCCAAAAAATAATAAAATTATACCTAAATGGTTTGACTCGGAATGCACCAGAGCTAATAAAATTAAGTAATACTTGCATAGAAAACACGTAAAAAACTAAACGACAATGAGTACATTCATAACAAATATAAATTATTTGGCTGAATAAATATACGTCACTAAAGTGCAAAAAACGAATGGATTATGATAAAAATATGTTTAAAAATGCAGAATGTAATCTGAAAAAAAACATGGAAACACATAAAAAAATATTATTACAAATGAAACGGATTACACAAATGGTTTTTTTTCTGGACAAGAACAAACAATAAATGAAAAATGATCAAAAATTAATAAATTTAACTAATATTATGCAAATACAGGAAGTAATCTGGTAAAAAAATTTAACACCGTATATCAAGTAAAGATGAAAATCTCAAGTATATATTTAGATTTAAGATGATTACAACCAGTGAAACAAAACAATTTTAATCAATAAATTGTCAAATACAGGAGCAGCAGGTTATGATAACATTCAAGCAATGACAATTAAAGAATGCAAAGATGAACTAGCATCCAATATATGTCAATTAATTAACGAATCAACAAGCCAATGCGTCTTGCCTGAGAAACTAAATATAAATAAAGTTGTACCTATCTATAAAAACGATGGAGATAGTAAGGATATAGTGAATTATTATAGACCAATTTCAATCGTGTCTATATTTGGTAAAATTTTGGAAACATACATAAATGGTCAGTTAACACAATATCTAAGTAAAAATAATTTAACAGATGAACGATAAAATGGATTCAAAAAAGATTCTAATACAAGTGCGACATTATTTGATTTGATAACACATATACAAGAAGGTTTAAACAATAAAAAAAAAATCTCCATAGTATTTTTTCATTTTTCCAAATCATTTGATATTTTGTAGATAGAAAGATTTTATTACGTATACTCTTTGAATATGGAATTCAGGGCAAAAAGTTTATGTGGTTTGATAATTACTTGAGTGGAAGAAAACAGTATGCTGAATGTGAGCAGGACAAAAGGGAAGTAATAGAAAATGAATATGGGGTTATTCAAGGAAGTTCACTGGAACCGTCATTATTTACATGCTACATAAATGAATTCTCAAAATTGAAACAACACGGTTAATCATTCTTGTATGCAGATGACTTTTGGCAATGGTGTTCATGGAAAATGATTATTGTAAGCTAGAAGGGAAAATGAATTTGGATATCCGATTGTCTAGCGAATAGATGGCTAAACATAAGCTCACAGTAAATGTTAAAAAAACTAAATACTTGATAATAAAAAAAGGTTTGAATATTTCTTTAAATGTTAAATTTAACGATATTAGGATTGACGAAGTGAAAAGTTATAAGTATCTTGGAGTTATCATAGACACAGATTTGAAATGGAATGAACAAACTAATGATATAGCAAAAAACGGAAGTTGAATAGCAGGTATGTTAAAACTGACACAGAAAAGAGTTCCAATGGATATAAAAAAAGCGCTTTATTACTCTCTATTCCAATCCACGATCACATATGGTATCTTAGTTTGGGGAAATCCTTATGTGAAAAATATAAATATGATACAAAAAAGAATCCAAAATAATGCTATAAAAAAATCTTTATGAGTTCGAGAGGCGTACACCTACTGCAGAATGCATAGAAAGTTGGTAATACTACCTCTTGAACTGCACAGAAGAATGTCTCAGGCGGTACAGATTTATAATATTATGGAGAATAATTTCATTAATACAAATTCAATAATAACACATAATTGGGAAATAGATCAACATAATACTAGATCAGCAAATACAATACGTGCCAAGAAAATAAAAAAAATAATTCCTTTGGTTTGGACGGAATCTATAATACGTCTATCAACATATTTAACAAATTACCGCAAGAAATAAAAACTTGTGATTCGAGCAATATCAAAAATAAAATCAAAACATATTTCTTAACTATAATAAAATAAAACAAAACCTACATCATAATAAAAAAAAAAAAAAAATTATATACTGATGGCTGCAAAAAAATTAATAGAGTAGAATATCTATTCAAGCCTAGACTCTACAAACATAGTTTTTCAAGCCGAAGTACATGTTACAGAAGTCTGTGTGTGCGAGAGAATTTAAGAAGAAATTAAAAAAAACGTAAAAACTAAATTATCTAGGATAGTAAAGTAGCCATACTAGCTGTTAATTCACATACCATCACATCAAAGCTGTTATGTTATTATTTAGAAATATCTAAAACCCTGCCCAAACCACAATAATTTGGATACGAGGGCATTCAGTCAGGCATAGCAGGAAACGAAGCTGCAGATTATCTAGCAAAAAAAGCATCGGATACGTCTTTCATAGTGATAAGTCCGTTCTGTGGGGTTCCTCTGAACACAGCTAAGATGCAATTAAAAGCTTGAATAGAGCAAAAACTGAGAATTTCTGCGCCAACGTTCCTGGAAATCGTCAAGCAAAAATTGTCATGTCAAAACGATCGCTAAAAAAAACCAAAACTCTTCTAAGTCGCAATAAGACACAGGTACGTATCTTGTGATGGATAATAACATGCCACTGCTTAATAAAGAAACAACTTTATAAAGTGAGTCTAACCGAACAGTGAGTCTAACCGAACAGCTTATACAGAATATGTGAAATAGAAGAAGAATATATTGAACATCTGCTCTGAGAATACGAAGGGCTCACTCGTAGTAGACTTCGCCACTTGAACACACAAAATCATTGATCCTAAAGGACTTAGACACTAACTAACAAACACGGGTTATCACAATAAGTCCATTTGCAGCTGTGGTGATATAAGATACAGATTCCCTTCCGAAACTCACTTGGTACGATGGACAGTATTCGTGTCTTGATACGAACCGTATTATTTAAAAATTGATTTTTCCATGGTATATCGGTTAACCCAGAGTTCTAGTTTAAAATTATTAAAAACACTATCAGATTTATATTCAGTTTATATGTGAAGCAAACTAATGTATGTACTGGACTATACAAAATATAATTTGTCGTTCTCCAAGTTAGTATGTTAGGGCCTGTAGTATATCTACTCTTTACGAGTGATATTGCGGTTCAATACGCTTGGCTTATGGTTCAATACGCTAAAAAATATACGCTACCCAGGTTCGATTCCTGATGAAACAAGAAAAAAAGCTTTACAGGTTTTTGATTTGCTCCAGTACCCTTTGTCTTTTAGACTGGGCGATTGCTTTTAGTTTTTGTTCTCTTTATAATTATCCCAAGTCCGTCTGTAATGATCGGGGATCGCTATGGACCCAAACGTGGCTTTAGCTTTTAATAAGGAGCACTAAGTAAGCGCGATCTTCTTTTTTTTTTATTAAACTTCAGATCGCTTTTAGTTCTTGTTCTCTTTATAACTATCCCAAGTCCGTCTGCGATAATCGAAGATCGCTATGGACCCAAACGTGGCTTTAGTTTTTAATAGGGAGTTCCAAGTAAACGCGATCTCTTTTTTTTGTTAAACTTCAGATCGCTTTTAGTTTTTGTTCTCTTTATCACTCTCCCAAGTTTGTCTGTGATGATCGGGGATCGCTATGGACGCAAACGTGACTTTAGTTTTTGATGAGAAGTTCTACGTAAGCGCTACCTCTTCAGATATTATATTTTTCATTTTTTTAGATTATTTATGTACGTGGCTTAGTGTGGGATGTATTGTCAATGTTCTTCGTATCTTATGGTATTATTTTTTTTTCAACGAAGACTAAACTAATTTCAAATACGAATTTTTATTTCAATTTGAATGTCTATTATCAAAAATATTTTTGCTTTTACGTTATGCGGAAACCATTAGGTGGCAAACCTTTCATACCAGTCTCCATACGTTATGCCATAGACGGAAAGAGAAATTATCTTAGTGTTAGTTAGTTAAATTTAAAAATAAACCATAATAAATTTTGTAATTTTTCATATATGTTTTTTTTTTGACGCTTTTTCAATAATAGCCTATGACTAAAGTTCATAATATTTTTAATTAGTAAATAATAAATATCGTGACAATATTTAATTTACTAACCCAAAAAAAAAAAAAAAAAAAAATTAGCAACAATAAAAATATAAAACTCTTTTTTTTTTCCATAATAATCATATGTCCTTATGAGAATGATTAGCATTTTATTTTGTAAATTCAATTAACTAAAATTCGAATTTTTTTTTTTTTATTAAGGATATAATATGTGTACATCATATAGTATATATATATATATTGAATAAAATTTATAAATAGTATGTCTGAATATCAAAGTATTTTTGTAGTAATTTATTATTGTATCAGCATGAGTTAATTTTTTTTTCTGTTATTTATTCAATTTTTAACAGAATTATAATGTAAAAAAGGACCTTCTTTATATATATATCACCTTTATTATTAATTTTTATTTTTTTGTTGTTGTTTTGATTAATAAGTAAAATAAAAATATAGAAAAACAATATTTCAAATCATGGTGAGATTATATTTCATTTATTCTGGTTTTTTTTTTGTTTTGTTTTTATTATAATTTTTCTATTTTCAATATTCATCAGAATTCATAATGTGATTTTTATAAGAACTCTATTAGGGTGTTATAAATTTGAATGTTGGATTTGTGATTTGTGAAAAAATTCAAGAAATGTAGACAACTTAAGTTACTGACTGACATAAGTTGTGTAGAGTTATTATTTACCTGGAATTGTTGTTGGGATCAGAAAAAAGGGTATTCAGGTAAGTGAAATCAAATTACGTATGAACAGAGTGTATAGCTGGATGAGGAATTATAGATTTTAGAATTAGCCACAGCTAAAACAGAAATCGTTATGTTAACAAAGAAAAGAATAATTATAACTTTTTTTTTTATATACATAGCCAAAACACTAGGTGGGAACCTTTTATACCGATTGGTACATTTGGCTAGCGAAGGAAAGGAAAATTAGGAAAGGAGGATGGTAAAAGGGAAAGAGGACAATTACGAACGAAAGTGTTAATGTTCGTATTGAGTTTATTTAGGTCATAAATATAGAAATTGTCATGTTTTTCGAACACATAAGTGTAGTAATGTCGCAACCTACAATATTGCCATTATTGTATTTAATTGAATGTTGCCATTCTTAGTTATAAGATTATTATAAGATATGGTTTCAATAAAGTTGATGTTAACTCAACAACGTAACACACAACAATAAAATGGAATTTGGTTCCACATTCGGGATGTTGAAGTTATAAACGAATTTCCATAACTTGTCTTTCGCCATCTAGATATCTCAATGGTATGAGCTGTATCCTGCCCTTCGTGTTTCACGGGAGAAACGCTTAAGTAGAGGTAATATAGATTTAATTGCCACTGAGCATGTGCCGATGCCTACAAAATATCTATAAAAAAGTGAAATAGCTCCTACTATACGACGATGTCCAAGAGGAGCAAGATGAGCTGTCACATTTGAGTCATTGATTAGACGAGTAGCCCATTTTTGTACTTTATTCAAATTTTTTAACGCAATACTAGAAGCTACAGTCCATATGTAGGAATTGTACTCCATTTTGGGTCGTATGAAAACTTTATAAATTTTAAAGAGGTCACAGGGGGAGAAGTAAGCCTGGCAGCGGTTAAGAAAACTTAAACATTTGGCTGCGTTTTTTGCAACATCAAATATATGATCATTCCAGATCATTTTTCGATGAAGGTGCATACCTAATATGCTTAAGCTTTCAAACCGCTGAAGTTTATCTTGCTGAAACAAAAGAATAGGATCAAAAATGGAAATTTTCCCGGAGATTGTACACTTCTGTAATTGTTCCTTTTTGATATCACGACTCGAGTGACTTATTTGGGATTTCATTGTTTCAGTGGACCACCCTTGTATCATCTGTTTTCCAGTACTAGAGGCAATATTATAACTATGATATTGTTAATGAAAACCTTACTTAAAGTCCGGAGTTCAACTCAGAGCATAGAAAATGTTCAAGAGTCTACTTCATTCTTATTACGGCTGCGGTAATGGGGTTGAACGAAATACCTAACTTTGAAGTGTAGACTCCAGCTGCAAAGAGAATGTTCGAGAATTTCTGTGTCAGTTTTTTTTTGCAGCTGCGATAATTTAAACGGAATACCTAACTTTGCAGCACAGCTTCTTTTCGCCCACTCTATTAGTGTGGAGTTTGAATTTGGCTAATGCTGACTAACTGTAAATTATGTTTTGAAGAATTTCTGTGTCAGCTTTTTTTGCATCAGCGATAATGGAAGTTGAATGGAATACATTACTTTGCAGTGCAGCTTCTTATCGCCCACTTTATGAGTGTGGAATTTGACTTTGGCTAATGCTAACTAGCTGCAAATTAAGTGTTCCAGAATTTTTGCTTCATTTTTTTTGCATCTGTGAAAATGAAGGTTGAATGGATTTGTTTTTTTTTTTTATATTATTAGCCAAAACTTAGGTCAGAAAAAGCTTTATACTTTCGTACCGCTGGCTTTTGCAAGAGAAAATAAAAGGGATAGTCAGAGAGAAGAAGAGGAGAAAGAAGAAGGGGAAAGGGTCGGCGGGGAATTGCGAACTATGTTATTGATGTTCACTTTGAATTTTTGTAAATAATAAAAATTATCCCTTCTTGGATAGATGCTTGTAGTGGAATACGATTCCACATTGTAGAACTTCTGACGGTAAACGAATTTCAATAAACAGTCTTGGACCATCTTGGTATTTCGACGGTGTAGGGGTGGGCATTTGCAGCTTTCGCGTTCCTCGACGGAATTTTTAAAGAGACGGAAGTAGTGATTTTAGTTCTTCCGAGCATGTGCCTACTCCCACGAAATACATTACTTTGCAGCGTAGCTTCCTATTAAGCAATTGACCTGTACTAAACTACTCTACTCTTACCGAATGCATAAACCCATATCTCTTAAAATGTGTATCACAAATTTTATTTCTTATCATTCAATTAACTTACCTTATAACTGACAGAAATATCAAAATCAGTAATTTCTTTTTTTAGTACAATCATAAGTCCAGAATACCGCAAAAATTTTACATTCAACCCTTCTATTATTTTCATATTTTCGTTAATATCTTTTTCATAAATTTCCGGGCTAATTTTTTTATTTTGAAGAGGTTTTTCTGCTTCTCTCTGTTAATTTCATTTTCAATCAATCAAAACATGAAAATAATTAACCCTTTTTCTTATATAATATCTATAATATACATTTATATCTATAGAATTTCTATAGAAACTATACTTTAGATATTATTTTTACCTTTAAATTTTATACAGGTGATTATAGGTAATTTTTTTTTTTTTTATTTTTTTGTTGTTAAACTTTAGAAGAGATTAACAGTATGAGGTTAATATAATACATATATATATATATATACATATATATTTTCACTTATATAATTTTGGGTAATGGCTATCAAAGTAAAGCATAAAAATGAAAAAGAAAATAATAATACAAGGATATCTAGAACGACATGATATGCAAATTTTCCATTTATTGCTTTATATTGAAAAAAAAAAAATAATAAAAAAATAAAAAAAAACCAAAACTAAGTACAGGAAAATGTTTTCTCTAAAAGAAAATAATGCTGAATAGTTGAATATTATAAAAGAAAATATAAAAAATATAAAATTGAAAATATCACAAACAAAAAAGGATATTTACACGCAATCTAACAATTAAAATTTATTGCATAATTAATGATTGAAAATATAAAGAAAAACTGTAGTTTTATTAATACAGGACGAATTTTGTATTATTCAAATGATTAAAATAAATTACCTACCTCTCATAAAACATCCGTTATGATCGAAGAGATGACTTCATTGACAGATTTTGACTATTGAGTTATGAAGAGTAGATATCTAATAGTGTTATTTATTTTATACACGATTTGCTTGAGGAACTAGTCATTTTGTTTTTATCAAGCGATTGAGTCCGTTAATTAGAACACAAGTTTTCTAATTCTATTTATAGTTTTATTTAAATTTTTGTTTTTAGTTTTTATTATTTGTGAAAGGTGTTAACTCTTCAAGTTCAATTTTTTTTTTTTTTTTTAATTTCCCAATGAAACATTTTCAATCTGTCTCTGAAGGAGACATTCAGTAGTTTGTATGACATTTTTTATGCAGGTAAATTGCACTGACTAGCGGATGAGATAATCCAGTGGTCAACCACCCATGATGCCAACATTATACTTCATTGTATTTCTTGACCCCCATTTCATTTTTCCTATTACCTACTGCGTAGCTGCAAGATGCTTGGACGATTAAGGCGGCTTACATCACTTGCAGCCAACAAGCTGCTTCCCAGTCTGTTTGGACGTGCAGCTTATTTTATCTGGTACTTTCCGTTTATATTTCTAATCTCCTCCTTAATGGTTCTTACCTGCAAATCACGACCAACTATCAATCTTAATGGCTTTGACTTGAAACGCTGTAATATTGCAATATTTGAGTTGCTGGCTATTCCCCACAGTTGGATTCCGTAAATCCATATCGGTTTCAAGACAGATTTATAAATCAGAATCTTGTTTTCCAGTCACAACAACGAGTTGCGGCCAATCGTCCAATACAATTTGCTTAGCTTCAATCACAGTTGCTTTCTTTTGTTATGAATATGGATTTGCCATGTGAGTCTCCTGTCCAAGTGCATGACAGGAAATACTGATTTTCAATTTTATAAATACTGAATTTTAATTTGTGAAAGAAAATTTCATTGTAGGGGAATATTATTCCATTTAGATTATTCGTAAATGTTATATTTGTAATTTTTGCTATGGTATAAATGCGGTAAGTAACCTAAAAATGGTAATAATTAATATTTTTTTTTCTTACACTCTTAAGAACATAAGGCTTCCATTTGACATTTAAATCGTACTCGATGGCTAGCAGCTGGTTTTACTTGTTCCCACATTAGTATGGTATTACACTTGTTCCTATATTACTGTGGACCCAAATATGGTAAAAAATTAAACTGAACCAACAAAAATCGATTCAAATAACTTACGCATTAAAACGAAAAGCACTACAACATTGTATATATAAAAATGATATTCAGGTACCAAAAGCGGAAACAGTAAAATATCTTAGACAACACCACTTGACTCCCATTAAATAAACATTAATGATATGAACTGGCTAATAGGCATATAGTCTAAGCTCAGCTTATACTACAAGTTGCAAGTATATAAAAGTAGAATCAAACCTATATGAACGATATCCAACTGTGGGGATGTACAAAAATATCTATGCTATTAAACAAGAAAATCGATTGACTTAACATAGCAATCTTAAGGCGATTGAGCTATTAGACTGATCTTATGACATAAGAAGGGTGAAAAGGCTAAAACCACACGATTTAGTGTAATGGAATAGAATATAAGGGAACATAAATACAGATTTCTGTAATCCCACACAAGCTATGTTTATAAGGACAAAAGTTTAATAATTAATTTAAATATAAATATAAGATGGTACTATTTAACCTTAAAATAAAAAAAAAATAATAAAAAAACAAGACAATACTTAAAAACCGAACGAAATAAAACTATAAAGGATAATGAACATGGAAATCTATACTTACTTATAAAAGGGAAAGTTTGTTAGTTCGTTCGCTAAAAATGCCCACAGTTTTAAAGAATGAGTTCTGAAGTTTTGCACAATTCTTCATGGTTATAAACAGAACATTGTGTGGTACTTTACAAAGCTATAAAATGACAGGTTCGGGTTGCTGCCATACAACTCCTAGCAAGTCCCAGGCATATTTCAAAACCCAATTGTGTTACAGGCACGAAAATTTACACTTAGATACTATTTCACAAATAAAGAAATAAGACTATTACCGATTTTGAAAATTTGGACTGGTTCGGGTTGCTGCCGTACAACTCCTAGCAAGTCACAAGCGTATTTCAAAAACCAATTGTGCTACAGGCATGAAAACTTACACTCAGATACTCTTTCACAAATAAAGAAATAGGACTATTATTGATTTTGAAAATGTGGACTGGTTCGGGTTGCCGCCGTACAACTCCTAGCCCACCTCAGAAGTATTTCAAAAACCAATTGTGTTGCGGGCATGAAAATTTACAACTAGATACTCTTTTACAAATAAAGAAAAACGACTATTATTGATTTTGAAAATTTGGACTGGTTCGGGTTGCTGCCGTACAACTCCTAGCAAACCCCAGGCATATTTCAAAACCCAATTGTGCTACAGGCATGAAAATTTACACTTAGATACTATTTCACAAATAAAGAAAAACGACTATTACCGATTTTGAAAATTTGGACTGGTTCGGGTTGCTGCCGTACAATTCCTAGCAAGTCTCAGGCATATTTCAAAAACCAATTGTGTTACAGGCTTGAAAATTTACACTTAGATACTCTTTCACAAATAAAGAAGAACGACTGTTACCGATTTTGATAATTTGGTCGGTGCCATACAACCCCTAGCATCTATCGTGGAACATTGTGGAAAAGGTGAACATATATGTATTTTAAAAATACCGCAATAGCAAGGAACGTATTTGCTTATACTCCGTCAGAAAAAGACCGAAATATTGTTTACAAAGAAATATTTTTAATATAAGTTTAGCTTAAGTTTTTGTATTGTTCATTTTGTTATGGTATTGAAAAAAAACATTAGAATATTTTTGATAAACCAATTTTTTTCAATTCGATTCATAAATCATCTGAGTCTTATCATTAGTTTTATTTGGAGTTTTATAGCTCAGACGTAATTAAATATTTAAAATTTAGTTACAACAAAGATTAGAAATCATTTTTTGTTATTTTTCTTTTTTAATTAAATGCATAACAAAATAATGGAAAAACAAATATAAAATAGTTCAGACGTTTTGCTGATCCTTTTTGGCCTTTACTACGTGTCTTCAAAATCTTCAGTAATACAACTCTCCAGTTTAAGACTTGTACTATAATTATTTGACACTATACTTTGTTTATTAAAAACTAGATTTGCATACAGTTTTCAAAACGTTAAACTCTTTGAAAGCTTTATACCTACTAAATCATTTTTTGTACCTACTGTATTTAATAGCAAATATATTAAGGGTTATTAAAGGCGTATTTAGTTCATCAAACAATACTAAAATTATGTATTATAGGTATTGTAATGTTAGTCTGTCGATACAACTTCTGATTGATTCTATAATATTAAATCAATATGGTTGATAAACAATACCTGTGAGTTATAAAAATCAATCAAAATTTCTTTAACATAAAACCAATATTATAAAATAAAATAAAGAAATTTAATTAATATTTATTAACACAATATCTGTGAGTTATAAAAATAAATCAAAAATTTTATTAACACAAAATCAATTGAAACTAAATAAAATAAAAAAATGTAAGTAATAACAATATTATTAAAACAACATGTGTGAGTTATCAAAATTTTTTGAACGTAAAATCAATTATTACTAAATAAAATAAATAAATTTAAATTAATTATTAAAAAAACATTTGTATAAAAATCAATCAAAATAGTAAATCCAATTATAATTAAATTAAATAAAGAAATTTATGTAGTAATAATAAATAATTAAAATAACATCTGTGAGTTATAAAAATTAATCAAAAATGTTTTAATTTAAATCCAAAAATAAAAAAATTTAAATTAGTTATTTAAAAAAAACATCTGTGAATTATAAAAATCAATCAAACAAACTTCACTGAAGTAAATTCGATATATTTTGTGGTCGACCGGGACAACATTGATTAACTTTGCTAGTTATCCATAAAGGATAAAGGACTTGAAAAATACATGCATAAAATATAGAAAAATATTAAAATTATACTGAAATGAATTTCTGTGGTTTTACGACGAAAGATGATAACTGCATTTTTGGCATTTCTTGTAAATTGCAATTGAATAAAATTTTGTATAGAATTTGCTATACTTTTCTGGTTATTTTTGATTTTTAAAAAATATTTTTAATGAAAGTCTTTTGAATTGCATTCATAACTAAAATTCGACAAAATTGCGGCAGTTATCATCTTTCGTTGTAAAACCACAGATTTAGAAATTATTACTAATAACAAAAGACAAGTTCGATTGGTTTTATAACTCACAGATATATTTATAACATCTTGTAATAGGTTATAAAATCAATCAAAGTAGCAATAAGCAGTTTTATATGTAGTCTAACACTATAAATACCTACTGATAAGTTCAAATACTGTATACTGATGAACAAAATCATACTTTACTATACTATGATAATTATTAATGAAATCAAAGCAAATTAAAATCACAAAATGTATGGTAAAACTTATAATACCAAACGTTGAATCATAACCAAATGAATCTGTAAAAAAATAGAATTCATTGTTTGATTAATAAAAAAAAATAAATTTTAAGATCTAGATCTAGATCACATAAATTTGCTTTTATTTTCAAATTTTATTCCAAATTTAAAACCTCTCTTAATCCATTTTATCAATTCAAACCACGTTTTAAATATAACTCATAACAAATTCATTCAATATGTTGAATATTAAAATGAATCAAAAAATTTGAGTAAAGATTTACTTAATTTTAATTGGTCCAGCTCATCCACCACAGATCTTCAATCCATATAAAATTCAATCTTTTAATTCAATCTAATTCAAAATTAATATTATAGATACTATATTGTACCTACCACTCCTATATATGAAGTAATTCAAAAAATAAAAATTTTGTTTTTATCTTAAATTATGGTTAAATCACGTACTCTAATCGTTATAAAATCATTTATTTTACACTAATTTTTAATTTTATTAATTTTTTTGTTTTATTTAATTTTAAATTTAATATCAATTAAAAATATATATATATATATATATTTATTTTTTCAAATGAATTTGTATCCATATATAGAATTAACAAAATGTTAGAAAAATTGAAAAATAAAACGACATTTTTCTAAGAAACCATAAAAATTTACACATTTTAAACGTGTTAGGCACTTATCACACGTTTAAAATTTTTTGTCATTAAAAAACACCACAAATTTTTTTTATAAAAAAACAAAAAAAAAACAATAAAATAAAGAGTTCGACTTCAAAGAGACTCATATATATATATTCAAACTAGACAAAAATTTTTAATTTATAGTATCAAATACCGAAAATAACGAAAAAGATTCATCTGACCTGTGCCACTTATCTACATTAATCAAAATTATTTAAAATAAAATAAATTTTCTGAACATGAAATTATGAGAATTAAAAATTTCATTCGAACTAAAAACATATTAAAAAACATAAAAAAAAAAAATAAAACATAAAAAACAAATTCGAGCAAAATTTCCAGAAATATATAATTTTTTTTTTCTGTTTTTGTATTTTATTATAATTTTTTATTATTAAAAATAAAAATAAAAATATAAATACAACAAAATGATCCCGAAAATTATTTTTTTGTTATAATTCAGTAAATCATTTTGAGACAAATATTCTCTTATAAATTACCTCTTATTAAATTACTAAAATATTATAAAAAAAAAAATAAAAATTTAACTAACTCCAATCTTCTTTTCGATTTCGAAAACACCACACTACACCTCACTATCATACCATATAAACGTATATGTATTCAAAAATTTTAACACCACACTTTCTTTAAATTGAAAATGATGACAATCCAATGAAAATGACAATATGTTGACGGCTTTTCATCAAAGCAAAAACAACAATAAAAACAAAGGGACAACAGTAAATTTCTAGTTAATTTGGGACTCACGGTTTTTCGCAGAAGTCTTTCGTCATTCAATCTCCAATTTAAAATAAATTTCAACATACAAGTGTGTATGAGTGTGTATGTAAATGGCTAATATAAAGAAATTTATAAGAAAATGTTAAACATGAAAAATAATTATTGAGCACTTTAAAAATCAAAATTACCTCACATATTATTTGAAATAAAAAAAAAAAAAAAAAAAAAAAAAAAAACAAAAATAAAAAAATAATAATAATAAAAAATAAGTAGCTATGTTGTATATGGAAATCTGGTAGGTTGTTTTTCTGTTCTTTTTTTTGGGTTATGATGTTTTTGTTGTTGTTGTTATTTTGTTGATTTTCGTAATTCTAAGGAATTAATTTGGAAATGTTTAAATTTTTGTTTTTATTTTTATTTTACTTATTTTTTTTTATTTAATACAAATTAAAAGAAACACTCAATTGAATATGAGAAAAATTAATACACATTATAATGGGAAGGGATTGGGTCAATTTGGTATACTTTTTGATTTAAGTATAGATCTAATAAATGTGAGCAATTTAATTTTGGTATTAGTCAAGCCATATTATAGTCAAGCCGCTATCAAAGTTATGGTCTCGGACACTATTTTACTATAGGTACTACTTTTTTTAATTTACATTAATGACATCGAAGAGTCTATGTAAACTGATGTTATTTGCTATAATGACAATTGTATGTTGTATTCTGTTAATGATTGTGCAACAAACATAAATTCAGAATTGGAAAAACTTAGCATGTTTTTCAGAACGAATAAATTAAAATTTAAATGTAGACAAATCATTATTAAGACTGTGTTATTATTAAGAGTGAAATATTAAGACCGTGTAAAATATTAAGACCATGTTATTTCCCAAAAAAATAGAAAATAGACCAAATAATAATGCTGCCCAAACAAAGTTAAATAGCCCACAGATGTTAAATCATATAGACCGATTAGCTTGCTGCCAATTATGTCGAAAGGTTTTGAGAAATTGTTTGTGTCAGAAGACTGAATGATAGCCGAACTAAATATCATACCAAGCTATCAATTCGGGTTCCGGCAAAAGCATTCGGCTATAGAACAAATTCACAGAGTAGTGCAGCATTATAAATGAAACATTTTTTTTTGTTTTTTTTATATAATTCCAAGTCTATGGGATGAACACCCCAACTCTTTTTACGCAGAGATTTGGAATACACAATCACATAAAATAATTTTTCTGTAGAATTTTTGTGGTATAGAACAAATAAGTTTCTGTAGGATTAATGTAAAATAAATATTGTTCTGCAGCATTTCTCGACATCACGCAGGCCTTCGATAAAGTCTGGCAGGAAGGGCTATTATTTAAATTGAAAAAGCTGCTGCCTCACTATTATCATCAATTTTTTAAATCCAACCTTAGTAATCGAAAATTTTTAGCAAAGTACAACAGCGATATTACAGATATTGGACAAATACAATCAGGTGTACCACAGGGAAGTGTTTTAGGATCAGTGCTTTATGTCATCTACACAACCGATCTCCCAATATCAAAAAAAATTATTGCGGCTACTTCTGCTGATGATACAGCTATTTTCGCAATCCATACAAATCCGATGATTGCGTCTAAAATATTGCAAGAAAACCTTTTGAAAAAATTTAAAATTGGCTTATGAAATTGAGAATAAAGGCAAACACATCAAAATTTTTGCACATTACGTTTATATATCGTAAACGTATCTGTCCTGCAGTAAAATTAAACGATTCACTACTGCTACAGGTAAATTCAGTAAAGTACTTGGGTATGCATTTAGACCGCCGACTTACTTGGAGAACTCACATTGTCCAAAAGAACAGACAATTCAGAATAAAGTTCAACCAACTCTACTCGATTTTAGGGCGTTATTCCAAGCCATCAAATTATAGCAAATTAATGATATACAAATGAATATTGAAACCAATATGGACATACGGTGAAGAACTATGGGATACCACAAGTAACTCTTGAAATCATTGAAATAATTAAACGTTTTCAGTCAAAAGTACTGCGATCCATTGTAAACGTCGCTTGCTTTGTAAGAAACGACAGAATACGAGAAGATCTCAAGATTCCATCTGTAAAAGAAACAGTTACTTCCAAGTCAACATCATATCACTCAAGACTTCAAAATCACCCAAATGCGTTGATTCTATAGCTTTTAATTACTCGGCAGACACGCAGACTAAAAAAATTCACGCCGCTGGAACTAAGTTGCAGATTTCCAAACAACTAGCCAAATAAATTAATTTTCTAGAAGAAGAAATCATTGGATTTTATTTGATCCACAAGCCTTCATTAACTCAAATAAAAATTTGTGCTTGATATCTTGTATTTTATGTATAATAAAATTATTAAGATAGTTGTAATGAAATTAACAAAAGAAAAATTTAGAAAAATCATGATATTGGGAGCCGATGTTGTTTTGAAAATGACGATGGGGTCTGGAGGGGAATATATGATGTCGAACTGTATGAATTGTATAATGAGGTGGATTTAGACATGGAAATTAGGAGACTATAGTGGGGCTCGGACATTTAGAGCGGATGAACAAAAATGCTTCGGTAAAGATAATCTTCGAATCTAGATCAGAAGGTACAAAACGTCGGACCGATCAACTGTCAGGCAGATATGAAACAATTTCGTGTCATTAACTGGATAGAATCCGCCCGTGATCAAAACCAAATAAGGCAGTTGATGGATCAGGCCCAGGACCTACATGGTTTGTTGACCATCTAAGTAAGTAGAAATATCAAAATGTATGTTTATTAACAGTAAAGAAAATAACGGAATTATGATAAATAATTTTGTACTAGATTAATATGGTAATAATTGTATTTATTATAATGGACCTTACCGGTTTAAGTGTGTTGGCGTACTGTCGGCAGCCACTACTACCTAATATTGTAATAATGGAATAAAAACAAGAAAGTTGATAAATTAGCAAAGGGAGGTTCTAACTTTGATGGGCTACTTAAGAAAGACTTTAACTCTTTAATTGGAGCATTCAAAGAACGCATTCATTTGTATTATCTGACTAGATGAAAGGTAGCAGAAGCTAACTATATATCAGTTCAATGTCTATTAAAACATGGCCCTATAGTATAACATCAACTAAACCAAACAACTTTTAGGTATGTCCTGTACTGATATATCAAGAGTTGTAGTCAGTGACCGATAAAAAGTCACTTTGCTAAATTGGGTATTCCATTCCCATCCCCATTGTAAGCCAGTTGCAAAAAAGAAAATTAGACAGAAATTTTTAAACACTTTTTTCAACTGCTCACTTTGTTAGCTAGAAATACATTTCGGACTTTACTTGAGATTTTTCCTAACAACAACAGAATCATTGCGGGAAACAAAATTAGTGATTTGATTGACACCGATTCAGAAGCATACACTGTCTGTAGTACTGAGTTTTTTGCCGGAGTGATACTTTGAGGGAGATCCCCTAAAACTTACAAGCTGAGTGGCGCAGTAGTAAGAATCAATTTCGATATACCCGACGCAAAGCAAAAAAATTGTTTTATGGGTTATTCGAGGTAGTGCAATATCCTTCGTCATTGGGATAAAATAAATGACAAAAATTAATTGAGACTAAAATTTCGTAGCACCTTAAATAAAATGGAACTTGTTGGAAAATGCTATTTAAGAAGGTTAAGTTACTGAAAATTGCAGCAATTTTCCATCCTAAGCCAGAAATTTGATAAAAAAATACTAAAAGAACCATGTAGTGAAATATGTAGAAAAACTTGCAGTACCATTCTAAATTAATCACAAATAGGTAATGCTACTTAAGTTAAAGTCAAAGACATGAAAAAAAACGTACTAACAACCATAAATGCTTCACTCACGGCATCAAAGAAGCACAATTAAGTGGTTATTAGTTTTAAAATAGGAACTGGAAGGGTCATTTCCACCTACCATCTATACCTACTTTTAAAAGCAAATCACCATCTTGTCAAATAATCAATCAAATATTTAGAACTGTATTACAATCCGATATCCTGTGTCTCTTTCTCTTCTTTTATATTTCTGCCTATATTAAAGTTATAGTTTTCCACCTTTAAATTTGTTGATATACCATAAAAAGCTTAGTATGTGATTGTGTATTCTAAATTTCTGTGTAAATACAGTTAGGGTGTTCATCCCATAGACTTTGAACTACAAAAAAAAAAAAAAAAGTTAGACTTCCTCATTCTCTTGATTGAAGTATTTGTTATCTATGGTCTTAATTTACTAGATTTTCGTCCTTGACCCTTAAAATGTTTATTCAGGCAGTTATTGGTCATATATTATCTTCTCAGAGATTTTACAAAGTTTACAACTGTTTTTATTATATGTGATAACTACCTAAATATATAATTCATGCAAATCAAACTGAAGCGTATATCAAACTTATATTTTATAGTCTTTATATTTTATTTGACCGCGGGAATTGTTATTTCAGGTATATACTTGCTATTTTCATCAATATTACCGTTTTTAACAATTTATAATCCCAGTTTACAATTTATAAGCCAAATTAAAAATGTTGGTGTATTATTTCGTTGTCTTATTATATCTTGGAGATATATGTTTGAGTTTGCATAATACTAATCATTCATATTGAGTTTACATTTTGTTCATTCTGATATGTCAATGTTCTACCAAAACCCTGGCTCACAGTACTGGTAATTTTATGTTGATGAAACATTGTTAAACAAAATACCAGGGGCTGGAAAACAATTCTACAAGGTTTATTTTTAAAAAAAATTTAAAATCGGCATAGCTCAAATTTTTGCGGGGGTTTGGGATTATACGCCAGTTACAGTAATCGATATTTTCACAAAATAGTTTATTATTGCGCCACCTATCGTCTAATAGAAGAGACAAATTTTCATTTTTAAATCCGCCCTACAAATTAAGTTGGAGAAATATTACCATCGCACTTACAATTTTCCAAAAAAAAAATAACAGTTCGAAAATTTTTGAGTTGTATCACATTAAGATGTTACTTGCTTGACAGTTCTTTATTTACGTGTTATTAAATTAAATCTGATCATCATCATTGTCGCAGCATCCCGTCTGTGGGGTATATAGCAGAAAAAAAATATTTTTCCATCCGGTTCTATTTGCGGCTAACCTCTTCAAATGTTCAATTGTTCCACGTTCTTTGCTAGGTCATTGTTTGGAATAAGACTAGAATTGAATCTATCAAACAGTATTTTTATATTTCAATGTAGGACAATGAAATATAATTATATGAAAATTTGGCATTATTTGTTTCAAACGTACTAAACACACTAATTTCATATACATATGTATATACATACAATATCTACGTACATATTATTTTATTTTATTTAAAGTGAAAATATTTAAAAATTATTATTAAAATACATGAGTATGGTATAGTTCAAGCCCTTTATAACTTAAACGATTCTCATTTGTCATATCAGTTATATCTTTTTTGCTGGTTTTTAATGTTTTTTTAAAATTCACGAAAAAACAAAAACAAATACAACAAAAAGTCTTTAAAATCAACTTGAAAGACAGTAGCTTCTATCAGGTTTATTAACTATAACTAACTAACAAGAAAACCAAATTTTTATGTTTTTATTCTGTTTTTCTTCTTCTTACCTTTAAATTCAGTGGAACTAAATTAACGCTTATTTTTATATTCTATTTTTTTTTTTTTTTTTTTATATATAATGTGTTTTAAGAACATAACCGAACATAACTACTAATTTTTTAACGACCATATAATATATGTTTATTTAAATAGTTGTCAATTCACCTGTATATGTGTATATATATATCTATATAGACTGTATATATGTATGTCAATATACAACTTACAAATGAAAATCACTTCACACTAAATGGGCAGTAGTAGTTTATATCATCATAATAATGTGGTGCCATAAAATATCACTAATCTTTGTTTATATAGTTTAATTTAGTTAGTTAGTGAGAAGAGAGTATCAACATCAATATCATCATCATCATCAATATCATCATCTGTGTAAGGTTGGTAGGCCTAAGATACAGTTGAAATCCTAAGGAATCCTAAGATACAGTTGAAATTGAAAAGATAATAAGAATAAAAAAAAAAAAAATAATTTTTAGTAAAGCTACCTGAATTTTATGTTTAAACAAGTCAAAATTTAATTTCTATTTTTTTTTTATGTTATAATTTTTTGGGTAAAAAATTCAAAGAATCGTAATATAAAAAAAAAAAAACAAAAAAAAAAATGTTTCTGAATCAAAATGAATGGATTTTGTTTTTCATAAATAGTTACTCGTCTCGTTATGAAATAATATCTGATGAGATGAAGATCAAAAAAAGATCAAAAATTTAATAAGAAAAGAACTTTATGGGAAGTAAAACATTAAATTAATAATAAACAATAAAAAATGAAAAAATTAATAAAAAAAAATAAAAACAACAAAAACAACAAAAAACATAAATGTAGAAAATTATTTTATATGTAGGATCTTTTATTGTTATATCTTTAGTTTATTAGAAATTATTAAAATCTAAATATATGAAAAAAAGGACTTACCTAAAATTCAAAAACAGGCATCAACATTGCTTTTTTTTTAAATAATTAAATTAACGAAATCAGCAAAAGCAATCCTTAAAGTATAATTAAGTGATTAACACTGAAGATAGCTTATTTTTGTTTTTGCATATGGGGTTTTTTGAATGTTATCGATTTTAAAATTGAAATTTTGTGAAATGGATAATATCAAAAAAAATGTATACAAAACTGAAAAATTAATGGATTTTGAGATAAAACAAATAATTTTCCATTTCCAACTGAATTGAAAATATCCTATGCCCCACGAATGAGGCTATAGAATGATGATGATAATTTTAATAAATTTAAAATCCAACCCTACACTTCATACGGGGACATGTATTATACTTTTTGTCAAATTTTATTTATTTTATTGATATAATATGGAATTAGGTACTCAAACGGATGTCATTTACACAGACCTAAGTAAAGCATTTGATATTTTGCTCTTGAAACTTGTAAAATTTGGCTTTCCACAATTTTTAATTAATTGGTTTCGTTCATACTTAACAAATAGAAAATATTGTGTAGTATTTTGGGTCAAGTATCTCTGATCAATTTTTTGCTAACTCTGGTATACCTCAAGGAAGTCATCTGGGTCCCTTGCTATTTATTATAGCAATTAACGATGTAACTCAATACACGACATGAAAATTTATCAAAACAATAAAATCAATTAGTGATATTGCTTTACTTCAAGAAGACCTGAACTCTTTTTTGGATTGGTGTACACAAAATAATCTTCTACTAAATATTGAAAAGTGTGCACAGATTTGTTTTACCCGGCGATCTTCTATTTATACCTAGTAACTACACTTTTGAGACCAATGATATTAAAAAAGTGATCCTCTTTAAGAACTTAGGTTAATTTTTTGATTAAAAACTCTCATTTAAACACCATTATAATGTCATTATCAACAAAGCTAATTTCTTACTATTGCTTTCATCAAAAGGTGGTCCAAAGAGTTTGATATATCATTAAAGCTTTATATATTTGCCTTGTTCGTTCAAATCTGGAATATGCAAGTCCAGTTTGGTCACCATTTCATCGTAATCATATCGATAGACTTGAAGCAATTCAGAAAAATTTTCTTCGGTTTGCTTTTCGTAGTTTATCGTGGTCTGACCCTTTTATTCTCTCTCCTTATATAGACCGGCTAAAACTATTGGAATTAAATACGTTGGAGTCCCGAAGAACTATTTCTGATATTGTATTTTTAATGCAAATTCTAAATGGGGAGATTGTTTCACAGGCTGTTAAGCAATTGATCGACACCCATTTAAATACAAGTACTCGTTTCCGTTCGGAAAGTGTTTTTAACTTGGTGCATTTCACCGAACTAACTATGGGAAATATGAACCAGTTAATAGAATGTTTATGGCTGTTAATGAGTATAAAGATTTTATTGATATTTCGTTCAGTAAATTGAAATTAAAGAAAACTTTATATTTACATCTACCGTAATTTATAATATTGTAGTTGTAATAATATTTATATATGTATTAAATTTAATTTTAATAATAATTTTTATATTTTAAGACTTTTTATTTTTTTTTAGGCTTTTAAGTTTTTGCAATAATATTTAATGTAATTTTAATTGATATTTTTAAATTTTTAATTGTACTATATTGGGGCGACTAGCGATAGATACAGCTACTGGTGATAAATACATCGCTGGCATAAGCACAATTATTGCGGATACAAAGTAGAGCTACAAAAACTACTAAATTTACTAAATTTATTAATTTTTCCCCAAAAGCCATTTCAAAGAATGTACAAGAAAACAGATTTACTTTTAATATTTTAGTGTTGTTGGAAATTGTTTACGATTAATCATATATTCAATCGTATGCTACCAAAAGTAGCTGGACGACGGATACAAAAATAGAAATTTTTCTAATTTGTATCCGTCGCCCAGCTATGGTAGCCGCAATTGTGTTTAAATGTCCATATAAAATTAATAAGGGCTATTTTTTTTTTGATAGAAGTTGTAGCTGTATCTGTCGTTAGTCGCCCCAATTCTGTTTATACCATATAGATTGTTTTAGACAGCCATTTATGTATATCCTCGTGTAAAGAATTAATATTAAATTATAGTTTTATATAAGGTATTTTCAAGAGATGAAAATTAAATTTAAGGCTAGGCGTAGACATGCAATTTTTAGTATTGCAACAATAGCTTAATTGCACATATGTATTTATATCAAAGCATGCAGGCCTCCAACTGGTTTTATGTGTGCACAATTTCATAATGTAAACTAATGTAACACAATAATGTGCAATTAAACAGTTACAAAATGAAAAATTGCATGTCTGTGCCTTACACAATTAACTTTAATTGACCTATTTTAAAACTAGCCCTAACCTCATTATTTTTCGAAATTATTAAATTATATTATAAGTATGGAAAAGTGGAAACAAACTTTTTATATGGTATGTTGTTATTGTAATTCTATCTCTGATTGGTCAATAATCATTATTGACCAATCAGAGATAGAATAAAATAATTTCTCTCAAATTAAAGCCTGTTCAAGTAAGTTAAATAACGAAACATCCCCAGGTTCCGATAATATTCCGGAAATAGTTTTAAAAAATTGCTCTGAATCACTCGCTTATCCTTTGTCAATTTTATTTAATGTGTTTTGAAAACGGAATATTTCCTCAATCTTGGAAATATACCTATATCAAAGCGGTTCACAAGAAGGGTCCAAAAAATGACATCGCAAACTATCGTCCAATAGCTAAACTATTAAGTATACCAAAGCTATTTGAACTTATGGTCTATGATGGCTATATATAGCGAATGTTCTTCTCTACTTGTGCCTAATCAGCATGGTTTTATGAAGGGAAGATCAACCGTAACAAATTTAGTTAATTATGTTCCATGTTTCTTAAATCGATGAAAGCTGGTTTCTAGACTAATGTCTTACTAAATGCCTTATTGATATTTTACTAAAACTTCACAAACTAGGACCCCCAACTATCCTATTAAAATGGATAGAATCTTAACTATTGAATAGGTCCTACATTATTCTCCTTAGACATGCCATTTCCAGTATGTTCCATGCTAATTCTGGTGTTCTGCAAGGCAGCCATCTAGGTCCATTAATTTTCATAATTTCCGTCAACAATTTACCCTCGTTAATTAAAAACAGCAGCGTTATAACTTATGTGAAGGACATGAAAATATTTAACGAAGTTGTCACATCAAATGACACAGTTTTATAAGATAAAACATTGTATCCTAACACAGTTCGATCCGTTTCGTCCACTTAATTCTTTTACAAAGCTTTGACAGTCAGCTAAACGTGAAACGTCAACATTGACATGTTAAGAGAGACGACTTTTATGAAAGCAACCCTGATATCCCTATGAATATCAGCATTGCGAACATACCATGGGGCATTGACAATGTTTCGCAATACTTTGTTTTGGAACGTTTGGATAGCTTGAATATGTAGTTGTTTAGCAGAACCCCATATTTGAATGCCCAGACTGGCTTTGATGTCTGATTGTAGATCAAAATGTTGTTATACGTCAAAGGCGTAGATGTTCGCCCAATTAGCCAATGCAAATGTTAGTATTTTAGATCCAGTTCTAGCTTTTTTTTCTTAACGTGTTCTTTCAGCTTTGCGTCAAGCATCAACCAAGATATTTTGCAGAGTTTTGATATGGTATGAAGACATTTTTTAATCTTACTGGAATGTGATATTCAACTATTTTATTTTTAAAGTTAACGTGCGTGGATTTTGCTTCATTCAGTTTAATTCTTCACTTTTTGCAACAAATGGAGATTTTGTAATTGGGATGTTGCAATTTATTTGTAGCTTCATTTATATTTTTACTGACTGCTAATATAGCCATGTCATCTGCAAAAGTAGCTACCGTCGCATTTACTGTCTCTGGAATATCACTCCGCATATGTAATAATTTATTTAAAAACAATTAATTTTAATTTATTCGTGGCGAGGACGAACATGCGATTCTGTACATTGGTGTGTTGCGGGAATTTTGTATAAATTAAAATGTATATAATGTTAAAATGTACGTGGGGTGGAATTTTAAATTGAAATTTTTAATTGTAGGTAAATTAAAAAAAATTGAAAAAATATGTAGTTTCGCTACGTCTCTTTTTAAATGTATATCATTTAATACTACCTTAAAAGATGCCATTGTCCTACAAACTGATTTATATTGATTTCATAGTTGGTGTACAAATAACAATCTCCATTTAAAGGTAAATAAATGTGCACTAATTACATTTACTCGTCGCTCTTGCCCTATTTCGTTTATCTATTCTTTTAACAACCAAACTATTCCAAAAGTTGAATTAATAAAAGATTTGAGTGTATTTTTTGATAGTAAGCTATCATTTCAACTACATTATACTCACATATTGAATAGAGCTAACTTTTTGCTTGGTTTTATTTAATGTTGGGCCAAAGAATTTGATGATGATCTATATGCCAGCCAGGTATGGAGTTCTTTTTACAACGTCGATATACACAGAATGGAATTAGTCCAAAAAAAAATCCTCAGATTTGCTTTACGCACCATGGGAAGATCCATTAAGATTACCTCCACACACAGATTGAATTTACTACATCTCAATACACTTGAAAAAAGTGAATTGTCGCTGATATAGTATTTTTAACCGAATTAATCAAAGGAAACATTTCTTCTAACCAACTATTGGTTCAGCTCAGCTTTTGTTCTAATTCCAGATTACGATCTAATAATATGTTTACCTTACAGTTTCATAAAACTAATTATGGGAAGCATGACCTATTAAATAGAATGATGTCTTCATGTAACTCATATAACTCTCATATTAAACTACTACTAACAAAGCAATCTTTAAAGAATAATTTATATTTGTGTCAATGAACATGTATCCTATGATGTCACTTGGTTTTAGCATATTTTTATATTTCACATTATTATGTTATAGTCGTAGCTGAAATTATATTTTTAAATTATTCGGCATATCCATTCTATCATTATTATATAATTATTAATTTTAGTATTTTGTTTTTAGTATTTTGTTTATAACAAAATCGATTCGAAATGGTTTAGATATTTGTAGCGTACTTTTTTCAATTTACAAATTAAATATAATTATGCTATTTTTTATAATATTATAATTTAAAAATCAATTATATAATATTATTATATTTTTGTTAAATAAATAACAAGCTTTAGCTACTAACACAGCTACTTTTACTAATTATTAAACATGTGTTACAGTACAAATACATTCCGTAAAACTATTCTAGGTATACCTTAAATTATCTTATTAGTCTATCTTAGTAGTCTACTATAGTGAATTTTTGCTCCCTTTTTAAAGCGAATGTCCTTCTTGGATAGTGTTTTTACACTCTTGACAGTAATTTAGTTATAGAATTAACTTTTCGTGCTTAATTAAGTACGGTACTGCAATTTTACACTACAATATCTGTTGAAATAAATATATAACAATAATGAATGACATTTGCATTAATTAACAATATCTACAATATTTCCATTATATTTTAATACATCCAAATTAGATTAACAAACCTATTTGAAATCATGTCATAAAAATCAATCTTGCACCATACAAAATTGTAAAATTCAAACCAATAAAATTTTATTAAAATTTTTATACAATCAAACTTTCAAAGTTATTTATTAAATTAATATTCTGCATCACTGATCAAAATATTGTTTGTATGTGTATGTTTATTTATTTTTTTTTTCCACAAAAATAATAATTTTCCACGTCTATAATTTTATTAATAATAATAAATAGCTAGATGTTTTTTTTTAGAAAAAAAAAATTACTTTTAAATAAAATTTTTGATTTACCAAAAAAAAAAACAGAGTATACGAATACGAGTAGTTATTGCCAGCAACCAAGAGTTCCACGGAATTAAAATTTTCATGGCAAATATCTAAAGAAAATTTAATTTAGAGAAAAAATACATTTAAATTAATACTGCTGATTTAAATGTATATATAATATCATTATCAGGGTATCATGATAATTAGACCTTCTACAGACACACAGATAATTCGTATAGTATTCATACATAGGTTATAATGGTTATAATGGTTGTAACAAAAAAATTGTTTTTTGTTTTTAAAAATATATTTTGGTGTACTTAAATTTTAAATATTTTATTTGCACATAGACTGTTCTAATGGACAACATTGCTTTAATTATTTTTAATATTATTACTTTGTTTAATAATACGCTTGCAGTCTTGCACGCTTTTACTACGTTTATCTATACGTGACTGAATCATATTTATCTATACGTGACTGAACCATATTGAATGGGTAACTATATTTTTTTTATTTGTAAAATTAAAATATTGTGTGGATTTGGACTCATTTAGTTTAATTCTCTACCTTTTGCACCATAATGAGATTTTGTTGTTCGCTTGTTGCAGTTTATTTGTTTCTTTGTTTATATTATTACCAATCGCTAATACCAGTGCAAAAATTGACATCAATACATCTTGTAGCATTTAATAGAAAATGGCCGGATTATTTACGAGAAAACGATAAATGTAGATCGAAGTGAATTTTGTGTCATCAGATCACACATTGATTTGCCAAATTCTGACCATTTATTTGATAAAGAAAAAAGAAATGTTATATAGTATCATAACTAATAGCAAATATGGAATTCTTACCTTATGTCGACTGGCAAAATGTCGACTGACAAAATGTCGACTTTTTTTTTTTTTTTTAAATATCGATTGTGTACTAAATGTCGACTTTCCAAAATGTTGACTATACAAAATGTCGACTGGACAAAATGTCGACTTGAACAAAATTTAGATCTCAGATCCCTTCTTTCGGGCCCAGAGCCCTTAAAACTCGTGATATGGTCAGTTTAATATGCCAGAAAAGCCCTCGCAAGATATGAGTGGTCTCAGGTCCCTACCTTCTTAACTATTTGGATATTTCCAGTTTTCTGTGGAGGACATTTTGGTAATGGTTATAAAAAGAGGATTTCAATAAATATGTAGTAAGGGCTGCTGCCGACTATAAAATTGTTATTTTCATGTTATAAAAAAGCAAAATGGATGTGGATATTTCGGGATCACCCCATTATCTGGAGAAAAAAAAATCTCGAACAAACAAAAATCTCGAAAAAAAAAATCTGGAAAGCAAAAATCTTGAAAAAAATATATTGAAATATATTGAAAAACAAATCACAAATTTCAAATCTCGAATTCGAGATTTTTTAATAAAATTTATTTACAAATTAAAATGTTTTCCAATTAAAATTATTTTTGACTAAATCCTTGCCGTCTGCATTTATCTACCGTCTGCGAAAACAGTGTTTCATTAAATGAGTAGCGGAGGTTTGTTAATTTGTTTTTATTTTTTATTTTTAGTAAAGTAGCGGGATTGGGGGCAGCAGCTTCCGACTTTATAAATAAAATTTGTTTTTATTTTTAACTAAAATCTTCTCGTCTGCAAAAACAGGGTTTCAATAAATGAGTGTCAGGGGTTTGTTAATTTGTTTTTATTTTTTATTTTTAACTAAAATCTTGCCGTTTGCGAAAACAGAGTTTCAATAAATGAGTAGCGGGGGTTTGATAGTTTGTTTTTATTTTTAACCAAAATCTTGCCGTTTGCGGGGCTCAATAAGGGTTTCAATAAATGAGTAGGGGGATTGAGGGCAGCAGCTTCCGACTTTATAAATAAAATTTGTTTTTATTTCTTATTTTCAACTAAAATCTTGCCGTTTGCGAAAACAGGGTTTTAATAAATGAGTAGCGGGGGATTGGGAACGGCAGCCCCCGACTTTATAATTAAAATTTGTTTTTTATTTTTAGTTTTGACTAAACTAAATGGGTTGGGGTCGAAATCTTTTTTTTTTCTAACATTTTTGTATTTAAAATTTTTTTTTTCAACATTTTGTTATTCAACATTTTTAATTCGATATTTTTCTTTTCAACAAATCGACCCACAACTGGGAGTTTATAGTAGGTTACAAAATCAGAGCTTTAATCATTAATTTATTCGAAAATTCTTTCCTTTTTCGAAAGTCGACATTTTGTCCAAGCCGACATTTTGTCCAAATCGACATTTTGTCCAAGTCGACATTTTAAGAGTCGATATTGTGTTCCAGTCGACATTTTGTCCAAGTCGACATTTTGTCCCAGTCGACATTTTGTCCAAGTCGACATTTTAAGAGTCGACATTTCAAGAATCGATAAATTTTGACGTCGATATTTTGGAATCGATATTTTGTGAATTGACATTTGAAAAATTGACATTACTTAGCAGATCCAGCAAATATATTAGGTTAAGTACCCCATTTCAGTAAACATTTGAAAACTTAATGAAGTTTTAACTAGCTATAAACTACCGCACAGCAACACAATTGTTATATTGGAAGAGAAACTATGTATACATTATAATTTCCGCATTTTCGCTACTGCTACTGTTAATAGACATTTCGAAAGCTTTTATATGAAGCATATGAAATCCATCGATTAGTATTCAATAATAATAATAATAATAATCGGTATAACTAGATTGGAATTTTATAATCTACAGCTGCAAATGTCTAACAAACTGAACAGTTTATTTAAGAACAAGCCATCAACTAGAAAGTGTTAACAAACTTACTTATTTACTAACTCAATCAACATTATAGGTCATATTAAGTAATATATGTAGATTGTGAATTTGATTCGTCATTGCCCATATTCATAAAAATTACATAGACTTGAAAATATTTACATTGCAAAATAACCGGCTCAAATCTAAATTATGCAAAAAAAAAAAAAAATTAACTAAAACCAAATTCAAAATTAGTAGATAATTACTGAAAACGTATTCTAAACGTAATATCTAAATTATAACATCAAAATACCTGCTTACATCAACAACAGATTAATTTATCTTATTTTCCTTTACAAAGTAAAATATTCGATGGATGAACGCATGAATGAATGAAAAATAAATATTATTCACATCATACTCAGACTAAGCTAAGTATTATTAAATAGAAAAATTAGGCCTATATTTGACTTTACTTGAAAATAATACCAAAAATTACGCAACAGTCAAGAAAATCAAATCAAAAAAAACAACCAAAATAAATTTTTCTCAAACTCAAAGTGAAAACTCATCTATCTATCTATCTATAACTTTAACCTTATATATTATCAAAAATGATTTCTCTTGGGGGTGATTTTAATTTCACACAGACGCGAATTTATTCTACACCTAACTACATATATATACAAATATAAATAAATCTATTGTATCTAACAGTATTAAATATCTATTTTTCTATATAGAAATTTTTCATAAATTTACAGGAACGCAAGTTAATATTAGAAACAGTAGAAAACAAAACAAATCACCACCACCAAACCTATGTCGATTGTATGTTAAATTTTCTAAAAAAAAAAAAAAAATATTTATTTTCTTTCTTTAACTTAATTTTAAGGGGGTGGTAGACGTTTGTGTGGTCTAAAATGTTAAAAATTGATACAAAAAAAAAATAAGAAAGAAAAATGTTAACGCACAGAAAATTTGTGTTTTTTTTTTTGTTTTGTTTTATTTTCCAAACCTCCCAAAGTCTCAAAATAACATTATAAATGTTTCTTATAGATACACGTCGAATTATGATGAACAAATTGGCATATTTCTCACGAAGATTAATAACGTTCACGTGAAACAATAACAAAAACAATGCAAAAAAAATAAATAACGGAACAATATTGAAGGATGAAAAATTTGTGGGTGAGTGGGTGGTTTGGTTGAAAAATGAAAAAAAAATAGTGAAAAGAAAATATTTGTATCAAGAGAAGATATCAAAAGATTTAAATTTTTTTTTTGTTTTTGTTTAATTTTGCTTTTTGAGCAACTCGGGATCAATTTTTAAGGGAATAGAAAATATTTTTTTTTTGTCTTGTTGTTCATGTCTAGATTTTGATTAGAACTTCGATAACAGAATTTTTTTACTTTTTTGTTTATTGTTTTTTTTTTTTTTTTTTTTTTGGTTAAAAGATTCATAGATTTTTGTTAAAATATTAGTAGGTTGGTATTATGTAGTTCATGTAGTTGGTATGGTGTTATGTTATTGGATATTTTTTATATTAATGTCGTAAAACTGATAATTTAATAATTCGAAATAACCCAGCAACGCTTATGCATTGTATTTACTCTTTTGTGATTACTTTAAGTATCTGCCTTGATATTGCACCTTCGTATTAAGGTAGTGTATGTCCTGTTAACTTCAACCATAGTGTAAATGAAGATATGGATATAGTATTGTATAATCGTCGTAACAATGTTTTTTAATTTTTAGGTTCGCTTTAGTGCCTGTCTTGGACATTGCACCTTCTTACTATAGACAATATGAGCCCTGTTGACTTCCACTATATACTGTAAACGATAATTTGGGTCATATTGTGTAGTACAGGTAATTGGTAGAGTGCAATATCGTAAAAGAAAACTTTTGAGTCCGCCTTAGAGCCCATGTATTACATTGCACCTTCTTCCGTAAAACAGTTTGTACTCTTTGCACCACCACTGTACTAAAAATGATTATAAATTAATATTTTCGATATGAGTTTGTTCTAATTGTAACAAATACATATAATGGTTGTATAATACATGAACCATTAGATATTCTGAAAAGAAGTTGCAATTTTACATTGTCATGAGTCATGAGTCATGAACAAAATGTAAGAAAATTAAATTTTAATTTGGATTTGATACTGTTATATATAAATAATATATAATACCGAATGCCAAGAAAAATCTCAATACTGAAATAACATACTGGGTAAATAAATAGAGTCCTTAATTAGCAATAATCAAGTAAAATGTTAAGCAAACAACAGAATATAGGGGCTAGAATCCCCCTTTAGAATATAGAAAAGTTTTTGAAATCAAGTTTTTTCACTTTGAGATTAACCTCAAATTAAAAAATAGAAACAAACTAATTTATGAGCCCACAAATTAAAGTGGCATTAAATTAAGTGTATGTATTATTTATAGTTTTCATTTCCGCCCTATGCCATAATGATGGGGTTGCAGGACAATAATGATGATTTGTGCTTACGAATAAAGAGACAAACAATTAGTCAAACAAGCAAAAGTATAACAAAAATAATCGAAAAAATAGTTTTTTCTAACCTTTTTTCCTTATAATGAATATAGGTAGTGAAAGGGTTAATTACTAATAGAATAGCACCGCAATGAACATAACTTGTAATTACGAATAAAAAACAAAACAAGTAGTCAAGCAATTCAAAGTATAATAAAAATAAAACAATAGTTTGTTTAAATTTGCTTTCATTATAATGAACATAGGTAGCGAAAGGGTTAATTACTAATAGAATTGCACTACAATGAAAATATTTTTTAAGTACGAATAAAGCAACAAACAAGTATACAAACAAGTCAATTATAATAAAATTAAATAAAAAAATAGTTGTTTTAAATTTTCGTTCCATATAACGGACATAGGTAGTGAAAGGGTTAATCACTAATAATCTTGCACTATAATTAAGATAATTTGAACAAAGAAGAAATTAAACAAGTCAAATGGAACAAAAATAAATAAAAAAAATAGTTGGTTTGGAACTGAAAATAGGTAGTGAAAGGGTTAATCACTAATAGGATTGCACTGCAATAAAAATAATTTTTAAGTACAAATAAAGCAACAAACAAGTATACAAACAAGTTAATTATAATAAAATTAAATAAAAAAATATTTGTTTTAAATTTTCGTTCCATATAACGGACATAGGTAGTGAAAGGGTTAATCACTAATAATCTTGCTTTATAATTAAGATGATTTACACAAACAAGAAATTAAATAAGTCAAATGAAACAAAAATAAATAAAAAATTAGTTGGTTTAACCTGAACATCGGTAGTAAAAGGGTTAATCACTAATAGTACTGTACTGCAATGAAGATGATTTGTACATACTAATAAAGTAACAAACAAGTAATCAAATATGTCATGTGAAACATAAACATATAAAAATTAATTTGTTTAAACTTTATTTCAATATAAAAAGCATGAATAGCGAAAGGGTTAACGCTAACAATCAACAAATTTTTCATCTATAACAATTTTATACATGAAAATTCTAAAAATATTTTGAGTTAACATTTTTGTTATCTTATATTTTATAAACAGTTAAATCGTTAGGATATTATCCATAGCACTTGCGTGTTGCTTGATTGGGATAGGACCAGATAAAATAAGTTGATGTTAACGAAATTTATGTGAACTTAATTGAATATTTTGTCAACTAGACTTCTTTAATTCTAAATTATAAAATAAATATACTTTAAGTAAATTTAATTGTACCTATCTATGTTTTTGATTATTATATACAATATTTTTAATCATTAAATATACTTTAATTATCATTATATATAATTAATAGAAACAAAATGAATTACAGAAATGATTATTAGAAACAAAACGATTAATGAAACAACAACAAGCCTCGGATATGGATTGAATTGTCCTATGTACCAACTGGAAGTGACAGGACCAATAATGATACATAATTTATATACTACTGAATAATTGCAAGGAGTCGTGTTATCAAAAAAGGCACAATTAAGTGCTAATTAGTTTTCCAGAAACAACTGGAATGGCCATTTCTACCAACCTGCATATTAACAATTGCAAACTGTTTGAGCTATTTAGTATAAATAAGTAAATCAACAATATTGGAACAATCAGTTAAATAAAAATTATCCAATATCCTATAACAATCCGTTATAATTTTTCTATTTTTAATTTTTAGTTATTATTCAATTTTTGCAAGGATTTTTTAAGCAAAAAAATACAAAAAACAAAAAAAAAAAATTTCCAATCTTTCATTCTATGAATTAAGGATTTTAAAGATTTGTTATTTTATTTATTTGTTGTTGTTTTTGTTATTATTGTATTAACTTTATCTTCATTCCATTCCTTAGAAATCATATAGTCTTATGTCCTGATTTACCTTGATTTAATTTTTTTTTTCTTGTTATATTTTTGAAATGGCAAACCAAATTATGCCCCAGCGAAACAAAATATAATATTTTCCATTCTTTCAAGGTAGAAAAAATCTTATAGATATAATATTCAAGGTGGACAAAAAAAAAAACGAATGAATTGATTAAATAAATCCGCTTTTAAAAAAAAAAAAAACCAAAAAAAATAATAACAAAAATATCTACGCGTTTTTTCTTTTTTTTTTCGTTATGACTCTTGAGGATAAAGTATCCATTTATTGAAGACTAGATATAGCTTGTATGAAAGAGGAAAGGATATGATTTCTAAAGAGCATAGGATGAATATTTTTTGTTTTTTTGTTTTTGTTTTTGGGATCTCTCAAATTCTATTATTGGTTATATTCTATTCATAATGAAAATGAATTTTTTTTTTTTTTTTTAATAGAAAAATTTTTTTTTTGTTTCTGTTTTTGGGCTAAATTCATATTCCGAGGATAATAATTTTACCTGATTACCTAGATTCATTTTAGAAAAGAGCTTAGATTTGGTTTATTTTTTGGTGAATTAATAATTCAATCAAAAAAAAAAATAAAAATAATAACAAACCGAAACAAACATAATTTAATCATTTTTTTTTTTTTTTTTTTTAGAGAAAATTAAATAGTTTTAGATAGTTTTGGGGTTTTAAGTAATTTTTTTTCGGTAAATTTTTTTTAGATACCAAAATAGAATCACAATTTTTCAGAGTTTTTTAATTTGGTTTTCTGTTTTTTAGTTATTTTTTTTTCTGGGTTAAAATCACTTGGGATATCCTTTATATAAAATGAAGAAAATAAATTAAATGGATCAGCTCAATCAAGTTTCAAAGCTTCAATCACTGAAGACTATTTTTGGGATTTTCAAAAATGAAAAATAATAATTTATAAAAAAAAAATGTAAAAATTTTTTTTGTTTTTTTTTTTTTTTTAATTAAAAATTAAATTTTTATAAAATTTTTTCATTTTAGTTTGGATGTTGTTGTCATTAGAGTAAAATAATTTCTTATTTTAGAATAATATTTCTGGTGGTGGTGTTCATCATAAATTATTTATATAGATATAACAAAATTTATTGTAGTGATGGATGGAAGGAGTAATTGAAAGATTTCATTTCAAATTAGGATGTGTATATAGTATAGAAATATATAGCGTAATAAAAATCAGGCTCATTCGTCAAACCAACTCAAATATTCTGAGCGGTATTACGTACTCAAAAAATTGAATGGATAAATCAACTCAAATATGTTCTATGACCGGTAGTACGCACTCAAAAAGTAAATGGACAAATCAACTCAAATATGTACTATGAGCAGTAGTACGTACTCAAAAAATTTAATGGACAAATCAACTCAAATATGTACTATGAGCAGTAGTACGTACTAAAAAATTGAATGGGCAAATCAACTCAAATATGTACTATGAGCAGTATTAGTACATACTCAAAAATTTAATGGACAAATCAACTCAAATATGTTCTATGAGCAGTAGTACGTACTCAAAAAATTTAATGTACAAATCAACTCAAATATGTACTATGAGCAGTAGTACATACTCAAAAATTGAATGGACAAATCAACTCAAATATGTACTATGAGCAGTAGTGCGTACTCAAAAAATTTAATGTACAAATCAACTCAAATATGTACTATGAGCAGTAGTACATACTCAAAAATTGAATGGACAAATCAACTCAAATATGTACTATGAGCAGTAGTACGTACTCAAAAATTGAATGGACAAATCAACTCAAATATTTACTATGAGCAGTAGTACATACTCAAAAATTGAATGGACAAACCAACTGAAATATGTACTATGAGCAGTAGTACGTACTCAAAAATTAAAAGAACAAATCAAGTCAAATATGTACTATGAGCAGTAGTACATACTCAAAAATTGAATGGACAAATCAACTCAAATATGTACTATGAGCAGTAGTACATACTCAAAAATTGAATGGACAAATCAACTCAAATATGTACTATGAGCAGTAGTGCGTACTCAAAATTTGCATGGACTCAATATTTGTGCTCATAGACGAAGTGATTAGCTTAAACTTAATTTTAATATAAATTCCATTTAAATTGTTGAATTTAAATTACCATCTTTCAAAAATTGAATTGACAAATCAACTCAAATAGGCACTTTGAGCGGTAATACGTACTCAAAAATCGAATGGGCTCAATGCTTGAGTTCATCTATGAGTTGAATAGTTTAAACTATCAAACCTAATATATAATATATTTCCATTTAAATTGTTAAATTAAAATTGCCATTTTCAATTAGTAAATAGTAGGTATATAAAGTAAGTAGTAAATAGTAAGTATATAAAGTAATTAGTAAATAGTGAGTATATAAAGTAATTCATAACTAGTAAATAGTAAGAATAGTAAATAACATCATGAAATTACTAAAAATAGCTGCTTCAAGTAAATTAAGTCGAATAGGGTAAATATTTTCAAATAATCGGCCTCTAGACTCTGTTGAGAAATATTCTACCTACAGCAAAACTTTAAAATACATACAATGAATAAGAAAAGATTATTAACCCAACAATGGCATATTAAATTTAATGAAATTATATCAATATACTTAAATTATACACTTTAACCGATACTCTTAGACCAATAAAGTGTATTGTGATACCAGGGTAAACTTTCCTCGCATATGACTCTACTCGTTGTGAACCAATTCGAGCTTTTTACAAAGCGGAGAAGATTTTTGAGCTTAGTGCTTTCAAGGTCATCCAGCGAGTCCACTTCATCTAGGAGACGGGTTTTTATTTTATGATAAAAGACAGGGCAAAAACAGAACAGTTGGTTTCATCTTCCAACTCTTCTCTAGATGTTCTGCAAAAATCAAATTGGCTTAGTGATGTTTCAGTCTGGTTTACTTGACCGTCTGAAATTTAAAGCTTTTGTTGTATCTTTGAAAAGCAATATTAAGGTTACAGATTAGTCGATCTAATGTGGATTTAATATAGGCGGGCTTTATTATGTTTTTATCTTACCCCTTGCTAGTATTTACCTACATACAAAAATTTTTCTTAATTCAGCTGTAACTGTCAACACATTACTTTGCATTTTTGTATTATATTTAAATTTTTGCCAACATGGTCTAAACAATTTGTTCTCAATTCAGCTCCAACTATACCAGCACATTTATATCTCAATTTTCGACAACATGTCTAAAAGGTGTCCATTTATTTTGATATATTTTTTATATGATTAAATTACATATGAAATTAGTTTTAACCCTTTAACTACCGAAATTATAATGCAATTTAAAAAATTGTCTTACGTTAATATCTTATAATCTGATGTGGAACGAAAATAAATAGAATGCATGATTTTCTTTCAAATATTTGTCCTTTATAAAGGACATAGGTAGTAAAAGGGTTAAAGTAAAGATATATTACGATTAGAACTACCTTGTGAACTGATAAATACAAGATGTGGAACATCAATACATTTGAACTAATTTATTTATATCAATTTCCATTAGTACCTGCAAACTATATTAAAAACAGTTAGTAAACTTTTAAGTTTTACTTAACCCCTCCATATTATACAATTATATTATTATTATCTGAAAACAATAATAATTTTCATATTACCTATTAATTACCTAACATTACAATAAAAACCAAAACAATCAATTAAAAAATACTGAATTTTTATTATAAATTTATTTGAATCAAAAAAATTTTTCTGATTTGAATATAATGAAAAAATTTCATTTCATGTCATCAGGTAAACCAACATTTTTTTTTTTTTAGGACCGATTGTGTCAGCAGCACTATAGAAAAAAACCCATCAAATATACTAAAACAAAAGTTTAATCACTCAAAATTTTTAACGCTTTTGTTTTTAAATTTTATTATAATGATTGAATATAAAATCGACCTCATAACCTCTCTGATTAAGTACTACTATGTCTACTACATACTTACTACTGTGTTTGGTACATAACACCAAACAATCAAATTACAATGGTAAAAAAAAACAAAAAAAACATAATAAAAAATTTCAAATATTCAAAAAAAAAAAATCAAACGGAAATCCGTCTGGCAATCGCGTTCCGCATTGAAATTTAATATGATGGGCAATTGCGTGAATTGATGGACCATTTATGAATTATATTTTCCTATAATTAAAACTGAAAATCAAAAACAAAAAATAAATAATAATAATAAAAACAAAAATTTTCTTTGTTCAAAATTCAGATGCTTTTTTTTTGTTTTTAAAAAATTATTTTTGCATATTCATTAATTTTTTCAATTCCATTAAATCGAATTTTTTATTTTGTTTTTATTTTGTAAATAATACAAAAACAAAAACAAAATTGTTTTTGCTTTTGTTTTTGCGCATTTATTGGGACTAGGGTTCAAATATATCACTTTTTTTTTTTTATTACAAATTTTGAAAAGAATAAAATAATAATAAAAAAAATGAGAAGAAAAAAAAAAAAATAAATTTTGAACAGTGCTTCATTTATTAATTCCACCCACACATATTGTTATTTATTTCACGTTTTGTGCAACTAAAATATTAGAAAGGTATTATGGAATTGAAATTTAGATTAGATTTTTAACGAAGTGGTCGCAATATTTGTATTTTACTTTTTAAACGGTGAAATACTTCACATGTCAACCTGGGACAATTTAGTAGCATTGGTGGCATGTCAAGCTAACAATTAGCTTCTTTCCTATCACATTGTACTGTCGGCAGCCCCTACTACCTAGCACGTCAGACAGCTAAAAGAAATTATTATTTGACATTGTTTGAGATAAAAATAGCTATATTCAATCGGTTAAAGGCGGCTTAACAGGGTAACATTTCTTTCGTCGCTAACCCAGAAGCGAAACTGCTTATACTTAAAACTGTAAGTGCGCAAAAACAAACCTCTCAAATTGAAGGTTGTCGTTAGGTTAATTAATCTGAACCCATAACAAAAATTTTGGTTATGAAAGACTTGAAGCAAGCCCCGGATATGGATGGATTAATTGGAAACAGACCCGGAACTCTTAACGATTTGGATTTCAAAATTTGCACCTGCAATGTTCAAACAATATCAACAGCGAAAGTGCATCTAACATTGTGGAAAATGTGCTCACGCCGTATAAAGGTAACATCACTGCGTTGCCCACGATTCGAAATAATGAGGAAATAAAAATACGATATACCTGCCACGAAAAACACCACATATTTGGATGGGGATTTGCAATCGAAGACTAAGGCTAAGACAAAATGTTATTGATTTCAAACCCATTAACGAACGTCCGGTCATAATACGCATTAAAGGCACATTCTGCAATAACAGTCTAAAATGCTGTACATGGCTAATACTGATGGAAAACAAGACTTCTAAGAAGCGTTAAACCAAGTATATGAAACTTGCCCACAACATCATGCGACAGTCATGTTAGGGGATTTCAACGCTAAGCTCAGTAGAGCCCAAATTTTCGTTAGAACAATTGGTAAACATAGTTTCGACCAACATACCATAATTAACGATTGACCAGTTTTGCAGCGGCATATAATGCGGTTCTAAGCAGCTTCAGATTTCCCCAAAGAGATTATCATAAAGCTATTTGGCTGCTTTCAGATGGCCGTACAACAAATCAAACTAATCACTTTACGATTGACGCACGTCACTCATCTACTGTCATACAGAGGGGTAACATAGACTTCGATCATTTTTTTTGGTTATAACTATATATACAGAGCCAGAATATCTAATGTTAAAAAAGTGCAGTCACTTCGTAATCACAAATTTAACAATAGTAACCTACAGTCCCCGGAGTTTGCCGAAAACTTTAAATAGCAAATTCGCCTAAATTTAACAGCCGCACCTTCTTTAAGTCATTCGTCGATTAATGATCAATAAAAAATCGTGCCAGTATCATCAAAGAAGTAACCACAAACACCATTGGTTTCAAATCACGCAACATCAGAAATCCGTCGTATAGCAGGGAATGTGTATCAAAAACGTTGAAGAAGAATGAGGCATATAAAAAAAACGCAGAAACGGAAAATAAGAGCAGCGAAAAAAGAATACAAGGCTAAAAGAAGAGATTAGAAAATACTTAAAAATTTAGAAAAGTCTCTGTGAAATAGAGGCGAAATGCGGAATTTCGGCAACAGATCCAAGCAACTGGCGATAGCTGGCTATAAACCCACAATACACGCTCTAAGAGATAATATGGGGAAATTTTGTTTACTCTCTAACTCTAAGAGAAAAATTATGAATTCGGAGATAGTTAAGAATAGGTAAAAATGTAACTGACAGGTCACACAAGATTGGATTAAGTTTTACACAAAAACCTACATAAATTAGTATACCTTACTTCAAGCTCAACAGTCAATACAAGTATATTACGTGTATTTCAATTTCAATACCTAAATGCTTTAGCGTTGTTGAACCGATTTTTTTACTGTTACTGTATAAAAAAAAATTATTTGCAATTTGTTTTAAATGTGTATTTTAACCCTATCACTACCGCAGTATACAAACATATTTTTACATTGATAACGTATTTATTTAAATATTTTTAGAGATTATTCTAAAACTAGAGACCCCTATTTATTAATTAAAATAAAAGTTAAAGCAAAATTTAACGTTTTTAACAGAACAGGGATTTAAATATACTGACATTTTTCACTATCAATGAAAAAAAAAACAATAATAATTTTGTTTACAACCTACTACGATACTCATTACATTGTCTATACCTAAATAGTAACTACCTACATTTAGTGATGAAAATAAAACTCATATATGCTACCTATGCTAGGCACTGTCTTGAAATTTGGTTAAATAGAATGGTGTATTGGTTTAGGTGTGGTCGTGGTGTGCTGATTTATTTTCTCTCACTTTTGGTGAATAGATTGAATAACTGTGAGGTGACATGTTGACAACTAACTCTATTAGAATATATGACACTAGGCTTAAACTTCAGTCTTAAAAAAATTAATTAGACAAAATTTAAACAATTTGTTATTTAACCAAATATGAATAATATCCTATAGAACACAGTCACAAACTAAATTTGAATTATTATACATAATAATAATATTATTTTTTGATTTTTGAATAGTGATGAATTTTTAACTGAAGACTTCTGAACACAATTCAATATGTTAAGGGTTGTGATTTTTTATGATTTTATTTTTGTTGTTATTATTGTTTTAATTTATAATTTTAACCACGCAATTTTTAATTATTGCATCAACAGTTGATTTATTTATTTTTTTTTTTTTTTCATTTTTATTTTGTATAATTGAATTTCCTTTCAAAAGAATGACTGTTCTATTTTAGGTATGATGTGTATTTTGTTTTATTGAAATTCACTGAATATCATTCAAATTAAAATACTCTCTTATTTTAATGATTTTATTTTTAGAACAAATTTTGCCCCATTCATTCAGCTTCAGTTTTAAATAATTGAAAAAATAGTATTTAGGAATTTTTGAAAGATAATATGGAGGCGATTGAGCTCTGAGAAATTAATTTATGAATTCAATTTTTCTTTTTATTAACTAATACGAATATTGATGAAGACTTCAATTTGTTCCATGGCTATGTTGTAACATTTTTGTAAAGTCATATTTAATAAAAACATTTTTATTTAGTCTAATTTTAATTATTTTTTGTGTTGTTTTATGGTTAATGGTTTGTATTATGAAATTTATTTACATACGGGTCAACATGAGCTTATAAATATTATTGTAAAATGATTTTTTGTTTTTGTTTTAACTCCATATAATTAACATTTTGAATTGATCATAATTCAATACATATTGTTGTAGATTTTTTATGATTTTTACACTCTAATATAATTTAATAGACTAATGACTACTAACAAAATAAAATAATTAATTAATATTATCATTTTATGTTCCAGTGAGTAATTATAGACGCCTTCATTTTATTTTATTTGATACATTATTTGTATTAATTATGTTATATACTCATAGTGAAAAATTCATTTAGTCAACGATGAGTGACAAAATTTTTACCACAATATTACTAAAGTATAATATAGAGTCAATACAAGTGATTATTGGTGTAAAATTTTTAAGATTTTAAAGTAATAAAAAAAAATAAAAAAAATATACATTTTTAACTGAACCATGTCGAAAAGTCAATTCACACGAATCAACAGATAGATATCTACTATACAGATAAAATATTTTGAGAAAAATAATGAACAAAATAATTACTGTACTATATTTAATACCCCTTTTTTGGTTGGCTAGTTACAACTTCCGCCAAAATATTGAATTTAAATGAAAATTTTTGTAAAATGAAAAATAAAAATAAATTATTCATAAATTAATTGTTATAATATTAATATATATATATATTAATTAATATACATATTACATTTTAATGTATTAATTACGCCAAACTGGTTTTAAGGAACATTAAATTTTGATATTATGATTAAAATATGAGTGATAGTCGTATTTACAGTAGCAAAACCTAAACAGACTTAAGAAAAGCCAACAAATCCAAAGGTAATAAAATAAATAGTGGGATAAACATAATAGTGTTGAAATTAGAAATTAAATAACAGTTATTTAATAATGATATTTATTATTATTTAATTATAACAAATTTATCATCCATTTTACTAGTACCTACTAGCAATTGATAAATATTATAAATATTTCCTGGAATACAAATCGCCTGATTCTGAAAGTGGCATTAAAGCAATAATAGCGTTTATCAAGGACATAGACCTACAATTCATGAGATAAACGTGGAAGTACAATAGATCTTAAGAGGTTGCGGTTACATAGAACTTCCATTATTACAAAAAAAAAATGTTAAATATGCTATTTTAGCTCAATGGAGCTACTGGGTCTGCTAAATCTATATGTGATCAAATCTAATGTAAATCTACATATATGTAAATCTATATCGATTTCACCTAAAATGTGTATTTAGAATCATTTTATTTAATTCGTTAATTGAAAAAAGTACAATTCAAATGTCTGAATCATTTCACAACCACCGATCTTCAATAATATTCTTTTAAATGACAGATATACTTAAAAAGAGACGTAGCGAAACTAAATATTTTTTTAAATTAGTCAGTACCATAAACAGAAAAAGCTATTATATGTGATTATGTATTCCAAATCTCTGCGTGAAAGCAGTTAGAGGGTGTTCGTCCTATATACTTGGAATTATATAAAAATAAAGATATATCTACCCAAAAACAATTTAAATCATTAGGTGTAGAAACTACAATTTTATATATTAATTTATAAAATGACAATAC